>CM069154.1:8643535-9245151 GCA_035221665.1 Okamejei kenojei
GGACCCGGGTTTTATCCTGACTACGCGTGCCGTCTGTACGGAGTTTGTACGTTCTCCCCGTGACCTGCGTGGGTTTTCTCTGGGCGCGCCGGTTTCCCGGCACACTCCAAGGACGTGCGGGTTTGCAGGTTAATTGGCTTGGTAGAAAATTGTAAATTGTCCCCAGTGTGTGCAGGATAGTGTCAGTGTGCGGCGATCGCTGGTCGGCGCGGACCCGGTGGGCCGAAGGGCCTGTTTCCGCGCTGCATCTCTGAACTAAACTAAACCGAAAGCCTATGTTTTTGGCGCTTTATTCCAAGTCCCCCCCGCCTCACTGCTGCCAGCAAGACTTTCATTGTACGATTACCGGCACTAGTGCTCATGTCAATAGAAGTCGACTTGCCTTGAGTGGACTGTTCCTCTTCATAATTAACATGTTTGCGTGTCCTCAGGTGTACAGGAAGGCACATCAAAGAGATGGAGGATGTGGTCTGGGAGGATAAGGCTGGAGGCAGATGGCGGGGAGGAGAAGCTAGTGAGGGGCTTCTGGCCGGGGATAAGGATTTTGAGTCTTGTGTGGTTGGGGGGGGGGGGGGTAACGAGGAATCAAAGGGAGTCAGCTGGGACATGCATGAGTGAGAAGCTTAATGGTATATTGTTATCGCATCTGACATTGTGTGGCACCAATCCCACACCAACGCAGACGCTTCAGACTCCGCTGAACAACACAGGCTGGTTGGGAACAATAAATGACAACACACCAACAGCCAGAAGAACATCATGCTCTTTCAAAGGATGACATTTCCTTTTAATCGAGGAATTCAGGGTACCGACCGGATGCTATTAAGTCCAGTTTAGTTCATTGTCACGTGTAGCGAACTACAGTGAAATTAGTTTAGTTTGAGTTCAGTTTAGTGTCACTTACACCACAGCGTTCAACAATGGCCTGTTTCCTTTATCATCGTTACTTTTTTGCATGCCTTTCATTCATTTGCTTTATATCTCTCTGCATCGCCGTCTATATCTCCTGTCCCCCCACCTCCCCCCCCCACCCCCCACCACCCCCCCCCCCCCCACCGACTCTCAGTCTGAAGAAGGGTCTTGACCCGAAACGTCACCCATTCCTTCTCTCCAGAGATGCTGCCCGTCCCGCTGAGTTACTCCAGCATTTTGTGTCTGCCCTCAACCTGTGAACCCGCACGTCTTTGGAATGTGGGAGGAAGCCGGAGCACCCGGAGGAAGCCCACGCAGGTCACGGGGAGAGCGTGCAAACTCCCGAAGGACAGGGCCTTTGGCCAGGATGGATCCCGGGTCTCTGGCGCTGTGAGGCAGCAACTCTATCGCTGCTCCACCGTACCACCTCTGGCGTATGTGTACTCCAGACATTGATGCAATACAACACAATATTTATTCAATGCCAATGACATTGAGCAAAGAACCTGGATTTTAATTGAACGTTGGCCCTGCCTTTGCTCCAACTTCTGAATGAAAACAAATCAAAGATCTGAAGGGTACTGTAGGATAAAATGGCAGAGAGAAAAGAACTATTATTGCAGCTTTCTTCCAAGAACGTTGTGTTCCAAACTGTGGCCGAGGCTTTTTGGAGGGCGGCTTTAATTCTGCAACACCGCAAACATTTCCGGGACTAATACCAAAGAATGGCTCAACTTGAACTCATTGAGAACCTATCTCCTTGTTGCCTCCGTCAGCTAAAAAATACCGATCGCCTAGCAACTAGAGATTGTCATCCTTGGATAGATTGGCTAGGGTTGAATTGAGAATAAATGCTTTTAAAAAGTGTAATTAAGAGATTCAGTCTGAGCACGGGAAAAGATTAAGTGCTTTTGGACGAGAGACTCCAGTTCCCATTGATCTTGTGAGGTGCCGTCATTGTCTTTTAAAACCAACTGAACTATGAAAGATTGGCAATTAGATTTTTACTATAAGTGGGCCACAATTTCATTATAGCCCGAGAGTCATACCTACTGCTGACATGATAAGTGAATCTGAACACTAAAACCAATTGTAACCTCTTTATGTAGACTACTAGGACTGTGCAGAATCCCTGACTCCAGCAACATGTGTGACTGATGTGGATTAATCATGAAGATCTATCTGTTTAAGAAAGAACTGCAGATGCTGGAAAAATCGAAGGTGGACAAAAATGCTGGAGAAACTCAGCGGGTGAGGCAGCATCTGTGGAGCGAAGGAAATAAGACCCTACTTCAGTCTGAGTTTCAGTCTGTGAATTAAAGAAACTCAGATCTCCATAGGGAAAACTCAGTGAGGCAGCATCTGTGGAGCGAAGGAATAGGTGACGTTTCGGGTCGAGACCCTTCCTCAGTCTGAGTTTCTCCAGCATTTTTGTCTACCTATGAAGATCTATCTGGTGGTTTGGTTTTAGTTTGGAGATACAGCGCGGAAACGGGCCCCGTCAGTCTGAAGAAGGGTCCCGACCCGAAACGTCACCTATTCCTTAGCTCCGTAGATGCTGCCTCACCCGCTGGGTTGCTCCAGCATTTCTGTCTACCTGTGAAGATCTATCTGGTAGTTTGGTTTTAGTTTGGAGATGCAGCGCGGAAAGGGGCCCCTCGGCCCACCACGTCCGCGCCGACCAGCGATCCCCGCACATTATCACTATCCCACACACATACCAGGGACGGTTTTACATGCTTAACCAAGCTAATTAACCTACAAAGCTGCCCGTCTTGGGAGTGTGGGGGTATCTGAAGATCTGGGAGAAAACCCTCGCGGGTCACGGGGAGAACTCCGCACAGGCAAGCACACGTCGTCGGGATCGAACCTGGTTCTCTGGCGCTGTAAGCGCTGTTATGCCCCCGTCCCACTTAGGAAACCTGAACGGAGACCTCTGGAGACTTTGCGCCCCACCCGAGGTTTGCGTGCGGTTCCCGGAGGTTTTTTGTCCTCCGGCAACCACCTTCAACTAGCATCGCAACCGGCTTCGACTAAAAAAAATTACTGATTTTTAAAACGGAAACCACTTTCGGCCATGAGGGAGACTGTCGAAAACCTCCGGGAACCTCCGGGAACCGCACGGAAACCTTGGGTGGGGCGCAAAGTCTCCAGAGGTTTCCGTTCAGGTTTCCTAAGTGGGACAGGGGCATAAGACAGCAGCACTACCAATGCACCACCGTGCCACACTTTTATTAATGTACTTCCTTTATTATTAGTTTAGGGGTGGAGAATTGGCCATTGCAGGTAAAGATGTCTTTATTGCCAATCCAAAGTTGCCCTGAAACTTGGTATGTGGAATGAAGGCGGTGCAGATGCTGATTTTCAGAGAACCTCTTCAAAGTCGGCGTATGTACCTTGAGGGGATTTCCACAGTGGAGCAGACAAAATGCAGAAATGAAGAATTGGAGAAGCTGACTTACTTGGAAGGCCACAGAGTACCGGAGATAGACACAGAGTACTGGAGTAACTCAGTGGGCCAAGCAGCATCCCTGGAGAACAGGAATAGGTTACGTTTCGGGGCGAGGACCTTTCTTCAGACTGAGAGGCAGGGGAGAGGGAAACTAGAGGTGCGAAAAGGTTCAGAACAAATCGGAGCCGGCACCGGTGACCAAGGAATGGTGGAGCCCACAATGGTCCATTGTTGGTTGTGGAGGAGGTGATACCAAAGGGATATTTGGAGGCAAATAATGGAACTAACAGGACGACTCGGGCGGGGAAGGGGCGGGGAGAGGCGATGCAAGGGTTACTCAAAATTAGAGAAATCAGTATTGATTCACCAATATGTGCCGGCTCTTGTTTATTCTCCAGGGATGCTGCCTGACCCGCTGAGTAACTCCAGCACTTTGCGTCCTTTTAAGTAAACCAGCATCTCCAATTCTTTATTTCTACATTTCGACTGCTCCACTATGGAATCTCCTCGATGTTTACTTTGAAGAATTCTCCTATCTATATCCCGTCTATAACAGCTGGGAAGAAACTCTCCCTGAATCTGGAGGTGTGCGTTTTCACACTGTTCTGCACCTTTTGCCCGACAGGAGAGGGGAGAGGAGGGAGTGACCAGGGTGCGACTCGTCCTGGATGATGCTGCCGGCTCTGCCGAGGCAGCGTGAGGTATCAATGGAGTCAATAGAGGGGAGGTTGGTTTGTGCGATGGTCTGGGCTGCGTCCACAATTCGCCGCAATTCCCTGCGGTCTTGGATGGAGCTGTTCCCAAACCGTTGCTGCGATGCATCCCGATGAAATGCGTTCTGTGGCGCATCTGTAGAAGTCGGCGAGAGCTGTTGGGGACGTGCCGGCCTTCCGAAGTGTTAATGTTCTTTTTGTAGAAAGGAACTGAAGGTGCTGGTTTATGCCGAAGACAGACGCAAGCGCTGGAGTAACTCAACGGGTCAGGCAGCATCTCGGGAGAAAAAGGATGGGTGACGTTTCGGGTCGGGACCCTTCTTCAGGCTGAAAGTCAAGCAGCAATCAAAGGCAAGTCAATACTTTCAGAAGGGTCCCGACCCGAAAGGTCACCCCTCGTTTTTCTCCAGAGACGCTGCCTGACCCGCTGATTTATTCCAGCACCTTGTGTCTATCTTCTCTTAATGCTTTCCGTTGTGATCGCAAACAGATGAAACTTTAATTGAAAGGTCGACAACCTGAAACCTCGACTCTGTTGCTGATCTGCTGACCAGTTCCAACACTTTTTGTTCTGTTTTCACAAGGAAAGGTTCTTGTGTTCGATGTAAGCCCTGACTTCCTAAGCAGGGCGATGAACTTTGGAATGGTGATGGAGGTTTATTGAGACCAAGCCAGTATCTAACTTTGAAGTTACAATCCTTGTCCAAAAAAGCAGCGTTATGAAGATTTTTAATTGGTTCACCATTGGTGCACAATTATTCTATTTTACTGTGATTTCTTGTCAATTTAAAAGTAATTTCATTGCCCCAGGCGAGAGGCTGAATCTTGTTGCGATGGCTGGTCCTTCCTACTAGAAGTTCCAGCATTCAACCGTTGAGACAAAGGTAAGATCAAGAGAGAGTCTGGGATGTAAGTTCATAAATTCCCACGTTCTGGGAGCAGAACGAGACCATTTGGCCCATCGATCATGGCTGATCATGGTGCCACAGCGGTAGAGTTGCTGCCTCACAGAAAAATGCAGTTCGATTCTGACCACGGGCGCTGTCTGTACGGAGTTTGCACGTTCTCCCCGTGACCGGCGTGGGCTTTCTCCGAGATCTTTGGTTTCTTCCCACGCTCCGAAGACGTAAAAGGTTGTGGGTTAATTGGCTCGATAAAAATGTAAAATTGTTCAGGTTGGCGATATGCAGAGTACTGCCCTGCCGAATATACGAAATTCAGAAGGCTCAGAGGGATCTATCTTTCCCCTCCCAACCCCATTCTCCTGCCTTCTCCCCGTAACCCTGACACGATTCTACACACTGGGCTCAATTTTTACAGAACCCAATTACCCGCACGTCTTTGGAGGAAAGCGGAGCACCCGGAGAAAACCCACGCAGGTCACGGGGAGGACGTACAAACCCCGTACAGGCGGCAGCCGTGGTCAGGATCCAACCCGGGGTCCCTGGCGCTGTGAGTATTGTGGTGAACTTTCACCGGCCACTGCTCTGCCCACCCTTACAACTCGTCAACATTGTCCTGCAAACCAAGAATGTCATTCTCACGATCAACAAATCTACCAATTATTCTATCGTCCGCAAACTTAGTACAGATTTATAATATCAAAGAACATTATGGTGCTTATAATACTAATCCAATAAATTATATAGATACATAAATAATGTATTTATTTGTATGGAATAATACATCTGTGATTACATTGGTCAGATCGCACTGATTAATATATTTTTTTGAAAATTCGGATGCCTGCATTATTCAAATTTATATTGAAGGATTAACATTCAACAGCTTTTGTAAATGTTTTTGCGCAAGAAATGCACTTTGAATAATTTTTGAATGAATATAAAAAATGAATTATTCAGGTATGAATTAAGTAAATTACTCTTTATGAATTGTTCACACCAGTCCCGAATCCCGCTGGTCATTGTAGTATTTATTTTTAGTTTGGTTTAGGGATGCAGCGCAGAAGTAGGCCCCTCGGCCCACCGGGTCCGCGCCGACCAGCGACCCCCGCACGTTAACACTATCCTACACACGCTAGGGACAATTTTACATTTATAACCAAGCCAATTAACCTACAAACCTGCCCGTCTTTCGAGTGTGGGAGGAAGCTGAAGAACTCTGAGAAAACCCACGCAGGCCACGGGGAGAACGTACAAACTCCGTACAGGCAGCGCCCGTAGTCAGGATTGATCCCGGGGCTCTGGTGCTGTGAGGCAGCAACTTTACCACCCACAATCTACAATACCTATAGGTTTTAAAGAAGGAACTGCAGATGCTGGAGAATCGAGGGTTACACAAAAGGCTGGAGAAACTCAGCGGGTGCAGCAGCATCTAAGGAGCGAAGGAGATAGGCGACGTTTCGGGTCGAGACCCTTCTTCAGACTGGTCAGGGATCAGGGAAACGAGAGATATAGACGGTGATGTGGAGAGATAAAGAACAATGAATGAAAGATATGCAAAAAAGTATAGATGATAAAGGGAACAAGCCATTGTAAGCTGTTTGTGGTGTGAAAATGAGAAGCTGGTGCGACTAGGGTGGGGGAGGGAGATAGGGAAAGAGGGAATGCCAGGGCCCGAGGGCTGAGGGAGAGGTGGGAAACATAGAAACATAGAAATTAGGTGCAGGAGTAGGCCATTCGGCCCTTCGAGCCTGCACCGCCATTCAATATGATCATGGCTGATCATCCAACTCAGTATCCTGTACCTGCCTTCTCTCCATACCCCCTGATCCCTTCAGCCACAAGGGCCACATCCAACTCCCTCTTAAATATGGCCAACGAACTGGCCTCAACTACCTTCTGTGGCAGAGAATTCCACAGATTCACCACTCTCTGTGTGAAAGGGGAGGGGAGGAGACAGCAAGGGTTAACAGAATTGAGAAAATTCAATGTTCAAGCCCAGAGGATGCAGACTCCCCAAGCAGAATATGAGGTGCTGTTCCTCCAACTTGCGGTGTTGCTCACTCTGGCCGTGGAGGAGGCCCAGGACTGAGGAATATGAGATGCTGTTCCTCCAACTTGCGGTGTTGCTCACTCTACACCTATAGGTTTGTTTTGCCTTTCTTTATTGAGAAGGCGGAGAAATATTTGCCCATCAGGTTATAAACACAAGGGGGCGGATATTGGATGTTACAAAAATTGGGGAACACTGCCCCGGTCCATCACGGGCACTGACCTCCCCCACCATCAAAGGGATCTACAGGAGTCGCGGCCTCAAAAAGGCAGCCAGCGTCGTCAGTGACCCGCACCGCCCTGGCCCCGCTCTCATTTAATTCCTGCCTTTGGAAAGATGATACAGGAGCCTGAAAACTGTAACGTCCAGGTTCATCCCAACAACCATGAAGGTGTTCAACACTGCAAATACCAACTGGACTACAAACTACAAACTGTTTTGGTTGTACGAGGGACATTGGACTTTTGTTTTATTTGTTAATTTTAAAAAAAAAATGTATTATGTTATTTATTGGGTACTAACTATGTGCTGGCTGCAAGATACGAATTTGCCTGCCAAAATTAAGTGATGTAATGTAATACTCAAGGGGCTGTGCTACACTTTAGACTAGCGATACAACAGGCCCTTCAGCCCACTGAGTGCAGCGAAACATTATCCGACGCACCTCGGGACCGATTTTGTGAGACCCTGCAAACCTGTACGTCTCTGGAGTACGAGGGACAAACCCACCAGGTCGCGGGGTGAACGGACAAACAAGGGACATGCAGCATCCGTAGTCGGATGGGATTGAGCAGCTCTGCCACCGTGCTGCCCCCCCTGTTATTTTATTTATATCCCTCAGCTCAGTTTGAAGTATCGTACCCCTGTGCACAGTTACAGAAACAAAAATCTGCGATGGCCAGCTGCTGTCTTTTACACTTCCTTCACCCAAGTTAAAAAGGAGTAATTACTTTAATGGTGGGTTTTTTTTTAACCCCAGAGGACCAGTGGCAGGGCAGCAGAGTTGCTGCCTCACAGCGCCAGAGACCCGGGTTCGATCCTGGCTATCTGTACAGAGTTTGTACGATCTCCCCGTGACCCGCGTGGGTTTTTCTCCAGGTGCTCCGGTTTCCTCCCACACTCCCACAAAGACGGGCAGGTTTATAGGTCAATTGGCTTCGGTAAAAAAAATTGTAAACTGTCCCTGTCGGCGTGCGTAGGATAGCGCTAGTGCGCGGGGATCGCTGGTCGGCACGGACTCGGTGGGCCGAAGGGCCTGTTTCCACGCTGTATCTCCAAAACAAAAGGCCATGCCAGACGAAGGTTTCTGACCTTTGATGAAAGGGGAGGAGCAGATGATGGATGGGTACGTTTAATTTTCGGAGAACGCATATGGAGCCCTGTCTCACTCCCCTTTGACAGACGGGACTTTGGGTCACCACTCTTTGTATGAAGGTTAGAATTGTTGATTTTTGTGTTGGGGGGGGGGGGGGGGGGGGGGGGGGTGGATTTCAGTCTCAATCAGAGGCTAAGATGCCTGGAATGAGGCCAAACGGCAATAGGGCAATAAACGACTCGATTAAAACAGCCTCACCCATCCACGGACTAATTACCCAAAGATAATTCTGCATCTGATCCAGAAGCGGGAAGCTTTCAGGAGTGTTATTGCCAGCATGTGTGCAAGAGGTCACTTCAGTCTGTTGTATACTTAGAGGAAAGAGCTGCAATTAGTCAGGTCCTGCATCCACAGTGAAGAAAGTTGGTTTTCAGGGTAACATCATGCCCAAACACAGAGAGGTGAGTCTGTGGAATTCTCTGCCTCAGAGGGCGGTGGAGGCCGGTTCTCTGGATACTTTCAAGAGAGAGCTAGATGGGGCTCTTAAAGATAGCGGAGTCAGGGGATATGGGGAGAAGGCAGGAACGGGGATGATCAGCCATGGTCACATTGAATGACGGTGCTGGCTCGAAGGGCCGAATGGCCTGCTCCAGCACCTATTGTCTATTCTAAAGATCCTGGGAGGTTAATTTGAATGTATTTAAAGACACTAAAAGCTGGAGTAGCTCAGTGGGACAGGCAGCATCTCTGAAGAGAAGGAATGGGTGACGTTTCGGGTCGAGACCCTTCTTCAGACTAGTCAGGGGAAAGGGAAATGAGAGATATAGACAGTGATGTAGAGAGATATAGAACAAATGAATGAAACATCTTTTTCGGTTTAAACCAGTATCTACAGTTCCTTCTGACACATCTCTGGAAGGAAACAACATGCATAAGATGTTCCGGGTCTGGACCTTTCAGAATGTTCTCCAGAGAATGAATGGACGACACCTTACTGCCACATGTGACAAGCCACAGTGATATTCTTTGTTTTGTGTAGCCAGGGTATGCAAAGAGTAGCCACGTAAAGGGCACCGACGAAGTTGTAAGTGTCCCGTTTACACAAACCGTGTTTAACACATTCCATTTGTGGCCCCCCCTGATTTCTCGGCAGTTCCCCCACGCAGGTCACAGGGAGGACGGACAAACTCTGTACAGACAGCACCCGAGGTCAGGATCGAACCGGGGCCTCTGAATCTGTAAGGCAGTGACCCTACTGCAGCGCCACCAGAAGGCAGTTCTTCTTTTGTCCTCCCTCAAGATGCTAGTTGACCTGCTGAGTTACTCCAGCACTTTGCGTCTTTTTACGGTAAACCAGCATCTGCAGTTCCTTGTGTCTCCATAGAAAAACACAGCGCAGGAACAGGCCCTTCGGCCCACAATGTCCATGCTGGACATGATGCCAAGTTAAACATATTTTCCCTGCCTGCGTGTGATCCATATCCCCCGGTCCCCCTGCACATCCATGTGCCTGTGTAAAAGTCTCTTAAATGTCCCTCTCATGCCTGCCTTCACCACCCGCCCTGGCCTTGCATCCCAGCTCATTAAGGTGAATAAGTCACTAGGACCAGGTGGGATATATGTGTTTGAAGTGGCTTTTATGTACAAAAATAGACCTAAAAGATGCACAAGTGTGTCCAATATCCGGTCGTTGCTACGTCGTAGTTTGTTAGATCTAGTTGTTAGATCCAGATTTCTATATTGCATCGATGGATATACTTCAAAAACGCTCGCAGACTCGAGGAGCTGCAGATGCTGATTTACAAAAATGATGCAAAGTGCTGGAGTAACTCAGCGGGTCCGGCAGCATCTCTGGAGAACGTGGATAGGTGACGTTCAGGGTCGGCACCGATCTTCAGCCTGATCGTAGCGGGGGAGAGAAAACTGGCTCTAGGCTTTGTTTTTTGTGACCCACTGTAAATATTGTCTCACATTGTAAGCTTGCTAGACACAAGGAACTGCAGGTGCTGGAATCCTGAGCAAAAAGTGCGAGGTGCTGGAGTAACTCAGCGGGTCAGCCAGCAGCTTTGGAGGACGTGGATGGGCGACGTTTCGGGTTGAGACCCTTTCTTTAAACTTCTTCTGAAGACTTCCGAAGAAGGGTCCCGACCTGGAACGTTGCCTATTGACGTTCCCCAGCGATGCTGCCTGACCTGCGGAATTACTCCAGCACATTGAGTCTTTTTTATTTTCTTCCAAAGTGCTCCACTGGCTGCAAAGTACTTTAAAATATTAATAGGTAGAAGGTGCAAACTGTGCATTCTGTTCAAGGAAGAGTCAGACAAAATCGATTCGTGCTTTCCATTATTTGTTTAATTTATTACTGTCACTTATTCTTCTTTCGTGTGGCGTGCACAGCCTAAAGTTGTCGGACAACTTGTTCTATTTGATCTTCCGCTTGTGCGCGTCGAGTTGAACGCATTAGTCGAAACGGGGCGGACCACGTGAAGGTTGCAATCTCCCACCCCGTTACTGTCACAGGTAGCGAGGTACAGCGAGAAGCTTTTTGTTGTATGATGTCCGGTTGACAAAAAGACATGCGTTAGCTGATTACGCCTTCTAGCATCGTGTCAAGTTCAATGGGATCCGCCAGCCGGATAGTGAACGGAGTGGATGTGGAGAGAATGCTTCTACTGGTGGAAGAGTCTACGACCAGAGCCTCAGAATAAAAGGGCGTACCTTTAGAAGGGAGGTGAAGATGAATCCCTTTAGTCAGTGGGTGGTGAATCCGTGGAATGTATTGCCTCCAAGCAGTTTTAGTTTAGTTTAGAGATACAGCACGGGGAAAGGCCTTCCCTTCGTTGAGAGCATGTGGATAATTATTGTAAATTTCTTATCAGCTACCAACCAGTTCTCTGGAGGTGCGGGGACGTACAGTTTAGTTTAGTGATACAGCGCGAAAACAGGCCCTTCGGCCCACCGGGTCCGCGCCGACCAGCGATCCCCGCATATTAACTCCATCCTACGCGCACTAGGGACAATTTGTTATCTCAGAGAAAACCCACGCGGTCACGGGGAGAACGTACAAACTCCGTACAGACAGCGCCCGTTAGTCGGGATTGAACCCGGGTCTCCGGCGCTGCAAGCGCTGTGAGGCAGCGACTCTACCGCTGCGCCACCGTGCCCCCCCTAGTCTAGGCGATAATTTTACAAGCAATGAACTAGAGATGTTGGTTCATGCACAAAAGGACACGAAGACTTGGAATAACTCAGCGGGTTAGGGAACATGTTGTTAAAGAAGGAACTGCAGATGCTGGAGAATCGAGGGTACACAAAAGGCTGGAGAAACTCAGCGGGTGCAGCAGCATCTAAGGAGCGAAGGAGATAGGCGACGTTTCGGGTCGACACCCTTCTTCAGACTGGTCAGGGATCAGGGAAACGAGAGATATAGACGGTGACGTGGAGAGATAAAGAACAATGAATGAAAGATATGCAAAAAAGTATCGATGATAAAGGGAACAAGCCATTGTAAGCTGTTTGTGGTGTGAAAATGAGAAGCTGGTGCGACTGGGGTGGGGGAGAGAGATAGAGAGAGAGGGAATGCCAGGGCCCGAGGGCTGAGGGAGAGGTGGGAAGGGGAGGAGACAGCAAGGGTTAACAGAATTGAGAAAATTCAATGTTCAAGCCCAAAGGATGCAGACTCCCCAAGCGGAATATGAGGTGCTGTTCCTCCAACATCTCTGGAGAACATGGATGGGTGACGTTTCGGGTCGACGCGAGAAGTTGGATCTGAGGATCTCGACCCGAAACTTCACCCGTCCACGTTCTCCGGAGATGCTGCCTGACCTGCTGAGTTTATATCAGTTTACAGTAGTTTAGTTTGGAGATAGAGCGCAGAAACAAGACCTTTGGCCCACCGGGTCTGTACCGACCGGCGATCCTGGTAATCTACCCTACGGGCATTTACATTTTTACTGAAGCCAAACCTGCACGTCTTTGGAGGGTGGGAGGAAACCAGAGCACCCGGAGAAAACCCACGCTGGCCCCAGTGAGAACGTAGAAACTCCGCGAGCGTGAAGCAGGGTCTCGACCCGAAACGTCACCCATTCCTTCTCTCCACAGATGCTGCCTGTCCCGCTGAGTTACTCCGGCATTTTGTGTCTGTCTTCAGGCAGCGCCCGTAGTCAGGATCGAACCGGGCTCTCTGGCGCTGTTAGGCGAGGACTCTACCGCTGCGCCGCCGTGCCCCCCCTCCGGCACTCTGTGTCAACGGGTGATAATGTTATCAGCCGCCGCACTTTTGATGGATGTGAAAGAAAAATTATCTTTCTCCTAAAAAACATCGCGAGTCATCTCTACAGCAGGTTTACAGAGCATGATTGAGGTGGTCGATACGCCGTCCGGCCTGGAAAGGCCCATTAAAATGACTCAAAGTCGACACGGTGTCCTTACAAGACTGAAGCATTACAAGGTCCATCACTGAAAAAAACATCTGACGCGCTTTCCACACCAAGTTCATTAAGGGCGGCCGCAGAGAATGGTTGGAGGATAAAGGCAAGACTGGCAGCTCTCAAAGCCAAGAGACAAGTCAAGAGTGTTTTGTTGGCCTGTGTCCCAGACAGAACAATGATATTCTTACTTGCAGCAGCACAACAGACTATGGAAACATAGCACACTGTAAACTATATCATAAACGAGAGAAAAAAATAGTTCTGAATGTATATACACACGTACTCACAAGTACACACACACACACACACATATATATATAACCATATAACAACCATATAACCATATAACAATTACAGCACGGAAACAGGCCCTCTCGGCCCTTCCAGTCCGTGCCGACCATTTGTTTTCCCCTAGTCCCATCTACCTGCACAATATCTATTACATAAAGAGGTCTCTCGTAAAACAGAGGAAATTAAAATTTTAAACACACATTCATAGTAGATTTCTACTTTTCAATTTAGTTTAGTTTCGAAATACAGCGTGGAAACAGGCCCTTCGGCCCACCCAGTCCGCGCCGACCAGCGATCCCCGCACGACCTCACAGACACTAGGGACAAATTTGCATTTATTCATGTTTTTTGTGTCATTCCTAACTGTCACTGCATGTCATGTTGTCACTTGCGGGGGGGAGCACCAAGGCCAATCCCTTGTATGTGAACGCTTGGGCCAATAAACCTATTCGTTCATTCCTTCATTTATACCAAGCCAATTCAACTACAAACCCGTGCGTCTTTGGAGTGTGGGAGGAAAGCGAGGAAATCTGGGAGAAAACCCACGCAGGTGAACGTGCAAACTCCGTACGGACAGCGCCCGTGGTTCAGGATCCAACCCGCTGTGAGGCAGGTAGCTCTGCCGTTCAGTGTAAAATATTTGCAAAATGTTAACATGACTTGCTCGAACGTAGGGCTTGTTTACACTGAAGCAATCACCCACCCCAGCCTGTCACGGTGTAACCTTCAACCATCTGTCGTGCTGTAACACTTCCAATTACTGCCGTGACGTCCTTCTGGTCTATTACCGCCAAGCCCACATCTCTAGGCTCAGTCTCTCCGGAGACAATCTCTCGGACGTCTTCAATGCAATCGAAGAGACGCTGTGTAGTAGAGTGGGGCAGGGAACAGGCCCTTCAGCCCTCCGACCCTCTGTCAACCATCTACCGTGCGGTTCTACCAACCCACCAGGGCGGCACGGGTGGCACAGCCGTAGAGTTGCTGCCCCACGTGCGCCAGAGACCCGGGTTCGTTCACGACTACGGGTGCTGTCTGTGTGGAGTTTGTACGTGACCTGAATTAGTTTTCTCCGGGATTTCCACTTTCCTCCCACACTCCAAAGACATGTAGGTTTGCAGGTTAGTTGGCTTGGTTGTAATCGTAAATTGGCCCAAGTGTGTATGTAGGACGGTGTTAGTGTGCGGGGATCGCAGGTCGGTGCGGACTGGGTGGGCCGAAGGGCCTATTCCTGCTCCCAGAGTGGAGGTACAGCCCCAGATAGTCTACACCTGTAGAGGGCTTTGACAAGTAGCACTTTTGCCAGGTGTTGTCATCTTTATGCAAAGATTTGTGTGATGGCAGTTTGTGTTCCCGAGCCTGGAAGCATCAGTTTCACCTTCATTGCTGCCGTAATGGTAACTGCGTCTCAAACAGCAAGAAGCAAATCCAAATATAAAATGATATTTATAAAAGATTCAATACTGGAGATATTTAAACATAAGTCACACACTGAGCAATACCAGCTTCCACTGGAGTAAAGGGACCAATCTCAATCTGAGGTCTCTAAGGCTTTCCATCCCGCTGCTTAAATGGGTCAGTAAGTGTATGTGTGTGTGTTATGTGTGTGTGTGTGTGTGGTGTGTGTGTGTGTGTGTGTGTGGGTGTGTGTGTTTGTGTGTGTGTGTGTGTGTGTGTGTGTGTGTATGTTGTGTGTGTGTGTGTGTGTGTGTGTGTGTGTGTGTGTGTGTGTGTGTGGTGTATGTGTGTGTGTGTGTGTGTGTGTGTGTGTGTGTGTGTGTGTGTGTATGTGTGTGTGTGTGTGTATGTGTGTGTGTGTGTGTGTGTGTGTGTGTGTGTGTGTGTGTGTGTGTGGTGTGTGTGTATGTGTGTGTGTGTGTGTGTGTGTGTGTGTGTGTGTGTGTGTGTGTGTGTGTGTATGTGTGGTGTGTGGTATGTGTGTGTGTGTGTGCTTTGTGTGTGTATGTGTGTGTGTGTGTGTGTGTATGTGTTGTGTGTGTGTGTGTGTGTGTGTGTGTGTGGTGTGTGTGTGTGTGTACGCATGTGTGTGTGTGTGTGTGTGTGTGTCTGTGGTGTGTGGTGTGTGTGGTATGTTTGTGTGTGTGTGTGTGTGTGTGTGTGTGTGTGTGTGTGTGTGATGTTTGTGGTGTGTGTGTGTGTGTGTGTGTGTGCGTGTGTGTGTGTGTGTGTGTGTGTGTGTGTGTGATGCTGTGTGTGTGTGTGTGTGTGTGTGTGTGTGAGTGTGTGTGTGTGTGTGTGTGTGTGTGTGTGTGTGTGTGTGTGAGTGTGTGTGTGTGTGAGTGTGTGTGTGTGTGAGTGTGAGTGTGTGTGTGTGTGTGTTGTGTGAGTGTGTGTGTTGTGATGTGTGTGTGTGTTGTGTGTGGTGAAGTGTACGCATGTGTGTGGGCATGCAAGTGTGTGTGTGTGCATGTGTTGCATGCAATTACACATGTGCATGTGTGTGTGTGTATGTGCATGTGCGTATGCATGTGTGTGCATGTGTGTGTGTGTGTGCATATATCTGTGTGTTGCATGCACTTGTATGTTTCCTACCTGTGTACACGTGTGTGCATGTGTATACGTGTATGTATGTGTGTGAGCATGTGTGTGTATGCGTGTGTGTGGATCTGCACTCGTATGTGGAGAGAGAGAGAGAGAGAGAGAGAGAGAGAGAGAGAGAGAGGGAGAGAGAGAGAGAGAGAGAGAGAGAGAGAGAGAGAGAGAGATCGTACAGGCAAAAATAAGAGACAAGAGCATGTTGAATATTCCAGGGGGAAAAGATAAAAAGACAATTGAGAGAAAAGTTAAAAGAGCAAGAGACAGGACATGTGAGAAAGGATGAGTGGCTGAAGGAAGAAATACGAGAGATAAGAGGAGTGTGAAAGAGGCAAAGGGAATGCAAGACAACGTGTGTGTGGGTGTGTGAGAGAGGGTGGAGCTACATTAAAGAGTGTGCACAGAGCGAGAGTTGTACACGAGGGAGAAACATCAAGGCAGGAGGTGTACGAGGGAGGATGGGGAGCGGGAGATTGCAACAGTCACGGGGTCCGCCCTGTTTCGACGAATGCAATCAACCTGGCGTGCACAATCAAGTGCGATCAAATAGAACAAGTTGTCCTGCAACTTTAGGCTGTGCACGCCACGTGCAAGGAGAGAGGATGGGGAAGGGAGAGTATGAGAGGTGCACGAGGCAGTGATGCTGGAAGCAGCAGGAGTGGGAAGGGTGATGTGCATTTTGTGAGTTATGAAGTGATCTCTGGGGCAGTATTCCCGTCACTCATTAACCCACTTAGCCATCTAGTAAATGCAGCCTTTGTTTATGGCGATCAGTCTCTGACTGATCAACTTTATCCCTGCTGCGATCAGACTCTTGAACGGACGCTCATATTCTAAGCTGGATTTCCAATCTACCTCGTGGTGGCCTTTGCACTTGTTTTGTTGCCTGCACTTTCTCTGCAGCTGTGTTAACACTATGTTCCGCACTCTGTTTATTTCCGCTTTTGCGCGCACTGATGTGTTCATGTAAGGTGTGATTTTGTCTGGACAGCACGCACGCTGACTGCACGCACGCACGCATGCTCGCACGCACTGGATCACGGTACATGTGACAATGCTAAACCATTACCAAAACCCACAAACAGGTCGCAAAGGATGGAACGCCACACACGGTATCTGAAGGTGTGTACGCTCACCTGTAGGTTACATTCCCTGCTGCACAAATAGGCCTTAGGGAGAGGGCCAAGGAGTGGGGGGGAGAGAGGGGAGAGGGACAGAGAGGGGATGGAGAGGAGAGAGGGGAGATGGGGAGGGGGAGAAGGGGGGAGAGGGGGGCAAGAGGGAGGGGAGGGGGGAGGGGGAGAAGCGGGGAGAGGGAGAGAGAGGGAGAGAGAGGGGGGGTGAGGGGAGAGAGAGAGAGAGAGAAGAGAGGGGGGTGAGGGAGGGAGAGAGAGACAATAGACAATAGACAATAGGTGCAGGAGTAGGAGGTGGGGAGAGGGAGGGGATGAGAGGGGAGAGAGGAGGAGAAAGGAAGAGGGGAGAGAGGAAAGAGGGAGGTGGGGGGGCAGAGGGAGGGAGAGAGAGAGAGAGACAGAGAGAGAAAGAGAGGGGAAATAATTTAGTGTGAGAGTAAAGGAAGGAAAATTTGAAAGTGTGTGAGAAAGTGGAAGTGAGAAAAGGGAGTGTGTGATAGAAAAAAAAGAGAGGTATGCGAGGGAGAAGAAAATAGATGAGAGACAGATAGAGGGGAAGAAAGTTGTGTGAGAGACGGAGTGTGGAAAAGAGAGAGAGAGTGAGAAAGAGACGGATAAAGAAAGGGGGGGAGTGAGAAGAGGGGAGAGAGAGAGAGAGAGACAGAGATTTCCCTGAAAGAGTGAGTGAGGAGAGAGAGAGGGGGAGAGAGAGAGAGGGAGAGAGAGAGAGTGAGAAAGAGACGGATAAAGAAAAGGGGGGGAAGTGAGGAAGAGGGGAGAGAGAGAGAGAGACATATCCCTGAAAGAGTGAGTGAGGAGAGAGAGAGGGGGGGGGAGAGAGAGGGAGAGAGAGAGAGAGAGTGAAAAGAGACGATAAAGAAAGGGGGGAAGTGAGAAGAGGGGAGAGAGAGAGAGACAGAGGTTTCCCTGAAAGAGTGAGTTATGAGTGAAGAGAGGGGGGTAGAGATAGAGCAGAGAGGGGGGTAGAGAGAGAGGGAGTGGGGAAAGAGAGGAGTGGGAAGAGAGCGGAGTGGGGAAGAGACAGAGGTTTTCCCTGAAAGAGTGAGTGAGAGAGAGAGAGGGGGAGTGGGGGGGAGAGAGAGAGAGAGGGAGAGATGGGGGGAAGAGGGTGGGGAGAGGAGACGTAGGGGAGGAGAGAGAGAGGGAGAGAGAGGAGAGTGTGGGAAGAGAGGGGGAGAGGAGGAACGGGGGAGGGAGAGAGAGATAGAGAGAGAGTGAGGGAGTGGGGAAGAGAGGGGGAGAGGACACCAATGATGTAAATACTGGCAGCGTATGAATCATACATGAAGTGGTGCTGGGGCTGGGCGAATGGAAGGCTGCCCGGACCAGCTACGCTGCTGGGATGGGAGGAGCTGCTTCTAGTGCAGTTACTGCAGTGCCCAGTGAAACACATGCAGAGGGGGCTCCGAGTAACGTTTCGAGAAAAGGGGAGAGAGAGCCCAAGGAGAGAGAGAGAAATAAATCTCCTGACCAGCAAGGATGAGCAAGGGCTGCAGGGCTGCTGCTTTGATGCTTGAGGTAAGGGCGGTTCAGCCTGGGCTGGCGAGGAGCTGATTTGATTTTCTTTCAGGATGCTGGGCTGCTCATCTAAGGCAGCAGCAGCAGCGATGTACCAGTGTGTGTGTGTGTGTGTCGGATGCAGCTGCAAATGCTCTGGTTTGTGGTACGGACGCGGTGAGTCGGGCAGCCGGCAGCAGAGGGAAGGAGGTTTTTTTTTTTTTTGCCAGGGGTTGTGTTTTCAAGGCCGGGGAACATTTTCTGCTCATAATCCGGGAGGGCTCGCCTGCAGTGGGGGGGCTGGGTCACTTTCAATCGTGTCGGCGTCAGGACAGCATCCTCCACACCACCCGCTTCACTGGATGGTACAACCTCTCCCCATCACTCTCTCTCTCTCTCCCCCCTCTCCAGTCTGTCTCTCCCTGTCTCTCTCCCATCTCCCTCCCTCTAGCTCCCTCTCCCCTCATCTCCCGCTCCCCTATCTCCCTGTCATCTCCCCTCTCTCCCCCTCTCACCCTCTCTCTCACCCTCTATATCCCTGTCTCCCTATCTCCCCTCTCCCCTCTAGTCCTCCCTCTCTCTCCCTCTCCTCCCTCCTTCCACTTTTCCTCTCTCCCTCTCTTTACCCTCTCCCTACCCCCTCCCTTCCCTCTCTCCTCTCTCTCTCCTCTCTCTCTAAACCCTCTACCCTCTAAAACGCTCCCTCTCTCTCCCTCTTCTCTCCCTCTCTCTCCCTCTATCTCCCCTCTCTCTACTACTCAGCGCTCCCTCCCTCTATCTCCCTCCCTCGTATCTCCCTCACTCCCTCTATCTCCCTCTCCCCTATCCTCCCTCCCCTCTTCCCTCTATCTCTCCCTCTCTCCCTCTCTTTTCCCTCTCCTTCTCTCCCCCTCTCACGCTCCATTACCCCCCTCTCTCACTCTCCCGTCTATCTCCTCCCTCCCTCTCTCTCCTCCTCCTCCTCCCCTCTCTCCTCTCTCTCCCTATCTCAAAACTCCCCTCTCTACCTCTAAAACCATACTCTACCCGCTTACCCTCTCCCCTCCCACTTCCCTCTCTCTCATCCCTCTCTGACACTCACTATCCCCCCCCTCACCCCTCTATCTCCCTCTTCTCTTCCCTCTCTCTCTGCCCATCTCTCTCCCTACCTCTACTCCCTCCCTCGTCCTCCTCCTCCCCTCTCCCTCTAAACCTCTCTCCCCTATTCCCTCCCCTCTCACTACCTCTCCCTCTATCTCCCCCTCTAAAAATCTCTCTCTCCCACTCCCCCACCTCTCTCTCCCCTCCTCTCCCTCTCTTCTCTCTACCCCCCCCAACCCCTCAACCCCCTCTCCCCCCTCTCTCCCTCCTCTCCCCTCTACCTCTAACCGCTCACCCTCATCCCATCCTCGAGATTCTCTCCCTCTAATATCCCCCCTACCTCTCTCCCTCTATCTCCCTCTCTCCCTCTCTCCCTCTTCTCCCCTCTCCCCCATCGCCTCTACCCTCTACCTCTAACCCGCTCTCGCCCTCCCCCTTCTCTCTCTCTCTCTACCCCCTCTCCCCCCTCTCTCTCTCTCCCCCTCTCCCCCTCTATCTCTCTCACTCCTCTCTCTCTCTCTACCTCTCTCTCTACCTCTCATCTCTCTCCTCACACTCTCTATCCCTCTCTCTCTCTCATCCCCTCTCCCTCTCCCTCTCTCCCCCTCTCCCTTTCTATCTCTCCTCGTCTCCTCTCTCTCTCACTCTCTCTCCTATCTCTCTCGCCCCTCCTCTCCATCTCTCCCCCCTCTCACATAGATATCCCCACTCTATCTCTCCTCTCTATCTCCCCCCCTCCCCCCTCTCTCACCCTCACTCTTCTTTTCCTCTTCACCCTCTCTTCCTCTTTCTCTCACTCTCTCTCCACCTCTCTACCTCTCTCTATCTCTCTCTCTCTCTCTGTCTCTCTCTCTCTCTCTCTTTTTCTCTCTATCTTTCTTTCGCACTTTCTCGCTCCTGTTTGCACGGCCTTTGCCTTTTCGCTCTTTTTCACTCCAATGTTTTATTTCTCTTATTCTCATTATCCATCCCTTCATTCTTTCTCTCTCTCTCTCTCATTCTCCGTCTTGTTTAATCTTTTATATCTCTCATTACTCTGCTTCTCTGTTACATTCTTTCATGTTCCTTCTACTCATCTCTTTTCCCCTTGGCTCTCCCGTGTCCTTTATCTCTCTTTCTCTCTCCCTTTCTTTTACTTTCTCTCTCCCCTCTCTCCCTCTCTCTCTCTCTCTCTCCTCTCCTCACTAACTCTCTCTCTCTCTCACTCTCTCTCCTCTCCCCTCTCCTCTCTCTCTCTCTCTCTCCCTCTCTCTCTCTCTCTCTCTTCCCCCCTTCCACTTTCTTTCTCTCTCTTTTTCTCTCTCTCTATCTCTCGCTCTCTCTTTACAAAACATAGAAACATAGAAAAATAGATGCAGGAGCAGGCCATTCAGCCCTTCGAGCCAGCACCGCCGTTCAATATGATCATGGCTGATCATCTAAAATCAGTACCCTGTACCTGCCTTCTCTCCATATCTCTTGATTAGCCCTAAGACCAATATCTAACTCTCCCTTGAAAACATCCAGTGAATTGGCTTTCACTGCCTTCTGTGGCAGAGAATTCCACTGATTCACAACTTTCTGAGTGAAAAGGTTTTCCTCATCTCAGTCCTAAATGGCCTTCCCATTATTCTTAAACTGTGACCCCTGGTCCTGGACTCCCCAACATCGGGAACGTTTTCCCTTTTTTCTCTCCCCTCTTAATTAACCCCTGTGTCCTCCTCTGTTGAGTTCTAAATTTCACGCAGTCCTCTGGTCTGTTGCTTCTCTGGCCAATGTATATGCCTCTTCCTTGGATTTAACACTATCCTTGATTTCCTTCCTCAGTCACGGATGAGCCGCCTTCCCCGTTTTATTTTTTCGCCAGACAGCGATGAACAATTTTTGGAATTCATCCATGCGGTCTTTAAATCTTTGCCATTGCATCTCCACCGTCAACCCTTTAAGTATAATTTGCCAGTCTATCCTAGCCAATTCCCATCTCATACCTTCAACGTCTCCTGTCTTTAAGTTCAGGACCCTAGTCTCTGAATTAACCGTGTCGCTCTCCATCCTAATGCAGAATTCCACCATATTATGGTCCCTGTTGCCCAAGGGGCCTTGCACAACAAGATCGCTAACTAATCCTTCCTCGTTACACAATACCCAGTCTAGGATGGCCTGCCCTCTAGTCGGCTCCTCTACATATTGGTTTAAAACCCATCCCGTATACATTCCAGGAAATCCTCCCCCTCAGTGCTGCTACCAACTTGGTTGGCCCAATCTATATGTAGTTTAAAGTCACCCATGATAACCGCTGTACCTTTGCTACACGCATCGCTAATTTCCTGCTTAATGCTGTCCCCAACCTCCCTACTGCTGTTTGCTGGTCTGAATAGAACTCCAACAAGCTTTTTCTCCCCTTGGCTATTTCGCGATTCTACCCAGACCGATTCTACAGCATCCTAGCTAATGTCTCTCCTTGTTATTGCATTCATCTCTGACCAGCAATGCCACCCCACCTCCTCGTCCTTTCTGTCTATCCTTCCTGAATATTGAACTCTCTCTCCCCCTATTCCCCTCGCTCTCCCCTCTCCCCCCCTCCCCCCCCTCCCCCTCCCCTCCCTCACTCCCCCTCCTCTCTCCCCTCTCTCTCCTCCCCCCCTCCCCCTCTCCCCTCCCACCCACTCCCCTTCTCCCTCCTCCCCCCCCCTCTCCCCCTCTCCACCCCTCCCTCCCCCCCTCCCCCTCCCCCCCCTCCCCACCTCCCTCCCCACCCCCTCCCCCTCCTCTCTCCCCTCTCTCCCCACCCCCCCCATCTCCTCTCGCCCTCTCCCCTCCCCCACTCTCCCTCTCTCTCCTCCCTCTCTCCCTCTCCCCCTCCCCCTCTCTCCCCCTCTCTCCCTCCCTCCCTCCCTCCCCTCCCCCCCCCTCCCCCCCTCCCCCCCTCCCCCTCCCCCCCTCCTCCCCCTCCTCTCCCCTCTCCCTCTCCCACTCCCTCTCCCTCTCCCTCTCCCCTCCTCTCCCTCTCCCCTCTCCTCCCTCTCTCCCACCCTTCTCTCCCCTCTCCCCCTCACTTCTCTCCCTCTCTCCCTCTCTCCTCTCTCACCTCTCTCCCTCAACTCTCCCTCTCTTCCCCTCTCTCCCTCTCATCCCTTCTCCCCTCCGCCCTCCCCCCTCTCCCCCCTCCCGCCCCCCTCTCCCCCCTCTCCCCCCCCTCCCCCCCTCCCCCCCTACCCCCCCTCTCCCCCATACCCCCCTCCCCCCCCCCCCTCTCCCCTCTCCCCCCCCACCCCCCCTCCCCCCCTCCCCCTCCCCCCCCTCCCCCCCTCCCCCTCTCCCCTCTCTCCCCCTCCCCCCGCCCTCCCTCTCCCTCTCTTCCTCTCTCTCTCTCCCTCTCTCTCTCCTCTTTTCCCTCCATTCCTTCCTTCTCACTACTCTCTTTCACAGCCCTTTTCTGTCTTGTTGTTTCTCACTTTCTCTCGTCCTCCCGCATACTTTTCTCCCCCTCAATCTCCTGCGTTCTGTCCATTCTCTTTCACGTCCACTTCATCCCTTCATGTTCACCCTCGTTTCATCTCCCACTTTTCTTCCCTAGGTTATAACATATAAAATATATATTCAATATACATCTGTATGTGTGAGAGAATATTAAATATTCTTGTATGTTCTTCCCCCCCCCCCCCCCCCCGTTTTCTACATCTCGCTGGTCTTTAACTCTCTGTCTCTCTGTCTCTCTTTGTCTCTGTGTCTCTGTGTCTCTCTCCGTCTCTCCGTCTCTCTCCGTCTCCCCATCTCTCCCCCTCTCTCCCCCCGTTCACTCCCTCCAACTATTTCTCCTTATGCGTGTTAACACCTATCTTCTTTTATCCCTCTTCTATTCTTCATTATCCCTCTAATTCTGCCTCTCCCTCTCTCCTTGTTCTGTATCTCTCCCTGTCTTTCTCTCTATTCACCCCTCATTATTTTCCCTCCCTTCCATATACCATTTTGAGGAGCACGGATGGGGTGGACGCTATGCCTTGTACTCCAGGAGGGTGAGGGGTGATCTTATAGAGGTGCACAAAATCATGAGAGGAATAGATCGGGTAGACGCACAGAGTCTCTTGGCCTGGGAAATGCGGGAGTTACTTGAAATGAGAGAAATCGATGTTCATACCATCGGGTTGTTAGCTGCCCAACTTAAATATGAGGTATTGTTTCCCCAATTTGCGTGTGTGATGTAAATGTATCGTTAGTGTGTGTATGGCAGTGTTAGCGTGCGGGGATCGCTGGACGGTACGGGCTCGGTGGGCCGAAGGGCCTGTTTCTCTGCTGCATCACTAAAGTAAACTTGCAAGGTCATCAAACGTCTGCAGGCGGACTCTCTCATCATTAGTTCCGGGCATCTTCAGGAGGAGGAAAGAACCTGCTTTTGTCTGTACTTTCCTCGTAAGTTCACAAGTGATAGGAGCAGAATTGGGCCATTCGGCCCATCAAGTCTACTCCGCCATTCAATCATGGGCTATCTGCCTCTCCCTCCTAACCCCATTCTCCTGCCTTCTCCCCGTAACCCCTGACGCCCTCACTCCTCAACTATTGAAAGCAAATGCTCCTTCAGGCCAATCTTAAAATGTTCCCGTGACAACGAAATGTGGCCGCTTATCTGCGACAAGTTTCCACCGGCCAGCTACGGCAGTTTAGTGATTTTAGTTGATGGACATTTAGACATTTTTGTCTTTCCGTACGTTTTGAGACGGCTCCGCTCCTTCAATGTCTGCAGGAAGGTGCTGCCGATGTTCTACCAACCTTGGTCCTTGGAGGGGAGGATGCTCCTCAAACTGCGGAGCATCCTGGACAATACAGCTCGCCCCCCTCCATGACACACCGGTCAACCTGAGGAGCACCTTCAGCAACAGACTGGTCCCACCAAGATGCAGCACAGAACGCCACAGGAGATCCTTCTTCCCCTGTGGCTATCAAACTGTACAACTCCTCCCCCCTTCTGTCGTGTTGGTAGACTGACTACCCCACCCCCCCCCCCCCCCTCCTTTGCACATCCCCAATCCTTTCCACTATTCACTTTAATTTCATGTTTCATGTATCTTGTTGTGTTTTGATGACTGTTGGCAGATCAATATCCCTCCTGGGATAAATATAGTTCTATCATATTGTATCATATCGGCAGGGACATGTATAGGACCCATGGATAGAGGAATATGGGCGAAACGCAGGCAGGTGGGACCAGTGTAGATGGGAGATGTTGGCTGGTGTGGGCAAGTTGGGCTGAAGGGCCTGTTTCCACACTGTATCACGCTATGACCAGAGTGGTCTCTCTGTGGGCCCTGAATTTTCGCCCGTCCGTTCTCCCTGAGGAGGTTTAACACTCCTTGTCATTGTGTGAACAAAAATAAATAAGAGTTCCCTCTGACGGAACGATCGCCAATCGCTGCCGAAGGAGACCGACCATGGCTCGGGCATTAGTAGTCTTGGTTCTAGGTCTAGAAGCTATGGGTTGAAGCCATCACAGACTTGGTGCCAAAATGGCCTCCTCCGTGAATTCTGTATGACTCCATGATGTTAGGAGATAGAAATGTAACAATGCACAGGAGTGGACGGTCATAGAATCGCTGAGTGATACGCCATGGAAACTGGCCCTTCAGCCCTGCGGCCCCAACTCGCCGACATTTGGAAGGAACTCGCCCACATTTGGAAGGTACCAACATGAGGAAGGACTTCCTTGCGTATTGAGGCAGAGCAGGGTAGGTTCACCAGGTTAATCCCCGGGATGGCGGGACTGTCATATGAGGACAGATTGGAAAGACTGGGCTGGTATTCACTGGAGTTTAGAAGGCTGAGAGGGGATCTTATAGAAACGCATACAATTATAAAAAGGACTGGACAAGCTAGGTGCAGGAAAAATGTTCCCAATGATGGGGGGAGTCCAGGACCAGGGGCCACAGTCTAAGAATAAAGGGGAGGCCATTTAAAACTGAGCTGAGAAAAAAATGTTTTCACCCAGAGAGTTGTGAATTTGTGGTATTCTCTGCCACAGAAGGCAATGGAGGCCAATTCACTGGATGAATTTAAGAGAGAGTTGGATAGAGTTCTAGGGGCTAGCGGAATCAATAGACAATAGGTACAGGAGTAGGCCATTCAAGGGATGTGGAGAAAAGGCAGGCACGGGTTACTGATTGTGGACGATCAGCCCTGATCACAATGAATGGCGGGGCAGCCTCGAAGGGCCAAATGGCACTAGTCCCACCTGCCTGCAAATGGTCTATATCCCTCCAAACCTGCCTTTTCCATGTACCTGTCTGACTGTTTCTTAAACATTGGGATAGTCCCTGCCTTGACTACCTCCTCTGGCAGCTTGTTCCATACACCCACCACCCTTTGTGTGAAAAACTTACCCATCAGATTCCTGTTAACATCTTTTTCCCCGTCACCTTAAACCTATATCCTCTGGTCCTCGATTCACGTATTCTGGGCAAGAGACTCTACCGTGTATCTACCTGATCTATTCCT
This sequence comes from Okamejei kenojei, assembly GCA_035221665.1. NCBI lineage: Eukaryota > Metazoa > Chordata > Chondrichthyes > Rajiformes > Rajidae > Okamejei > Okamejei kenojei. The sequence goes on from CM069154.1 coordinate 8,669,356, forward strand.
CTCATAAGGTCATAAGTGGAATAGAATTAGGCCATTCGGCCCATCAAGTCTGCTCTGTCATTCAATCATGGCTGATCCATCTCTCCCTCCCAACCCCATTCTCCTGCCTTCTCCCCATAACCTCTGACACCCACATTAATCAAGAATCTATCTATCTCTCCCTTAAAAATATCCACTGACTTGGCCTCCACAGCCTTCTGTGGCAAAGAATTCCACAGATTCACCGCCCTCTGACTAAAGACATTTCTTCTCATCTCCTTCCTAAAAGAATGTCCTTTAATTCTGAGGCTATGACCTCTGGTCCTAGACTCTCCCACTAGTGGAAACATCCACTCTATCCGAGCCTTTCACTATTCTGTATGTTTTAATGAGGTCCCCCCCCCCCCCCTCATCCTTCGAAGCTCCAGCGAGTCCAGGCCCAGTGCCGACAAACGCTCATCATGGGTTAACCTAATCATTCCCGGGATCATTCTTGTAAAATCTACAGACTCTGTCGTGTTTAGTTTCCGTTTCAGTGCAGCTTATTGTCACGTGTTCCGAGGTACAGTGAGAAGCTTTTGTTGCTTCCAGTCAGCAGAAAGAGAATACGTGATTACGATCGAGCCATTTACCGTGTATCGATAAAGTAAGAAATATTGCGATAGGAGTACGGGCTTAAGAGCATGGAGCGATTGTGATATGTGATTGTAGGTCTGTTTCTGGGCCTAGCATGCACATGGTCGCCGGGGTTAGGCGCCATCTTGGATTCTAGGTGCAGGAAGGAACTGCAGATGCTGGTTTATAACAAAGAGACACAAAGTGCTGGAGTAACTCAGCAGGGGCAGGCAGCGTCTCTGGAGAAAAGGAACAGGCGACGTTTCGGGTCGGGACCCTACTAAAGACTGGGTATACTGGGGTGATAGAGACTGGAGTGCTGGTGGGATGTGAATGGCATTAGCGTAGTTTAAAGATACAGTGTGAAAACAGGCCCCTAGTCTGCACCGACCTGCGATCCCCGCAAAGTACTCCAGCACTTTGTGTCTATCTTCGGTATAAACCAGCGTCTGCAGTTCCTTCCTACATTGATTCTTAATTAGTACGGGGTTGTGTCAGGGGTTTGTGGGGAAGAGGCAGGAGGGACAATTTTTACATTTACACCAAGCCAATTAACCTACAAACCTGCACGTCTTTGGAGTGCGGGAGGAAACCGGAGATCTCGGAGAAAAACCCACGCAGGTCACGGGGAGAACGTGCAAACTCCGTACTGACAGCACCCGTGGTCGGGATCGAACCCGGGACCCGGGTCTCTGGCGCTGTGAGGCAGCAAGCTCTACCGCTGCGCCACCGTGCCGCCCTCACTGGCGTTGTATAAATGCAGGGCCTTCTTACTGACGTCTGAGACTAGCGTGTTTTGTAGCTGTTGCCTGAGCGAAGGGCAGGCAAGAAATGCTCACTGCTCACGGTCCACGTACGTCGCTGCCTGCCCTGAATACACAAACCAATTATTTACCTTGTATTCTGCCCCTTTCGCTTGAACTGGATTACAGTGTTATTTCAGCCTCAGTCCCTTGGGCCCCAGCTGTGAGAAAATTAATTCCATGTTAAAATCCTGGGCAAAGTCAGTTGTGAGTCTGTGGAATTCTCTGCCTCAGAGGGCAGTGGAGGCCGGTTCTCGGGATACTTTCAAGAGAGAGCTGGATAGAGCTCTTAAAGAGTCGGGGGATATGGGGAGAAGGCAGGAACGGGGTACTGATTGGGGATGATCAGCCGTGATCACATTGAATGGCAGTGCTGGCTCGAAGGGCCGAATGGCCTACTCCTGCGCCTATTGTCTGTTGTCTATATGTCGAGGTAACGTCAGCAGGGTGTGGACTTCCCAAATTCAATCTCCAATCCTCCGGAGTGCACACAAAAGCAGGTGATTGATGACAGGTGAAGACACTGTTTAGTTTCGCGATACAACGCGGAAACGGGCCCTTCAGCCCATCAGGCCTGCGCCGACCAGCGATCGCCGCACACTAACACTATCCTGCACACACAAGGGTCATAGAAACATAGAAACATAGAAAAGAGGTGCAGGAGGAGGCCATTCGGCCCTTCGAGCCAGCACCGCCATTTATTGTGATACCCCGTTCCTTCTTTCGCCCCATATTTGGACCCCGCCATCTTGGGATAGGGAGGGATATGGATCATATCAGAGCCGATTAGATGTGATTAGTCAGGGGTTACGGGGGAGAGGGCTGGAGAATGGGGTTGCGAGGGAAAGATAGATCAGCCACGATTGAATGGCGGAGTAGACTTGATGGGCCGAATGGCCTAATTCTGCTCCTATAACTAATGAAGTTACATGAACATATTTAAAGGGCTTTTAGATGGGGGCATGGATATGCAGGCAATGGAGGGCTATGGATCAGGCACAGGCAGATGAGGTTAGTTTATCTTGTTTATGATGAGTTTTACAGAATATTACAAGATATATTACAGCTATATACAGCAGCACAACTGAATCTGTAAACATAGTGCTCTATAAAACCCATAATTAATAACAAGAAGTTTCAAACATAGACAATAGGTGCAGGAGCAGGCCATTCAGCCCTTCGAGCCTGCACCGCCATTCAATATGATCATGGCTGATCATCCAACTCAGTATCCTGAACCTGCCTTCTCCCCATACCCCCGATCCCTTTAGCCACAAGGGTCACATCTAACTCCCTCTTAAATATAGTTATATATATTTTGCTTACGCAGCAGTATTGACTTCTCTAACATCAAGTAACCCTTGCTTTCCCTCTCTCTCTCTCTCTCTCTCTCTCTCTCTCTCCCTCCCACTTCCTAGTTCTCTGACCAGTCTGACTGCCCCCATGATTACAATTTAACTCCGAATGCTTTATTGTCACCTTCTCGTAGCGAACATTCTGCATTTCCCTTGATCGGCATCTCTCTTTTGATGTCTCGTTTTCACTCCTTACCCTTCCTTCATCTCTGTGCCTCCCCCTCCCCTGACTCTCAGTCGGAAGACGGGGGGGGGGGGGGGGGGGGTCTCGGCCCCGGAAACGCACCCGTTTCTTCCCTCCAGAGATGCCGCCTGTCCCGCTGAGTTACTCCAGCATTTTGTGTCTATCTGTGGGCATCTCTTCATCTGCTCTGGGCAGAGTGATAGTTGAATCAATACCATTCTTCAGACAAGACACAGCAGTGCAAAGCGTTGCGTTTATCCCACTGCAAACATTTAAAGAGAAAACAGCCTTATTGTTGAACGGCTGATTCAGGTATACTGAGCTCCACTGTATCATCCGTTGAGATCCCGGAAGGATCAGGCTGGGCGGACAGGAGATTGAAGGCTGAAACGCGTGTCGATGGTAGCGGCCAGATCAGCCAACAAACTCAGCACATGTGATCAGCTCTTTTTCCTGCTCTGAAGGATAGACAGGTCGCTGCAGGCCAGCGATGAGGGCCTTTGGATGCAAACATAGAAACATAGAGAATAGGTGCAGGAGTAGGCCCATCGAGCCTGCACCGCCATTCAATATGATCATGGCTGATCATCCAACTCAGTATCCCTACCTGCCTTCTCTCCATACCCCCTGATCCCTTCAGCCACAAGGGCCACATCTAACTCCCTCTTAAATATAGCCAATGAACTGGCCTCAACTACCTTCTGTGGCAGAGAATTCCACAGATTCACCACTCTCTGTGTGAAAAATGTTTTTCTCATCTTGGTCCTAAAAGATTTCCCCCTTATCCTTAAACTGTGACCCCTTGTTCTGGAGTTCCCCAACATCGGGAACAATCTTCCTGCATCTAGCCTGTCCAACCCCTTAAGAATTTTGTTGAAAAGTTACTATAAGATCCCCCCTCAATCTTCTAAATTCTAGCGAGTACAATCCGAGTCTATCCAGTCTTTCTTCATATGGAAGTCCTGACATCCCAGAAATCAGTCTGGTGAACCTTTCTCTGTACTCCCTCTATGGCAAGAATGTCTTTCCTCAGATTTGGAGGCCAAAACTGTACGCAATACTCCAGGTGTGGCCTCACCAAGACCCTGTACAACTGCAGTAGAACCTACCTGCTCCTGTACTCAAATCCTTTTGCTATGAATGCCAACATACCATTCGCTTTCTTCACTGCCTGCTGCACCTGCATGCCTACTTTCAATGACTGGTGTACCATGACACCCAGGTCTCGTTGCATCTCCGCTTTTCCAAATCGGCCACCATTCAGATAATAGTCTACCTTCCTGTTTTTCCCACCAAAGAGGGACCGGGGGGGGGTGGGGAGAACAAATGGGGACCAAGCTTAGAGGGGCCGCCAAGAACAAACTTTTACAAGTATGATCCCAGGAATTAGTTTGTTAACCTATGATGAGTGTTTGACAGCACTGGGCCTGTACTCGCTGGAGTTTAGGATGGTGGGGGGGACGGGACATCATTGAAAAGTACAGAATAGTGAAAGGCCTGGATAAAGTGGATGTGGAGAGAATGTTTCCACTAGTGGGAGAGTCTAGGACTAGAGGGCACAGCCTCAGAATTGGAGGATGCTCTTTTAGGAAGGAGATGAGGAGAAATGTATTTAGTCAGAGGGTGGTGAATCTGTGGAATTCTTTGCCACGGACGGATGTGGAGGCCAAGTCAGTGGATATTTTTAAGGCGGAGACAGATAGATTCTTGATTAGTAGGAGAATGGGGTTAGGAGGGACAGATAGATCAGTGATGATTGGCAGAGTAGACAATGGGCCGAATGGCCTAATTCTATTCATATCACATGATCTTATAAAGAGGGACCCGGCGGGGAGCGCTGAGAACAAAGGGGGACCAATGGGGACTTTAAGTCTTTAAATACATTCAAATTAACCTCCCAGGATCTTTACAATAGACAATAGGTGCAGAGGTATGCCATTCGGCCCTTCGAGCCAGCACCGCCATTCAATGTGATCATGGCTGATCATCCCCAATCAGTACCCCGTTCCTGCCTTCTCCCCATATCCCCTGACTCCGCTATCTTTAAGAGCCCTATCTAGCTCTCTCTTGAAAGCATCCAGAGAACCGGCCTCCACCGCCCTCTGAGGCAGAGAATTCCACAGACTCACACACTCTCTGTGTTTATTCGCCAGAATCAGAATTTTTCCCGTCGAAAGCCATTTAAATTTTATTAATTAACAAGATGCTCCCGCGTATTGGTATTGTTATTGCAGTTGTTATTAGGACCCAATTTGCTCTTGAGATAGCATTGGTAAACAGCATAGTTCAGAAGGGGAATCAGCCTTGAGAAGCTGTCGGAGTCCTTGTGGGGAAAGCTACTCTACAGATCCATCCACTCCGCGAGGGCACCAGGCAAACACGGCGGCAGAGTCGCTGCCTCGCAGCGCAGAAGACCCGGGTCCGATCCTGACCGCGGGCGCCGTCTGTACGGAGTCTGTGTACGTTCTCCCCGTGACCTGCGTGGGCTCTGGCGCCGTCAGGCAGCAGCTCTACCCGCTGCACAACCTTGCCGCCATGTACCTAAATAAAAGAGGCGGACTACTCTATGTAAATGCCACACACCGACAGTCGCACAGGGAAAACATATTAACATAGAGGGAGATATACCAGCACATTATATTATTCATCAAGCAATGCACACTTGGAAACAGAAATAGATAAGTCAAGGACGTGGACAGGGATTATGCAGTGGCTTTTAATGCTTTTTGGAGAGACGCAGTTACTGTTTAATAAGCTCTCTGCTAATTGTTTGCAGTATATAAAGATATGAAAACACTACCCATTGAAGTAATCATGGTTGTTAATGAGGACATGCTTTAGTTCCCAATCGCAACATTGGTTCAATCAAATCTTCATAGAAAACCATTATCTACCATCTACTCGGATGTTACAATAGTAAGCACATTTTGCACAGGTTTTGATCTGTTTATGTTTTGCTGGAGATCAACTTGGAAGTAGGCTCTCTCTCTCTCTCTCTCTCTGGCTTCTGTAACCTTATTTTGCTAGGTTATTGAGAAAGGTGGAAGGAAGGGGGTTTACCGAGTTACAGAGTCGTACAGCGAGGAAACAGGCCCTTTGGCCCAACTTGCCCATGCCAACCAACATGCCCCATCTACACCTGCCTGTGTCTGGCCCATGTCCCTCTAAACCTTGGGCAACCTTCTTCCACAGCTTTGTGGCATCACGGTGGCGCAGTAATAGAGTTGCTTCTTACAGCGCCAGAGGCCCTGGTTCGATCCTGACTATGGGTGCTGACCGTACGGAGTTTGCACGTTCTCTCTGTGACTGCGTGGGTTTCCTCCCAAACTCCAAATACGTAGAAGTTTGTAGGTTCATTGGCTTCTGTAAAAATTGGCCCGAGTGTGTAGGATAGAGCGAACGTGTACGGGAGAACGCAGGTCAACACGGTCCCGGTGGGCCGAAGGGCCTGTTTCCACGTTTTATCTCTAAACTAACCAAACGCTAAAGTAAAATATTTGGCTGTTGACACATTGCCTCATGAATTTCCTCTATTATATCATCAATTATTCTTCCAAAGTTCCTAATTCATTAATTAATGTTTTTGGATGTTTTAAGATTCTCAAAGCAAAAGTTCCTCCACAACTTCTTGGCCACACGGTGGCGCAGCAGAAGAGTTGGTGCCAGAGACTCGGGTTCGATCCTGACTACGGGTGCTCTCTGACCGGACTTTGTACATTCGCACCGTGACCTGGTGGGTTTTTCCCAGGTGCTCTGGTTTCCTCCCACACTCCAAAGGACGTACTGGTTTGTAGGTTAATTGGCTCGGTAAAAATTGTCCTTGGTGTGTAAGATAGTGCTGGTGTACGGTTGATTGCCGGTTGGCGCGGACAAGGTGGGCCGAAGGGCCGGTTTGCGCGGCTATATCTCCAAAGTCTAAAATGTTTCAACATGTTGAAGATCCAGCGGCGACCAGAACAAGGTACGCCTCTTTGGGCGACTACTCACGACCATACGGGCTTCACCCCGCGACATGTCGCCTGTACGGTCGTGAGTCGTCTCCTCAGTTCGCCCAAAGAGTCGTAGCGTCTCTCTGGTCGCCGCTGGATTTTCAACACGTTGAACATTTTCAACGACCTGCAACGACCTCTGACGGGTGCCGGCAGTCGCCGAAAAAGTTGCGTAAGTGGGACAGGCTCATAAAGCTCTTAAGTGTTAAGGGCCTGTCCCACTTGGGCGACCTAATCCGCGAGTTCTGGCGAGTTTGCTCTCGACTCATACCCGCAGCATGGTCGACATGAGGTCGTAGGAGGTCTTCGTAACTCTCCTTCATGCTGGAGAGCGGTCTCCGCGTACTCGAGGCCTCAGCTAGGTCGCGGCGTTTTTTTCAATATGTTAAAAAATGCCCGCCAGTAAAAAAAGGTCGCCATGGAAAAAAATCGCTACTTCTTTTTACTCGTAGGTTTAGTTGCAGTAGGTCGTAGTAGGTCGGCACGTTAGTCGTAGGTAATCGAGGGTAGTCGAAGGTGGTCGTAGATAGTCTTCATCATAGTCGAAGGGAGGTCGAAGGAGGTCTGCTTCACTCTCCACTATTCGGTGTCCAATTTTCCTGAAATTAGTCGTTGCTAGTCGTAGCAAGTTGAAGCTGGTCTTCAACATAGTGGAAGGAGGTGGAAGGAGGTCTTCAACAAGTCATTTTTTTCAAACCCTTCTAAACTCGACAATTAGGTCGCCCAAGTGGGACAGCCCCTTTATGATAATAAATATGTGTTTAGAACTGAGCAGCAGTTTTTTCCCCAGAGGCCACCCACTGCTCAGTTGAATGTTTTATCTTAGTTTCATTGCTGTTCTGTTTATCTACCTTTACTCCACACTGTAACAACCTCATTCAAATCTGCTCAGCACTAGAACACAGTCACTGCCTTTAGGCCTTTCAAGTTAAAATTGCCATAGTCCACAGCCAATAAACACTCAAATCTGTGGGATTTGCTATAAAAGAAAACTATCGTGCTGTGTTAAGTTGGCAGTCCTGTCCTTCATGGTACTTTTTGCATTTGCTTCCGATAGGTCAGGGCCACGAACAGGTTACAGAATCCCTGATGATTTCAATTGCAATCGCAACTTGGAAAGTGTCCAATAATAGGAGGCAACGTCGCAATGGGAAGAACATGCCTCTGTGGTCTTACCTAATTTGTGCAGGACAGGCGATGTTGTATACACTATGCCATTAAGATGTATATGCTATTGAGGGGGTGGGGTGGAGAGGGGGGAGGGGGACGACCTATATTGAATCGCACAGAATAGTGAAAGGCTTGGATAGAGGGAGAGAATGTGGAGAAGTTGTTTCCACTAGTGGGAGAGTCTAGGACTAGAGTTCACGGCCTCAGAATTAAAGGACGTTCTTTCAGGAAGGAGATGAGGAGGAATTTCTTTAGTCAGAGGGTGGTGAATCCGGAATTTTTTGCCACAGAAGGCTGTGGAGGCCAGGTCAGTGGATATATTTAAGGCAGAGACAGATAGGTTCTTGATGAGTACGGGTGTCAGGTGTTATGGGGAGAAGGCAGGAGAATGGGGTTAGGAAGGAGAGAGAGAGCAGCCTTGATTGAATGGCGGAGTAGACTTGATGGGCCGAATGGCCTAATTCTGCTCCTATCACCTATGAACTTCTGCCATAGAGTAGAGTGAGACAAGGATGCTGGTGCCTCAGTAATTAGGTCAGGATTGAACCCGGGTCTCGTGCACTGTGAGGCCAATGATGAAGCTCAGAGTTACTAGGGTTTGTATAGCATTGTCTGCCCCACAGCAACATAAAACATGAGAGACACAAATCCAGCTTAAAATATTCAAGCTTCATATTCATGGCAAAATGCGCAACATTTCTATCCAAACTCTTAGTCCAGAATTTGTCAGCAATAATTTCTATTCAGAGGCATTTTTAATAGTCAATCTTTGTAATGTTATTTTAGACATGCAATACAGAAACAGGCCCTTCTTCCCACCGAGTGACCCTGGCCAGCAATCGCCATACACCATCACTATCCTACGCACTGGGGACATATACAATTGTTCTACAAAAGCCAATTAACCCACAGGCCCGTATGTCTGTGGAGTGTGGGAGGAAACCGGAGGACCTGGGGGAAACCCACGCGGTCACGGGGAGAACGGGCAGGCTTTGTACGGGCGGCGCCCGTGGCCGGGATCGAACCCGGGTTTCTGGCGCTGTGAGGCAGCAAATCTACCGCCGCGCCACCGTGGGGCCCTTCATTTCTCTTGGCACTTCGGAGCAAAATTTCATGCTGAGCCATACAATGTTGAAATAAGAGCTGATGACCAAACCTTTAGCAAAGTGGGAGGTTTTAACAAACGTTTTAAAAGGGCAGAGAAACCGGCAGAGATTTCTCGCGCAAACGATGGATGGCTTGATGGAGCAATTAAGATCGGACTACGCAGGAGATCAGAACTGAAGGAGTGAGACAAAAATGCCGGAGAAGCTCAGCGGGTGAGGCAGCATCTATGGAGCGAAGGAATCGGTGACGTTTCGGGTTCGAGACCCTTCTTCGGAGAGAGGAGGAGAACTTCTTCAAAGTGGACATACCTCGAGGAGATTTCGCAGTGGAGTGGACAAAATGTTTCAGAAAGAACTGCAGATGCTGGAAAAATCGAAAGGTAGACAAAAATGCTGGAGAAACTCAGCGGGTGAGGCAGCATCTGTGGAGCGAAGGAATAGTTGACGTTTCGGGTCAAAACGTCACCTATTCCTTCGCTCCTTTGCTGCTGCCAGAACTGAACGAGTGGTGAGATTACAGTTGGTGACAAAAATAGGGCAAGGTGAGGCCACAGAAGATTTAACAACAATGATAAGAATGATTAAATCTAGCTTTTGTAGATTGTGATATCTTCCCTAACTTAGTTTTTAGTGCAAAGGTTCGTGAAGATTACATCAATGCTGGGGACTATTAATGGAAGACTGTAAGCATGGCAATGGTTTCGAAGAAGGAATGGGAAATGCGGGTTGGCACGGTGGCGCAGCGGTAGAGTTGCTGCCTTGCAGCACCAGGGACCCGGGTTCGATCCCGACTACGGGCGCTTGTCTGTACGGAGTTTGCACGCTCTCCACGTGACGGCGTGGGTATTCTCCGGTTTGCTCCCACACTCCAAAGATGCGCAGGTTTGTTGGGTACTTGGCTTCTGTAATTGGCAAAATTGTCCCTGGTGTGAAGGACAGTGCTGGCGTGCGGGGTGATCGCTACATGGTGTGGACCCGTTGGGCCCAAAGGCCTATTTCCCACGCTGTATCTCTCAAGTGACGTCTAAAGAATGAATCCAAACATTGAGGCCTATATTGAGACAAGACTACATGGATGGTGCTCGCCTCTGACAGAGTTAGAAACACCTTGCGGTCGGGTTGGATTTATGGGCTAATAGTCAGGAGATATTAAGAATGGTGGGGATTGTGTCAAAATAGGGTTGTACTTGGAAATCCTGCAGGGTGACGCTGACACTAAAACCACCAAGAAACGTATTGAGTTGATGAAATTCCTCAGGCAAGAATGAATAAGAGAATATCAATCAGATGAAGATAAAACCGGTTTCTAATGAATTATACCAATAGAGCTGGATAACAATGTGATCCAAATATAATCTACGGTTTTTCCAGAGTCAGCGACCCTGGTTCGATCCCGACTACGGGCGCTGTCTGTACGGAGTTTGTACGTTCTCCCCGTGACCTGCGTGGATTTTCTCCGAGATCTTCAGTTTCCTCCCACGCTCCAAAGACGTGCAGGTTTGTAGGTAGACAAAAGCGCTGGAGAAACTCAGCCGGTGAGGCAGCGTCTATGGAGCGAGGGAAATAGGCAACGTTTCCAGTCGAGACCCTTCTTCAGCCCGAAACGTTGCCTATTTCCTTCGCTCCATAGATGCTGCCTCACCCGCTGAGTTTCTCCAGCACTTTTGTCTACCTTCGATTTTCCAGCATCTGCAGTTCCTTCCTGAACAGGTAGGCTAATAGAAGCAATCTCCAAATCTACAGTTGAGGGAAGCAGACGTCTGTGATTCTTTAATTCTGCACTACACGTCATTATTAGAAGATAGACACAAAATGCTGGAGTAACTCAGCGGGACAGGCAGCATCTCTGGAGAGAAGGAATGGGTGACGTTTTGGGTCGAGACCCTGGTTTAGGTTTATTATTGTCATAAGTACTAGGATGCAGTGAAAGTCTTGTTTTGCATGCTATCCAAACAGATCAGATTGAGTTCAGTTAAGTTTATTGTCACGTGTACTGAGGTACAGTGAAAAGATTTTGTGCGTGCTAACCAGTTAGTGGAAAGACAATACATGATTACAGTCGAGACGTTCACAGTGTACAGGATAACGGACATAGTGGACAGGATAAAGGGAATAGCATGAATAACGTTAAGTGTGAGATAAGGTGCGGAAAAAGTCCGATCAAAGATAGCCCAAGGCTTTCCAATGAAGTAGGTTATAGCTCATGACCGCTCTCTGGTTGTGGTGGGATGGTTCAGTTGCCTGATAACGGCTGGGAAGAAACTGTCCCTGAATCTGGAGGTGTGCGTTTTCACACTTCTGTACCTCTTGCCTGATGGGAGAGGGGAGAAGAGGGAGTGACCAGGGTGCGACTGGTCCTTGATGATGCTGCAGGCCTTGCCGAGGCAGCGTGAAGTGTCAGAGTCAATAGAATGGAGGTTGGTTTGTGTGATGCTCTGGGCTGTGTCCATTAAGGGCCTGTCCTACCAGCATCCGACTCCATTAGGTGAGCGCAATCAAACCGGCAGCGGGGGCCGCGCGGGGGTGGGGTGAGTGGCGCAACGCGGCGCAAAGTGAGGCGAACTTGGAGCGAAGTCTGAAAGGTAAGTTCGCTAGGACAGAGAGGGGCACACAGAGAGGGGCACAGAGGCACACACAGAGAGGGGCACAGAGGCACACACAGAGAGGGGCACAGAGGCACACACAGAGAGGGTCACGGAGGCACGACATCGAGGCGGTGTGTAATGTGTCGAGGCGACTGCGAGCTGACAAGCCGTTGCCGCGCGGAATTTTTGAACACGGTCAGTTTTTCGGAGCCCCGCGCGATGTCGGGATGAACTCCGCACGGCTCCGGCGATCGAAGTGGGACCGGCCCCGCGACGCCGGACGGCTCAGGCGACCACGTTAGGTCGCGCTCATCGCATGGAGTTGCATGCTGGCGGGACAGGCCCTTAATTCTCTGCAATTTCTTGCGATCTTGGATGGAGCTGTTCCCAAATCAAATATACATAATTACATATCCTTCATCTTCTTGCGTATGGCGTGCACAGCCTGCAGTTGTAAGACAACTTGTTCTATTTGATCTTTTGTTTGTACACGTCGGGTTTATTGCATTAGTCGAAACAGGGTGGATCACGTGAAGGTTACAATCTCCCACTCCATTACAAATTTATGACTATATCTATTTACAAGCAAGCCATCCACAGTGTACAGATATAGGATAAAGTGAACAATATTTAGTGCAAGATAACGTCCAGTAAAGTTCGATTAAAGGCTGTCCGAGGGTCTCCAATGCGGTAGATGGTAGGTCTATAATCAAGCATGTAAACATTCAAAGACAGCACAATGCTGGAGTAACTCAGCAGGTCCGACAGCATCTGTGGAGAAAAGGAATTGGTGACGTTTCGGGTCGAGACCCTTCTTCAGACCGAGAGTCGGGGGAAAGGGAAACGAGAGATATAGACGGTGATATAGAGAGATATAGATCAAGTGAATGAAAGATATGCAAAAAAGTAACAATGGTAAAGGTAACAGGGCATTGTCAGCTGTTGACTAGGTGAAAATGAGTTGCGGACAATGAAGCTAGAACAGTGACTTGGGTGAGGGAGGGACAGAGAGAGAGCGGATGCAACGGTTACTTGAAGCTGCAGTCAATCTGTCCACAGTGCAAAGATAAAGGATAAAGGGAACAACATTTAGTGAAAAGATAACATTGAAGTCTGATGAATTAGTTTATTGGCCAAGTATGTGCACATACAAGGAATTTGCTCCGCTCGCAATTAACAACTCGACATACAGTAAACAATTAAGAATAAAGCATAAAACATTAAAACATTATAGTTTAAACATGTTAATGGAATAAAATACCAGAGCAAAAGGAGGCTACAGACTTTTGGTTATTGAGTAGAGCTACTGCTTTACTTCTTTGACAGTCCAGAGTCGCCTTCCAGAGGAAAGTGATTCAAAGAGTTTGTGTCCAGGGTGAGAGGGGTCAGAGATGATCTTACCCGCTCGCTTCCTGGCCCTTGCAGTGTACAGTTCATCAATGGGGTTAAGGTTGCAGCCTTCCGATAAAAGATAGTTTAAGGTCTAAATTGAGGTAGATGGGCGGTCAGGGCTGTATTATAGCTGACGGGAGGATCGTTCAGTTGCTGGGTGGCAGTGTTCCCATGGAGCTGAGGCTTGAGAAGTTGCCTCAAGAGGCCCTGGCAAGATAGTTGATAGTGGGCACTGAGCGGGACTGGAGGCAATGCATCCCTGGAGAAAAGGAAGAGGTGAAATTTGGGGTTGAGAGTCAGGGGAGAGGGAAAACGAGAGATGTGGAAGGTGAATTAGAACAAAAGATATGCTTGTTTCCCTATTCCCTGAATCTCAGTCTGAAGAAAGGTCTCGACCTGAAACGTCACCTATTCCCTTTTCTCCAGAGATGCTGCCAGAACTGCTGAGTTACTCTTCCTTGTAAGCCAGCACCTGGCAGGTCCTTCCTACACACCGAGGCAATGCATGTTTGGACTAGTGATGCGGGGACATTCATCCGTGTTCCTCTATCTTCAACAGTGTCAGTTTTCTTCAGCATTTGTGGAAAGTATGGATTTGTTCTTCTGACATATGCCTTGTAGGGGGTGAAAAGGCGGTGGGAAATCAAGAAGTGAGTCACACACCACATCGGACCCTGGCTCAGAATGACATATCCCACAGCAGGGTGGTTAAAGTCTCTATTACTCTCTTAAGCTGAAAGATCTTTGTGAGTGTCTTAAATTATATATGGCTATTTCGCCGGCAGCCAACCTAATGCCAGAGAAAACCTCATCTTAAATTAGGATGCACACTTATTTTGTTTAGTTTAGAGATATAGCACAGAAACAGGACCCTGGGCCTACCGAGCCCAGGCCGACCAGCGACCCCCACACACTAACACTGTCCTACACACACCAGTGACAATCTACAATGATACCATGCCAATTAACCTACTAAGCCTTATGTCTTTGGGATGTGGGAGGAAACCGGAGATTCTGAAGGCATCTCATGCAAACTCCGTACAGACAGCACCCGTAGTCAGGCTGGAATCCAGGTCTCTGGCGCTGTGAGGCAGCAACTCCACCGCTGTGCTGCCGTGCTGCCCATTTTCATGCATTGCCCTTTGCAATTGAACGTGACAGAATCCAGAAGATGCTTGCAGTAAGCGAAGATAAATGCCCGCATGCGGCAAGTTGATGCCGTAACAGTTTGGTGCATCGATCCTTTAAAGGAACAATATGATTTCATATATGATTAGGAGCAGAAATTGGCCATTCAGCCCATCAAGTCTACTCCGCCATTCAATCATGGTTGACATGAGAATTAAGGGACAGAAGTTTAGGGGTAACGTGAGGGGGAGCTTCTTTACTCAGAGGGTGGTGGCTGTGTGGAATGAGCTTCCAACAGAAGTGGTGGAGGCAGGATCGATTTTAACATTTAAAAGTAAAGTGGATAGGTATATGGACGTGAAGGGAATGGAGGGGTATGGTCTGAGTGCAGGTAGATGGGACTAGGGGAAAGCAAATGGTCGGCACGGACTGGAAGGGCCGAGAGGGCCTGTTTCCGTGCTGTAATTGTTATGTGGTTATATGGTTATATGGACCTAACTCTCCCCCTCAACCCCACCCTCCTGCCTTGTCCCCGTAACGCATGGCCCGTACTGATCAAGAATCTATGTATCTCTGCCTTAAAAATATCCGTTGACCTGGCCTGCACAGCCTTCTGTGGCAAAGAATTCCACAAGATTCACCACTGAAGAAATTCTCCCAATCTCCTCCCTTGAGGAAAGCCCTGTGACCTCTGGTCCTGGACTCTCCCACTGGTGGCAACATCCTCTGCGCATCCTCTCTATCCAGGCCTCTCACTGCTCGGTAAATGGCGGTGAACGGTGAAGGTGAATGCACACATGTGGCATATTAATGCCCGTAACGGTTTGGTGCATCTATCCAAGTTTACAGGAACAACTTGACTTAAACATCTTGGCACTGTGAGGACTACTTCTAAATTGGACTGATTTTTTTTTTTCCCTTCTCATTCTGAATTTCCCAACAGGGCGCTGGGTTCTGAGCTTGTGGCGTGAGATACGAGACTGAGAGGAAGCCCAGCGAAGAGGAGGTAGGTGAATGGAACAGTGTCGGCTACTGAGTCAATGGTCCTAATGGTGAATTTGTACAGTACGAAGGTGGAGGTGGAGAAGCAGGGTTGTCCGAGATGCCTTAATTCTGCTTTGCAATGTCTTTGTTAGAAGATAGACAGACACAAAATGCTGTAGGAAGGAGATGCGGAGGAATTTCTTTAGTCTGAGGGTGGTGAGCCTGTGGAATTCATTGCCACAGAAGGCTGTGGAGGCCAAGTCAATGGATATTCCTACGGCAGAGATAGATAGATTCTTGATTAGTTGGGTGTCGAGGGTTATGGTGAGAAGACCGGAGAATGGGGTTAGAAGGGAGAGATACTTCAGTCATGATTGAATGGCGGAGTAGACTTGATGGGCCGAATGGCCTAATTCTGCTCCTATTGCTTATGGAACCTTCACTCTGACAAGCTTAGCTTTAAGTTGAAAATCTAAGCGCTGAATCTTCAAACAGGGAATTCATGTCATGCCCCAGTTCTCATTGAAATCGATCTTTGGAGACATCAGCTATTCCTCAAGGCTTAACATTATTGCGTAAAAATGGGTTTCAGGGTTGTGTTATTAGTGGGAGTTGCTGATCAAATGAGTGCAGTGGTTGTGTGCCGAGGCAATGCAAATTGCCAGCATCCCCTGCACATTGCACGCACCTCCATCCGAACAAAACCAAACTAATTTTCAAATTACAGGACATGGTTATATAGCGCTACTCCCACTCTCCTCACATAATGGCAATCTGTGGGAAGTGTACAGTAATCTCCTGAGATGTACATGATTAGGGCACCTTCACATCATTCATCCACCCCTTAAACAGTACACACGCCACCACCCTTACCCCGCGTTCTTGAATCAGCCTCAGCGTTTTTCAACAGTGCAGTTTCACTGTTGTTTGTCATGCTGTATGCTCCAATAATTTAAAAAGAAGGGTCTCGACCCGAAACGTCACCTATTCCTTCGCTCCATAGATGCTACCTCACCCGCTGAGTTTCTCCAGCATTTCTATCCACCTAAAAAGCCAGATAGGGCTTTTTATGGCTTTGAGGGCTAGAGTTATGGGCGGCGCAGTGGTACAATTGCTGCCTCACAGCGTCAGAGACCCGGGTTCGATCCTGACTATGGGCAAGCTTGTCTGTACATTCTCCCCGTGGCCTGCGTGGGTTTTCTCCGGGATCTCCGGTTTCCTCCCACGCTCCAAAAGACGTACGGGTTTGTAGATTAATTGGCCTTGTTCAAAATTGTAAATTGTCCTCAATGTGTGTAGGACAGGCTAAGTGTGCAGGGATCGTGGCCAAAGGGCCTGTTTCCGCTGAACTAAACTAACGATACAGCATGGAAACAGGCCCTTTGGCCAACTGAGTCCGCGCCGACCAGTGATCACCCCGCACACTGGCACTATCCTACAAACACTTGGGTCTATTTACAATTTTATCAAAAAGCTAGTTAACCTATAAATCTGTGCGTCTTTGGAGCGTGGGAGGAAATCGGAGCAGCTGGGGAAAACCCACTGGGTCACAGGGAGAACGTACAAACTCCGTGCAGGCAGCGCCCGCAGTCAGGATCGAACCCGGGTCCCTGGCGCTGTGAGGTAGCATCTCTACCGTGCACACCGAGGCAATGCATGAACAGTGCTGTTTCCCTATTCCTATCATGCACTGCGCGCTGCAAGGAATTTGAAAGGCTGGATGACTCTGAAGCCTTCATGATTGGGAAATAGCAATGTACCAGCATCACAAATAATTGCACAATTTGTATTGATGACCTTTAATGTTACACAGCGTTCAAACGCACTTTACTCAAGCATTTGTATTTCCTACCAAGCCACAAGGATGCGTCTGTCTCTGTAACCTGCAGTCTGGTCGAAACGGTGAGACTTAATGTTCAAAAAGCACTTGGTCTTGTGCTCTGTCTCCCGCCACTAAGTGTGCAGGTGAAATACAAGATCTATTTGCGTTTTCTTGCAACTGAAGAGGATTACCCTCCACACTGACTTAGTTTATCTTTGCCCGAGGCGCTGCAGAATATAGATTTCTCCCTGCCCCTGCACTCGCGCGTATGCCGTTCTGATACAAATACCTCTTAATTTCTAATACGCGGGACAAAATGTGGATATTGATGAGAGTAATCATCTCCTGATGACGATAATCATCATAAGAGACAGCTTTTTAATGAGATCGGATTGGCAGCATTCAGCGTTAGGACATGAATCTCGCGCATTGGATCAGGTTCTGGGAATAAAATGAAGTGTTGTTTTAGCTCTCATTTAATGACTGCTCTTAGAAATTAAAACCCAAAAAAAAGGGTTTCAAGCATGTCTGAAAGTCTGATTCTTGGGTTGAACTTATCTCCCGAAACGGTACAATAATTTTCATCAGTTACCCAGGTACCCAGCGCCGTCGTCAGGACAACGGGCCTTTATGGGCAAGTTCAGACTTCGGACTTCAAGGATACAAGTTGAGGATAAAGAACAGGTCGGCACGGTGGCAGGACCCCGGTTCGATCCTGACTGTACGGAGTTTGTACGTTCACCCCGTGACCTGCGTGGGTTTTCTCCGGGAGCTCCGGTTTCCTCCCACGCTCCAAAGATGTGCAGGTTTGAAGGTTAATTGGCTTGGTCAAATTGTGAATTGCCCCTAGTGTGTGTAGGATAGTGTTAATGTGCGGGGATCGCTGGTCGGTGCGGACTTACTGGGCTGAAGGGCCTGTTTCCGTGCTGTATCTCTAATCTAAACTAAAACTGGCAACTCTTGTGCGGTGACTCAGTGCGGTTTCCTGTCCTAAGGGCCTGTCCCACTTGGCCGTCATTTGCACGTCACGCAGGATGGCGCGCGCGAAGATTTTGTACCAACCAAAATCCTGGGGAGCCGCGTGCAACCGCGCATCACTGCCTATGTCACCACGCACCCATGCGCGCATCATGTGCGTGTCACATGCGTGCGTCGGCGTCGTGACGCGTAAATGATGTCGCGTAAATTATGCCAAGTGGGACAGGCCCTTTAGTCTCTTGGACTTAGTAGGATTGTACCAAACGTATTGACACTAGGCTGCATACAAAACAAAATCTGTGTACTTAGATACACTTGACAATAACATACATAGAAACATAGAAACATAGAAAATAGGTGCAGGAGGAGGCCATTCGGCCCTTCAGTGTGATCAAGGCAGATCGTCCCCAATCACTAACCCGTGCCTGCCTTCTCCCCATATCCCTTGACTCCACTAGCCCTTAGAGTTCTCTCTTAACTCTCTCTTAAATCCATCCAGTGACTTGGCCTCCTCTGCCATCTGTGGCAGGGAATTCCACAAATTCACAACTCTCTGGGTGAAAAGTTTTTTTCTCACCTCAGTCTTAAATGGCTTCCCCTTTATTCTAAGACTGTGGCCCCTGGTTCTGGACTCGCCCAACATTGGTAACATTTTTTCCTGCATTCCAGCTTGTCCAGTCCTTTTATAATTTTATATGTTTCTATGTTCCTTCCCCTCATCCTTCTAAACTCCAGTGAATACAAGCCTAGTCTTTTCAATCTTTCCTCATACGACAGTCCCGCCATCCCAGGGGTCAATCTCGTGAACCTACGCTGTACTGCCTCAATCACAAGGATGTCCTTCCTCAAATTAGGAGACCGAAACTGGACACAATACTCCAGATGTGGTCTCACCAGAGCCCTGTACAACTGCAGAAGATATAATTGAAGCATTGCTGGGAAGAAAGTTCAAAAGTTAAACAATGATTGCCTAATTGTTTCCTTTGCCTGCCAAGACCCATAAACTCTGGAACCTCCTCCTGATATATCTCTCCCTAATGCCCTTCTCCGCAGTAAGATCATAAGTGATTGGAGTCGAATTAGGCCATTCGGCCCATCAAGTTTACTCCGCCATTCAATCATGGCTGATCTATCGCTCATTCCCGGAAAAACACACTTCTCTTGCCCCATAACCTCCGACACCCGTACCAATCAAGAATCTATCTATCTCTGCCTTTAAAATATCCACTGATCTGGCCTCCACAGCCGTCTGTTGCAGATTTCCACAGATTCACCACCCTCTGATTAACGATATTTCTCCTCATCTCCTTCCCAAAATAAAGTCCTTTAATTCTGAGGCTATGACCTCTAGTTCTAGACTCTCCCACTTGTGGAAGCATCCTCTCCACATCCATTCTATCCACGCCTTTCATTATTAGAACATTAGAACATAAAAAATAGGTGCAGGAGGAGGCCATTCGGCCCTTCAAGCCAGCACCGCCATTCATTGTGATCATGGCTGATTGTCCACTATCAATAATCTGTGCCTGCCTTCTTCCCATATCCCTTGACTCCACTAGCCCCTAGAACTCTATCCAACTCTCTCTTAAATCCATCCAGTGATTTGGCCTCCACTACCCTCTGTGGCAGGGAATTCCATAAATTCACAACTCTCTGGGTGAAAAAGTTTTTTCTTGGCTCAGTCTTAAATGACCTCCCCTTTATTCTGAGACTGTGGCCCCTGGTTCTGGACTCGCCCAACATTGGGAACATTGGGAACTATTCTGTATGTTTCAATGCGGTCTCCCCTCATTCTTCTAAACTCCAGCGAGTACAGGCCCAGTGCCGACAAACGCTCTTCATAGGTGAACCTACTCATTCCTTGGATCACGCCTGTAAACCCCCTCTGGACCCACTGCAGAGCCAGCACATCCTTCCTCAGTTATGGTGTAAGATGCTCCCTAACACAGCATTGAAAATGTGATGGATAATTTAATAGATCACTGAACGAGAGGCTGTTGTTCAAATCCTACCATGGTAGTTAAGTGAATTCAAACCCAATTAGCCAAATTGAAAGAATCGGAGATTAAAAGCTCATCTCAATGATGGTGGATCGGTGTATGAGATTGTTGGAAAAACCTTCTTTCAACCCGAAGCAGGCCGTTCGGACAAACGTGCCCACACCGATCTACACTATTTGGCCCATATCCCATCAAACCTAGCCTATCGATGTACCCTGTCCAAATGTTTCTTAAACGTTGATAACACCTGGCTCACCCACCTCCTCCGGCAGCTCATTCCATAAACCCACCACAGTCGGTGTAAAAAAAAAAGTTGCCCCTCATGTTCCTATTACATTTTTCCCGCCCCACCATAAATCTGTGTCCTCTGAAGAAGTTGTTTCGGCTCCGAAATGTTGCCTATCTCCTTCGCTCCATAGATGCTGCTGCACCCGCTGAGCTTCTCCAGCATTTTGTGTACCCTCAATTTTCCAGCATCTGCAGTTCCTTCTTTAACACCATCTCATTTTCTTTACAGTGATCTAATGCTCACTACAGAAATGCTTCTGAATGACTTAATGGGCCAGTGGACAATGCTAATGTCCACTTAGTGGAAGGACCTCAGTCTATGTCCCTACCACCATTGGCCTCCATGCTAGGGCCCTGGGTATCAGTCTCTCTCATGTTTCACTGATACGTTTAGTTTAGTTTAGTTTAGTTTAGAGATACAGCGCGGAAACAGACCCTTCGGCCCACCGGGTCCGCGCCGACCAGCGATCCCCGCACACTAGCACTATCCTCCACGCTATTGACAATGTACTATTTTTACGAAGCCAATTAACCTACAAACCCGTAGGTCTTTGGAGTGTGGGAGGAAACCGGAGCACCCAGGGGAAACCCATGCGGTCACGGGGAGACCGTACAAACTCCATACAGACAGCGCCCCCGTAGTCAGGATCGAACCCGCGACTCTGGCGCTGTAAGGCAGCAACTCTACCGCTGCACCACCCTGCCACCTTTAGCCATATATTGTTTACAGAAATGTGTTGAATTGATGGCAACATGAACCGAGGTGAAGGACTGTCCCTAGTATATTTACTGCATTTATTGAGAATTAAATATATTTTTGGATAAGTAGCATCTATTTCTGGAATGACAAGAATGAAGTGTCCCTTGGTAAGTGTGACTAAAATGAGAGGACGTAGGTTTATAGTGAGAAGGATGAGGTTTGGTTCAGTTTGGTTTAGTTGGGTTTATAAGGTCATAAGGAATAGGAGTAGAATTAGGCCATTTGGTCCATCGAGTCTACTCCACCGTTCCATCATGGCTGATCTATCTCTCCCTCCTAAACCCATTTTCCTGCCTTCTCCCCATAACACTCGACACCCATTCTAATCAAGAATCTATCTATCTCTGCCTCAGAAATATCCACTGACTTGTCCTCCACAGCCCTCTGTGGTAAAATAATTCCACAGATTCACCACCCTCTGACTAAAGAAATTTGTCCTCATCCCCTCATCTCCTTCCGAACAGTGCTATGACCTCTGGTCCTAAACTCTTCCACATCCTGTCTACAGTTTTGTTAAGTTTATTATTGTCACGCGTACCAAAGGACACTGACACAAAGACGCAGGGAGCTGAACACAAAGTGCTGGAGTAACTGAGCAACATGGATGTGAAGACTACCTGGACAGTCTGGAGAAGGGTCCTGACCCAAAATGTTGCCTATCCATTCCCTCCACAGATCTTGCCCGTTGCCTGACCCGTTGAGTTCCTCCAGGACTTTGTGTTTAGCTTAGGAAGGGTGTCAATGGATTGGAAGCAGATGAGAGAATGTTTACCAGAGGGACACGTGCGATGGACAGGTTGAAATGCTGGAAGGTTAGCATAGGCTGATCTTGCATCCATTGGAATTTAGCTGAATGCGAGGAGACTCGATTGAAACAAATATGACGCTTGATGAGATAGTTGCAGAGTTGATGTTTCCTCGTGAGGAATCCAGAAATTGGTTTCATTGTTTATGAATAACAAATCACTGATTTAATGCAGAGATGAGTCATTTCTTTTTCTCCGAGCCTCTTTGGAATTCCCTTTCTCATAACGTATTGGAGGCAAAGTCTTTGCATTTTTGAAGGCAGAGATTAGATGGATACAACATAGGCAGGAGGCGTAAAGCTGCAAGGGGTAAGCAATGCGGCGGCACAGTGGCGCAGCGGTAGAGCTGCCGCCTTACAGCGAATGCAGCGCCGGAGACCCGGGTCCCATCCTGACTACGGGCGCTGTCTGTACGGAGTTTGTACGTTCACCCCGTGACCTGCGTGGGTTTTCTCCGGGAGCTCCGGTTTCCTCCCACGCTCCAAAGATGTGCAGGTTTGAAGGTTAATTGGCTTGGTCAAATTGTGAATTGCCCCTAGTGTGTGTAGGATAGTGTTAATGTGCGGGGATCGCTGGTCGGTGCGGACTTACTGGGCTGAAGGGCCTGTTTCCGTGCTGTATCTCTAATCTAAACTAAAACTGGCAACTCTTGTGCGGTGACTCAGTGCGGTTTCCTGTCCTAAGGGCCTGTCCCACTTGGCCGTCATTTGCACGTCACGCAGATGGCGCGCAAAGATTTGGTACCAACCAAAATCCTGGGGAGCCGCGTGCGACCGCGCATCACTGCCTATGTCACCACGCACCATGCGCGCATCATGTGCGTGTCACATGCGTGTCATCATGCGTGCGTCGGCGTCGTGACGCGTAAATGATGTCGCGTAAATTATGCCAAGTGGGACAGGCCCTTTAGTCTCTTGGACTTAGTAGGATTGTACCAAACGTATTGACACTAGGCTGCATACAAAACAAAATCTGTGTACTTAGATACACTTGACAATAACATACATAGAAACATAGAAACATAGAAAATAGGTGCAGGAGGAGGCCATTCGGCCCTTCAGTGTGATCAAGGCAGATCGTCCCCAATCACTAACCCGTGCCTGCCTTCTCCCCATATCCCTTGACTCCACTAGCCCTTAGAGTTCTCTCTTAACTCTCTCTTAAATCCATCCAGTGACTTGGCCTCCTCTGCCATCTGTGGCAGGGAATTCCACAAATTCACAACTCTCTGGGTGAAAAGTTTTTTTCTCACCTCAGTCTTAAATGGCTTCCCCTTTATTCTAAGTGTGGCCCCTGGTTCTGGACTCGCCCAACATTGGTAACATTTTTCCTGCATCCAGCTTGTCCAGTCCTTTTATAATTTTATATGTTTCTATAAGTTCCTTACCCTCATCCTTCTAAACTCCAGTGAATACAAGCTTAGTCTTTTCAATCTTTCCTCATATGACAGTCCCGCCATCCCAGGGATCAATCTCGTGAACCTACGCTGCACTGCCTCAATCACAAGGATGTCCTTCCTCAAATTAGGAGACCGAAACTGGACACAATACTCCAGATGTGGTCTCACCAGAGCCCTGTACAACTGCAGAAGATATAATTGAAGCATTGCTGGGAAGAAAGTTCAAAGTTAAACAATGATTGCCTAATTGCTTCCTTTGCCTGCCAAGACCCATAACTCTGGAACCTCCTCCTGATATATCTCTCCCTAATGCCTTCTCCGCAGTAAGATCATAAGTGATTGGAGTAGAATTAGGCCATTTGGCCCATCAAGTTTACTCCACCATTCAATCATGGCTGATCTATCGCTCATTCCCGAAAAACACATTTCTCTTGCCCCATAACCTCTGACACCCATACCAATCAAGAATCTATCTATCTCTGCCTTTAAAATATCCACTGATTTGGCCTCCACAGCCATCTGTGGCAGATTTCCACAGATTCACCACCCTCTGATTAACGATATTTCTCCTCATCTCCTTCCCAAAATAAAGTCCTTTCATTCTGAGGCTATGACGTCTAGTTCTAGACTCTCCCACTTGTGGAAGCATCCTCTCCACATCCATTCTATCCAAGCCTTTCATTATTAGAACATAGAACATAAAAAATAGGTGCAGGAGGAGGCCATTCGGCCCGTCTAGCCAGCACCGCCATTCATTGTGATCATGGCTGATCGTCCGCTATCAATAACCCGTGCTGCCTTCTCCCCATATCCCTTGACTCCACTAGCCCCTAGAGCTCTATCCAACTCTCTCTTAAATCCATCCAGTGATTTGGCCTCCACTACCCTCTGTGGCAGGGAATTCCATAAATTCACAACTCTCTGGGTGAAAAAGTTTTTTCTTGGCTCAGTCTTAAATGACCTCCCCTTTATTCTGAGACTGTGGCCCCTGGTTCTGGACTCGCCCAACATTGGGAACATTGGGAACTATTCTGTATGTTTCAATGCGGTCTCCCCTCATTCTTCTAAACTCCAGCGAGTGCAGGCCCAGTGCCGACAAACGCTCTTCATAGGTGAACCTACTCATTACTTGTATCACGCCTGTAAACCCCCTCTGGACCCACTGCAGAGCCAGCACATCCTTCCTCAGTTATGGTGTAAGATGCTCCCTAACACAGCATTGAAAATGTGATGGATAATTTAATAGATCACTGAACGAGAGGCTGTTGTTCAAATCCTACCATGGTAGTTAAGTGAATTCAAACCCAATTAGCCAAATTGAAAGAATCGGAGATTAAAAGCTCATCTCAATGATGGTGGATCGGTGTATGAGATTGTTGGAAAAACCTTCTTTCAACCCGAAGCAGGCCGTTCGGACAAACTTGCCCACACCGATCTACACTATTTGGCCCATATCCCATCAAACCTAGCCTATCGATGTACCCTGTCCAAATGTTTCTTAAACGTTGATAACACCTGGCTCACCCACCTCCTCCGGCAGCTCATTCCATAAACCCACCACAGTCGGTGTAAAAAAAAAAGTTGCCCCTCATGTTCCTATTACATTTTTCCCGCCCCACCATAAATCTCTGTCCTCTGTAGAAGGGTTTCGGCACCGAAATGTTGCCTATCTCCTTCGCTCCATAGATGCTGCTGCACCCGCTGAGCTTCTCCAGCATTTTGTGTACCCTCAATTTTCCAGCATCTGCAGTTCCTTCTTTAACACCATCTCATTTTCTTTAAAGTGATCTAATGCTCACTACAGAAATGCTTCTGAATGACTTAATGGGCCAGTGGACAATGCTAATGTCCACTTAGTGGAAGGACCTCAGTCTATGTCCCTACCACCATTGGCCTCCATGCTAGGGCCCTGGGTATCAGTCTCTCTCATGTTTCACTGATATGTTTAGTTTAGTTTAGTTTAGTTTAGTTTAGAGATACAGCGCGGAAACAGACCCTTCGGCCCACCGGGTCCGCGCCGGCCAGCGATCCCCGCACACTAGCACTATCCTCCACGCTATTGACAATGTACTATTTTTACGAAGCCAATTAACCTACAAACCCATAGGTTTTTGGAGTGTGGGAGGAAACCGGAGCACCCAGGGGAAACCCATGCGGTCACGGGGAGACCGTACAAACTCCATCCAGATCCATCGTCAGGATCGAACCCGCGACTCTGGCGCTGTAAGGCAGCAACTCTACCGCTGCACCACCCTGCCGCCTTTAGCCATATATTGTTTACAGAAATGTGTTGAATTGATGGCAACATGAACCGAGGTGAAGGACTGTCCCTAGTATATTTACTGCATTTATTGTGAATTAAATATATTTTTGGATAAGTAGCATCTATTTCTGGAATGACAAGAATGAAGTGTCCCTTGGTAAGTGTGACTAAAATGAGAGGACGTAGGTTTATAGTGAGAAGGATGAGGTTTGGTTCAGTTTGGTTTAGTTGGGTTTATAAGGTCATAAGGAATAGGAGTAGATTAGGCCATTTGGCCCATCGAGTCTACTCCACCGTTCCATCATGGCTGATCTATCTCTCCCTCCTAATCCCATTTTCCTGCCTTCTCTCCATAACACTTGACACCCGCACTAATCAAGAATCTATCCATCTCTGCCTTAAAAATATCCACTGACTTGTCCTCCACAGCCCTCTGTGGTAAAATAATTCCACAGATTCACCACCCTCTGACTAAAGAAATTTGTCCTCATCTCCTCATCTCCTTCCTAACAGTGCTATGACCTCTGGTCCTAAACTCTTCCACATCCTGTCTACAGTTTTGTTAAGTTTATTATTGTCACGTGTACCAAAGGACACTGACACAAAGACGCAGGGAGCTGAACACAAAGTGCTGGAGTAACTGAGCAACATGGATGTGAAGACTACCTGGACAGTCTGGAGAAGGGTCCTGACCCAAAATGTTGCCTATTCATTCCCTCCACAGATCTTGCCCGTTGCCTGACCCGTTGAGTTCCTCCAGGACTTTGTGTTTAGCTTAGGAAGGATGTCAATGGATTGGAAGCAGATGAGAGAATGTTTACCAGAGGGACACGTGCGATGGACAGGTTGAAATGCTGGAAGGTTAGCATAGGCTGATCTTGCATCCATTGGAATTTAGCTGAATGCGAGGAGACTCGATTGAAACAAATATGACGCTTGATGAGATAGTTGCAGAGTTGATGTTTCCTCGTGAAGGAATCCAGAAATTGGTTTCATTGTTTATGAATAACAAATCACTGATTTAATGCAGAGATGAGTCATTTCTTTTTCTCCGAGCCTCTTTGGAATTCCCTTTCTCATAACGTATTGGAGGCAAAGTCTTTGCATTTTTGAAGGCAGAGATTAGATGGATACAACATAGGCAGGAGGCGTAAAGCTGCAAGGGGTAGGCAATGCGGCGGCACAGTGGCGCAGCGGTAGAGTTGCTGCCTTACAGCGAATGCAGCGCCGGAGACCCGGGTCCCATCCTGACTACGGGCGCTGTCTGTACGGAGTTTGTACGTTCTCCCCGTGACCTGCGTGGGTTTCCTCCGAGATCTTCGGTTTCCTCCCACGCTCCAAAGACGTTCAGGTTTGTAGGTTGATTGGCTTGGTAAATATAAAAATTGTCCCTAGTGGGTGCAGGATAGTGTTAGTGTGCGGGGATCGCTGGTTGGCGCGGACTGTTTCCGCGCTGTATCCGTAAACTAAACTAAACTAAACTAATGCAACAGTTAAGCTCACAGCCTGATCAGGCATATTCTTATTCAATAGCAGCATTCAGGGGCCAAATCGGCCCTTCCTATTTCTAAGGACCCGGAGTGGGGGGACCGCCGTGAGGGGGGGGGGGGGCAACAAAGGGACACTTTGTAACTTTGTCGGTGCCCTTTATGTAGCGACTCTTTGCATACCTTGGGTAGTACGCAAAACAACATATTTATCTTGCGACAAAGTATTCATTCACATTATATTAATCTTGTAAATCAGCGGACTGTACGGTGAATGGTGACATATGATTGCTCTACATTATACCTCAAAAAAAATTAATATTTGCAAAATTATATTAAGGATGGGAGATAACAGCCAGCCCTGACACTGATACTGACATCCTGTGAATAATAAGTATCCTTCTGGTCACCTGTACTAATATTTCTCTGAAACATGGTGTCAAATTTGTATTTGAGGATGTGTTAGAAGCATAGAAATATAGAAACATAGAGAATAGGTGCAGGAGGAGGCCAATCGGCCCTTCGAGCCAGCACCGCCATTCATTGTGATCATGGCTGATCGTCCCCAATCAATAACCCGTGCCTGACTTCTCCCCATTCTAAACCGTTTATCTAAAACATATTTTTGAGCAGCGTGTCTGTATTGCAAATATTGGATGAAACAAGGAGTCGTTGGTCAGTGACAACTTTGTTTTAAATGAGAAATGCAATGATATTAAAGTTTAGATTAGTTTAGAGATATAGCGTGGAAACGGGCTTGTCTGCGCCGACCAGCGATCCCCGCACTATAGCGCTATCCAACACACACAAGGGACAATTTAGATTTATAGCAAGCCAATCAATCTGCAAACCTTTACGTCTTTGGAGTGTGGGAGGAAACCGGAGCGCCCGGAGGAAGCCCGCGCAGGTCACGGGGAGAACGCACGGGCTGTACCCGTAGTCAGGATCGAACCTGGGTCTCAGGCGCTGTAAGGGAGTAGCTCTACCGCTGCGCCACCGTGCCGCCCCAAAAAGGCGCTGAGAAATATTGATAACCCCGTTTGTGGAAATTAGTAAAAATGTAGTATTCCTGTTCAATGTCACGTTCGGTTTGAAGCATCGTTGCGGGGTGGAGTCAGTGTGCAAGGAACACCAGGAACAGATTTAATCTGTTTGAATTTTAATCTTACTTATTATAATCCCCCACAAGAGTAAGAAAATCAGAAGATACAGCAAAGTGTGTGCTTCAAAGTTCACATGATTAGCTTAGTCCTTTGAATTATGTTTTTGTATTATCTCGCCCATTTGATTTGCGACTGTATTACATGGCATTGCTTGTTAGCTTGTTCATCTTTTATTCAGAAAATTATTTTTAAGGCTTTGAACTTGGAATGGGATCTGAAGGAGATTTATACTTTGTAGATGAAATACAGTCGGCAGGGCAGCACAGCGGTCGAGCTGCTGCCTCAAAGCCCCAGAGACCCGGGTTCGATCCTGACTTCCGGTGCTGTCTGAATGGAGTTTGTACGTCCTGGGTGGGCTTCCTCCGGGTGCTCCGGTTTCCTCCCACATTCCAAAGACGTAGAGGGCTTGTAGGTTAATTGGGGCCTGCAGATTGTTCCCTGGGGTTTGGTGTATAGCTGGTGCCTGGGCGCTCGTGGTCAGCATGGACTGTAGCCTTCCCAAGCGGAATATGAGGCGCTGTTCTTCCCACTTGGGTGTTGCCTCGGGCAAAAGAAGGGTCTCGACCCGAAAAGTCACCCATTCCTCCTCTCCAGAGTTGCCGCCTGTCCCGCTGAGTTACTCCAGCTTTTCTTGTCGCCTTTCTTTCGCCTTTGAATGTTTCTGTCTCGGCGTTTACAGATTCCCTTCCTTTGTTGTACAGATCTTGCACACCCCCCCCCCCCCCCACCCCCACGAACAGGGAATCATCCTGAAATACAAGTTATCTTTGTTTTGTCTGATCACATTCCTCCTACTTAAAACAAAGGCCCGTTTCTCTGCATCCACTTGCTTTGTACTGTCGTCAGAGATGGTTTTGTGCCATCAACAACTGCTGACAGGAGAGTCAAACAATGTTAAAGTCTTCATTCCCGCTGCCTTGGGCGGCACGGTGGCGCAGCAGTAGAGCTGCTGCCTTACAGCGCCAGAGACCCGGGTTCGATCCTGACCACGGGTGCTTGCCGTACCAGAGTTTGTATGTTCTTCCCGTGACCTGCGTGGGTTTCCTCCAAGATCTTCGGTTCCCCCCCCCCCCCGGGGTATAATTGTAAGTTGTCCCTAGTGTGTGTAGGTTAGTGTGCGGGATCGCTGATCGACATGGACCCGCTGGGCCAAGGGCCTGTTTCCGCGCTGTATCTCCAAACTAAACCAAAGGGTCTCGACCCGAAACGTCGCCTATCTCTTTCGCTCCTTAGATGCTGCTGCACCCGCTGAGTTTCTCCAGCCTTTTGTGTACCCTAAACCAAACTAAAATAGCCTTGAGGAGCTGGGTGGATAATTGATGGGTAGATAATCTTAAAATGTTCATTGGTTTAGAGATACAGCGCGGAAACAGGACCTTCGGCCCACCGTGTCTGCGCTGCCCAGCGATCCCGCCCACACTCGCTCGATCCTACACACTAGGGGCAATGTTACCAAAGCCAATTAACCTACAAACCTGCACGTCTTTGGAATGTGGGAGGGAACCGGAGCGCCCGGAGACAACCCGCGCGATTACAGGGAGAACGTACAAACTCCGTGCTGACAACACCCGTCGTCAGAATCGAACCCGGGTCCCTGGCGCTGCAAGGCAGCAACTCTACCCGCTGTGCCACCGTACTCACACCAAGCAATTAATCTGCACGGTACCCTGATGTTTGTTTGAAAATGTAAGGCAGCAACTCAACTGTTGTGTCATCGTGCCACGCAAAATTCCATGTCCTATGCTACACAAGAGGGACAATAGACAATAGGTGCAGGAGCAGGCCATTCGGCCCTTCGAGCCAGCACCGCCATTCAATGTGACCATGGCTGATCATCCACAATCAGTACCCCGTTCCTGCCTTCTCCCCATATCCCCTGACTCCTCAATCTTTAAGATTCCTATCTAGCTCTCTCTTGAAAGTATCCAGAGAACCGGCTTCCACCGCCCTCGGAGGCAGAGAATTCCACAGACTCACAACTCTCTGTGAGAAAAAGTGTTTCCTCATCTCCGTTCTAAATGGCTTACTCCTTATTCTTAGTATTAACAATTTACAGAAGCCAACTAACCTACAAACCTGCACGCCTTTGGCATGTGGGAGGAAACCGGAGCTCCCGGAGAAAACCCACGTGCTCACAGGGAGATCGTACAAACTCCACCTCCCGCGGCGGAAAATTATATTCAAGCGGGAGAGCGGGAAATTTTGCGAAAAGTCAGCGGCGATCTATGAAACCTAAAGTCTAAATTAAAATCTTCATGTAACAGGAATTCAGAGATATTTGGATGCTGGCTGAGTGATTCCTTTCAACAAGGTTTGCTTACAATTAAGAGACCTGGTGTAATTCTACGAGATAGTTCTAGCCAAGGTTATTCGCTCCGAAGCATTAACTATTAACTTAACTATTAAGCATCACAGCTTGGTCTGGGAACAGCCCTGCCACAAGACCACAAGAGATTGCAGAGAGTTATGGATGGAGCGCAGTCCATCACACAGACCGGGCTCCCCGCCATTGATTCCATCTACACTTCACGCTGCCTCGGAGGAGCAGCCAGCCTAAAGGAACAGCACCTCATATTCTGCTTGGGTAGTTTGCAATCTAATGGCACAAAGCGATACAGACCAGGACTTTGCTTGTACTTCTTCCAGTGCACGTGCGATCACTAGTCTATTCCTGTCAGATATTTCTCCCTGTCCCCTCTGCAGAAAATATGAATTGTGGTCAATTCCACTGTGAAAGCGTCAGACGCTCGTGTGTGCGTGTGTGTGTGTTCTGTCTGTGTGTGCATTTGTGTCTGCGTCTGTGTGTGTCTGCGCCTGTGTGTCTGCGTCTGTATATGTGTGCGTTTATGTGTGTCTGTGTGTTCATTTGTGTGTGTGAGTGTGTGCATTTATGTGTGTGAGTGTATGTGCATTTGTGTGTGTGAGAGTAAGTGTATGTGTGTGTGTGTGTGCATTTGTATGTGTGTCTGCGTCTGTGTGTGTCTGCCTCTGTGTGTGAGTGTGTGCATTTGTGTGCATTTGTGTGTGTGTGTGTGTGTGCCCGACTGAGTTTGGAACTTCAACATCAGCTGCTCCTTGACAAAACACAAAGTGCTGGAATTTGTACGTTCTCCCTGCGACCACGTGGGTTTCCTCCGGGTGCTCTGGTTTCCTCCCACACCCCAAAAACGTGCAGGTTTGTAGGTTGCCGCTCATGTGTAGGATGTGAACGTGGGATAACATGGATCTCGTGTACAGGTATCGGTGGATGTGTGTACTCAGTGGGTCAAGGGGCCTGTTTCAATGCTGTCTCTCCAAACGAAACCATTTCTATGAATCTTTCAAATGATGCTCTCTCTACGGGCCGACAGTTTATCTAGTGCTGAAACACAAGCTCATTTTCATTAGGAAAATATTTCAAATTTGCTTTATTCATTTCAGAGGGGCCCCCTGGAGCTCCTCCCATCCCACACACCTGGGTCCCAGTCAGACGCAGGTCTGCAACACGCCAAGACAGTCAAAACAGATCCGAAATCCTCCATCAATAAATAAAACAGTGCGCAACTCCATATGCTTCCCATCTGCTCCCGATCATGTTTTTTTTTAATTACTGGAGTCTTTGCTGATAATTCTTCAGCAAGCTGTAGTCAGGGACTTAGTTGTCCCCTGGTACCTGATTAGGTTCATCTGCTCTTCGGCAGGTTACGAGGTGAGTCATATGCAGACACCTGGGGCCGGCGATGAGGTAACTCAGCCCTTGTAACAGGGACTCAGCCCCCCGGGTCCTAGTCTCCATGGGCCCAGATGGAAGAAAAATATTAGTGAGCTCAATTATAATGTGATCCCGAATCCTTCATGCATCCGTACTGCCCCATTTCCAAACGGGGATCACTTCATCCCCAAAGATGGGACCGAGGAAAGAGCGTTCCTGTCGCGGCCCTGTCTCCACCAATCTTCCCTCCACCACGCACTAGAAGCGACAAGACAGGCGCCGTTGTGCGCAGATGCCGAGAAGTTCTGTTCGGCTCTGGGTGAACAACTTCTAATCTTGTGTGTGGACTCGATAAGAAGAAGATCCCCAAAGATAGACACAAAAAAGCTGGAGTAACTCAGCGGGACCTCTGGAGAGAAGGAATGGGTCGAGACCCTTCTTCAGACCAGAAACGTCACCCATTCCTTCTCCCCACAGATGCTGCCCGCCCTGCTGAGTTACTCCAGCTTTTTGTGTCTATCTTCGGTTTAAATCAGCATCTGCAGTTCCTTCTTGCTCACTTCATCCAAACCTCTACATCGATCCAGGGACTTGATCCTCCCTGTCTCTGTGGCCATCCATTACTTCTCCGTCACTTCTCAAGTATGAAGCAGGGTGCCGAGCCAAAACGTCACGCATCCTTTTATCGCCATAGGTGCTGCCTGACCCGCTGAGTTGCTCCAACGTTTTGCTGTACAATAGAACTTTATTTCATCCCAGGGGGAAATTGTTCTGCCAACAGTCATAAAACATAAGATACATGAAACATGAAATTAAAGTGGCGAATGGAAAGGATTGGGGATGTGCAAAGATTGGGGAGGGGGAGTCAGTCTACCCCACGACAGAAGGGGGAGGAGTTGTACAGTTTGATAGCCACAGGGGAAGAAGGGTCTCCTGTAGCGTTCTGTGCTGCATCTCGGTGGGACCAGTCTGTTGCTGAAGGTGCTCCTCAGGTTGACCAGTGTGTCATGGAGGGGGCGCGCTGTATTGTCCAGGATGCTCTGCAGTTTGAGGAGCATCCTCCCCTCCAGGACCAACCTCCCATGAATCCAACTCCACCCCCAGGACGGAGCCAGTCTTCCTGATGAGCTTGTTGATCCTGTTGGCGTCCGTGGTCTTCGCCCTGCTGCCCCGGCACACGGCAGCGAAGAAGATGGCGCTGGCCACCACCGACCAACTGGTGGAACATCTGCAGCATCGTACTGCAGACGTTGAAGGAGCGGAGCCTTCTCCCAATAATTCTACAATAGTAACTTGCAGTTTGGGCCTTCCTGTCCATGTTTTGCTTAGACAAGACCGTTCATCTAAAATGGAAGAGTAGTGGGGAGATAGTTAATATAAAGAGGTATAGAGATGGGGCAGTGATAGTCATCACCCATAGAGACAATTTACAGAAGCTGATTAACCTACACACCTGCATGTCTTGGGAGCAAACCGGAGCACCCGTAGAAACCCACGCGGGTCAAGGGGAGAACGTACAAACTCCTGCACTTTGGGTTTTGTCGAGGAGGAGATGATGTTGACGTTCCAAAACTCAGTAGAGTGGACACACAAACGGGCGCACGCACACACACGCTCGCACACACGCACACACACGCACGCACACACACGCACGCACACGCACGCACACATGCACACACTCCCCCACACACACACACGCACGCACACACACACACACACACGCACACGCACGCACACACACGCACGCACACACACACACACCCACACACACACACACACACACACGCACACACACGCACGCACGCACACACACACACACACACGCACACACACACACAGACACACACATCCACACACACGCACACACATGCACACACCCCCACACACTCCCCCACACACTCCCCCACACACACACACATCCACACACACACACACACACACACACACACACACACAACACGCACACACGCACACGCACACACACACCCACACCCCCCCACACACTCCCCCACACACACATCCACACACACGCACACACACACGCACACACATGCACACACCCCCACACACTCCCCCACACACTCCCCCACACACACACATCCACACACACACACACACACACACACACACACACACACACACACACACACACACACACACACACACACACACACACACACACACACTCCCCCACACACACACACACACACACACACACACACACTCCCCCCCACACACACACACACACACATCCCCCACACACACACACATCCACACACACACACACACACACACACACACACTCCCCCACACACTCCCCCACACACACTCCCACACACACACACACACACGTGCACAAATGCACAAACTTACAAATGCGCACACAACTGCAGACATACACGCAGCCACTCGTGTAAATGCAGATGCTTACATACAAACCTGCGCGTCTTTGGAGTGTGGGAGGAAACCAGAGCACCCGGAGAAAACCCACACGGTCACGGGGAGAACGTACAAACTCCGTTCAGGCAGCACCCAGAGTCAGCATCGAACCCGGATTTAAGAGCAAGCTGAAGAAACTACCTCACAGATAAAGGGGCAGTGTTTGCAACAGGATGGAATGAAGGGGCGCAGGAGGTTTAATCCAAAAGTCTGTGTTATGCTGCAGATTCTTTGCTGTGGCTGTAATATGTTAAAATTCTCACATTAATTCTGAAGTAAATATTACTGTATAAGGAACCTTGAGAACCTTATAAAATTATCCCATAAACACCCACTCAAAAATTGAGAATTGTTATCGACAGCCTTGGATGTGCGCTGCCTGGCAGTGAAAGTCGTTTGTGGGCACACTTCACATCTGAGTAGTTAATAGTTTCATGCCTCTGGGCATTTGTCATTTTAATCGAATGCTTGCATTCGTGAGAGAGCTTTCTGAGCTCCCAACCAGGCAGCGAGAGGCCACAATGTACGATCTTAAAATGACAAGAAAATAGATTTTGATGTGTCTCAGCTCTCAGTATTGGGACATCTGATTTTTTTTGCACTTGAATAGTTACCAGTGCCCATTCGAAGCATATTACCAATAAGGGAGGGCGTGTTGCCAAAGATAGACACAAAATGCTGGAGTAACTCAGCGGGAGAGACAGCATCAAAGATCCTAGAGCGGAGCAAGATAGACCACTCCTGCTAAATGCAATGGGCTGACGTGTAGTACGCAACGGAGCAGAACGCGGGCCGTTTTTTCATCCATTTCAGTAACCCGACCCGACCTGACCCGACCCGCAGTGTAATCAACGTTGCGGGGGAACAGTTTGTGTTAATAAATTATAATTCTGAAAATGAGGAGAAGATTTTTACCCAAAGAACTTTTATTTTTACGAGGATGTTTCCGTATCCGGCTTCCGTCTCCGCACTAGTATCTTTGCTCCGCTGTGACGGGATCTTTGGTGCGGAGACGGGAGCCGGTTACGGAAATGGGGCCGGAAATGACCCGTGAATCTGCCCATGACCGTACCACGTCTGTTTCGTCGAGTGGACCATCTTGCTCGCCGTAGGATCTTTTGGGCAGCATCTCTGGAGAGAAGGAATGGGTGACGTTTCTGGTGGAGGCCCTTCTTCAGACTGAGAGTCAGGGGAGAGGGAGACGGACGAAAGAGTATGGAAGGATGAGGTGTGAGAACACAGGCCCACAAGGGACACCCAAGGAAATGGAGAATGGTTCATTGTTAGCTGAGGGGAAGGGGCGGAGAGAGAGAGAGAAAATACCAGGGTTACTTCAGGTTAGAGAAATCAATGCTCATACCGCTGGGTTGTAAGCTGCCAAAGCACGATATGAGGTTTTGATCCTCCAACGTGCCAAGATGGGAGGTTCAGAGAAGGCATTTCGCCAGTCTTCCCATCTTGTGGGGTCTGAAGAAGCCTGAACAAACCTGCACGTCTTTGGGATGTGGGGGGGGATCTGGAGCAGTCAGGAAAACCCACGCGGTCACGGGGAGCTCGTACAAACTCCGTTCGGGCAGGATCGGACCGGATCGGGTCCCTGGTGCCGAGAGGCAGCAGCTCTACCGCTGAGGGGGACGGACACAAAGTGCTGGAGTAACTCAGTGGGTCAGTCAGCATCCCCGGAGAACACCGAATGTAAGTGGGAGGAAGACAGCTCGAAGAGAGGAGGGGAGGTACTAAGCATTAGAGGTGATAATTAAATGCAATGGGGGGGGGGGGGGGGGGGTGGTGATAGGCAGAGGGTTGGACAAAGAGATGAAAAAAAGGCGTGAGACAAAAAGCATTGTGAAGCCAGAGGATGGAATGGAAGTGGAGGAGGCACGGGCAAGGGGTGCCTTCTTCGTTCTGAAGAAGGGACCCAACCCAAAATATTCCTTATCCATGTTCTCCAGGGATGCCGCCTGACCTCCAGAAGTTACTCCAGAACTTTGTGCCTTTTTTTTAAGAGAGGTTGTACTGCATGGAAACATAGTCTTTGCCCCTTCAGGTCCACTCTTGGCATCACCAACCCATTTATAATCTTACATTAATCCCATTAAAAAAATTAAAGTCATGGAACAGATTCCCTAATACAGTCGTGTGAAACAAGGATAACCTAATTGAAATAATATTCCCACTGATTGATATATATATATGTAATCAAACCTCAAGTGACAATGCTTCACAAGAACCATCTATGTATGGCTAACGGGCCTGTTTCTGCGCTGTATCACTTGATGAGTCTAATTGAGGAGATTGAATCTAACTGCTTGATTAGCTCTTTGCTCCCACACTATTTGTCAGAACCTGTGGTTTGCATTATCAGTCGTGTGTCTGCTTTTGGAATTGTGTCGGAAATGAAAACAGAAAATGCTGGAAGCGCTCGGCAGGTCAGGCAGCATCTGCGGAAAGGTCAGGTCGGATTTAGGTTCGGTATTGTCACACGCAGTGAAAAAAAGGGGAAGATACAGAGTGCGGAATATAGTTCTCAGCATTGTTTTGGTTATGGTTTACTTTAGAGCTACAGCGCAGAAACAGACCCTTCGGCCCACCGAGTCCGCGCCGACCAGCGATCCCAACATATTAACGCTATCCTACGCGCGCTAGGGACAATTACATTTACACCAAGCCAATTAACTTACAAACCTGCACGTCTTTGGAGTGTGGGAGGAAACTGAAGATCTCGGGAAAAACCCTCGCAGGTCACGGGGAGAACGTGCAAACTCGGTAAGGACAGCGCCCGTAGTCGGGATCGAACCCGGGTCTCCGGCGCCGCAAGCGCTGTAAGGCGGCGACTCTACCGCCGCACCACCGTGCCGCCCTAAACATTGTCCCAGAGATGAGGTCCAATGTCCGCAGTGGGCTATAGGTGATTTGGACAGTACCCTAGCTTATGGAAGTACTTGAGAGGAATAGATCGGGTAGACGCACAGAGTCTTTTACCCAGAGTAGGGGAATCAAGGACCAGAGCACATAGGTTCAAGGTGAAGGGGAAAAGATTTAATAGGAATCCGAGGGGTAACTTTTTCACACAAAGGGTGGTGGGTGCATGGAACAAGCTGCCAGAGGAGGTAGTTGAGGCTGGGACTATCCCATCGTTTAAGAAACAGTTGGACAGGTACATGGATAGGACAGGTTTGGAGGGTTATGGTCCAAGGGCAGGCAGGTGGGACTAGTGTAGCTGGGACTTTGTTGGCTGGTGTGGGTGAGTTGGGCCGAAGGGCCTGTTTCCACACTGTATCACTCTATGACTTTATGACAGTTCAGAAGCTTGATAACAGAGGGGAAGAGGCTGTTCCCGAGTGTGTTAGTGCTTACTTTCAAACCTCTTAATCTTCTGCCCAACGGCAGTGAGGGAGTGGGGCAAGTCTTTCACGCTGCGTGTCGGGGTCCTGCTTCAGAACCATTGTCCATCTAATTGGGGGTGGAGAGAGCTGGAAGAAATGTGTGGGGCAGGGCAAACCCTACAAGTGATAGGTGGATGCAGGTGATTGGGCTGAGATGAAAGGCCAGAAACGAAAAGACAAAAGGTAGTGAGCTAAGGTGAAAAGAGGCGTGAAATGTGAAAAGCCAGAGGAAGGGGTCTCGGTGGGAGGGGATGTGAGTGGGGAAGGGGGAAGGGAGATATGTGTCACATCCCAGAAGAGCGCAGGTAAGAGAAGGGAGAAGTGGAGAGGGGGGGTGGGGGGGGTGAAACATAGAACAATAGCAAATAGGTGCAGGAGGAGGCCATTCGGCCCTTCGAGCCAGCACCACCATTCATTGTGATCACGGCTGATCGTCCCCTATCATAACCCGTGCCTGCCTTCTCCCCATATCCCTTGACTCCACTAGCCCCTAGAGCTCTATCTAACTCTCTCTTAATTTAAGGGAGTTTATGGTTTAGATACAATTGGACAGATCAATGTTGAATCTTCAGATAATGCTGTCTGAAGAAGGGTCTCGACCCGGAGCGTCACCCCATTACTTCTCTCCAGCGAGGCTGTCTGTCCGGCTGAGGTACGCCGGCATTTTGTGCCTATCAATGTTCATACCTTTGGGTATGAACGCCGGAACTCAGCAGGGGGGAGTCCATCCATTAACCGTCATGGCCCATTTTTCACGGGGTTGATTTGGAGTAGACCTGTAATGGACTAAAGGGCAGTCTGACTGTGGGAGGGGGCGTCTGTAGCAGCGTTTACTGCCAGGCAAAGCCGTTCACTAAGTGGGAATGTGCCTCAACGGTGAACCGCATCGAACACACTAACGATTAAGCTGTGGAGATCGCCCTGGGCTAAAGGAATCTAAACTACAAAACCTCCCACTGCTGCCGAATGCATAATCTATGTTACTTTATTAACAATCTTGAGTGAATGAGGTGATCAATGGTGTCTCTGTCATCAGCAGTTCTCTGATGATGCAATTTATTTCCCAATTTAAAGGGGCTCCTGTCTCGGATAAAAATCCACCAAAATACTTCCCTTGAGCATTACCACTGCAAATCCAGTCTCTCCAATTTGTTACACATGGAAATGTTCCTATTGTGTCCAGGAACGGAATCGTCTATTTTTTATACCTGTATTATAATGGCGTACTAGCTTCAAAGTAGTCCTTGGTGCGTTTCATTGTCGGTAACTCGTTTTCACCTAGCCCACAGCCAACGATGGCCTGTTTCCTTAATCATCATTACTTTTTCACCTATCCTTCATTCGTATGTTCTATATCTCTGTATATCACTGTCTGTATGTCTTGTTTCCCTGTCCCCTGACTCTCAGTCTGAAGAAAGGTCTCGACCAGAAAAGGTCACCTCTCCACAGATGCTGTCTGATCCACTGAGTTACTCCTGCCTTTTGTGTCTACCTTCAGTTCAAACCAACATCTGCAGTTCCTTCCTACATATAACGTATTCTTCCAGGGAATGAAACCCACCATTTGAAAGTGTTTCCTGATAAAGTTCAGAGCTTAGAGAAACTAGGCCCTTCATCCACTGAGTTCACGCCGACCAGCGATCACCCCTTACACCAGTTCTATCCCGCACAGTATGGACAACTTACAGAAGCCAATTAACCTTCAAACCTGCATGTCGTCGGAATGTGGGAGGAAATCGGAGCACCCGGGGAGAACCCACGCGGTCACAGGGAGAACATACAAACTCCATACAGACAGCGCCCGCGGTCAGAATCGAACCCGGGTCTCTGGCGCTGTGAGGCAGCAATCCTACCGCAGCAGCATTGTGCCACCATACTCACACCAAGCGATTAATCTGGACAGTACCCTGATGTTTGGATGAAAATGTAGTTATTTACATGAAAATGCATGTTGAACCTGTGTTCATTGCCACAGATGGCTGTGGAGGCCTAGTTATTGATCTTTTTACAGTGGAGATTGACAGATATTTGATTAGTAAAGGCCCTGTCCCACTTACGCGACTTTTTCTAAGTCTATTTGGGAGACTACTCACAACCATACAGACATCACCCCGCGACTTGTGGCCTGTATGGTCGTGAGTAGCCGCCCAAAGGGTCGTACTTTTTTCTGGTCGCCGCTGGATTTTCAACATTTTGACATTTTGTCGGCGACCTGCCGCGACTATGACGGGCGCCGGCAATCGCCGGGAAAAATTGGGTGAGCGGGACGGGCCCTTAAGAGTGTCAGGGTTCATGGGGAGAATGGGATTTGGCGGGAAAGATAGATCAGCCATGATTGAATGGCGGAGTAGACTTGATGGGTCGAATGGCCTTAATTCTGCTCCCAGAACTTCTGAACTTCTGAACTTCTTCCCAAGGTGGGGATGATCTCAGTGTGTTATTGAAGCGATACAAAGGAAAGTAGAGCGTGATACAATATTTTTCCAACCATTTAGACAGCTGTGCTGAAACTGCAAGGTACCCATGCAAGTACCCGTGCACCTCTGAAGCACCTTCAGAACACCTTCTGCACTATATCAGCTACAGGCAGCTGGGATCAAGTATATCCCTGGAGAGGTTTTGGGAACTGGGGCCCACTCTTAAGAAGGAAGACAAGAATGCTGGAGAAACTCAGCGGGTGAGGCAGCATCTATGGAGCGAAGGAATAGGTGACGTTTCGGTTCGAGACCCTTCTTCAGACTGATGTGGGGGTCGAGGGGGTGGGAAGGAGAAAGAGAGGTCAGGAGGGTAAAAATGGGGCAGGAGAGAACTCTGGTAGACATTATTAAGGAAAATCCAGCAAGGTTTAGAAACATAGAAAATGGGTGCAGGAGTAGGTCATTCGGCCCTTCGAGCCAGCACCGTCATTCAATATGATCGTGGCTGATCATCTAAAATCAGTAGGGTTACACAAAAGGCTGGAGAAACTCAGCGGGTGCAGCAGCATCTAAGGAGCGAAGGAGATAGGCGACGTTTCGGGTCGAGACCCTTCTTCAGACCCTTCTAAAATCAGTATCCCGTTCCTGCCTTCTCCCCATATCCCTTGATTCCGTTAGTTATATCGAACTCTCCCTTGAATGCATTTAGAGGGATATGAGCCAAGCACGGGCAGGTGGGACCAGTGTGGATGGGCCATCTTGGTCGGCAGGGGCAAGTAGGGCTGAAGGGCCTGTTTCAATGCTGTTTGACTCCATGTCTCGGACTATCCTGGCTTTACCTTGCGCTAAACGATATACCTTCGTCATGTGTCCGCTGACTGGTTAGCACATGACAAAAGCTTTTCGCGGTACCTCAGAACATGCGGCAATACACTAAACTGAACTATGACCCTGTGTGGGAGGAAACCGGATCACCCGGAGGAAACCCACGCAGCCACAGAGAGAATGAGAAAACTTTGCGCAGTTGGCACCCGAGGTCAGTATCGAACCCGGGTCCCAGGCACTACAAGGCCATTCTGCCACCCGTTGCATTAAATAGCCCTGTAAACATGTTTATAGATTATAGTTCAGGGATAGGCATTAGCCTGGGTAGGCATCTGTGGCAAGAAAAACGGAATTCATGTTTCAGCTCGAACACCCTCCTTCAGAACCGGGAAGGGGAGTGTTTTCGATGTTTATAATGGACTTACAGCACTTGTTTCCAGCACAAGAGGGCAAGAATAGTACTGAGACACAGCACAACAGTCGCTATCTTGTATTCTTCAGCTCTCAAAGGTCTAGCTTAGGTGGGGCGTCTTGATCAGCATGGGCGAGTTGGGCCAAAGGGCCTGTACGACATGACTTATCTACATAGAAATGCATTATTGCTCACTTTTGACTTTAGGCCCTGGTTAGATCCTGACTACTGGTGCTGTCTGTACGGAGTTTGTACCTTCTCCCCGCGACCACATGGGACTTTCTCCGGGGGCTCTGGTTTCCTCTCACATTACAATGACACACAGGTTTGTAGATTAATTGGTTTCTGTAAAGTACCCCTTGAGCACAGGATAACATAAAGTCAAAAGTCAAAAGGGTTTATTGTCATGTGTCCCTGACAGGACAGTGACATTCTTTCTTTGCTCAGCACAACAGAACATAGTA
This sequence comes from Okamejei kenojei, assembly GCA_035221665.1. Classification (NCBI taxonomy): domain Eukaryota; kingdom Metazoa; phylum Chordata; class Chondrichthyes; order Rajiformes; family Rajidae; genus Okamejei; species Okamejei kenojei. Next base: position 8,711,246 of record CM069154.1, read on the forward strand.
GGCATTGACTACAAAACAGATCAGTGTGTCCATTATACCATTATATACGTAAATACACACGTGAATGAATAAATTGATAAAGTGCAAAAAACAGATGGAGGGGTATTAATGTTCAGAGTCTTGTCCGAGCCACGTTTAATAGCCTGATGGCTGTGGGGAAGTAGCTATTCCTGAACCTGCTCGTTGCAATGTACATAGAACTAGTGTGAACGGGTGATCGATGGTCGATGTGAAGGGTCGAACTGTCCCTACCGTGTAGGATAGAACTAGTGTGTGGGCGATCATTGGTTGGCATGACATTGGTGGGCCGAAAGGGCCTGTTTCCGTGCTGTAAGTCTAAGCGAAACCAAAAGTAAGTAAAGGTCAATCCATTAGCAGATTGGAGTGACCCAGCTCTAAGTGGCAAATTCAATTGAGGCAAACCACTTAGACAGAAAAAAATTCACTCGCAAGCAATTGAGTCATTGACCTTGGTGACTGGGACATCTTTACCCTTTGCCCCAACCTGCTTCCTGCAATTGGAAGAATTAAAAAATAAAGATCAAAGGTCAAAGTACTGGATATCTCTCCCTAAGAAGGAAAGCTTTCTCTCAAATTGTTGGGACTGGGAATATTAATACGGTGGCACGGCAGTACAGCGGCTGCCTTACAACGCCGGAGACCTGGGTTCAATCCTGACCACGGGTGCTTTCTGTATGGAGTTTGTACGTTTCGCCCCGTGACTGCGTGGGTTTTCCCCGGGTTCTCCGGTTTCCAAAGAAGCGCAGGTTTGTAGGCTAATTGGCATCAGTAAAATTGTAAATTGCCCCTACTGTGTGTAGGATAGTGTTAGTGTGCGGGAATCGCTGGTCGGCGCGGACTCTGTGGGCCGAAGGCCCTGTTTCTGCAACTAAGCTCAAAGAAAGTAAATGGAGACACTTTAGAATGGTAAGAAAAGGCAACTGAAAGTTAATTGGGGAAAAGATTTATGAGAGTGAAGAAATCTTGAAGGCCTGGATTCTGCTTGGGCAGCTTACACCCATAAAGGACCTGTCCCGCTTAGCAATTGACAGACGTTTCAGGATGGCCGAAAGATTGTGAACATTTTAAAATCCAGCGGCGACAAAAAAAAATGTTGCGACACTTGAGGAAAGACCACGCGACACACCACGGTTTTTTCGGTGACGAAAAAATTCGGTCAATGATGTCGGCAGTCGCCGCAAAAATCGCCACGTGCGGCAGGCCCTTAACAGGATGAACAAATTGTCCAATTTTAGGTAACCTCCAACAAGTAGAGGCCCGGCCAAGCTGGCCATCCGCGAGTCGCGGCGCCAGGCGGAAGAGGGCTTTGCCCGAGCCGGGTGCTTCCCACTTCACCGTGGTTACGTCCGCGCCCGGGTGGTGTCGGAGAGGGGAAAGGGGTATCGCAGTACAAGGAGCAGAACGGCCAGGTTTTGCAACAGCCTCTTCCCCCGAGCCATCAGACTCTTGAATTCCATATAATGAGCCGCCACTATTATCTATTTTATCTTTTTATCTATTTTATCTTTTTATCTATTTTATCCTTTTGTTATTTTATGTTGCACGGCGAGCCAGATGCAACGACATTCCGTTCAGATTTGCATTTGTTGGTGTATTTTTGAAAGACAATAAAGGATTGGTTGATTGAGTTGTATGGTAGTTATTTAGTATATTTGTAACTTAGTTGTTTGGAGATTTAGTGTATGAATAATTTGGCGATTTTGTACTATGGTGGTGGGTGTGTCACCGCGGTTTTGTTTTGTTTCGTGATCGTAATTAAATAAATTATTTTTAATACCAAAAAAAAAACCAAATAGAGGCCCGGCGCTCATCATATGTTAATCTAACGAAGCATTCTTGCTTTGAATGGAAGAAGAGTTTTGACATTCCTCACATACAATAAATCGACCTTTACTTTCCCCTGTGCTTATTTATTGCGCTTGAGGGGAAACTTTAAAATTATTATAATTTTACAATTTGCATAGACGGCTTAAGCAGCAACGTTCTCAACTACTTGTTAATTGCGTTTGAATAAATTTTCTTCAGTGAATTAAGTTGTGAAGTGAGCGGCACTTATTAAGATAGGAAGTAGTGATGATTATGTTTTTTTGCATATCTTTCATTAATTGTTCTTTATCTCTCCACATCACCATCTAAATCGCTCGTTTCCCTGATCTGAAGAAGGGTCTCGACCCGAAACGTCACCCATTCCTTCTTTCCAGGGATGCTGCCTGTCCCGCTGAGTTACTCCAGCTTTTTGTGTCTATCTTTACTAAAACTAATATGATGGTAATCTTCCAAGGATAGATAACCACTGCAACCTGTTAACGTTGCATCAGTTATGAATAAATAGGGCGTTGCCACGTTTAATACCCTTCTTACTTTTGTTTGTCCAAGAGTGCATGTGTGGCATGGTGGCGCAGCGCCTGGGACCCAGGTTCGATCCTGACTACGGGTGCTGTCTGTACGGAGTTTGTACGTGCTCCCCGTGATAGCGCGGGTTCCTCCGGGTGTTTAGTTTAGTTTAGAGATGCAGCGCGGAAACAGGCCCTTTGGCCCACCGAGTCCTCAACTATCAGCGATCCCCGCACACTAACACTACCCAACACACACTAGGGACAATTTTCATTTACGCCAAGTAGCCAATTAACCTACAATCCCGTGCGTCATCCCGTGCATCTTGTGGGAGGAAACCGTAGATTACGGAAAAAAGCCCACACGGTCACGGGGAGAACGTACAAACTCCGTACAGGCAGCACCCGTAGGCGGGATCGAACCCGGGTCCCTGGCGCTGCATTGGCTGTAGGGCAGCAACTCTACCACTGCGCCACCGTGACCGGCGTATAAAATTATGAGAGGAATAAATCAGGTAGATGTACGCCGTCTCTTGCCCAGAGTAGGTGAATCGAGGACCAGAGGACATCGGTTTAAGGTGAAGGGAAAAGATTTAATAGGAATCCGGGGGGTAACTTTTTCACACTAATGGATGTGGGTGTATGGAAAAAGCTGCCAGAGGAGACTATCCCAATGATTAAGAAGCAGTTAGACAGGTACATGGCTAGGATAGGTTTGGAGGGGTCAAGAGTCATGAGCCTTTTCTTGTCATATGTCCCTCAATGAAATTCTTACTTGCTGCAGCACAACAGAATATGTGAATAGGTAAACACAGTACATAACGGGGGGAGAGAAACAAATAAAAAGTTCAATAAATAACAAATATAGTGCAAATAACAAATAATAATATAGTCTTTTGCAGTTCAGAGCTCAGAGCTTATTCGTTTAATAGCCTGATGGCTGTGAGGAAGTAGCTGTTCCTGAACCTGGACGTTACAGTTTTCAGGCTCCTGAACCTTCTTCCAGATGGCAATGGTGAGATGAGTGTGTGGCCAGGGTGGTGTGGGTCCTTGATGATTTTGGCTGCCTTTTTGACTACGACAGATCCCTTTGACGGTGGGGAGGTTAAAGCCGGTGACCAAACGCAGGCAGGTGGGACTAGCGTAGCTGGGACGTGTTGGCCGGTGTGGGCAAGTTGGGCCGAAGGGCCTGTTTCCATGCTGTATCGCTCTATGACTCTATGACTCTTATGAGTCCTATCAGAGACATTTCATTGACCAGTGTACACATGTCCATTTGAGTGTAAGTGCGAGCACTCTTCCTCTCTCTTGCAGGCTCTGTCTCTACGAAGGCATCCATAATTAATGTTTTTTTCCCGTGCTGTCTGTAAAGGCTGTTGTCTTTAGACTGGTGTGCAGCAAATTGTCTCGACACTGTGCTAAAGTGAGCATGGTCCTTCCAGGAATCATTCACTTTGGCTCCTGGGTATGAACAGAGTGGGTGTTGGCACTAATTGCAGAACAAAATCCAATCTTTAGTCAATGCATTACTGTCGAAGGAAAGAGTGCGGTCCAATTAAACCCAGCTCTGACTTCCAAATACGCTGCATCGTCAGTCCCTCTATCCAATACTGGGCGGCACGCTGGCGCTGAGGTAGAGTTACTGCCTTACAGCGCCAGAGAACCGGGTTCGATCCTGACTACAGGTGCTAGTCTGTACGTTCACCCCCGTGACCTGCGTGGGTTTTCTCCGAGTTCTTCGGCTCCCTCCCACACTCCAAAGACGCGCAGGTTTGTAGGATAATTGGCTTGGTATAAAATGAAAAAGTCGCCCCTCGTGTGTGTGTGCGTGTGTGCGTGTAGGATAGTGTTTGTGCGCGGGGATAGCTGGTCAGCACAGGGTGCGGTGGGCCGAAGGGCCCGTTTCCACGCTGTATCTCCAAACTAAACCAAATTCAACAATCGTAGGTAGACAAAAAATGCTGGAGGAACTCAGCGGGTGAGGCAGCATCTATGGAGAGAAGGAATAGGTGACGTTTCGGGTCGAGGCCCTTCTTTAGACCCGAAACGTCACCTATTACTTGGCTCCATAACGTTATTCACGTTATTCCCTTTATCGTGCATCGTGGGCGGCTCGATTGTAATCATGTCTTGTCTTCCTGCTGACTGGTTAGCACGCAACAAAAGCTTTTCACTGTACCTCGGTGCACGTGACAGTAAACTAAACTAACTAACATAATGTCCCAACTTCTATACTTAGTTGCCTGACTGACGAAGGCCAAAGTGCCAAAGCCTTCTTTACCTCCCGACCGACCAGTGACACCTTTTTTTCAGGGAACTATGTCCATGTACCTGCTCTCCAACACTCGGCAGGGCCTAACCATTCATCGTGAAGAGCTTGCCCCCTCGTTTGGCTTTCCAGTATGCAACACCTCGTACATAACTGAATTAAACTCCATTCCCCACAAGCTCCAGAGTCTGAAGAAGGGACTCGACCCAAAACGTCACCCAGTCCTTCTCTCCTGAGATGCTGCCTGTCCCGCTGAGTTACGCCAACATTTTCTCAGCTCACTCAACCTACTGATCAAGATCCTGCTGTAATTCCTGAAAGCCATCAAATGTCACCCATAGAATTGAATACACTCTGCAAAACCTGACCAATTTTTACTACATTTTGGTACTCGGATAATCCTCCTTACAGATTGCTTCATCCAAGTGTAGTTAATGTGCAGACTGGGAAAGTATCTGGGAACTAATATTCTGTAGTACAACATGAAGAACGTTAAAAGCATGTTACCCTGAATCAGAGACTGTGAAATATGAAGGTTTTTACTAATTCCTTTCTTGAACAAGCGAAATTCTTGCTGAACGTGCAAAGAGGTGGGGTTGCATGGTGGCGCAGCGGCAGAGACCCTGGTTCAATCCCGACTGCGGGTGCTGTCTTTTGATTCCTGTCCCTTACATGAATGGAAAACCAGGAGGAAGTGATAGAGACACGGTGTTTTCAGTTGGCCAAGCGCCTCCAGAGCTCGAGTCAATGTGAATCAGTCATACAAGGCCGTCGGTCAAAGAGAAATGTAATATTTATCAGCCATGTATAGGCAGTATTGATCTCTCTATATCTATTACTGAAAAAGGGCGCTACTAACTAATACTTTCAAATCGCAAGGGAAATGTCAGGCTTTTAAGGAATTGCTAAGGAATGGTGCTTAAAGAACATTAATGATGTCTGATGGCTATCTCTCATTGCTGAGGATATTATAAATAGTTAATTATCGCAAGTCTTGTGAGTAGCTTAATATTGCGTTAATGTCAGCCACTTGATAAAGTGGTTCTCCTAATGCATCTTGGTTTCCAGGTGTTAATTAGGTTATTCTGTTTACTTGACAATATTTCAGTTTCTGGTACTGTTCTGCCAAAATATGAACATCAGTGTAAATATTCAGTTGGGTTACTCAAGTTGATGTTGTCATTGTTTTATTGTGGGTACACAAAAGGCTGGAGAAACTCAGCGGGTGCAGCAGCATCTAAGGAGCGAAGGAGATAGGCGACGTTTCGGGTCGAGACCCTTCTTGTTGTCAAGTTTAGTTTAGTTTAGAGATACGGCGGGGAAACAGGCCCTTCGGCCTACCGAATCCACGCCAACCGGTGATCCCCGCACACTATTCGACACACACACACACATGCTAGAGACACTTCACGATTATACCAAGCCATTTAGCCTACACACCTGCACGCCATTGATGTGTGGAAGGAAACCGAAGATCTCGGAGTAAACCCACGCAGGTCACGGGGAGAACGTACAAACTCCGTACAGACAAGGACCCGTAGTCAGGATCGAACCCGGGTCTCTGGCGCTGTAAGTCAGCAACTCTACCGCTGCGCTGGATATCTCTTTATTTGAGCTTTGGTTTTAATTAGTCAAATTGATATTTTTCTGTCCTTGTGGGATTTTAACAAATGCCTCATGAACATTAGCTCGGAGGCCTTCTGCAACATAACCACGTTCAACCAATTCCCCTAGCAGGGGAATTATTCAGGTCTAAGAAGACTAGGAACTGTGTGCACAATTTCCATGTATCTCTTTGTGGAAAAGTCTTGGTTGTGTGATCTCCTCTGTGTATCATGGTAATCCGAACATAATTAGAATTGACACAAATGGAAACAAGTGTGAGAGAAGGTAATCACTATGCTCCTGGCTTAGTTTAGGTTAAGTTATTTTAGAAATACAGCACGGAAACAGGCCCTTCGGCCCATCGAGTCTGCACCGACCAGCAATCCCCGCACAAATAACACTATCATACACGAGGGATAGTATTTACATTAATACCATACCAATTAAACTGTAATGTAATTAATGTCTTTGGAGTGTGGGAGGAGTGTGGGAGGGAACCAAAGTTCTCGGAGAAAACCCACGCAGGTCACGGGGGGGAACGTACAAACTGACAGCGCCCGTAGTCAGGATCTAACCTGGTTGTCTGGCGCCATAAGGCAGCAACTCTACCGCTGGGTCACCGTGACGCCCTGGCATTTACTGTACCAGCACCGTCATCGGTGAACTCTAATAGTAGTTTAGAATCTACTATTTTTTTTATAGAACTGTGATCCTATTGCTTCCAGGACGAATGCGTGCAGTCATCAGAAGTAAAGAGAGCACTTGCAGGGCTCCAGGAAGATAAGTGCATCCTTGCTGAACCGTATCTCATGTCCCCGTTGCTCCAATTCCTTCTCATCACCAGATTACTCCTCCAAGACTGCAAGAAATCGCAGAGAGTTGTAGGCGTAGCCCAGTCCATCACGGAAACCAACCTCCCTTCCACTGACCCCATCTACACGCCAAGGTGCTTCGGCAAGGCCAGCTACAGAATCAAGGACCAGTCTCACCTCAGCCACTCCCTCTTCTCCCCCTCCCCCATCAGGGAACAGGTACAGACGTTTGAGAACGCACACCTTGCCTCCAGAATCAGGGGCGGTTTCTTCCCAGCTGTCATCAGGCAGCTGAATCATCATATCGGCAGCTAGAGAGCGGTCGTGAACTGCCGCTATGTGTAGGCAGGGACTGCAGATGCCGCAGTTAAACTGAAGAGGGACACAAAATGCCGGAGGAACTCAGCAGGACAGGCAGCATCTCTGGAGAGAAGGAACGGGCGAGGTTTCAGGTGGAGACCCTTCTTCAGAAGGATGATTGAGGTGTGGTCTGATCGAGATGTGTAAGATCTTGAGAGGAATAGATTTGATAAGTGCACAGTCTTTTACCCAAAGTCGGGGTATCAAGAACCAGAAGACATAGGTTTCAGGTAAGGGGGGGGGGGGGGGGGGGGGGGGGGGGGGAACCTGAAAGGTAACCTTTTCACACAGAGGGTGGTGGGTATATGGAACGAACTGCCAGAGGAGGTCGTTGAGGCAGGTGGTATAACAGCATTTAAAAGACATTTGGACCGGTACGTGGATAGGAATGGGATAAGGGCCAAATGTGGGGAGGTGGGACTAGCGTTGATGGGGAACCTTGGGGTCGCCATGGGGTGAAGGCCCTGTTTACATGATGTATTCTTCTATAACTGCAAATTGAATATTTTTGACAAACCTGTTGCCCGTTGTCAGCTCTTCCAGTACACTGACTACTTCCAATCTATTAAACATAGAAACAGAGAAAATAGGTGCAGGAGTAGGCCATTCGGCAACTTCGAATATGGCCTACTCCTTAGGCCTACCATATGGCCTAAATCCGTAACCCGTTTCTGCTTTCTCCCCATATCCCTTGATTCCGTGAGCCCTCAGGCCTATGTCCGGGATACGGATATGGCCTAAATCCGGGTTACGGATTTAGGCCATATGGTAGGCCTTAGGAGCTATACAGGTGCTCCCCGATTTACGATGCTTCGACTGTACGATGGGCAAACGCTCGGCAACAGCAGCGAGCCGCAGGTCACTTCCGGTCACGCGATCGCGGCGTATTAAATGCGTTTTCCACTTGCGATATTTTCGGTTAGCGATGGGTTCACCCGAACGTAACCTCATCGTAGGTCGTGGAGCGGCTGTATCTAGCTCTCTCTTGAATGCATCTATTAAAGGATAAACTACTCAACTAAAGGAAATCGCCGCCCAACGGGGCAATAATGTGAGAGTTAGAAGTTGCTTCAATATTTCTGACCCAGCAGAACATTGGCAGTTGCAAAGGGCGGAAAGAAATGGAATATGGCTAATGATTGGCGGGATTGATTTTGGATAACTCGCCTGCCGATTTGATGCGAGGAAATCCGCTTTCTCCAGCCATTTTGCACTGACATAGAAACATAGAAATTAGGTGCAGGAGCAGGACATTCGGCCCTTCGAGCCTGCACCGCCATTCAATGTGATCATGGCTGATCATCCAACTCAGTATCCTGTACCTGCCTTCTCTCCATACCCCCTGATCCCTTCAGCCACAAGGGCCACATCCAACTCCCTCGTAAATATGGCCAACGAACTGGCCTCAATTACCTTCTGTGGCAGAGAATTCCACAGATTCACCACTCTCTGTGTGAAAAACTATTTTCTCATCTCGGTCCTAAAAGACTTCCCCCTTATCCTTAAACTGTGACCCCTTGTCCTGGACTTCCCCAACATCGGGAACAATCTTCCTGCATCTAGCCTGTCCAACCCCTTAAGAATTTTGTAAGTCTCTGTGAGATCACCCCTCAATCTTCTAAATGCCAGCGAATACAAGCCGAGTCTATCCAGTCTTTCTTACCTGAGATCGAGCAGTGAAATCTTCATTGTTTGATGTTTTGTGAGGTTGCACAGGAAAGCAGCTGACAGCTTTTGGTGAATCCCAACGAACAAAAACAGACCAGACTTTATGATGTCTCGTCCCCAGAAAGGCACAAAGTGCTGGAGTAACTCGGCAAGTGAGGCAGCGTCTATGGAGGACATTCACACAAAGGGTGATGGGTGTATGGAACCAAGCTGCCAGAGGAGGCAGTTGAGGCAGGGACTATCCCAACTATTCCATGGATAGGACAGGTTTGGAGGGATTTGGGCCAAACACAGGCAGGTGGGACTAGTGTAGCTGGGACATGTTGGCCAGTGTGGGCAAATTGGGCCTAGGGGCCTGTTTCCACCCTATGACTCTATGATTCAATGGGTCGGGATCCTTCTTCAGTCTCCATTGCCACCATGGACTCAATGGGCTGAAGGGCTTGCTTCTATGCTGTATCTCTAAACTAAATGTCATTGACTTTTAAGTTGAGAAACGGTTTAAGATGTTGTCCTTATCAGCAATGCCCATATATTGAGTAAGAATTTTTTTAAACTGTGCACGGCAGCCAGAGGGCCGCTCTCCACGGTAAAGGTGGTTGCTTAAAGAGCAGACATGATGCAGATGTTGCAATGCGGACAGGTTAGTCTCTTCGTAAATGTGAACTGATGCAGGTGTTTGCTTTGCAGGTGAGCCTCGACGGACAGGAGGGAAGCAGCAGCTAGCTCCGAGCCGGACATTCTCTCGGGGTTCGCTGGCGGTGGCCGGGAGTGTGTGGTCTTCACGATGAGACAGCCAGTCAGTCCTGCCTTGGTGCTATCGGTCGTAAGCTGGCTAACAGGTAAGATCTAGCAGCCGTGATGCACAGTATCTCCTCAAGGTATGCGAATGAATGAATGCTCCCAATGTTGGGCGAGTCCAGAACCAGGGGCCCCAGTCTTCGAATAAAGGGGAGGTCATTTAAGACTGAGGTGAGAAAAAACTTTTTCACCCAGAGAGTTGTGAATTTGTGGAATTCCCTGCCAAGGAGGGCAGTGGAGGCCAAATCACTGGATGGATTTAAGAGAGAGTCAGTTGAGCTAACTCTCTAGAGCTCTAGCGGCTAGTGGAATAAAGGGATATGGGGAGAAGGCAGGCACGGGTTATTGATAGGGGACGATCAGCCATGATCACAATGAATGGTGGTGCTGCCTCGAAGGGCCGAAAGGCCTCCTCCTGCACCTATTTTCTATGTTTCTAAGTTTCTAATTAATAAGTTTATTGGCCAAGTATGTACACATACAAGGAATTTGCCTTGGTGCTCCGCTCGCATGTAACAACACGACATACAGTAAACAACTAAGAATTAAACATAAAATATTAAAATATTAAGGATGAAACATTATAGTTTAAACATGTGAATGAAATAAAATAGCAGAGCACAAGGAGGCTACTGATGTTTGGTTATTGAGTAGAGCTACTGCTCGTGGCAAAAAGCTGTTTTTATGTCTGTCTGTGGCGGACTTGACAGTTGGAAGTCGCCTTCCAGAGGGAAGTGATTCAAAGAGTTTGTGGCCAGGGTGAGAGGGGTCAGAGATGATCTTGCCCGCTCGCTTCCTGGCCCTTGCAGTGTACAGTTCGTCAATAGGGGGAAGGCTGCAGCCAACAACCTTCTCAGCTGATCGAACGATTTTTGTGTCTATCGTATGTCTCCGTTGAAGAGGTTCTCCTCCTCTCTCCGACGAGAGTTCTGCGCCATCCTCTCTCGCTCCCCCTCTGTGGTTCCTCCTGCTTCCTGACTCTACGACCACACTTTAAACCCAGACTCGCTCCCCGGCATTCCGTCTCTCTCTCTATCCCTCCTGCACCCACGTAGCACTAACTTCTCATTTTCACCCAACAAACAGCTAACAATGGCCTGTCCCCTTGATCATCGATACTTTTTTGCATATCTTTCATTCATTGTTCTTTATCTCTCCACATCACCGTCTATATCTCTCGTTTCCCTGATCCCTGACCAGTCTAAAGAAACGTCACCCGTTCCTTCTCTCCAGAGATGCTGCCTGTCCCGCTGAGTTACTCCAGCTTTTTGTGTCTGCATTAAGTATGTCCCGTAGTCGGGATCGATCCCAGGTCTCTGGGCGCTGTAAGGCAGCAACTCTACCGCTGCGCCATCGTGCCGCACCCGCTGTTCTATGTTCAAAACCACCAGACATGCAAAGATGCAGCGTGCACTGAACAGCTTAGATTAGTTTCGAGACACAGGGTGGAAACAGGCCTTCAGCCCCACCGGGTTCGTGCCAACCAGTGATCCCCGAACATTAACACTATCCAACTCGCACGCTTGGAACAATTATATAATATTGACTGGCCTTGAGGGATACACCAGGAAATATTGCCCAAACTGAAATCATATTGCCCGAGTCGAAGACGAATTATTAAAATAATTCCTAAGATTCACACTTGGAGCTTTGTGATTGACCGCAGTTTTTCTACGTAAAAGTCAATGGCGAAACCCGGAAGAGAAAAATACCAAGTAATATTGCCCGCTGGAAACTGCGTGTTTTTTGACCAATCAAAATACCAACAAATATTGCCCAGTAAAACTACCTTATATAGGTAATAATAATAGAATATTGACTGGCCTTGAGGGGGATACGACATATATTGCCTGAAGTAGATTCATATTGCCCGAGTCGAAGACGAGGGCAATATGGATCTAGTGAGGGCAATATATGTCGTATCCCCCGAAAGAGGACAGTCAATATTGTTATTATTACCCATATCAGACATCTAGAGGAAAATCTCAACATCTCAGCTCGGCGGACTTCCACGTAAAATTTAGCCAAAATGGACGCCAAAGTCTTCCTGTCTGCGTTTGAATATCGACATCTAGACCCTTCTCCATCAAATATTCCTTGAATATTGTTACTGCTTGTTTCGTTGCCTTCTTCGTGTTCTGCGCGTCTTTGTTTTGTAAAATCTCGTCAAATTGCTGTTCGTCAAAAGTCGCGAACCTCTTCTCGCAGGAGGCTGCCATTTTGCTTGTTTTGTCGAGAACAAATTCTAAATTTCCCACGCAGCGCCACATTGCCAAGTTCCCGGATGTGAGACCAGGGGAATATAAGACTATATTTACCGCTGTTTTAACACGTAAAGTCCATAGGCGTTCGCAAGAAAGGGGAATACAAGAAAAATATTCCCCTGTTAACCCTGCTGGCACTCAAAACGAAGGGAATACAATTTTGTAAAAGCATAGCTCAGATGTCTGATATGGGTAATAATAATAGAATATTGACTGGCCTTGAGGGGGATACGACATATATTGCCTGAAGTAGATTCATATTGCCCGAGTCGAAGACGAGGGCAATATGGATCTAGTGAGGGCAATATATGTCGTATCTCCCGAAAGAGGACAGTCAATATTGTTATTATTACCCATTATCAGACATCTAGAGGAAAATCTGAACATCTCATATGATATGAATGTATCTATACATTTTGCAATATGCATTGCAACATTGTAAAGAAGGGTACTAAAACCATGGCAACATTGTAAATAAGGGTACTAAAACAATGTAACATTTATGTTTCATTTATGTAATTTATGTCATTCATTTATGTGACAATGTGAAGGTCGAAGTTTTAAAACGGGAACCTTTTCTCGCAACCGGCAGCCATTTATTTTTTTTGAGAATAAATTTTAAATTTCCCACGCAGCGTGACGTTGCCGTCACGCAGCGTCACGTTCCCGGATGTGAGACCAGGGGAATATAAGGTTATATTCCCCGCTGTTTAAACAGGTAAACTCCATAGGGGTTGGCTAGAAAGGGGAATATAAGAAAATATTCCCCTGTTAGCCCTGCTGGCACTCAAAACGAAGGGAATACAATTTTGTAAAAGCATAGCTCAGATGCCTGATATGGGTAATAATTTACAATATTCCCCTGAGCCAACTAACCTACAAACCTGTACGTCTTTGGAGTGTGGGAGGAAACCGGACATTTTAACTCACCTTCCCCTTCCCATACTGACCTTTTTATCCTGGGCCTCCTCCATTGTCAGCGTGAGGCCAAACATAAATTGGAGGAACAGCATCTCATATTTCGCTTGGGCAGCTTGCAACCCAGCGGTATAATATATTGATTTCTCCAACCTCGTAACCCTTGCATCCCCTTTCTCTCTCCACCCGTCCCCCACCAGAGTATCGTACTAGAGTCTGAAGAAGGGTTTCGGCCTGAAATGTTGCCTATTTCCTTCGCTCCATGGATGCTGCTGCACCCGCTGAGTTACTCCAGCATTTTTGTGTACCTTCACTGTTGAGTTCTGCCGTCCGTAAAGCTCGTCATCACCTACCCCACAGCCAACAATGGACCATTGTGGGCTCCACCTTTCCTTGATTATTGGTGCTCTCTGCATATCTTCCACTCATTTGTCCCCGGTACCATCTATATATCTCTCGTTCCCCATTCCCCCGACTCTCAGTCTGAAGAAAGATCTCGACCCGAAACGTCACCTATTCCTTCTCTCCGGATCCGCTGAGCTACTCTAGCTTTTGGCGTGTGTCTTTGATCTATCTTTCAGTTCTCATCTCGCGCTGTTGTGGCATTGCCCTTTTAAGAACACTGTGTGCATTTCCTTTTTAAGACCGCTTAGGGTCTAACGCATGTCTACTCTGTCAGTGTAGGAACTGGACAAGCAACTATTGTGTATGAAGTGGCTGGGCAGCAGGTTTGTGTAATTAGTCATAAATATAATGGATCTTACAGAAACATGTAAAATGTAAAATTCTTAAGGGATTGGGCAGGCTAAATGCAGGAAGAATTTTCCCCATGTTGGGAGAGTCCAGAAACAGGGGTCACAGTTTAAGAATAAGAGGTAGGTCATTTAGGACTGAGATGAGGAAAAACCTTTTCACCCAGAGAGTTGTGAATCTGTGGAAATCTCTGCCACAGAAGGCAGTGGAGGCCAATTCACTGGATGTTTTCAATTTTCAAGAGAGAGTTAGATTTAGCTCTTCGGGCTAAAGGAATCAAGAGATATAGGGAGAAAGCAGGAACGGGGTACTGATTTAGGATCATCAGCCATGATCATATTAAATAGTGGAGCTGGCTCGAAGGGCCGAAGGACCTACTCCTGCACCTATTGTCTAAGCTTCTATGTGGACATAATGGAGAGCTAAAGTCCTTGGGGTCATTGAAAGCCCGGAAGAGACTTTAATGCAACGTTGTCTCAGTGTCTCCGTGCGGTCTTGGGGTCAGCCTGGATAAAGTGCTCCAAGATCTCTTGTGCGGGACTTGAAACCATCCTAATTTGTGCCACAGATAGTCAGAAAAAGCTGGAGTAACTCAGTGGGTCAGCATCTCTGGATAAAAGGCATAGGTGACGTTTCAGGTCAGGAATTCTGAAGTCTAAAGAAGGGTCTCGACCCGAAACGTCACCTTTCTCCAGAGATGCTGTCTAACCCGTTTGAGTTACTCCAGCTTCTTGTGTCTGTCTTCAGTTTAAACCAGTATCTGCAGTTCCTTCCTGCTAACTTGTACCCCGGCTGGTTGCGTTAAGTGACCAGAGGAGGATTAGTCTGCCATTTTAAACAAAGGTCCCGCCCCAAAGCATCTGTAATCTGCATCTCTAGCCTTAGGTACTGAGGTTTTAATGAGATCCCCTTCGATCCATTCCTAATCAATGAATTTGAGCACTTGTCTTGCTACTAATCATGCCATGTAATCTTCCCAGTCAAGGAATGTTTGCCTTATTTGTAAAAGTATACACTCCAATTGACACGGTAATAATAGCATTTAGCCTATATTAAGTCAAGGTTGTCTCTTTTCAATGCAAGTGGCTTAAACCACATTAGGATATCCTGGGTTGAAGATATTGGAAACTGACTATGGCTGTCAACCTTATCTACAGTGGCTTGCAAAAGTATTCATACCCCTTGAACTTTTCCACATTTTGTCACGTTACAACCACAAACGCAAATGTATTTTATTGGGATTTTATGTGATAGACCAACACAAAGTGGCGCGTAATTGTGAAGTGGAAGGAAAATGATACATGGTTTTCAAATCTTTTTACAAATAAAAAACTGAAAAGTGTGGCGTGCAAAAGTATTCAGCCCCCTTTACTCTGATACCCCTAAATAAAATCAAGTGCAACCAATTGCCTTCAGAAGTCACCTAATTAGTAAATAGAGTCCACTTGTGTGTAATCTAATCTCAGTATAAATACAGCTGTTCTGTGAAGGCCTCAGAGGTTCGTTAGAGAACATTAGTGAACAAACAATGTTCCTTGGGCATCATGAAGCCCAAGGAGCACACCAGACAGGTCAGGGATAAAGTTGTGGAGAAATTTAAAGCAGGGTTAGGTTATAAAAAAATATCCCAAGCTTTGAACATCTCACGGAGCACTGTTCAATCCATCATCCGAAAATGGAAAGAGTATGGCACAACTGCAAACCTACCAAGACATGGCCGTCCACCTAAACTGACAGGCCGGGCAAGGAGAGCATTGATCAGAGAAGCAACCAAGAGGCCCATGGTAACTCTGGAGGAGCTGCAGAGATCCACAGCTCAGATGGGAGATTCTGTCCACAGGACAACTATTCAGTCATGCACTCCACAAATCGGGTCTTTATGGAAGAGTGGCAAGAAGAAAGCCATTGTTGAAATAAAGCTATAAGAAGTCCCGTTTGCAGTTTGCCACAAGCCATGTGGGGGACACAACAAACATGTGGAGGAAGGTGCTCTGGTCTGATGAGACCCAAAATTGAGGTTTTTGGCATAAATGCAAAATGCTATGTGTGGTGGAAAACTAACACTGCACATCACCCTGGACACACCATCCCCACTGTGAAACATGGTGGTGGCAGCATCATGCTGTGGGGATGCTTTTCTTCAGCAGGGACAGGGAAGCTGGTCAGAGTTGATGGGAAGATGGATGGAGCCAAATACAGGACAATCTTGGAAGAAAACCTGTTAGAGTCTGCAAAAGACTTGAGACTGGGGCGGAGGTTCACCTTCCAGCAGGACAACGACCCTAAACATACAGCCAGAGCTACAATGGAATGGTTTAGATCAAAGCATATTCATGTGTTAGAATGGCCCAGTCAAAGTCCAGACCTAAATCCAATTGAGAATCTCTGGCAAGACTTGACAATTGCTGTTCACAGACGCTCTCCATCCAATCCGACTGAGCTTGAGCTATTTTGCAAAGAAGAAAGGGCAAAAATTTCAGTCTCTAGATGTGCAAAGCTGGTAGAGACATACCCCCAAAAGACTTGCAGCTGTAATTGCAGCAAAAGGTGGTTCTACAAAGTATTGACTCAGGGGGGCTGAATACTTTTGCACGCCACACTTTTCAGTTTTTTATTTGTAATAAAATTTGGAAACCATGTATCATTTTCCTTCCACTTCACAATTATGCGCCACTTTGTGTTGGTCTATCACATAAAATCCCAATAAAATACATTTACGTTTGTGGTTGTAACGTGACAAAATGTGGAAAAGTTCAAGGGGTATGAATACTTTTGCAAGCCACTGTATGTCCCTCATTATAGAGAGTGGTCCTGACCCACCTTATTGGACAGCCTCGGACTATCTTTACTGGACTTTATCTTGAACCAAATGTTATTCCCTTAATCAAGATAGCTTGATTGTAAACACCGTCTATATCTCTCGTTTCCCTTTCCCCTGACTCTCAGTCTGAAGAAGGGTCTCGACCCGAAACGTCGCCGAAACCTTTCCCCCAGAGATGCTGTCTGACCCGCTGAGTTACCCCAGCTTTCTGTGTCTGTCTTGGGTTTAAACCAGCACCTGCAGTTCCTTCCTGCACATCCTCCGGCAGCTCGAGTTTTGCGGGGTTATGCCCCTGTCCCACTTATGCCCCTGTCCCACTTAGGAAACCGGAACGGAAACCTCTGGAGACTTTGCGCCCCACCCAAGGTTTCCGCGCGGTTCCCGGAGGTTTTTGTCAGTCTCCCTAATGGTCGAAAGTGGTTTCCGCTTCTTCTATGTTCCGGCGATTATTTCAAAAATTTCATAGAAGAAGCGGAAACAACTTTCGACCATTAGGGAGACTGACAAAAACCTCCGGGAACCTCCGGGAACCGCACGGAAACCTTGGGTGGGGCGCAAAGTCTCCAGAGGTTTCCGTTCAGGTTTCCTAAGTGGGACAGGGGCATTACGTCCCACAGGGTGGGACCAAAGCTGAGTGTGATCATGGGCAGTGAGTGCCAGGGGATCTATTTCACTACTGCACAGAGTCGACCGTTTTAAAACTGTGTCTTCTGAATCTACGGTGGGATCCAGCGAACCAGTGCGATAGTGTGAATCAAACATGTCCAGAAGACATCACAATAAACCATAGGAGGCAGATGCAATATATAGTCATTTCTCAAGGGGGTGGGGAAAATGATATTTTTATTAGAAGCAATGTACATACAGAATAATCATGGTATCTAACATAATACATTTCATGTACAACTTTTTTTAAAATTTTTGGATAGAAACGAAAGAAAGAAAAGAGAGAAGCTGGAGGATAGTAGTGATGTGTAGGGCGCAATAATTAACGGCTAATGATTGATAATTAAATAAATAGACTGCGTCCTTAGAAGTGTGAAAATAAAAGGGCCTAAAGAAAAGAAAGGAAATAAGGAGAAAACGCAAAAAAGATAGAACCAAACAGAAAAGAAAGGGAATGTGCTTATTCGTAACATAGAAACATAGAAACGTAGGAAATAGGTGCAGGAGGAGGCCATTCGGCCCTTCGAGCCAGCACCGCCATTCATTGTGATCATGGCTGATCGTCCGCTATCAATAACCCGTGCCTGCCTTCTCCCCATATCCCTTGACTCCACTAGCCCCTAGAGCTCTATCTAACATCCTCTCTCTTAAATCCATCCAGTGATTTGGCCTCCACTGCCCTCTGTGGCAGGGAATTCCATAAATTCACAACTCTCTGGGTAAAAAAGTTTTTTCTCAGCTCAGTCTTAAATGACCTCCCCTTTATTCTAAGACTGTGGCCCCTGGTTCTGGACTCACCCAACATTGGGAACATTTTTCCTGCATCTAGCTTGTCCAGTCCTTTTATAATTTTATATGCTTCTATAAGATCCCCCCTCTTCCTTCTAAACTCCAGTGAATACAAGCCTAGTCTTTTCAATCTTTCCTCATATGACAGTCCCGCCATCCCAGGGATCAATCTCGTAACATTTCATTATTTTTTAAACGCAATGTCTCTGAAGTGGTGTACATCAGCTCAGGGCAAAACGAGAGCTGTGGAAATGTGGCTTAAAGACATGAAGGGTGCGAACCGGAGTCAACATCCAGAACCATCTTCATCTTTGTCCATTTATTCTATTTGCCCGATTTATTGCACATCCTGAATTACCTTTGAGGGGGGTAGTTTGTCAGTTCATAAGTTATAGGAGCAGAATTAGACCATTAGGCCCACCAAGACTACTCTGCCATTCAATCATGGCTCATCTATCTTTCCCTCCCAACCCCATTCTCCATTTGTCTACAAAGCCCTCAGTGGGCTTGCCCCCACCTCCGCTAAAAGTCTTCTCACCCCCCACACCACCTCCAGGTCCCTCAGATCGGCCGACTTGGGGTTGCTGAACATCCCGCGGTCTAGGCATAAGCTCAGGGGCGACTGACCGCGCCTTTGCGGTCGCAGCTCCTAGACTGTGGAACAGCATCCCCCTCCCCATTAGAACTGCCCCCTCCATCGACTCCTTTAAGTCTAGTCTAAAAACGTATCTGTTCTCCCAAGCCTTTCCTGACGTCCTCTGAGCGAGGGCTATCTGTATATATGTATGTAGCCTGCTTGTGTATACTACTCTTATAACTAATGTAAAGCACTTTGGTCAACGAGAGTTGTTTTTTAAATGTGATATATAAATAAATGTGACGTGACTTGACTTGACATTCTCCCGTCTTCTCCTCGGGCGGCTCAGCGGTAGAGTTGCTGCCGCACAGCGCCGGAGACTCGGGGTTTGATCCGCACTGCGGGTGCTGGCCGTGCGCAGTTTGTACGTTCTCCCCCTGATCTGCGTGGGTTTTCACTGATAGCTCCGATTTCCTCCCACACACTAAAAACCTGCAGGTTTGTAGGCTAATTGGCTTGGTAAAATTGTAACTTGTCCCAAGTGTGTGTAGGATGGTGTTAGCGTGCGGGGATCGCTGGTGGGTGCGGACTCGGTGGGCCGAAGGGCCTGTTTCTGTGCTGTATCTCCAAACTAAACTAAACTAAACTAAACTAATATCAAACCATCCACTTCGTACAGAAAAAGGATAAAGGGGTCAACATTTACTGCAAGATATAACATTTAAATGCGATGAAGCCCATTAAAAGATAGTTCACAGGTCAATGAGGTTGATGGGAGTTCAGGAAGGCGGTGGAGGCCGGTTCTCTGGATACTTTCAAGAGAGCTGGACAGAGCTCTTAAAGATAGCAGTGTCAGGGGATATGGGGAGAAGGCAGGAACGGGGTACTGATTGTGGATGATCAGCCATGATCACATTGAATGGCGGTGCTGGCTCGAAGGGCTGAATGGCCTACTCCTGCACCCATTGTCTATTGTCTATTGGCTATGTTTGGGAGACTCAGTGCGGCTTATAAGTGTCATATAGATCATGGAAACAGGCCCCTTGGCCCAATTCGCCCACACGGACCAACATGTCCCATCTACACTGGTCCCACCTGCCTGCATTTGGCCCATATCCCTCCAAACCTGTCCTATCCAGTTCTCAGGTTTATTTTAAAACGTGGTCAGTGAGACAACATGGCAACCAGAAAGGCTATTATATGCACAGCAATCTCCAATTGACGGAACTGAGATAATTAATTTCTCTACCTTCCAGCTTCCCCTCTCTCTCTCTCTCTCTCTCTCTCTCTCTCTCTCTCTCTCTGTCCATCACCCACCTAAGTCGTACCAGCTTCAAACTCGTCTTGTTGAGTCTTATTGTCTGTACTGGTTTTCTCCTAGTCCATAGATGGACACAACAGCTGGAGTAACTCAGCAGGACGGGCAGCATCTCTGGAGAGAAGATGTGGGTGACGTTTCGGGTCGAGACCCTTCTTCAGAACCGTCACCCATTCCTTCTCTCCGGAGATGCTGCCTGGCCCGCTGAGTTACTCCAGCTATTATTTTCGGTTTAAACCAGCGTCTGCAGGTCCTTCTAACACATTTCACCTGGCCCACAGCTAACAAATGCCTGCTTCCTTTATCATCGTTACTTTTTTGCTTATCTTTCAGTCATTTGTTCTGTATCTCTGTGCATCACCGACTATATCTCTCGTTTGCCTTCCCCCTGCCACTCTTAAGTCTGAAGAAGGGTCTCGACCAGAAACGTCACCTGCTGCTTTTCTCCTGAGATGCTGCCTGACCCGCTGAGTTACTCCGGCATTTTGTGTCTATCTGAGATAATGACCAGACCAGATGGGTTCTTTGCCTTTGTTGAGGCATTAATATCGGCTGCGGCATCAGAGAGATTTTCCGGTCCTTTATTTAAATGGTGGTGGTGGAGTCCCTCATGCTGGTCCGAGAACTTCATTTATATGTCCAGACGTTGTTACTGCTGTCAATGCAGCTGCCTCTGGATTGTCAACAGAGATTAAGAGCTCGAGTCTCTGGAGTGGAACTTAATCCCGTAATCGCCTGACTCAGATGCCAGGCTGTTATCCACCGAGCAAACGCTGGCCCTCAGCATCACATTATAGATGTAAACCTCCCTGTATACATCAATACTATCTCAACTTTCTTTGTTATTCCTGAAAATTCTTTAAAAATCAAAGCACATTAACGGGAGGCCCGGTGGCGCAGCGGTAGAGTTGCTGCCTCGCGGCGCTGGAGACCCGTGTTCGATCCTGACTACGGGTGCATGTCGGTACGGGGTTTGGACCTTCTCCCCGTGACCTGCATGGGGTTTTCTCCGCGATCTCCGGTTTCCCCCCCCCCCTCTCCGAAGACGAACAGGTTTGTAGGTTTATTGGCTTGGTAGGAATGTAAAACTCTCCCTAGTGTGTGCAGGACGGTGTTAATGTGCAGAAGGCGCTGGTAGGCGCGGACCCGATGGGCACCTTCAGCCCACCGAGTCCGTGCTGACCAGCGATCACCCCTACACGAGTTCCATCCTACACTCTAGGGACAATTGGCAATTGAATTACCCTCCTCTCTTGTTCAATTAGTGTCCGTGGATCGTTTTGTTCACCTGAGACGACCGGATTTTAGTTTATTCTAGTTTAGTTTATTGCCACGTGTACAGGGGTGCAGTGAAAGTTTTTTGTTGTTGTGTGCTATCCAGTCAGTAGAAAGACTATGCATCACTCCAGTCGAGTCGTCCACAGAGTTTAGACACTGGATGAAGGGGAAAGCGTTTAGTGCAAGATAAAGTCCGGTGAAGTCCGATTAAAGATGTGACTTACCTTTTGGATTTATCGTCTGCACCTCCAATAATTCAGTATCCACTCGCCTCTGCACGGGAGTCCCGATCTGTGCTCTCGTCTCTCATTGAACCATCCTTCTCTCTCTGAGTAAAGATGAATGTGATGTCATTATTCAGTGTCCCTGGTCCTACTCCAGCTTGACGAGGCACGTTGGTGGCTGTAGGTGTACTACCTCACGGACTTTTCACTGCGCATCTTTGAAAGCATTACTCTTCCTGAAGTCTACATTAATCACCTCGCCCTTTTGGGAGCTTGTTTTCCTCCATTTAGTTTTAGTTCAGTTTAGCTTTGAGCTGCAGAGCGTCTGCGCCGACCGGCGATCCCCGCACACTGACACCACCCTTCACACAGGAGGGACAATTTTACATTTTTTAATACCAAGCACGAGTTACCTACAAACCCGCACGTCTCTGGAGTGTGGGAGGAAACTGAAGATCTCGGAGTAAAACCCGCGCGGGTCACGGGGAGAACGTGCAAACTCCGCTCAGGCAGCGCCCGTAGTCGGGATCGAACCGGGGTCTCTGGCGCTGTCAGGCAGTAGCTCGACCTCTACGCCACCGTGCCACACCTTCTTTTGGCTGCTCTTTACTGCTCTTCTTCTTAGTTTTGGTTCCAATTTATAATTTCCCCAATTCAATTGTCGGCGAATTCGCACTCACACAAAAACTGAGCCGGTCTGAATAACATTCTGAATCGTCCGACTGAACAAATGACATCCACCGGCATTTAGTTATATTTTGGCTGGAATGGATTTGAAATTAATACACTCCCAAAAAAAAGAGAACCAGAGGACATAGGTTTAATTGGAGATTGCTGTGCGTATAATAGCATATAATGGGAATATGAACCTTTTCACACAAAGGGTGGTGGGTGTGTGGAACGAGCTGCCGGAGGAGGTAGTTAAGGTAGTTACTATTGCACTGTTTAAGAACCAATTAGACAGGTACATGGATAGGTCAGGTTTAGAGGGATATGGGCCAAACGCAGCCAGGTGGGACCAGTGTAGATGGGACATGTTGGTCGGTGTGGGGAAGTTAGGCTGAAGGGCCTGTTTCCACGCTATATACTGCACTATGGCTCTCTATGACACTCCAGGAGCATCCTTTAAATGCTTCCTGCTCAGCATGGAAATTTTCAACAATGATTTTGTTCACATTTACTGATTTTTCATCCCATTCAAAGCCAAGGTTTAATATTTCTACATCAGTAAATGTTTTTTTAAGCGTGCTTATGGGATTTGAACCGGTTTCCAAATCCCCTGAGTTGGGACGATAAAAATAATGAATTTTAATTGAAAATCTGAAATGTAGACAGAAATCGAAACAAATGCTCAACATGTCAGGCAGCATCTGTGGAAAGAGAAACAGAGTTGCGATTTCAAGCCAAGGACATTTTCCTCGTGACTGGGAACGTTTTCCAGTTCTGATGTAGCGTCTTTGGACTGGAACGTTAATCTTTTTCCCGTTTCCACAGACCTTCTTCTTCTTTCGTGTCCATCTCTGTGATGTTTGGTGGACTATGCAGGGTGGGAGGACTTGTTGCTCCTCCCGTGCAGCAGGTGGCACTGCACAGGACAAAGGGAGATGTTATGTGTATAGTTTCTCCTGTCTGTGTATGTGGGCAGCCAAATTTGAGTTGTCTTGCTGCCAGCATTGAGTTGTCTTGCTGCCAGCAATGGCCTGTCCCACTTACGCGACCTTGGCTTGCAAATTATGCGACATCGTGGTCGCTTGAGGCATTCAGGCACTGTATGGCCGCGCGGGGCCGGTCCCACTTAGAAACACGGAGGGGTATGGAGTTGTGCGGGGCTGGTCCCGACATCGCGCGGGGCTCCGAAATTCCTGCAGTGACCGAAATCTTCACGCGCCAATGGCCTGTCGGCCCGCGTACGCACACACAGGCGCATTGCGGTCGTACACATCGTCTTGACGTCATACGCAGCATCTTGACAGCGTATGCCTAGCGCGTGGCGTTGCATGATGACGTCACCGCCCGGCGCCGTGCGACGCCCAAATTCAGTCGGCCCGCCTCCTCCCAGCTGATTTATATGCGTAAATGACGTCACGCATGAACTTAGCGCGACCTTCGCTTCCGGTTGGTCGCGCCAAACGCAGACAATCGTGTGCAAGTGGGACAGGCCCTTTAAGCATTAAAGACTTCTGTTGTAAATTGAAGACGCTCAAGTTTTGTGCAGACCTAGAAAACGAACACAAAATCTTCCACGTTTCAAATGTTGGCCGCGCTGTCATCGTCCGCCCTGAAAGGGACCCAAGCTTCCGGCGACAATCAGTGGGAGCCGTCACTTGTCGCAATAGATGATGGCAGTGGCGGAATTAGCTCAGGATACTTCCAGTTTCCAGCCCCGCGACGTGGACGCGTGTGCTGTGGGGCTAAAATGTTGCCCGACTTGTAGAGTCTTACCAGAGTTTTCTGTTTTAATGGATTAACGCTGTGCCTTTCATGAACCAACAAACCTCTGTCCTTTGGGGGTCTGAGAACGAGGAGATAAATTGTGTCTTAATACTTAAACCTTCAACCTGCGTCCTCTGGTTCTTCATTCCCTGACTCTGGGTAAAAGACTGCGCATTTATTCCCCTCATGATCTTATGCACCTCTATAAGATCTCCCCTCCTCTCTTGCGCTCTAAGGAATAAAATCCTAGCCTGTCCAGACCCCCTATAGCTCAGTCCCGCTAGTCCTGGCAACATTCTTGTGAATCTTTTCTGCACCTTTCCAACTTAACAACATCAGGTACAGTTTATAGACCCAAAAAGCTGCAGTAACTCAGCAGGACAGCTTCTCTGGAAAGAAGGAATGGGTGACGTTTCAGATCGAGTCCCTTCCACAGACCCAGTCGAAAGAAGGGGCTCGACCCGAAACGTCACCCACTCCTTCTCTCCAGGGATGCTGCCCGTCCCGCTGAGTTACTCCAGCTTTTTGTGTTTGTCTTCGGTTTAAACCAGCAGCTGCAGTTCCTTCCTGCACATAAAGTACAGTTTGATGGGTAGATGGAGCCAGGCAGGGGAAGGAAGGGGGGGGGGATTTAGTTACAGAAGTTGAGAGATGATGCGTGGAACAAACAAAGGGGTGCGGATTAAAGAATTTTACAAGAAAGAGGGCGGTGGAGGCAGGTTCTCTTGATGCTTTCAAGAGAGAGCTAGATTCTCTTAAAGATAGTGGAGTCAGGGGATATGGGGCAGAAGGCAGGAACGGGGCACTGATTGGGGATGATCAGCCATGATCACATTGAATGGCGGTGCTGGCTCGAAGGGCCGAATGGCCTCCTCCTGCACCTATTGTCTATGGTCCATTGAAAAGTAATGTCGCTTCAGTCAGAACTTCCCAGTCACCTCTGCTGCTTCCCTGGGCTGGATCAGAATGATTATAATGCCAAGGTTAATACTTTTTTTTATTGGCAACTTGGTTTGAAAAATAAACTCCTTGAGTATCCTCTGGTCCTCCCCAGCATGTATTGCAACAATCAATAGTTCCCCGTGTTCCTCTACTATCCTTGACCTTAATCTGTGTTGCACCCAGCCAAATTCCTATTTATTCTAGATTCTGTTGTTTTGTATTTCTGTGGATTTCATGGGCTACAAACCGAGTTATTTTAATCTCTTAGCCCCTGTCCTAGTTAATACAGATCTCTTTCTTTCATTCCCAAATGCAGTAAATATATATTTTTTCCAAATCTATGAATATACTCTTCTGGATTTCAAATGTGAACTGCAGGTGCTGGAATCTTAAGGAAAATACAAAGTGCTGGGGTAGCTCCGGGTGCTCCGGTTTCCTCCCACACCCCAAAGACGTGCGGGTTTGTAGGTTAATTTGCTTCTGTAAAAATGGTAAATTGGTGCTGGTGTGTGGGATAGCACCCTCGGTGGGCCGAAGGGCCTGTTTCCGCGCTGAATCTCTGAGCCTAATGTATTTCATATCTTTGGAATCTTGCTATAAATGATGCTGAAGGACACTTGTAACTGAACTAACTGATCACCTAGTTGCTGCTTGAATGTTTCAGGTTCAATCTGTTTCCACAGATACACAGAATTTCCCCGTTGACAATAACATTTGCAAAGAATCGATAGTTGGTCCACAGCAGGATTAGGCTGTGCTGATTCAGGCAGCTTTAGTACCAGGAGCCTCTTCGCAGTCAGCGTGGGATCAACGTACTTTCTTTAACTGAGAAAGTATTTATTTAATACATCCCGCAAGAAGTAGGGAAGAGTTGCTGCCTCACAGCGCCAGAGACCCGGGTTCGATCCCGACTGCGGCTGCTGGCTGTACGCAGTTTGTACGTTCTCCCCGGGACTGTGTGGGTTTTCTCCGGGTGATCGGGTTTCCTCCCACGTTCCAGAGACGTACAGATTTTTAGGTCGATCTTTTTGTGTCGTGAAGCAGCGTCTGCAGTTCCTTCCCACGCAGGTTTTTAGGGGAATTGGTTTCGGTAAAAATTGTAAATTGCCCCTAGTGAGCAGGATAGTCCTTGACCACTGGTCGGTGGCAACTAGGTGGGCCAAAGGGCCTGTTTATTTTTTTTTAATAAATATTTTTATTAGAAGCATGGATACAAATAATAGCAAGCGGCAATTTAATTACAGATTTATTACATAGCTTCAGTTTTTTTTTAAAGAATAAAGATAAAGATGAGAGAAAGTAATAGAGAGAGAAGAAGAAACGAAAAAGGGAAACACAGAAGGAAACTACCAAAGAGAAAAGTATGGCGATAGATCCGGGAACTATTGAGTGGAACTATTCATCCAGCCCCAAACTCAGGTTTCAACCCTGATTTTGTGTTAAAGCCAATTTACCTTTTCAAATATTCAATAAGTGGAGACCATATTCGAACAAAAAATTCTGGTTTGTCAATTAAGACAAGTCTTATTTTTTCAAAGGGCAAGGTCTCAGTCATTTCCGTAATCCACATTTTAATTGTTGGGGGTTGCAGGTTTTTCCCAAAATGTTAGTATTCATTTTTTCGCAGTTATTAGACTGTAATCAAGAAATTGTCTCTGACTTACCGTAAAGTTTGTCGTATGTTCTGATAATCCGAATATTATTAATCTTGGCTCTGGGTCCAGTTGGCTATTGATAGCTTAATTTTTAAATAATTTTAAAAGGGCCTGTTTCCAAGCTGTGTCTCCAATGTTTAAAGCCTAAAGGGTCACAGAGTGACACAACAGTGGAAACAGGCCCTTCGGCCCAACTTGCCCACACCGGCCAACACGTGCCATCCACACTAGTCCCACCTGCGCGCGTTTGGCCCGTGTCCCTCTGAACCTGCCCTGTCCATGCACCTGTTTCTTAAACGTTACCAAGGACTAAACGTAACAGAGCGCGAAAGCAAGACTGTTGAGTTTGAGAAGGAGCTGCGGGAAGCTGGAAAAATCGAAGGTAGACAAAAGTGCTGGAGGAACTCAGCGGGTGCGGCAGCATCTATGGAGCGAAGGAAATAGGCAACGTTTCGGGACGAAACATAGACGCTGCCGCACCCGCTGAGTTCCTCCAGCACTTTTGTCTACCAAAGCAAGACTATTGCCCTGCCAAACCCAAAATAAAAAATCGTTCCACCATGTAAAACATTTGCAGGTTTACAGCCAATCGTTTCGTGATCTGCATCACCAATGACTCCCACAGGCAGACTTCAATGCCCTCTAATATTAGGAGAGCAGCGATCTCTGGGTTTTATCTGCAGCGATAAGCCGTCCCATTGTACATGCACACAGCTGCCTGGTTACCCCATTTCATTAACTGCAGCAGGAAACTTGACACATATCAGTTGAAAAAAATAAAAACAGATGTACGAGGGCAGTTCCTTCAGTCAGATTCAATTAATTCCCTGGCCTAAAAAACTATAAAACAAGGTGCACCACCCGTTCTGAGCGAATCTGGTTACTGTTTTTTTTAAATTGTGTCTACATTTTTAGTTAATTAAGTTATTACATCGGATGGAAGCTGCATACCAAATCTCGTTGTGCCTCTGTGCAATTACAATAAAATATATTATTATTATTATTATTATTATTATCTCTCTTGCATGTAGACTGTTCTGTACTGCCCTTGCTTCCCTGTTGCAGTCCCTCCCTCTCTCCCTTCCTCCCCCTGAGGCTTTGTCTTTCCCTCCTGCTCTCCCTTTCTCTCTCTCTCTCTCTCTCTCTCTCATCCTTTCTGTCATTTCCTCCACCCACTCTCCTCACCTCTCCCACTCCCCTTCTCTCACTCCTCTCTCATTCTCTCTCACTCTCTCTCTCTCTCTCTCTCTCTGTCTACTCTCCCTCTCTCTCCCCCTCACTCTCTCTCTCTGTCGACTCTCTCTCACACTCTCTCTCTGTCTACTCTCCCTCTTTCTCTCTCTCTCACTCTCTCTTTCTCACTCTCTCTCTGTCGACTCTCCATCTCTCTCTCTCCCTCACTCTCTCTCTCTGTCTACTCTCCCTCACTCTCTCTCCCTCTCTCTCTCACTCTCCCTCTCTGTCTACTCTCCCTCTCTCTCTCTCTCCCTCACTCTCTCTCTGTGTCTACTCTCCCTCTCTCTCTCTCCATCTCTGTCTCTCTCTGTCTCACTCAATTCAATTCAATTTAAAACCTTTATTGGCATGATAAAGTACATCGTTATATTGCCAAAGTATCAAACATGACATACATATTTAAATTGCATAAGTACAAATACTTATGCATGGACAGATATGCCCCTGTACATAAACTCGCAATAGGCCTATAGCCCTTTATTGATGCTACACGCTCTTGCAGCTGTAAGCAGTACAACACAATAGCAAGTTTAGCAATTCAATATTAATTTCTTAGCGTCGGTTAACGTCAATTTGTGTGTACGTGCATATTGATCACTCTCTCTCTCTGTCGACTCTCCCTCTCTCTCTCTCGCTCCCTCTGTCTACTCTCCCTCTCCCTCTCTCTCTCTCCCTCACTCTCTCTCTCTCGCTTCCTCTCCCTTTCTCTCTCTCTCTCTCTCCTCCCCCCCTCTCTCGCTCTCGCTCTCCCTCAGTCTCTCTGTCTACCTCTCATTCTCTCTCTGTCTATCTCTCTGTCTCTCTCTCTCTCACACCCACTCTCTCCCTCTCTCCCTCACTCACTCTGTCTACCTCTCATTCTCTCTCTGTCTATCTATCACTCTGTCTCTCTCTCTCTCACACCCACTCTCTCTCTCTCTCCCTCACTCTGTCTACCTCTCACTCTCTCTCTCCTCACTCACTCTGTCTACCTCTCATTCTCTCTCTGTCTATCTCTCTGTCTCTCTCTCTCACACCCACTCTCTCTCTCTCTCTCCCTCACTCACTCTGTCTCTCTCATTCTCTCTCTGTCTATCTCTGTCTCTCTCTCTCACACCCACTCTCTCTCTCCCTCACTCTCTCTGTCTACCTCTCATTCTCTCTCTGTCTATCTCTCACTCTGTCTCTCTCTCTCTCACACCCACTCTCTCTCTCTCCCTCACTCACTGTCTACCTCTCATTCTCTCTCTGTCTATCTCTCTCTCACACACCCACTCTCTCCCTCACTCTGTCTACCTCTCATTCTCTCTCTGTCTCTCTCTCTCTCACACCCACACTCTCTCTCTCTCTCTCTCACGCACACACACACACTCTTTCTCTCCCTCACCCACGATACATGGTGTCTAGACATAAACACCCACACCCCTTTCGCAAGACAGCAAGATAGGGGGAAGAGTTGTACAGTGTGTTGGCCACAGGTTAGACGGATCTGTGGCATTCTGTCTGTTGCTGCATCGTTCACTGAACCCTCGTTACATGTGACGAGAAGTACCACTGATAACCGCAATGAAAATAACTACTGAGTTACTCCAGGACTTTGTGTTACTCATGTTTCCAGCTTCTGTGGTTCTTGTGCCTCGAAAGTAACTGTTGGTTTTCCAAAGTAGTAACTGCATAATAGTCGAAGGCTATTTAATCCGCCCTAGCAGCGAAATTGCTTTGAAAAGAGCAGCCAACTAGTTCCATTCTGAAGGTTGACACAAAATGTTGGAGTAACTCAGCGGGTCAGGCAGCATAGAAACATAGAAACATGGAAAATAGGTGCAGGAGGAGGCCATTCGGCCCTTCGAGCCAGCACCGCCATTCATTGTGATCATGGCTGATCGTCCCCAATCAATAACCCGTGCCTGCCTTCTCCCCATATCCCTTGACTCCACTAGCCCCTAGAGCTCTATCCAACTCTCTCTTAAATCCATCCAGTGACTTGGCCTCCACTGTGGCAGGGAATTCCACAAATTCACAACTCTCTGGGTAAAAAAGGAATAGGTGATGTTTCGGGTTGAGACCCTTCTTCAGACTGAGAGACAGGGGTGAGGTAAGAGAAGGCACAGAATAAAGCAGAGCCTGCGTATCAGAACGGTACAGTTTCATTCTGTACTTCCTATATCTCTAGTTTCCCCCTCCCTGACTTAGAAGAAGGGTCTCGACCCGAAACGTCACCTATTCCTTGTCTCCAGGGAGATGCTGCCTGACCCGCTGAGTTACTCCAGCATTTTGTGTCTATCTTCGGTGTAAACCAGCGTCCGCAGTTCCTTCCCACACGTGGTTCCATTCTGCCTTCTAATTTCACAATTGGCCCTGCAAGGTTTTACACTACGAGTAATCACCCAACTCCATTTTATAAGGAGAATCGAGGAACTGCAGATGCTGAAGATAGACACAAAGCGCTGGTGTGTAACTCACCTGGACATGCAGCATCTCTGGAGAACATGGATCGGTGACGTTTCGGATCAGGGCCCCTTTTCAGACTTCAGAAAAAAACTTCCAGCTTTCTAACTCCACTCTTCGAGCTTTCTTTCTTTCCACCCCTGCATCCTTACCTGACCTGGACTGTAATGGAAAAACAGCGGAAATAAGGAACTGCAGATGTTGGTCTAACATGGCGCCAAACGCAGGCGACTATCTGCGCGCTAACCACAGAGGCAGAGCTACAAACTCGTATTATAATCGCTCCACAATCTCAAATCTCTGCTCCCACAGCAACATTTCCCATATCGTGTATCTATACACTGTAAATGGATCGATTGTAATCGTGTGTTGTCTTTCTGCTGACTGGTTAGCACGCAACAAAAGATCTTTTCCCGGTACCCCGGCACTCGTGGACAATAAACTAAACGGAACTGAGCCAAGGAAAGACACACACAACATGCTGGAGTAACTCAGCAGGCCAGTCAGCATCTTTGGAGAACACGAATAGGTGATGTTTCAGACTGGTTGCCCGGTCAGGAGCAGAAAGCTGGAAATCGCAGCTCTTCAGCAAAACTCTTCCAGCTTCCTTCTCCGCACCGCTCAATCAGTCTGAAGAACGGCCCCGACCCGAAACGTCGCAGTGGGGGGCAACACGGTGGCGCAGCGGGCGGTAGAGTTGCTGCCGCACAGCGCCGGAGACCCGGGCTCAATCCTGACCACGGGTGCTGTCTGCACCCAGTTTGTACCTTCTCCCTGTGACCACGTGGGTTTTCTCCGGGTGCTCCGGTTTCCACCCACACCCCAAACCCGTTTGTTGGTTAATTCGCTTCGATTTAAAAAAATTGTAAATTGTCCCCAGTGCGCGGGAAAGTGCTCGTGTACGGGCGGGGTGATCGCTGGTCGGCGCGGACTCGGTGAGGCGAAGGGCCTGTTTGCCCGCTGTATCTCTAAAGTCTAAAGTCTGAACTAAAGTCATCTGTCCACCTTCTCCAGGGATGCTGCCTGACCCTCTGAATTACTCCAGAATGTTGGACTCCATTTGGACTATAACGTAATTCTGTGCGTCGACTCTAAGATGTACTCCAAAATATGTTGATGCATTTGCCGGTGGCTCCCCATCGCCTTCTCACGGACAATAGCCGATGGGCGATAAGCGGTGCTTTAGTCAGCGGCGTACAGAGACAATGAACGGGTGTGAACGTGGAGAATTGACACAAGGTGTTTCTCTGTTGCAGACTGGGCTGGTGTCCACAGCGCCAAAGAGAACTTTGGGCCAGTGTTCAAAGAGGAGCCAAAGTACACCTTGTATCCGGAAGGATCAGCTGAAGGGAGGGTGACGTTGAACTGCCAAGTGCGTGCCAGTCCGCCCATTACGTACAGGTACGGCTTCAAGATAAACGTGATTAAGTAGGCGCTGGCGCTCACAAAGAAGACCGCAGCGTGAGCTCTGACCATGAAACCCTTGTACATTTCCTTATCAGCATCTGCTTTGATCTGTCGTTTTCACAACTGAAGGACCTGTCCCACTTGCCCGTCATTTACGCGACCGGCCGGCGGCACGCGATACCGCACGCAACTCTACACTCCTCCACACCACTCCATGCGCCCGTCCCACCCTACCCACACGCTACCAGATCACGTAAATTGCGCGCAAATGTAGGCCAAGTGAGACAGGCCCTTTACCCTTCATTATCTGCAGACTCCCTCTCCCCTGGCTCTCAGTTTGAAGACGGGTTGCCTCGACCCGAAACGTCACCCATCCCTTCCCTCTAGAGAGCGCTGCACGTCCCGCTGAGTTACTCCGGCGTTTTGCGTCTACGGTTTTCAGTTGCTCTGGTCTTATCCCTCCCCGCAGGTGGAAGGTGAATGGGACGGATATTAACGTCGAGGGAGACAGCCGCTACAGCTTGGTTGGAGGCAATCTCGTCATCAGTAGCCCAACGAGGTCCAAAGATCCTGGGTCTTATCAATGTCTGGCTACAAATAAAATCGGGACCATCATCAGCAAAGAAGGTTTCTTGCGCTTTGGCTGTAAGTCTTCCAGTAATTGTCACTTACGACCATGGATTCGTGCATCTCTGACTTAGATACAGTTCCCTAACTTCAAACCGACAAAGTGAACACAATCATGAGAGGAATAGATCGGGTAGACCCACAGAGTCTCTTGCCCAGAGTGGGTGAATCGAGGACTAGAGGACATGGTTTTGAGGTGAAGGGGAAAAGATTTAATAGGAATCTGAGGGGTAACCGTTTCACACTAAGGGCGGTGGGTGCATGGAACGAGCGGCCGGAGGAGGTAGTTGAGGCTGGGACTATCCCAACGTTTATGGAACAGTTAGACAGGTACGTGGATAGGACAGGTTTGGAGGGATATACGGGCCAAACGCAGGCAAGTGGGACTAGTGTAGCTGGGACATGTTGGCCGGTGTGGGCCCGTTGGGCTGAAGGGCCTGTTTCCACGCTGTATCACCCTATGACTACACTGCAATGAATTGCACCATAAGTTCACAAGTGAGTGATAGGAGCAGAAATGGGCCATTCAGCCCATCAGGGCCTACTCATCAGTCATTCAACCATGGCTGATCTCTCTTTCCATCTCAACGCCATTCTCCTGCCTTCTCCCCGTAACCCCTGACATGAGGTATCTGCCTCTGATCCACCTCCATGGTGAGCGTCTGGTAGCAATTGCCTTGCATTAGCACAGAGAGCAGTGTGACACAGGGCCAGGCCCTTGGGCCCACAAGGTGTGTGCTCGGCATGATGCCAAGATAAACTAATGTCATCTGCCACAACGTGGGAACGAGGAAGTGCAGTTCACACCAGTCATTTTTTTGTAACACTTTACTCCACGTTAAGCTCCAGAGATGCTGCCTGGGCTACTTCACTTTGGCACTGTATGTCCTTTTTTGTAAACTGAAGTCTGAAGAAGGATCCTGACCCAAAACGGCACCTACCCATGATCTCCAGACGCCGTTAATGTCATCTGCCTCCATACCCGACCCACGCCCCTCCATTCCCCGCGTACCCGTGTGCCTATCCAAAACCTTCTTTCATGCCGCGATCAGATCTACCTCCACCACCACCCCGAGCAGTATGTCCCAGGCTGCCCACCACCCTCTGTGTAAAAAAAAAAATCTGCTCTGCAAACCTCCTTTAAACTTTGCCCAAAGTGCCAAGGCATAACGACAGCTGGTTCCTGAATGAGCCCCTCCTGAAGTTCTGAATGAATGAGTGAATCATACTTTGTTATCATCAGATGTTACATGTCATCTTGGACTCCGTGCCACTGGATCCTGACCCTGATCTGTCGAGGACGGTGGGGTGGCTGTCTGTGCACCAGTCTCCCCACGTTGAACAAAGTCACCCACAGGCGTTCCTCCAACCCTGGAGACACCCGTGGTCAGCCATGACCGAGGGGGGCCTAAGAAGAAGACATGTCACGGTGAAATTCGTTGTTTTGTATGCAAAGAGTCGCCACGTAAAAATGCAAAGTGTTCCATTTAGTCTCCGATGGTCACCGTTTGTCCTCTGCGCCCCCCCCCCCCCCCCCCCCCCCCCCGCGCCCCACGCCCCACGCCAGGTCCCTCTTCATTCTCAACGGCCCTTACACATCCGACCACGGGCCCCGTCCTCGACCGACCTCTGGCACCCAGTAATGATAGAAGTCTGAGAGGCAGGTCAACTGTCCATCTGGTCAGCCAGGAAATAATGCCCTCCTCCGTAAAGTGACTCCCATGGGTTCAAAGGCCACAGCTCGCACTCAGAATACTTGTAAGTAACAAATAGCCAACTCACCTCCAAGTCTTGGTTGTCTTAAACCCTGCCTATTCTACAAAAATTGACATTATTCTTGCTGTTAGCCATTAATATCATAGGAGGTAAAGCATTCCTGGACCAACTGTTTGTAGCAATCTCTGCCGTAAGCTGTCTATTTACATGTTTAAGAAGGAACTGCAGATGCTGGAAAATCGAAGGTGGACAAAAATGCTGGAGAAACTCAGCGGGTGAGGCGGCATCTATGGAGCGAAGGAAATAGGCAACGTTTCGGGCCGAGACGTTGCCTATTTCCTTCGCTCCATAGATGCTGCCTCACCCGCTGAGTTTCTCCAGCATTCTTGTCTACTAATAATATTTACATCTCCACTTCAACTCCACTAATTCTACTGTCACCTACTGTGTGCGGACAAAATGGCCACTACATAAAATGGCGCCTGTTTGGTCTCTTCACAGAATGAGCACAGATTTAAGTATTATTGGGAAGCAATATGTCGCTGCACCAATTTTTTGGCAAGTGGAAAATCTCCAGCAGGACTTGAGAAAGGGCACCGTGCAAAATCTGGCTTCACTTCATCCGTCACAACAGGTTGAGAAGGAAATGATTTTGATCTCAATCTGCGAACCTGGCAGCTTGTCTTCCTGTCACGATGAGAGTGCCTGACCAGCAGCCATCTGTCTCCCTTCTCTCCCCTCACGAGCAGTTACATCCCCACCCACACCACCATCGCCAAGCCAGAACTAATATTTGCGTTAATTAATCCTCCGTTAAAATCCGAGAAACAAGGAACTGCAGATGCTGGGTTGCTAAAATAAAAAAAAAGACACAGTGTGCTGGAGTACCTCAGCATCTCAGGCAGCTTCTCTGGAGAACGTGGATAGTTGACGTTTCGGGGTAGAGACCCTTCTTAAGACCCCAACGTTTTG
This sequence comes from Okamejei kenojei, assembly GCA_035221665.1. NCBI lineage: Eukaryota > Metazoa > Chordata > Chondrichthyes > Rajiformes > Rajidae > Okamejei > Okamejei kenojei. Next base: position 8,746,138 of record CM069154.1, read on the forward strand.
ACCAGTCTGAAGAAGGGTCCCGACCCGAAACGTCACCTATCCGTCTTCTCCTGAGATGCTGCCTGACCCGCTGGGTTACTCCAGCACGTTGCGGCTTTCTCCTTCGAGATTGCTTTGTTTTCGAATGCATTGTAGTCAAGTTTCCAGCATCTGTAGTTCCTTGTGCCCAAAACTACACTTTAGTGACAAAGGTCGACACAAAATGCCGGAGTAACTCAGCGGGACAGGCAGCATCTCTGGAGAGAAGGAATGGGCGACGTTTCGGGTCGAGGCCCTTCTTCAGACAAGTTCTTCTCCTGGAGTTGCGGTTGCACCCAACAACCTTTCTGTTGAGCAATATAGGAGAGAGAGAGCAACAAAGACCCAACACATATCAGTCACCACTAAGTGTGTAGGAAAGAACTTCAGCTGCTGGTTTAAATCGAGGATAGACACAAAATACTGGAGTAACTCAGCGGGACAGGCGGCATCTCTGGAGAGCATGGATAGGCGACGTTTCGGGTCGAGTCTGGAGAAGGGTCTCGACCCGAAAAGTCACCCATTCCTGCTCTCCAGAGACGCTGCCTGTCCCGCTGAGCTGCTCCAGCACCTTGTGTCCACCTTCCAAATGGATCCCTTCAGTCACCATAGAACCAAAGAGAATGGAGGAGATGCAAACGGGCGCAAAATACTGGAGTAACTCAGCGGGACAGGCGGCATCTCTGGAGAGCATGGATAGGCGACGTTTCGGCTCGAGACCCTTCTTCAGGTTTGTGTCTAGGTCATCCTTGACCCTGAAGCGCCTGCATCAATTTCATGATAATTCCATGACACGATCGTCTGTGAACAACATCGTTGAAGTTTCTCATGCTTAAACTGACGAGCTTTTGTTATTTTCTAAGAAGGGACTGCAGATGCTGGAAAAATCGAAGGTAGACAAAAACTGCTGGAGAAACTCAGCGGGTGAGGCAGCATCTGTGGAGAGAAGGAATGGGCGACGTTTCGGGTCGAGACTGATGCCTGGGGGGGGGGGGGGCGGGGGGAGAAAGGAAGAGGCGGAGACAGTAGGACTAGTGGGAGAACTGGGAAGGAGGGAGAAAGCAAGGGCTATCTAAAATTAGAGAAGTCCACGTTGACACCCTCTGGGGTGTAAACGACCTATTTGTCGACCCATGCTCTTGTTCTTGACAGATCTTTCGCAGTTTTCCACAGAGGACCGGGATCCAATAAAGATCGTGGAAGGAACCGGGGTGATCCTGTCTTGTAACCCACCCCCACATTACCCAGGTGATCTCTGCATAAACCTTAACTCCTTTCCTGCCGATGCCTCCTTGTATAACTTGTGTGTGTGTGTGTGTGTGTGGCCAGCCAAACCCATGACGTTCCATCGCTGGTCTCTGTCAAGCCGCAGTCTCAAGTAGACGTGCGGCAGGGTGGCGCAGCGGCAGAGACCCCGGGCTTGCTCCTGTGGGCGCTGTCCGTACGGAGTTTGTACGTTCTCCCCGTGACCGCGTGGGTTCCCCCCCCCCCCACTGGGTGCTCCCGTTTCCTCTAGCGCTTCAAAGACACGCAGGTATGAAGGTTGTGCATGGAGGAACTGCAGATAAGGGTTTAAACCACAGACAGACACAAAAGGCTGGTGCAACTCAGCGGGTCAGGCAACATCTCTGGAGTTGGCATCTCCTGAGATGCTGCCTGACCCACGGAGTTACTCTGGCCTATTGTACCCGTCCTCAGGATTGTAGGGCAATTGGCGTCTGTAAAAATGATCCCTGTTTCCGAAGGGCCTGTTTCTTCGCTGTATCTCTAACGTCTAAAGGGCGGCACGGTGGCGCAGCCGTAGAGCTACGTAGAACGCCAGAGAGCCGGGTTCAATCCTAACTACGGGCGACAGGCTCTATGGAGTTTGTACGTTGACCTGCATGGGAATAAATTGGTATAACATGCAAAAAATTGGCCCTAGTGTGTATGGGGCAGTGTTAATGTGCGGGGATCGCTGGTCAGCGCGGACTCGGTGGGCCGAAGGGCCTGTTTCTGCGCTGTATCTCTAAACGAAACTGAATTAAACTAAAGATCGGTGCCCCTTCTGTATATATTTAGGCCGCACTGTGTTGGCGGGCACGTTTACCTTCACCAAAGCACTGCCAGAAAGATATAAACCACAATATGAATCCGCCCACGCCACGCTGGGGCTTGCAGCGCCGATTGTTCATCTCACCGTCTCAGCATCGCTTTCCAATTCTTTCCGCCCCCCCCACACACCAGCTCGGGTGCGTCTCTGCTATTGATCTTCACTGCTCCGCGTGAGGGCAAGTTCCACCTTCTAACTGCACTCAGGATCAGGAGGATTCCTCCGAATTCTCTGTAGGATTTGCAGCAACTATCTGAGATTTATTGCTCGCAGTTTTGACCAGCCCCCACGAGCGTAAACATTCTCTGAAAACATCTAATCCGTCAAAACCCTTCAATATTTCAGAGACATTGGGTCGACCTCCAGCTTTCCCTGCCTTGCAGCTCAGATCCTGGTGTTCTGTGTGTCTCCGTGGCTGTGCCTCCTATGGCCCTGTCCCACTTAGGCGCCTGCCAGCGACTAGTTTTAATGGAATTCACCTACGACAACCCACGACAGCAGAAATTGGCGCCACTGTCTCCTGTAGTCGCCCAAAAAAATCGGCTAATACTCAACGGGTCCATAATACTCTGATTGTTGACAACTCCTGATATCTCCTCTGCACTCTCTGCTGAGTTGAACCTTTCAGATTCCAACATCAAAAGTTATAACCAGTTATTCGATGCAATTGTGCGTAAGCCACCAGAGGGATAAATATGAAACAAGGTGGCGTAGTGACAGGGTCACTGCTTTACAGCGCCAGAGACCCGGGTTCGATCCTGACCACGGGTGCTGTCGGTACGCAGTTTGTACGTTCTCCCCGTGACCTGCGTGGGTTTTCTCCGAGATCTTCGGATTCCTCCCACCCTCCAAATACGTACAGGTTTGTAGGCTAATTGGCTTGGTGTAAATGTAAAGTTGTCCCTAGTGTGTGTGGGGATCGCTGGTCGGTGCGGACTCGGAGGGCCGAAGGGCCTGTTTCTCTAAACCTAATGTATTTTATGCCTTTGGAATCTTGCTATAAATGATGGTTAGCAACACTAAAATTAAACTTCCTTATAATTTGCCTGAAGTGCGGACAGACGATTAATTGATCTTCTAACGTTACTTTGCATTGCAGTTCCGGCCTATCGTTGGTTTATCGATGAAATCCCAAACTTCATCACACCTGACGAGCGTCACTTCATCTCACAAGTCACAGGCAACCTCTACATTGCCAGAGCCAAGACGTCCGACACAGGGACTCATTCCTGTTACCTCACCAGCCACATCGACTATGCCACCACCAGCGTCTTCAGCAAGTCCATTCCGTTGATCGTCCAACCTGTAGGTCAGTAGCCGTCAACTCCGTTACATCAGTCCTGTACACGCGGGGCGGCAAGGTGGCGCAGCGGTGGGGTTGCCCGGGTTCAATCCAGGCTGCGGGTGCTTGTCTGCACGGAGTTTGCACGTTCTCCCCGTAGAAAGTAGTTGCGGAGGAATTTCTTTAGTCAGAGGGTGGTGAGTCTGCGGGGAATTCATTGCCACAGAAGGCTGTGGAGGCCAAAACGGGTATCTTTAAGGCGGAGATTAACAGATTCTTCATTAGTGCGGGTATCAGGGCTGATGGGGAGAAGGCAGGAGAATGGGGTTGAGAGAGAGTGATAGATCAGCCATGATTGTATGGCAGATTAGACTTGATGGGCCGAATGGCTTAATTTTGCTCCTACAATTTATGAACTTATGAACCACCGGGTGCTCCGGTTTCCTCCCACACTCCAAAGCCGTACAGATTTGTAGGTGAATTGGCTTCAGTAAAGATTGTAAATTATCCCCAGTGTGTAGGATAGTTCTAGTGTATGGGGATCGCTGGTCGGCACGGACCCGGTGGGCCGAAGGGCCTGTTTCCACACTGTATGTCTAAACTAAATTAAACTAAAGTTCCAGTGGTTGCCTCTTGATCTTGATCCGTGGGGAAAGTCCAAGTTTAAAACATGTTGAGTTCCAAAGAGTGAAGTTGAAATGGATATTTGTTTTGGAAGGAAGATGGAGGAGTACGTGCGGTCAAATTGAGTGGTGGGATAGGATTAAGGGGCTGAATGGTTTTCACCTTCATCTCAAGCACGTTAGACTTCAAACTGAAAACTCAAAGTTGAAAAGTAGGAACAAGGAACTGCAGATGCTGCTTTAGACAAAAGGAGACAAAGTGCTGGAGTAACTCCGCAGGGCAGGCAGCATCTCTGGAGAACGGGGATAGGTGACGTTTTGTGTCGGGACTCTTGTTCAGTCCCGACCTGAAACATCATCTATCCATATTCTCCAGAGATGCTGCCTGACCCACTGAGTTACTCCAGCACTTTGTTATTTAAAGATGAGGCCAAACTTGATAAAGGCCAAATCTTGGCCTTGCATAGGGTTGCCAACTGTCCCGTATTAGCCGGGACATCCTGTATTTTGGGCTAAATTGGTTTGTCCCGTACAGGACCGCCCTTGTCCCGCATTTGACTGCTTCTACTCGGGTCGAGGGGGACTGTCGGGTCGGAGCGCCGCGTCCGGCCCCGCCTCACCCGTCCTGAGCGTAGTGCAGCACATGGAGTGCAGCAGCAGCAGCAGCGCCTCGCCCGTGGCCCCGTCGGTCGGTGAGCAGCCCGGCCAGCTGTCCACCACCACCCCTCCTTCTCACGGCCGATCATCGGTTCATGAGTTGGATGGGGTGCCGGACTCCCCAGCTGGGCCGCCGGCTGGACTTTGTCCAGCACCCGGGGCCAACTCATCACTCACCCAGCCACGGCCGAGCCGGTCATCGAATTGCCGTCGGGCATTTGTCCCGTATTTTGACCTTTTGTCCCTTATTTGGGAGTGAGAAAGTTGGCGACCCTGGCCTTGCATGTCATTGTTTCTGCAATGATCTTCATCTCTCAGCTACCCATCCTCATGGGTGTGGGGAAGGAGAGAGAGAGAGAGAGAGAGAGAGAGAGAGAGAGAGAGAGAGAGAGAGAGAGAGAGAGAGAGAGAGAGAGAGAGAAGGGAGGGGCAGAAAGAGGGAGCGAAAAAGAGAAAGCAAGAAAGGGGAAGAAAGAGGGCGACAGGAAGAGCGAGCGTGGGAAATTGAGGAAAGGAAGACAGGATGAGGAAGAAGAGGAGGAGAGAAAAAGGGAGAGAGAGAGAGAGAGAGAGAGTGGGAGGTAGAAAAAAGAGAGAGGGAGAGACAGGGAGAGGGGGGTTGGGAGAGAAGGGGGGTTGAAGAAGGGAGGGATGCGGGGGAGAGGGAAAAGATAGATAGATTGATAGATAGAGGGAGAGAAGGAGAGAGAGAGAGAGAGAGAGAGAGACTTGGCAGCTGAATTTCCTCCGTTACTTCAGCAAGTATTCAAAAACACTTGATTGTCAGTAAAGGACTTATCCTGAGGTTGTGAAAGATGAAAGTACTTTTTCCTTTATAAACACACGTGTGAGCACACGCACAAATTAAAGATCGTGCCACATTAATAATGTCAGTGAAGTAATAAAGAGATTAGGGCGATCCCGAGAAGCGATGCAGGATAAACATCATGAGAGGAGTACAGTGAAAGAAATGGCCAAAAACAATAATACGCCACAACCAAGAAGCAGACACACGGTGTTGATGGGATTAGTAATGCTGGTTAATTAAACAGATGGCACATAAAATCTCTAAAAGACGCCAGACATCAAAAATATGGCAGGCGCTAATATTATGCCCCATCTGCTGAGGGTTCCTTTATCCATTTTGTCTTTAATGCACTAATTGTTGCAGGCTCTATCATGTGAGGGATATTTTGAGGCGTGTGAGCAGAGGCTTCATTGCCGTGGCTTTTTGAACGAGGGGTTGAGGATCGGATGGAAATGGTACGTGAAAATCCGTACCTCAGCCCTCAATCCGTGTTCAGAGTGTCCACTCTGATCCGCGCCGGCTGTCTTACGGAATTACTCATAAGAAAACCATCACAACATGGTGTGTAAACAAGAGTTAGTCAAGGCCCAGTGACTGTTGCCAAGGCTACAGCTGTGGCGCTGGTTTTGGTAGTTGAGGCCAGTTAATTGGCTATATTTAAGTGGGAGTTGGATGTGGCCCATGCGGCTAAAGGGATCAGGGGGTATGGAGAGAAGGCAGGTACGGGATACTGAGTTGGATGATCAGCCATGATCATATTGAATGGCGGTGCAGGCTCGAAGGGCCGAATGGCCTACTCCTGCACCTATTTTCTAAGTTTCTATGTTTCTATGTTTTGTTTGCATGTTAGTTAGGGAGGCACGGTGGCGCAGCGGTAGAGTTGCTGCCTTGCAGCGCCAGAGACCCGGGTTCGATCCTGACCGCGGGCGCTGGTTTTACGGAGTTTATACGCTCTCCCCGTGACCTGCGTGGGTTTTCTCCGGGATCTCCGGATTCTTCCCGCACTCCAAAGACGCACAGGTTTGCAGGTTTATTTGCTTTGGCAACAATTGAAAATTGTCCCGAGTGTGTGTCGGATAGTGTTGGTGTGTGGGGCACGGTGGGCCGAAGGGCCTGTTTCCGCTCTGCACCTGTAACACTCGTACTAAAATCAAGATAATGATTGGGGTTTTCAAGATAAAAAATAATCCACAATAGCCACATTCTGGAATCTGCCCCGACTTGCACAGAATACTGGGATGTCCTCACACGATGGTTGTAATCCTAGGTCAAGGTTGTGTTTCAAATGAGATGGAATCAAGGGTGGCACGGTGGCGCAGCGGTAGAGTCGCTGCCTCACAGCGCCAGAGACACGGGTTCGATCTCGACTACAGGTGCTGTCTGCACGGAGCTTGCACATACTCCCCGTGACCTGCGTGGGTTTTCTCCGGGTCCTCCGGTTTCCCCCCACACTCCAAACACGTACAGGTCCGTAGGTTAATTGGCTTCGATAAAAGTTGTAAATTGTTCGATAAAAGTGTGTAGGATAGTGCTAGTGCGCGGGGATCGCCGGCCGGCGCGGACGCGGCGGGCAGAAGGGCCGGCTTACGTGCTTGCGTTCCTTAGCTCGTGCGTCAGACGATGCAGCTCGCTGTTGGCTTCCGTCGTCGTCCAACATGTGGACAGAATTGTCGCCCGACGAGTCACAGAGCGCATCGCGGCGTCGCTTCCAGGGATCGCCACGAGGAGGCTTCCGTCGTGACCCCGTGAATTACGTGCCGTAATTCTGAAACTAAAACCAAGACAATGATCGGTTTTGAAGATCAAACTAATCCACAATAGCCACTTTTGCCCAGACTTACTCAAAATCTTGGGACGTGATATTGCCGCTGGTTCACTTGTGATGATGTGACTGAGATGCCAGCCAACCACTTCAGATTTGTTATTTCAGTCGCAGTCAATGTCTCTGTAATGTGTGGGAAATAATGGATCTGAAATATTTTGTAATTCTACGATGCTCATTGAAACCGATCGATTAGTAAATCGATATCTCCACACAATCATTAGTGTGATGCAAGTCACTTGTTTGTATGTTTCCAGCAAACTGTGATTGCACTCCTATCTGGCACTGGTAACATAAAACTATATTTATAATTATTTGCATTCCGCAATGTATTGTTGTTATCTGAAGCATCGTCTTGTTATTAGCCAGATAATTGTTATTATAAGTGATATTGTGCCCGTTAAATAACCACAGGCGTGTTGTCAGCAGTTATCAGATAACTTGTGTAATAAGAATCTATCCAAGTAGCCAGATATTGCCACGATCGATACATAAACCTCTCAATTATTTTTATTGCCTTGTTCAAATCAGAAAGATGGTACAAAACGAACCTATCAAATTTCTCATCAATTTAGTATGGTTTAGTTTTGAGATACAGAGCAGTCGTCGTTTCCCCCCCCCCGCTCCTCCCCCCCAGTCGTCGTTTCCCCCCCCCCGCTCATCCTCTTAAACTCCAGTGAGTGCAGGCCCAGTGCCGTCAAATGCTCATCGTATGTTAACCCAGTCATCCCGGGATCATTCTCGTAAACCTCCTCTGGGCCCTCTCCAACGCCAGCACATCTTTCCTCGGATATGGGGGGCCCAAAACTGCTCACAATGCTTCAATAGCGGTTTGGGGTAGGGCTGACCTTCGACTCCATCTTCCTGTCCGGCCCTTATAACCCTTGACCCCCTGAAGATTTACTTTAGAGATGCAGCGTGGAAACGGGCCTGAATTTTCTCCCACATTCCAAGGACGTGCAGGTTTGTCAGTTAATTGGCTTCCACGAATTGCCCCCAGCGCGCAGGATGCGAAACTGGGACAACAGGTGATCGTTGGTCGACATGGACTCAGTGGGCCGAACGGCCTGTTTCCTTGCTGTATCTCCAAATTAACCTGCCTGAGTTCGGAGAGAAGCAGCAACGTGTACGATTCGGACAACTCATCCGATGTTTACGTTGAACTTATTGATCCAGAAAGAAAAGACTGAATGTGCAGGAAGGAACTGCAGACACTGGTTTAAACTGGAGATAGACACAAAAAGCCTGAGTAACTCAATGCGACAGACAGAGTCTCTGGAGAAAAGGAATAGGTGATGCCTCGAGCCGAGATCCTTGTTCGGACTGAGAGTCAGGGGACAGGTAAACAAGAGATATAGGCGGTGATGTGGAGAGCTCTAAAACAAAAGGTATGCGAAAAAGTGGCGATGAGAAAGGCAACAGACCATTGTTAGCCGTGGGCTCGGTGAAAGGTTACAGGCAACGAGACTCAACAAGACGACTGTGAAGCTGGTACACGGCTTGGGTGGGGGAGGGACGGAGAGGGAGGGGAAGCAAGGGTTACCTGGTTAGAGAGATCAATATTCATACCCACTGAGCTGTAAGCTTGAAAGGTTGAAAGACTGTAGTTAGTCTAGTATGGACTTTTGATTAGTACCGGTGTTAGGGCCTATGGGGAGAAGGCAGGAGAATGGGGTTAGGAGGGAGAGATAGATCAGCCATGATTGAATGACTGATTGAGTAGGCTTGATGGGCCGAATGGCCTAATTCCATTCCTATCACATAGGACCTTATGACATTATGACTCTGCTCTGCAATGAAAATAATCCAACTCTTCACATTTTTTAAGTAATATACAACACTGCAAATACAAGTTGTCATAGGCCATCGAACACCCTGAGCTTGCTTCACCATTCATTAAGATGAAACGGATCTTTTACCTGTGTGTGTGTGTGTGTGTGCGTGTGTGTGTGCGTGTGTGTGTGCGTGTGTGTGTGTGTGTGTGTGTGTGTGTGTGTGTGTGTGTGTGTGTGCGTGTGTGTGTGTGTGTGCGTGTGTGAGCGTGTGCGTGTGTGTGTGTGTGTGTGTGTGTGTGCGTGCGTGTGTGCGTGCATGTGTGTGTGTGTGCGTGTGTGCGTGCGTGCGTGTGCGTGCGTGTGTGTGTGTGTGCGTGTGTGTGTGTGTGTGTGTGTGTGCGTGTGTGTGTGTGCGTGTGTGTGTGCGTGTGTGTGTGCGTGTGTGTGTGCGCGTGTGTGTGTGTGCGTGTGTGTGTGCGTGTGTGTGTGTGTGTGTGTGTGTGTGCGCTACAATACTTGTACTAACTCCCTATCTCTTGAGTCCCGCGACATTCAAAAAATTATCGGTCTCCGCATTGAATATCCTCGACTGAATCTCAGAAAACATCACTTGTAGGGATTTCAGGGGGTCCGGCATTCTCGAGCTTAAAGATGTTTCCTCTCATTACAACCCTGTTTCCATGCTGTATTTTTCATTCACTCTATAATTCTCATGACAAGCGGGTTTGTAGATGAATTGCCCTTCTGTAAATTGCCCCTGGGAGTGGATGTGGAAGTGGGAATGACATAGAACCAGTGCGAACGGGTGACCAACGACCAGTGTGGATTCGACGGGCCGAAGGGCCTGTTTCCAAGGTGCATCTTTCAATTCAATTCAACTTGTCGTCACTTAAATTTAAGCAGCCTGGTATCAGATTAAACTAAATCACTTTCAATCATTGTAGAAAATTGTATCGTATCAGGATAATTGTATTTATTAATTCATGGGATAGCAAGATCAGCATTTTATGCCCTTCCATAATTTCCCCGGAGAAGGTTGTGCTGATGTTTCTACTTGTCCTGCTGCTGTCTGCTAGGTTGTACCGTGTGTTATTCGTGTGATGTGCCTGGATCTTGACCCGGTAATACCAGGCCAGGATGGTATGTATAACGTTGAGGCAATCCTGGAGGTCATGCTTTTTTGAATACTCTTGAATTCAAGAATTTCCTTCTCATCAGTTTCAATTAAGTTTATTGTCACGTGTACAGAGGTACAGTGAAAAGATTTTGTTATGTGCTAACCAGTCAGCGGAAAGACAATACGTGATTACAATTCAGAACATTTATGGGCCTGTCCCACTGTACTAGATAATTCAAGAGCTCTCCCGAGTTTTAAAAAAAATCAAACTCGTGGTAAGCACCTAGAATGTACGTAGCGGGTACGTCGGAGCTCGGGACGTCTCTTAGCGGCTCGTAACGCTAACGGCAGGTACTCGGGAAACGCGGTAAGCTCGGGAAGACTCGTGAAGATTTTTCAACATGTTGAAAAATGTCCACGAGAGCCCCGAGGACCTACGAGCGGCCTTTACCGTAAATCTCCGAGTTCGAATCAGGGGGAACTCGGGAGAACTCTTGAATTAGCTCATACAGTGCGACAGCCCCATTACAGCGTACAGATGGGTGACAAAGGGCCTGTTTCACATTCCCGAGTCCTCTGCCGAGTTGAAAGGACCTTAAAAAAAAAAGACGATTTTTGTGATCTATGAACTTCTGCTCCCGACTATCTCTTTACTCGTGGACTTTTTTGACATGCTGGAAAAAACGTCCCAACTTCCCTGATGGCCCGAGTACCTATGGCTGGCTTAACGAGCCGCTACGGTATGTCTACGGCCTCCTACGGCCTCGCTACGGACATTCTCCGAGTTTGAATCAAGGGGAAAACTCAGGAGAATTTGTGAGTAACTCGGGAAAGTGGGACAGGCCCTTTAGGGAGTAACTTTTAGTGCAAGGTAAAGCAAGTAAAGTCCGATCAAAGACTTACGCCGGAGTCCTGTAGGGAAGTATTGTCCTGTCAAAGATTATCTTCCTCGTTGCATCTTGTGGATGGTACAAAAATGCAGCAACATTGCATTAAGGAACTGGGTGAAGGCCTGTATAACCCTAGCTGGTATCAAGCTGGGAGTGCTGGAGTAACTCAGCGGGTCAGGCAGCATCTCTGGAGAACATGGATCGATGACGTTTTTCATCGGGACTCTTCTTCAGTATCACACTTAGTGTATGAAATAACTGCAGATGCTAATAAAACCAAATGTCGACACAAATTGCTGGAGTAACTCAGCGGGTGAGGCAGCATCTCTGGAGAGAAGGAATGGGCGACGATTCAGGTCTGGAGAAGGGTCTCGACCTGAAACGTCACCCATTCCTTCTCTCCAGAGACGCTGCCTCACCCGCTGAGCTATTCCAGCTTTTTGTGTCCTCCTTCAAACTTAGTTTAGTTTAGTTTAGAGATACAGAGCGAAAACAGGCCCTTCGGCCCACCATGTCCGCGCCGACCAAACGATCCCTGCCCACTAACACTACCCTACACACACACACTCGGGACACTTTACAATTTATACCAAGCCAATTAACCTCCAACCCTGTACGCCTTTGTAGTGTGGGATGAAACCGGAGTCCCACCGGAGAAAACCCACGCAGGTCACGGGGAGAACGAACAAACTCCGTTCAGACAAGCACCCGCTGTCAGGAACGAACGCGAGTCTCTGGCGCGGTAAGGCAGCAGTTCTGCCGCTGCGCCACCGTGCTTCTCCTGTCGGCGATGTCCACATCCCAAAAAGATGGACAAATGCTGAATAAATATTCCATTCCTGCAATAACACCAGTTGTAATTCAGCAGACCACATAACATTAGCGAGTCAGCCATTCTGAAGGTCAAGTAATGGGGGCGCAGGGATGTCACACGTGGGTGAGCATTAACTGCTGTAAGAGTAAACGGAACTTGGCTTTCCAATTAACATCACTCCCGATGACCAAAGATAGACACAAAAAGCTGGAATAACTCAGTGGAACAGGCAGCATCTCTGGAGAGAAGGAATAGGTAACGGTTCAGGTTAAGAACCTTCTTCATCCATTACTTCTCTCCAGAGATGCTGCCTGACCCATTGAGTTACTCCAGCTTTTTGCGCCTATCCTTGGTGTAATTTAGCATCTGCAGTACCTTCCTACACAAGTGATGGGTTGATACAGGTGAAGGGGCTTTTTGAATGGCACCTGGGTCTAGAACCATCACCTATCCATGTTCTCCAGAGATGCTGCCTGACCCGCTGAGTTCCTCCTGCACTTTGTGCCTTTTTTCTTTGGAAACCAGCGTCTGCAGTTCCTTGTTTCTACGAACAGAGCTCACCTCAACAACATAAACAACTGCAAGGAACGCTAATTTTTAAAGTTGTCAGTCTGATTCTATTAGATCCACCAAGAATTCTGGAAGATCTGAGATTGATTTATGTTGGAGCGGCTGGGCTTGTATACACTGGAATTTAGAAGGATGAGAAGGGATCTTATTGAAACATATAAGAATATTAAGGGAGTGGACACGCTAGAGGCAGGAAACATGTTCCCGATGTTGGGGGAGTGCAGAACCAGGGGCCACAGTTTAAGAATAAGGGGTTGGCCATTTAGAACGGAGAGTTGTGAAGCTGTGGAGTTCTCTGCCTCAGAAGGCAGTGGAGGCCAATTCTCTGGATGCTTTCAAGAGAGAGTTAGATAGGGCTCTTAAAGATAGCAGTCAAGGGATATAGAGAGAGGGCAGGAACGGGGTACTGATTGTGGATGATCAGCCATGATCACAGCGAATGGGGGTGCTGGCCCGAAGGGTCGAATGGCCTACTCCTGCACCTCTTGTCTATTGTCATCAATGGTGTTGTATCATTAATTTGTCTTATTATTATTAACGATTAGTGTTTTCTGAGTCATTCGTAACTGTCACTGTATGTCATGCTGTTACTTGTGAATACTTACTTACATTTCCTAACACAAAGTGCTGGAGGAACTAGAATGTTGCCAGGGTTCCAGCAACTATGTTACAGAGAAAGGTTGAACAAGTTAGGTCTTTATTCTTTGGAGCGCAGAAGGTTAAGGGGGGACTTGATTGAGGTTTTTAAAATGATGAAAGGGATAGACAGAGTTGACGTGGATAAGCTTTTCCCATTGAGGGTAGGGAAGTTTCAAACAAGAGGGCATGACATGAGAATTAAGGGACAGAAGTTTAGAGGTAACGTGAGGGGGAACTTCTTTACTCAGAGGGTGGTGGCTGTGTGGAATGAGCTTCCAGCAGAGGTGGTGGAGGCAGGATCGATTTTAACATTTAAAAGTAAAGTGGATAGGTATATGGACGTGAAGGGAATGGAGGGGTATGGTCTGAGTGCAGGTAGATGGGACTAGGGGAAAACAAATGGTCGGCACGGACTGGAAGGGCGAGAGGGCCTGTTTCCGTGCTGTAATTGTTATATGGTTATATGGTTAACTCAGCAGTCAAGAGTGCTGGAGTAACTCATCAGATTATGTTGCATCTCTGGACACCGTTTTGGGTCAGGATCCTTCTTCAGTCGGATAATCGGGCTACTCCAGCACCTTGTGATCCACGCAAGGTTCCAGCACCTGCAGTACCTTGAAGTTGCTGCTCGGGAATAATGTCTGCGTGGTCTGCATTGAGAGGTGGTGGGCTGAATCGCGTAGAACCAACCGCTTGAACTCAGCCTCGATTTGTTCCTCCATTTTCCGTCACATTTTCATCTGAAATCTTTCGTCACGGAGCTCCGGCTAACTGCTTTCTTTCTTTCCTTTGCCAGGAGACGTTCGGACTCACTCGCCGCACATCCGAGCAAAGTTCCCCTCGGAAACCTACGCGTTAGCTGGGCAAGCCCTAAACCTGGAGTGTTTCGCCTTTGGAAAGTAAGTGAACATGGTCTTTGCAGACGCAGGGAAAACGCAGACGCTGATTTTTTGTTTTAATGATTTGAAGTTGTTGGAATAGTGGACACAAGGAGCTGCGGACGCCTGTTTACAAGAAAAGACGCGAAGCGCTGGAGTATCTCAGCGGGAGAGGCATCGCCTCTGCAGAACGTGGATGGAAAAGAACCTGAAATGTCACCTCTCCGTATTCTCCAGGGATGCTGCCTGACCCATCGAGTTACTCCAGCACTTTGTGTCCTATTGTGTTTCACCGAGTATCTGCAGTTCCGTATTTCTACTCTATAAGTGAGCAGTTCTGACAAAAACTGGGAGAACTAATTTATCTGCAATTGTCGAATTCCATATTAAGGAACTGCAGATACTGATTTACAATTGATTTGAAATTGCTCACATCAGCTCAAATTAAGGAACTGCTGGTTTACCAAAAAAGTGCTGGTAACATGCATCTCTTTTTGGAAGAAGGGTCTCGACCCGAAACGTCGCCTATCTTAAGGGGTTGGACAGGCTAAATGCAGGAAGATTGTTCCCGATGTTGGGGAACTCCAGGACAAGGGGTCACAGCTTAAGGATAAGGGGGAAATCCTTTAAGACCGAGATGAGAAAGACTTTCTTCACACAGAGAGTGGTGAGTCTCTGGAACTCTCTGCCACAGAGGGTAGTTGAGGCCAGTTCATTGGCTATATTTAAGAGTGAGTTGGATGTGGCCCTTGTGGCTAAGGGGATCAGAGGGTATGGAGAGAAGGCAGGTACGGGATACTGAGTTGGATGATCAGCCATGATCATATTGAATGGCGGTGCAGGCTCGAAGGGCTGAATGGCCTACTCCTGCACCTAATTTCTATGTTTCTATGTTTCTATCTCCTTCGCTCCTTAGATGCTGCTGCACCCGCTGAGTTTCTCCAGCCTTTTGTGTACCCTCTCTTTTTGGAGTTTGAGTGTGTTTGAGTTTAGTTTATTGTCATGTGTGCTGAGGATGGAAAAAGGGCTCCCGACCTGAAACATCATCTATCCAAGTCCGCCAATGATGCTGCCTTACCCGCTTGAGTTACTCCAGCATTTTGTGTCCATTTCTTTTTTGAACAAGGTTTTTGTCCTCAGATGTAACGATAATTGGACTTGAGATGGAAAATTTATTCGGGTCCTTCGCAAATAGCAGATGTGGGACTGAAAAGCCAAAAGAAACTGCAGGTAGAAAAAGAGAGTGCTGGAAATGCTCATAGAGCGCGGCAGCATCTGTGAAGCGAAATAAATGGGCAACGTTTCTGGCCGAAACCCTTCTTCAGTCCTTCTTGAACATAGAAAATAAGTAAGTTTTGAGTTGCCGAGGAAGAGAGATGGGAGGAATGATAATGAAAAACAGAAACAGCTGGAAGAACTCCAAAGGTCATGAAAATCTGTGGAAAGAGGAACAGTCGGTGTTTTAGTGTTTGTGACCCTTCATCAGAACTGTAAATGACTGATGTTTTAGTTTTAGTTTTGGAGATACAGCGTGGAAACAGGCCCTTCAGCCCACCGGGTCCAGCCATCCCCGCACATTAACACCATCCTACACCCACTAGGGCAATTTCTACATTTACCAAGCCAATTAATCTACAAACCTGTACGTCTTTGGAGCGTGGGAGGAAACCGAAGCTCTTGGAGAAAACCCACGCAGGTCACGGGGAGAACGTGCAAACTCCGTACGGGATGGCACCCGTAGTCGGGATCGAACGCGGGCCGCTGCAAGGCAGCAACTCCACCGCTGCTCCGCCCTATCAATGGACCAATGTGATGCGCTTATACCAGGGCATCTTAGGCAGCGTGGCCAGGTTTAGCCAAAGGACCTGATTCCATGCTGCGTGACTCTATAACAGCATTAAAAAAAACACAAGGTGTGCTAGAGTAACTCAGTAGGTCAGGCAGCATCTATGGAGAACATGGGTAGGTGACGTTTCGGGTCAAGAACTTTCTTCACTTTCGTTCATACCCTTCTTAAGCGGCAGAGCTGCTGCCTTACAGCGGCAGAGACCCAGGTTCGTTCCTGACGAAGAGAGCTGTCTGTGTGGAGTTTGTGCATTCTCTCCGTGTTATCGCATGGGCTTTCTGCGGGTGCTCCGGTTTCCTCCCACATACCACAGATGTGCAGGTTTGTAGGTTAATTGGCTTTTGTAAATTGTCCCTAATGTATAGGATGGATAGAACTGGTGTACGGGGTGATCGTTGGTCGGCACAGGCTCGGTGGGCCGAACGGCCTGTTTCCATGCTGTATCTGTTCCATGTTCCATGTTGGCCTTCATAACAAGAGGATTTCAGTATAGGGGCAAAGAGGTCCTTCTGCAGTTGCATAGGGCCCTGGTGAGACCACATCTGGAATATTGAGTGCAGTTGTGGTCTCCTAATTTGAGGAAGGACATCCTTGTGATTGAGGCAGTGCAGCGTAGGTTGACCCCTGGGATGGCGGGACTGTCATATGAGGAAAGATTGGAAAGACCGGGCTTGTAGTCACTGGAGTTTAGAAGGATGAGAGGAGATCTTATAGAAACATATAAAATTATAAAAGGACTGGACAAGCTAGATGCAGGAAAATTGTTCCCAATGTTGGGGGAGTCCAGAACCAGGGGCCACAGTCTGAGAATAAAGGGGAGGCCATTTAAAACTGAGATGAGAGGAAAACGTTTTCACGCAGAGAGTTGTGAATTTGTGAAATTCTCTGCCACACAAGGCAGTGGAGGCCAATTCACTGGATGAATTTAAATGAGTGTTAGATGGGGCTAGCGGAATCGAGGAATACGGGGAGAAGGCAGGTACGGGTTACTGATTGTGGATGATCAGCCATGATCACAGTGAATGGCGGTGCTGCCTCGAAGGGCCGAATGGCCCCCTCTTGCACCTATGTTCTTTGTTTCTATCTCTGAATTAAACTAAACTAAAGCCGGGTCTCTGGCACCAGCTGCGGCACTGTGTCGCACGGTTTGCAGAGATTCCTCTCCGTTTCATCTAGATTTAAATCTTATTCTGCAATGGTGAGGTGCCTGCAGAAGTGAAATAAATAAATAGACACCAGCCAGGGTTACCATGGTTAAGTCTGTGGCGCCATGTTCCCTGATTGAATGGAGTTAAAGGAACGCATTTGGTGCAGAGCTGATAGTTGCTTAATATTCAGCTAGTTGGTGTTATGCCTGCTTTGGGAGGAATTGACATTCAATGCAGTTAGTGGGAAAACTGCATGTTCCTTACTGGTAACAAGAAGAAATCTTCCCCGAGTCACTGCTCCCTTTAATGGTTTTTTTTATTAAACGCTATTTCAAGATTCAAGATTCAAGAGAGTTTATTGTCATGCATCCCAGATAGGACAATGAAATTCTTCCTTTGCTTCAGCACAACAGAATATAGTAGGCATGACTGCAGAATATGTGTCCATATACCATTATATAAATATATACACACACACATGAATAAATAAATAAATAAATAGATAAAGTGCAAATAAACAGATAATGGTCTATTAATGTTCAGAGTTTGAGTTGACTTTAATAGCCTGATGGCTGTTTCTGAACCAGCCCGTTGCAGGCTTCAGGCTCCCGTACCTGTCATTTCATAAATTGGATACCAGTCAGCTGTGAAAGTTGCACCAAGAAGGCCCTGTCGAAATCTAGATAGATTTTAAAAAAGCCTTCAGGAAATGCTATCGAACCTCATAATTCCAGTGTGCAAAGGCATGCCGCCGACAAGCGCGTCTCAGCGTTACGGGATGCCTCGGTTGCAACGTACTCCTGCAGCGGAGACAATTGTTGTGGAGGGAGGAACTGCAGGTGCTGGAGAGACACAGAAAGCTGGAGGAACCCCACGGGTCGGGCAGCATCTCTGGAGAAAATGGATAGGTGGCGTCTCGGGTCGAGACCCTTCTTCAGACCAATAGCCAGGGGAGAGGGAAGCCAGATGAAAAGGTACAGAGACCAAATGAATTATTTTCATACCTTTCATCCATTTATTCTTTGTACTTTTTCACAGTTGCTGCCTGTCCCGCTGAGTCCAGCATTTTGTGTATCTTCGGTGTAAACCAGCATCTGCTGTTCCTTCCCACACAAAACACTCTCTGATCTGCTCTGTACCTTTTCATACCTTTTATATCGATAGACAATAGGTGCCGGAGTAGGCCATTCGGCCCTCCGAGCCAGCACCACCATTCAGTGTGATCGTGGCTCTCCTGACTCTCAGTTTGAATCACAGAATCATAGACAATAGGTGCAGGAGTAGGCCATTCGGCCCTTCGAGCCTGCACCGCCATTCAATATGATCACGGCTGATCATCCAACTCAGTATCCTGTACCTGCCTTCTCTCCATACCCCCTGATCCCTTTAGCCACAAGGGCCACATCTAACTCCCTCTTAAATATAGCCAATGAACTGGCCTCAACTACCTTCTGTGGCAGTGAATTCCACAGACTCACCACTCTCTGTGTGAAAAAAGATCTTCTCATCTCGGTCCAAAAAGACTTCCTCCTTATCCTTAAACTGTGACCCCTTGTTCTGGACTTCCCCAACATCGGGAACAATCTTCCTGCATCTAGCCTGTCCAACCCCTTAAGAATTTTGTAAGCCTCTATGAGATCACCCCTCAATCTCCTAAATTCCAGCGAGTACAAGCCGAGTCTATCCAGTCTTTCTTCATATGGAAGTCGTGCCATCCCAGGAATCAGTCTGGTGAACCTTCTCTGTACTCCCTCTGTGGCAAGAATGTCTTTCCTCAGATTAGGAGACCAAAACTGTACGCAATTAACTGAAGAAGGGTCTCGATCGGAAACGTCACCGATTCCTTTTCTCCAGAGATGCTGCCTGACCAGATTTACTCCAGCTTTTCCTGCCTACCTTCGGTGACAATTGTTTGCTTTCGTTTTTCGACAGCATTCAAATAAAAAAAGCCCATTTGTTTCCCAACATCTCTCTATTCTGAGGTAGCGCATAGGTTAACGTGTTCAAATAAAGTACCTTAGTATCTCATTATTAATACAATTGTCACCCGTTTAATATAATTGAATTAATGGCTGAGTGGTAATAGCACTCAAAGGAATTTTAATGAAATATGTTAGAGGACTCATTTGCACAGCCATTATAGCCCGGGTGAGAGAGAATTTGCTCCGTTCATTGGAAAAGAAGTGTTTAAAATATCCAGACCTGTTAACACCACAAAGAGGGGAGAGTATAAGTTGCAACCTCATAGAGTGCACTGACTCTGCACCATTGGGTTCAACCCTCTCTCCGGAGATCTGAGCACGGAATGCCGGTCGACGTTGCTAGTGCCGGCCAAGGTCCACAGGTTCTGTCTTGGTTCAGTTGCCTGATAACAGCTGGGAAAAATCTGCCCCTGAGTCTGGAGGTTTTTAAGAATGAACTGCAGATGCTGGAAAATTCGAAGGTGGACAAAAGTGCTGGAGTAACCCAGTGCGGGTGACTTCTCCACTTGCTCCAGCACTTTTGTCTACCCTGAATCTGGACGTGTAAGTTTTCACACTTGGCTGATGACAGAGGGGAGGAGAGAGAGTGTCATCGAGTCTTACAGAGTGGAAACAGGCCCTTCGGCCCAGCTTGCCCACACTGGCCAACATGTCCCATATACACCAGTCCCACCTGCCTGTGTTTGGCCCGTATCCCTCCAAACCTGTCATAACCATAATGTTTCACTAACGTTGCGATAGTACCTGCCTCAACTACCTCCTCCGGCAGCTCGTTTCATACACCCACCGCTCTTTGTGTGAAGACGTTACCCCTCAGGTTCCTATTAAATCTCCCCCCCCCCCCCCCCCCCCCCACACACGCCCCACCTTTAACATGTTTCCTCTGAAAATCCAGCGGCGACCAGAACAAGGTACGCCTCTTTAGGTGACTACTCACGTCCATACAGGCTACAACCCGCGACAGGTCGCCAGGGCGTCGCCTGTATGGTCGTGAGTCGTCTCCTCAGTCGCCCAAAGAGTCGCAGTGTCGTTCTGGTCGCCGCTGAATTTTCAACATGACGGGTGCCGGCAGTCGCTGAAAAAGTGGCATAAGTGGGACAGGCCCATTAGGGAGAAGATCAAAGATTCTAGAGCAAAATTTGAAGTGCGTCAGCAACTCAGTGCACCAGGCAAGAAATGGACAGGGAACATTTGGGGTCTGGGCCCTCTTTCAGACTGAACCCCAATCAATCTGATGAAGGTTCCCAACTCAAAGCGTCACCGGCCCATCACCTTCACTGACACTACAATGCTAGATTACCTCGTAATAACAGCATTTAAAAGACACCTGAACAGGTACATGGATAAGAAAGGTTTAGAGGTATATGGGCCAAATATGGGCAAATGGGACTAGGTTAGATGGGGCATCTTGGTCGACATGGACGAGTTGGGCCGAAGGGCCTGTTTCCGAGCTGTATCACTCTATAAAGGGCCTGTCCCAGCAGCATGCAACTCCATGCGATGAGCGCGACCTAACGTGGTCACTTGAGCCGTCCAGCGTCGCGGGGCCGGTCCCACTTCGACCGCCGGAGCCGTGCGGAATTGTGCGGAGTTCGTCCCGACATCGCGCGGGGCTCCGAAAAACTGACCATGTTCAAAAATTCCGCGCGGCGTCCCGAAACGTCACCTATTCCTTCGCTCCATAGATGCTGCCTCACCCGCTGAGTTTCTCCAGCATTTTTGTCAACCTAAGAATATCGTAAGGGTCTATCTGATGAAGGGGCTCGACCCGAAACATCACCGATTCCTATTCTCCAGAGATGCTGCCTGACCCGCTGAGTTAATCTGGCATAAATATGCACGATGTCCATTTCTATGAACCTGCCGTGTGTTTCCTTCCAGCCCTGTCCCCGCCATCAAATGGAAGAAGCTGGACGGGTCCGTGCCCGCGAAGATTTTGAAATTCGTAAACAAGCCCATCCTCCACATTCCCGACGTACAGTTTGAAGATGAAGGCGTCTACGAATGTGAGGCGGAAAACTCACGAGGGAGGGACACGTCGCAGGGGAGAATCATTGTTCATGGTGAGCGGAGGTCTACTGTTTGATCCGGGGGGGAAAGGAACAGGGCAAAGAGATGACAGAGATAGGCACAAAGCCAATAAAACTAGAGGTGGGAAGATGCATGCAGGCTACATTTTATACATATTATATTCCTATATATTTTATATTTTATTCCGATGTTATATTATACTCCTATATTATATTTTATCCTCCTATATTATATTTTATCATATAATATTTATATTATATCATATTATGTTTATATTATATTATATTATAATCATATAACAATTACAGCATGGAAACAGGCCCTCTCGGCCCTTCCAGTCCGTGCGGACAATTATGTTATAATGTATTATGTTATATTATTTTATATTACATTAAATTATTATATTATGTTATTATATTGTATTATAATATATTATAATATATGAAATTATATTCCTATGTTTTATTATATTTATATTACATCATTAATATTATATTATTACCCATATCACACATCTGAGCTATGCTTTTACAAAATTGTATTCCCTTCGTTTTGAGTGCCAGCAGGGTTAACAGGGAAATATTTTCTTGTATTCCCCTTTCTTGCGAACGCCTATGGACTTTACGTGTTAAAACAGCGGTAAATATAGTCTTATATTCCCCTGGTCTCACATCCGGGAACTTGGCAATGTGACGCTGCGTGGGAAATTTAGAATTTGTTCTCGACAAAACAAGCAAAATGGCAGCCTCCTGCGAGAAGAGGTTCGCGACTTTTGACGAACAGCAATTTGACGAGATTTTCCTCTAGATGTCTGATATGGGTAATAATAACAATATTGACTGTCCTCTTTCGGGGGATACGACATATATTGCCCTCACTAGATCCATATTGCCCTCGTCTTCGACTCGGGCAATATGAATCTACTTCAGGCAATATATGTCGTATCCCCCTCAAGGCCAGTCAATATTCTATTATTATTATATTTATGTTATGTTGTACTGTATTATATTTATATTATATCAAGTTTTTTATATTCCAAATATATTCCTACATATTATTTATTCCTATATATTATACATTCCTATATAACACTGGGGATAATATTTGTCAGTTACCTATTCCCTTGCACCCACAGCATAATGTTTGCCTCTACAACTGCTTAAGCTGGATGATTGCAGTCATGTTTGACACTGAAGAGACATTAGACAGAGGCCCAACATCTCGCTTGTCCCCCTCCCTGACTCTTGGTCTAATGCAAGGTCTCGAAACGAAACGTCACCCATTCCTTTTCTCCAGAGATGCTGCCCGACCCACCGAGTGACTCCAGCGTTTTGTGTCTCTCTTCGGTGTAAACCAGCATCTGCGGTTCCTTCCTACACACCTCTCTTAAGTAACGGGCGGCAAGGTGGCGCAGCGGTGTAGTTGCTGCCTCACAGTGAGAGAGACCCGGGTTCCATCCTGACTACGGGTGCTGTCTATACGGAGTTTGTACGTTCTCCCCGTGACCTGCGTGGGTTTTCTCAGAGAACTTCTGTTTCCTCCCACACTCTAAAGACGTACAACATTTATGTTGGCTTGGTATAAATGTAAAACTGATTCCTAGTGTTGGATAGTGTTAGTGTGCAGAGGTTGATGGACGGTGCGGACTCAGTAGGCCGAAGAGCCTGTTTCCACGCTGTATCTCTAAACTAATGGACTATTGCATGAGAGTGCCCTCCACTCTGGGAGCAGGAGTTCACCTGAGCACAAACGAGCCGCTGCATCACATGAGATTGGTGCCAGGCACAGTTCTGGACACACCATCACCCACCTGTAACCTCGTCCACCTCACCGCGGGACATTGGCCCTTGTCAGGACCACTTACTCCATGGTGTTTGAAGCACCGATCGGCAAGTTGACGAGTCGATTCTTGCAAAGCTACTGATGCTTGAAGCAAGGTAGGGAATCGACAGTGTGTCCGAGCTCTGTCAATATATGAAGTTATTCTGCCTCGGCAAGGCCAGCAGCATAATCAAGGACGAGTCCCACCCTGGCCACTCCCTCTTCTCCCCTCTCCCAACAGGCAAAAGGTACAGAAGTGTGAAAACGCACACCTCCAGATTCAGGGACAGTTTCTTCCCAGCTGTTATCAGTCAACTGAACCATCCCACCACAACCAAAGAGCGGTCCCAAACTACTATCTACATTATTGGTGACCCTTGATCAGACTTTGCTGGCTTTACCTTGCACTAAATGTTAGTCCCTTATCATGTATCTATACACTGTAAATGGACTGATGGTAATCATGTACTTTCTATCTGTTGACTAGATAGCACGCACCACAAAAGCTTTTCACCGTACCTCGGTACACGTGACAATGAACTAAACTGGATTACAAAGCTTAACAAAAACTAATTGCTGTTTCGCTGCAATAACAATCTTACGATTGTCACTGTATTATTTCTTATCTTGAATTCAATTCTGAATGTCTGTCAACCCACCTTCCATTTTGATCGAAGGTGTTGCCGAGGGCATCGGATGGTGTCCCAATCCTGGCCAGGTGTAAATAAAGAAGGCTGCAGTGACAATAGCTTCTCTTCCTGATGCGTTTAGCTATCAAGGTCAAATCCGAATTCTTCTCGTAGATTACCGTCAAGTGTTATCCAGCATCGGGTTGACAAAGTTGCATACTCTACCCTTTT
Organism: Okamejei kenojei; assembly: GCA_035221665.1. Lineage (NCBI taxonomy): Eukaryota > Metazoa > Chordata > Chondrichthyes > Rajiformes > Rajidae > Okamejei > Okamejei kenojei. The sequence continues at coordinate 8,769,811 of CM069154.1, forward strand.
AAAGTAATCGGAATAATCTCCCACACTCATGGGATCTTACAGGGAGCCAGATGGCTATCGCGAAGCAAAATGATCACCAAGGAGACTTTCCAGCACCGGGCAACCTTTGGCCAGTTCCCAACACTCACTCACTCACTCTCACTCTTCTGCGCTTCTGCCTTGTAGTTTAGTTTAGTTTAGTTTAGTTTGGAGATGCGGACAATGCTGAGAAACAGGCCCTTCGGCCCACCGAGTCCGTGCCGGCCAGCGATCCCCTGCACACCTACACACACTAGGGACAATTTACAAATACACCAAGCCAATTTAACATACAGACCTGTTCGTCTTTGGTGTGTGGGAGGAGACCGGAGCACCTGGAGAAAACCCACGCGGTCACAGGGAGAACGTAGAAAATACGTAGAGACAGCGCCCGTAGTCAGGATGGAACCTGGGTCTCCGGCGCTGTGAGGCAGCGACTCTATCTCAGCGCCACCGTGCCGCCTTGTAGCTCACTGTACCAACATAGTGAATGGTCTCAATACTATCAGGTGTTCCAAGGTGCAGTGAAATACTTGTTTGCATACAGTTCAGCAAGACTATCACCACACAGAAGTGTAATCCCCCTAGTAAGCACAATTTCCCCTTAACATTTGATCCCTTTACTAATCAAGAACCACTTAAAAATACCCAACGACTTAGCCTCCACCACCATCCGTGGCAATGAATTCCACAGATTCACCATCCTCTGGCTAAAGAAATTCCTCCTCTTCTCTTTTCTAAAGGTACGTCCTTTTATTCTAAGGCTGTGCGCTCTGGTTCTGGACTCTCCCATACTGGAAACAACCTTCCCATGTCCAAAACCTTTCATTATTCAGTAGGTTTCAATGACAGTGCGGGAAGGAACTGCAGATGCTGGTTTAAAACGACGATAGACACAGACTGCTGTAGCAACTCAGCGGGTCAGGCAGCATTTCTGGAGAAATAGGTAACATTACGGGTCGAGACCCTTTGTGGACTGAGAGTCACGGGAAAAGGAAATAAGAGATATAGGAATACCTCCAATGAGCAGAATGTATAGAATAACCAGAATAAACGTGAGATATATCTCTCGTTTCCCCCTCCCCTGACTCTCAGTCTGAAGAAGTCTCGACCCGAAATGTCACCTATTCCTTTTCCAGATGTTGCCTGACCCGCTGAGTTACTCCAGCTTTTTGTGTCTAGGTTTCGATGAGGTTCCCCTCATCTTTGTAAACTCCAGCGAGTACAGGCCCAGCGCCTTCGAACGCTCCTCATAAGTAAAGGCCCTGTCCCACATGGCGATTTTTTTTCGGCGACTGCCGGCGTGCTGCCAGGGTCGCCAAAAGATTTTGAACATTTCAAAACCCAACGGCGGCAAAAAAAATGTTGCGACACTTGAAAAAACACCGTGCGCCAAACGTCATCAACCCGCGTCATGCGTCATCGCGCCGCAACACGCCGCGTATTTTTCGGTGACCTGATAGTCAGTCATTGATCCCGGCAGTTGCCGAAACAATCGGTAAGTGGGACAGGCCCTTAACTCCATGGACGGTCAACGAACCTATTTCCAGTCAGGAACTATTCTTTGCTTTCCTAGTCTCCGCACCTTAAGACGCATTGTCACTATGTCTCCTGGGAGTTACACTGTACCCTTTGATGGAGTAAAACACACCACTATGCCCTGCAGCTGGCTTATCAGTCAACATTTGACACTGGGAGAGATGGACTAGCCTGATCAAAATCTTCAAGCAGCCTTCAAAGTGTGTCTGAAATGCGAGTCACAGTGCAGAAGAGGAATCTTCCAGTGCTCTGGGGTCCAGTAAGCGAAGACAGGTTGCTTGTGATGGGGCCGTTAAAGCTGGGGATATCAAAGCGATCCATCTCCTCCCTGAGATGGCACACGCTATGCACAAAATAGCGGCACAATCTGTGTCCATCAAAGTTCAAAGATAGTCACAAAGTGCTGGAGTAACTCGGCAGGACAGGCGGCATCTCTGGAGAGCAGGGATGGGTGATGTTGCTGGTCGAGACCCTTCTTCAGACTGCGGGAAATATATTATTCTGTTCGCAACCCACAGAAAAACTAAACACTCTTGACTCTTGACTCCTTTTGCTCTGGTATTTTATTTAATTGACATGTTTAATTGATAATGTTTTATTATTAATGTTTAATGTTTTATGTCATTAATAACTGTCACTGTATGTCATGTTGTCACTTGCGGGCAGGGCACCAAGGCAACTTCCTTGTATGTGAATACTTGGCCAATAAACGTATTCATTCACTCCATCACACATGGGTTAAAGCCTTTCTCTCCAGAGATTCTTGCCTGAGTTACTCCAACACTTTGTGTCTGTCGTTGGAATAAACCAGCATCTCCTTCTAGTGTTGGATGGAGATAGGAGTTCTCAGAGGCTGCTGTGGACCCAATGCCTGAGCCGCCAGGTACTCACTCGACCCGCGTCCCATCTCCTCTCGCTCGTTGACCCTCTTTTCCTTCCCTCCTCTTCCCCAGCTCAGCCAGTTTGGCTACAGATCATCGGTGACACCAAGGCTGACATCGGCTCCGTCCTGTGGTGGAAATGTGCCGCAGCCGGTAAGCCACGGCCAACCTGCAGATGGTTGAAGAACGGCCAGCCGTTGACATCTAAGGTGTGTACACGTGGCAGCATCTCCCCGTGGTCCGGGCAGCAGCTTCACAGGAGTGTGGATTTAGATGCACCATCTCCCTTGTAATTAAAGAATGTTTCCACTGGGCTTATTTATATTCACTGGACTTTAGAAGGATGAGAGAGGATCGTATAGAAATATATAAAATTGTTAAGGGAATGGACAGGTTAGATGCAGGAAAAATGTTCCCCATGTTGGCGGAGTGCAGAACCAGGGATCACAGTTTAGGAAAAAGGGGTAGGCCATTTAGGACTGAGATGAGGAAAAACCTTTTTACCCAGAGAGTTGTGAATCTGTGGAATTCTCTGCCACAGAAGGCAGTGGAGGCCAATTCACTGGATGTCTTCAGAGAGTTAGATATAGCTCTTAGGGATAATGGAATCAAGGGATATGGAGAGAAAGCAGGATGATTAGCCATGATCATATTGAATGGCAGTGCTGAGCCTATAAACCTGTACGTCTTTGGAGTGTGGGGGGAAACCGGAGATCCCGGAGAAAACCCATGCAGTCACGGGGAGAACATCTGTAGTCAGGATCGAACCCGGGTTTCTGTAAGGCCACTGAGCCTTACAGAGCCTTCTGTAAGACTGAGGTCTATATATATTGGGAATGGAATATCCCTGTGGCAAATCTCTACATCATGTACCTGTTTTACACCTGAACTCCATATAAATCAGTCTCAGACAGGAACGGATTTATTTACTAAGTACAAGGCCGCCAGAAGAGGAAACCCCCAGCTGAACTGTTCACTTTAGAACCTTTATCCCAGGGCAGAATTGTCAAGGACATACCTTTAAAGTGAGAAGAGTCAAGCTTAAAGGAGATGTGTGGGGAAGTTCTTTACGCAGAGGATGATGGATGTTTGGAGCACACTGCCATTAGTGGTGCTGGAGGCAGATAGGATGGTGGTGTTTAGGTGGCTTTTAGATAGGCACATGTATAGAGTCATAGAGTGATACAGTGTGGAAAGAGGCCCTTCGGCCCAACTTGCCCACACTGGCCAGCATGTCCCAGCTACACTGGTCCCCACCTGCCTACGCTTTGTCCCTAACCCTCCAAATTTGTCCCAGCCATGCTCAACCTCTCCCTATAGCTTAGACCCTCTAGTCCTGGCAACATCCTCGTAATGAATCGCGGGGAATGGAGGGATATGAATCGTGTGCAGGAAGAGGAGATGGGTTTATCTTGGCAACAGGTTCAGCATGGGCACGTTGCTGGGCAGTACTGTTCTATGTTCCAGGGCCCAATGAGAGTTTTCTTTGACTGGATAGCAGGGAAGAGAAAGCTTTTCACTGTACCTCGGTACACGTGACGATAACAAACTAAACTAAACCAAACATACATTCGCAAAGTTCCTTGGGCACTCTGACAGTTTTTCGGGGGAAACGCAGTCTGACGACCGTTGATCCATTGGTCTTATTAACACAAATGGGAGGTGGCTGTCCGGAAGCACGGTCTCGTCCCACGTTGGCTATTTCGCTCTCACTCCGATCACACGCTCCACTCTTAACTGTTTCAGAGCCGATTTGAGGTCAACAACTGCGCGTTGAAAATATCGAGACTGGCTCTGGAAGATTCCGGAATGTACCAGTGCGTCGCTGAGAACAAGCATGGGACCATTTACACCAGTGCGGAGCTGAAAGTGGAAGGTTGGTCGATTATTGGCGCGGTTGACGGGGAGTGGACGGGCGGAGGTGTCTGCAGGCTCCACAGGGCGGCACGGTGGCGCAGCGGTAGGGTTGCTGTCTTATGGAGCCCGGAGACTCGGGTTCGATCCAGACTAGAGTGCTCTCATCGGCTCCATCGCTCCATGAAGCTCTGAAGCTTTCGGTAACTTCATAGATGGTGGACTAAGAGCCGTAGACTTTATTTTAGACTTTAGGGATGCAGCGAGGAAACAGGCCCTTCGGCCCACCGAGTCCGCACCGACCAGCGATCCCCGCACATTGACACTATCAGACACACACTGGGGATAATTTTACATTTTATATAAGCCAATTAACCTAAAAACGCATACGTTTCTGGAGTGGGGGAGGAAACCAGAGCACCCGGAGAAAGCCCACGTGGTCACAGGGAGAACGTACAAAGTCCATAGAGACAGTATCCATGGTCAGGATCGAACCCGGGACTCTGGCGCTGTGTGAGGCAGCTACTCGACCGCTGCGCCACCGTGCCGCCCTTCTCTTGTTCAAAACAGTGGCGTGCGATCTTTTATATCCTCCCTGGGAGGGTGGATGGGACTTGATTTCGTTTTTGATTTTGAAATAAATGTGACGTGACTTGATTTAGCATTTTATTCCAGCGGCAACCAGAATAAGGTACGCCTCTTTGGGCGACCACTCACGACCATACAGACTTCACCCCGCGACATGTCGCCAGGTGTCGCCTGTACAGTCGTGAGTCGTCTCCTCAGTCGCCCAAAGAGTCGTAGCGTCTTTCTGGTTGCCGCTGGATTTTCAACATGTTGAGAATCTTCGGCAACCTGCAACAACCTATGGCGGGTGCCAGCAGTTGCCGAAAAAGTCGCGTAAGTGGGACAGGCCCGTTAGGAAGTTCAGCACGTCCACAACAACTCTCACCAACCTCAACAGATGCACCGTAGAAAGCATTTTATCGGGATGCATCACAGCACGGTTTGGGAACAGAGAATTGTGGACGCAGCCTAGACCATCACACAAACCGACCTCCCCTCCATTGACTCCATTTACACCTCACGCTGCCTCGGGCAAGGCCAGCAGCACAATCAAGGACGAGTCGCTCCCTGTCCACTCTCTCTTCTCCCCTCTCCCATCGGGCAAAAGGTACAGAAGTGTGAAAACGCACACACCTCCAGATTCAGGGACAGTTTCTTCCCAGCTGTTATCAGGTAACTGAATCATCCTACCACAACCAGAGAGCGGTGCTGAACTACTATCCACCTCATTGGAGACCCTCGGACGATCTTTGATCGGACTTTACTGGACTATCTTGCGCTAAATGTTATTCACATTATTCCCTTTATCATGTATCTGAATACTGGGGACGGCTCGACTGTACTCATGTACTGTCTCTCCGCTGACTGGTTAGCGCGCAACAAAGCCCTTCACTGTACCACAGTACACGTGATAATAAACTAAACACAACTCCAGAGGACATAGGTTTAAGATGAAGGGGGAAAAATATAATCTGAGGGGTAACGTTTTCACACTGAGGGAGGTGGGTGTATGGAACAAGCTGCCAGAGGAGGTCGTTGAGGCAGGGACTATCCCAAAGGTTATGAAACAGTTCGACTGGTATATGGATAGGACGGGTTTGGAGGGATCAAATCAAGTCAAAAGAGTCAAAAGAGTTTATTGTCATGTGTCCCTGACAGGACAATGAAATTCTTTCTTTGCATAGCACAACAGAACATAGTAGGCATTGACTACAATTATATACGTAAATACACACATTAATTAATAAATTAATAAAGTGCAAATAACAGATGGAGGGGTGTTAATGTTCAGAGTTTTGTCCGAGCCAGGTTTAATAGCCTGATGGCGGTGGGGAAGTAGCTATTCCTGAACCGGGTCGTTGCAGTTCTCAGGCTCCTGTACCTTCTACCTGAAGGTAGCAGGGAGATGAGTGTGTGGCCAGGGTGGTGTGGGTCCTTGATGATGCTGCCAGCCTTTTTGAGGCAGCGACTGTGGTAGATCCCCTCGATGGAAGGAAGGTCAGAGCCGATGATGGACTGGGCAGTGTTTACTACTTTTTGTAGTCTTTTCCTCTCCAGGGCACTCAAGTTGTCGAACCAAGCCACGATGCAACTGGTCAGCAAGCTCTCTACTGTGCACCTGTAGAGGTTAGAGAGAGTCCTCCTTGACAGACCGACTCTCCGTAATCTTCTCAGGAAGTAGAGGCGCTGATGAGCTTTCTTTATAATTGCATGTGTGTTCTCGGACCAGGAAAGATCTTCACAGATGTGCACGCCCAGGAATTTGAAGCTCTTGACCCTTTCAACCATCGACCCGTTGATATAAACAGGACTGTGGGTCCCCATCCTACTCCTTCCAAAGTCCACAATCAGCTCCTTGGTTTTGCTGGTGTTGAGGGCCAGGTTATTGTGCTGGCACCATATGGACAGTCGTTCGATCTCTCTTCTGTACTCCGACTCATCCCCATCAGTGATACGTCCCACAACAGTGGTGTCGTCAGCGAACTTGATGATGGAGTTCGCACTATGACCGGCTACGCAGTCATGAGTATAGAGTGAGTACAGCAGGGGGCTGAGCTCGCAGCCTTGAGGTGCTCCCGTGCTGATTGTTATCGAGTCTGACACATTTCCACCAATATGAACAGACTGTGGTCTGTGAATGAGGAAGTCGAGGATCCAATTGCAGAGGGATGCGCAGAGACCCAGTTCTGCGAGTTTGGTAACCAGCTTGGAGGGGGTGATTGTGTTAAATGCCGAGCTGTAATCTATGAATAACAGCCTGACATATGAGTTTTTGTTGTCCAAGTGGTCCAGAGCGGAGTGGAGGGCCAGCGAGATCGCGTCCGTTGATCTGTTGTGGCGGTAAGCGAACTGCAGTGGGTCCAGGTTTTTGTCGAGGTAGGAGTTGATTTGCGCCATGATCAACCTCCCGAAGCACTTCATCACCACAGGCGTTAGTGCCACAGGTCGATAGTCATTGAGGCACGTCACCTTGCTCTTCTTGGGCACCGGTATTATTGATGCCCTTTTGAGGCAGGTGGGAACCTCAGACCTCAGAAGTGACAGGTTGCAAATGTCCGTAAAAACTCCAGCCAGTTGGTCCGCACAGGTTTTTAGAACACGACCAGGTATGCCATCAGGTCCAGACGCTTTTCGAGGGTTCACCCCTCTGAAGGATTTCCTGACGTCGGCCAAACGCTACGGGCCAAACGCGGGAAGGTGGGACTAGTGTAGATGGGACATGTTGGCCAGTGTGGGCAAGTTGGGCCGAAGGGCCTGTTTCCTTCTGGTATCATTCTGTGGCTCCATGCCTGCATAATTCAACACTTGGGTTCATTTGTTTGCGATGTTTCTTTGCCTCAGCCTTTGGTCCAGATTTCCAAGCGAACCAAGTGAAGAGGCTGATTCCCGCCGCGCGTGGAGGAGAGGTGATGATAGAGTGTCGTCCGCGATCTGCTCCCAAACCCAGCATCATGTGGAGCAAGGGAACCGAAATTCTCTCCAACAGTTCCAGGTGCGTGCATAGAAGACCCTCCACTGCAGGATGTCATACGGTCGATATTTACAATTATATCAAGCCAGTTAACCTACAAACATGTACGTCTTTTGAGTGTGGGAGGAAACCGGAGCACCCGGAGAAAACCCACGCAGGTAATAAGTGATAGAAGTAGAATGAGGCCATTCGGCCCATCAACTCTATTCCGCCATTCAATCATGGCTGATCTATCTCTCCCTCCTAACCCCATTCTCCTGCCTTCTCCCCATTAACCCTGACACGCGTACTAATCGATCTATCTCTGCCTTAAAAATATCCATTGACTTGGCCTGCTGTGGCATAGAATTGCACAGATTCACCACCCTCCGACTAAAAACCTTCCTCCTCAAGGAACATCCTTTAATTCTGAGGCCGTGACCTCTAGTCCTAGTCCTAGACTCTCCCACTAGTGGAAACATCCTCTCCACATCCGCTCTATCCAAGCCTTTCACTGTTCGGTTCCCCCTCCCCCTTCATTCTTCTAAACTCCTGTGAGTACAGGCCCCGTGCCGTCAAATGCTGGATGCGTGGGAATGAGCTGCAGATGCACATGGAGTATCGGTAGAAGTTGATGAGAGTTGTTGGTGACATGCCGTGCTTCCTAAGCCTTCTGGGGAACTGCAGATACCAAAGATAGACACATATCGCTGGAGTAACTCAGCGAGTCTGGCAGTGTCTCTGATGGGAGCATCCAGTCTGAAGAATGGCTCCAACCCAAAACGTCACCCATCCTTTCACACTCCAAGGACGTGCGGGTTTGTAGGTTGGTTGGCTTGGTAAAATTGTAAATTGTCCCCAATGTGCGAAGGGTACCGTTAATGTGTGGGGGTGATGTGTGGGAGTCGCTGGTCGGCGCGGACTCAGTGGGCCGAAGGGCCTGTTTCCGGGCTGTATCTCTAAACCAAACTCTCAACTGCCTAATGCTGCCTGACCTGCTGAGTTACTCCAGCACTTTGTGTCTATCTCCCCTACACATGTGATGGTCTTCATTCCAGGAAAAGGTACAGAGGAGATTTACCGGAAAAATGCTGGGGTTGAGGGTATTAACTGCAGGGAAAGGGCAGACAGACTTGGGTCATTTTAACAGGAACGCCTGAGGTTGCATGGAGAAGTATATACAATTATGAGAGGCATAAATAAGTTTTGTTTAGTTTGGAGACACAGCGCGGGAGGAGGCTCTTCGGCCCACCGAATCCGCACCGACCAGCGATCCCCGCGCACTAACACAAGCCCACACACTCAAGGGACAATTTACACATATACAAACCTAAAGGCAATTCACCTACAAACCTGCACGTCTTTGGAGTATGGGAGGAAACCGAAAATCTCAGAGAAAAATATGTTAGACAGTCAGAACCTTTTATCCGAGGATGGAAAAAAAAAAACAAATACTAGAGGGCATAGCTTTAAGATGAGAAGGGCAAAGTTTAAAGGAGACATGGAGGGTATGTTTTTTACACAGAGGGTGGTCGGCACCTGGAATACGTTGATGGGATTGATGGTTGAGGCAGATACAATGGTGGCATTTCGCTAGACACATGGATATGCATGGAATGGAGGGATATGGATTGTGTGCAGGCTGATAAGAGTTGGTCTTGGAATCATGTGGAGTGTGGACATAGTGGGCCGAAGGGCCTGTACTTCTTATGTATCATATGTGGGACTTTATTTCTGAGCAACTTAGATGAGAGCAGGATTCAAGGTGTACATACACATGGTTGGGAAGGAATTAAAATTGGGTTGGGTGTGAAGTTGAAAGATACAGCATGGAAAAAGGCCCTTCGGCCCACCAAGCCCAGGGCGACCCATCGGTCACCTGTCCGCACCAGCTCCATGTTATCCCACTTTCACATCCACTCCCTACACACCAGGGGCAATTTTACAGAGGGCCAATTGTCCTGCAAACCCGCCCGTCTGTGGGATGTGGGAGGAAAGTGGAGCACCCGGTCACAGCGAGAACGTGCAGACTCCGCACAGACAGGGCTAACTGGGGTCAGGATGGAACCCGGGGCTCCGGCGCTGTGAGGCAGCAGCCCTACCCGCTGCGCCGCCATGCCACGCACAACGACACACTGCTTGTAACCGGACGTCCGTGTTCATTTAACCATGGGGATGCGTTCAGGGCTGGCTTGTGACACTAGCTTGTGGTTGTTGTCCATTCTCCCCGTTGCTCTCCAGAGGTGACGGTGAGGTAAAAACTTTCCACCCTTTTTATTATTTTGATGCTGAGGACATTCCCAAGGGAAGGTAGTTGAAGGAAGCAACCCTCAAAGGGGAATTAAAGATGAACTGGAAAATCTTACATGACTTGAGGGGAAGAGAAATGGGACGTTGTTCCCTAACTCAAAGGCATAGATGGCATAACTCAAGAACATAGGTGTAAGGTGAGAGGGAGAAAAGTTTGAATAGGAACCTGAGGGATGCCCATTTCACACAAAGAGCGGTGGGTGTATGGAACAAGCTGCCGGAGGAGATGGTTAAGCCAGGTTCCATCGCAACATTTAAGAAACATTAGGACCAGTATATGGATATGACAGGTTTAGAGGGATATGGGCCAAACACAGGTAGTTTGGACTAGTGTAAGTAGATGAGACACGTTGGCCGGTGTGGGAAAGTTGGGCCGAAGGGCCTATTTCCTCGCTGTGAGACTCTATGACTATTTATCCAGCTCAGGCACTTGTGGCTGAATGGCCAACTTCTGTACTATAAGATTTTTTAAGAGCTAAGAGCTGTTTTTCTAATAGTTGTTGTTAGACAATGCCCTATCAAGAACTCAGGGCCATAGATTTAAAATGAAAGGGGCTAGGATTATTTGGGGAACAGATGAGGGGAATAGACAAGATAAATGCACAGTGAAGGAAGGAACTGCAGATGCTGGTTTAAACCGAAGACAGACACAAAAAGCTGGGGTAACTCAGCGAGACAGGCAGCATCTCTGGAGAGAAGGAATGGGTGACGTTTCGGGTCGACCCGAAACGTCACCCATTCCTTCTCTCCAGAGATGCTGCCTGTCCCGCTGAGTTACCCCAGCTTTTTGAGTGAATGCACAGGGTCCTTTACCCCGAGGAAAGGAATCAAGAACCAGGTTTAGGGTGAGAGGTGAAAGGTTTAATAGGACCTTTTTTCACACAGAGGGTTATATATGTATAGTATGAGACACCGGAGGAAGTGGCAGGAATTATAGCAACATTAAAAGGATATTTGGACATGTACATGGTTAGGAAATATTTAGAGGGAAATGGGTCAAAATTGGGCAAATGGGAGTTGCGTAGGAAGGCATCTGGTCGGCATGGACTCGCTGTCTCTGTGACTCTATGACTAACGATGGCCACAAACCTAGACATGAAAGAGACGCCTGTTGGTAGGAATCAAGAAGATTAAAATGACTCGGGGAGGGAGTAATTGAATGAAATCATGGATAGATGTAAAGATATGAGGACAGATGTAGATCAAACAAATAGCAAGAAAACACTCAGTCACAAGTCACAGAGTCATGGAGTGATACAGCATGGAAACGGGCCCTTCAGCCCAACTTGCCGATACCAACCAAGCAAGAAGTGCAGGTGGAGGCAATGGAAGTGGGGGGGGGGGGGGGGGGGGGGGGGGGGCTAGATCTGAAGGCTATTCTCACCCATGTCTCTTGGATAACCCACCCTCTTGGCTTTCCCCGTGCAGAATGACCATAACCCCAGATGGCACCTTGAGCATTCGGAACATAAGCCGGGCCGATGAAGGAAAGTACACCTGCTTTGCGGAGAATTTTCTGGGCAAGGCGAACAGCACGGGCACCGTGTCTGTCAGAGGTGAGTCTGGGGGGGGGGGGGGGGTGGGGTCTTTACCGGGAAAGCAAAGTCAAAAGTCAAAAGAGTTTATTGTCATGTGTCCCTGACTGGACAATGAAATTCTTTCTTTGCATAGCACAACAGAACATAGTAGGCATTGGCTACAATTATATACGTAAATACACACATTAATTAATAAATTAATAAAGTGCAAATAACAGATGGAGGGTATTAATGTTCAGAGTTTTGTCCGAGCCAGGTTGTGGGGAAGTAGCTATTCCTGAACCTGGTCGTTGCAGTCTTCAGGCTCCTGTACCTTCTACCCGAAGGTAGCAGGGAGATGAGTGTGTGGCCAGGGTGGTGTGGGTCCTTGATGATGCTGCCAGCCTTTTTGAGGCAGCGACTGTGGTAGATCCCTTCGATGGAAGGAAGGTCAGAGCCGATGATGGACTGGGCAGTGTTTACTACTTTTTGTAGTCTTTTCCTCTCCAGGGCACTCAAGTTGCCGAACCAAGCCACGATGCAACCGGTCAGCAAGCTCTCTACTGTGCACCTGTAGAGGTTAGAGAGAGTCCTCCTTGACAGACCGACTCTCCGTAAGCTTCTCAGCACGCCATATCCTCTGGGATCTCATAGTCATAGAGTGATATAGTGCGGAAACAGGCCCTTCGGCCCAACTTGCCCACACCGGCCAACATGTCCCAGCTACACTAGTCCCACCTGCCTGTGCTTGGTCCATATCCCACCAAATTGACCCATCTATGTACCTGTCTAGCTGTTTCTTAAACGTTGGGATAGTCCCAGCCTCAACTACCTCCTCTGGCAGCTCGTTCCATACACCCACCACCCTTTGAGTGAAAACATTACCCCTCAGATTCCTATTAAATCTTTTCCCTTTCAACTTGAACCTATGTCCTCTGGTTCTCGATTCCCCTGCTCTGGGCAAGAGTTTCCGTGCGATCTATTCCTCTCATGATTTTATACACCTCCATGAGGTCACCCCTCATCCTCCTGCACTCGAAGGAATAGAGACCCAACCTACTCAACTTCTCCCGATAACTCAGACCCTCTAGTCCTGGCAATCTTCGTAAATCTTCTCTGAACCCTTTCAAGCTTGACAATATCTTTCCTATAAGTTCTCAGTTCTCTTCCTGTGGAATTACGCTCATTCAGATTCCATTTTATCTCTCTCGGGTTGATCGATTATATATTGATTGGAAGATACAGCCTGGAAACAGACCCTTCGGCCCACCTAGCCCATGCCAGCCAGCAATCACCTGTTCACAGCAGTTCTATGCAAGGTGTAGGAAGGAACTGCAGGAGCTGGTTTGCCGGAGTAACACGGCCGGACCGACAGCATCTCTGGAGAAAGGGAATAGGTGACGTTTCGGGTCGTGACTGTGAGTGAGAGGAGAGGGAGAAATAGAGATATGGAAGGGTAAGATGTGAAAACGGCGATCAAGGAAAATGGAAGGTGACAACAAGGCATACAATTAATAAGATAAAATCAGGAGGACAGTGTAACTAGTCGGAGAACTAGGATGGGGAGGGATAGCGAGAGAGGGAAAGCAAGGGCTATTTGAAGTTAGAGAACTCAATATTCATACCACTGGGTTGTAAGCTGCCCATGTGAAATATGAGGTGCTGTTCCTCCAATTTGGGTATGGCCTCACTCTGACAGTTTATTCAATTTTGGGCGGCAGAGTAGCGCAGCGACTCCCCGGTTCGATCCTGACTACAGGTGCTGTCTGAATGGAGTTTGTACCTTCTCTCCGTGACCTGCCCGGGTTTTCTCCGGGTGCTCCGGTTTCCTCCCACACTCCAAAGATGTACAGATTTGTAGGTTAATTGACTTCAGTAAATTGTCCATTGTGAATAGGATATAACTAATTAATTGGTGACCGCTGGTCGGCGTGGACTCAGTAGGCCGAAAAGCCTGGGCCTGTTTCCACACTGTATCTCTAAACTAAACTAAACTAAACTCTTGTGTATTTGCTTAGTTTGAGCTGCTGCAAAATAAATGATTAGGTACACAGTTCTAACTATCTTAATTGCTTATTTGTTATGCACTGTAATATTAGTGCTTAGAAAAACATTTATTAACTACTGAGTTGTTGCCTTGGGGGACCAGAGACTCGAGTTCAATCCTGACTAGAGTGCTCTCATCGGTTCCAACACTCATGTGAAGCTCTGAAGCTTTCAGTAACTTCATGGATAGTGGACTGAGAGCTGTAGACTTTACTCTAGACTTTAGAGATGCAGCGTGGAAACATGCTCTACGGGCCACCGAGGCCATGCTGACCAGTCATCACCCTGCACGCTAACACTATCTTACACACTAATTTTAGTTTATTGTAGTTTAGAGAAACGGTGCAGAAACAGGCTCTTCGGCCCAGCGAGTCTGCACAAGACTGCGCCTTCTCCCTGTGACCGCGTTGGGTTTTCTCCGGGTCTAACCCTGCGCCACCACGCACGCCCCTGGCCTCATTGCTTCCGTTGGTCCTGTTTCCTTGCAGACGCCACCAAGATCACGCTGGCTCCGTCCAACGCTGACATCAACCTGGGGGAGGAGCTGGTGCTGCAGTGCCACGCGAGCCACGATCCCACCATGGACCTCACCTTCACCTGGTCCCTCAACGAATCCCCCATCGACTTTGACGAAATGCGGGAGCACTACCAACGCGTTTCCACGGTGAGTGTGATCGGGTGGATCGAGTACAAGAGATTAAATTCCTCCCCTCACTTTTACACGTTCCAAAGACAGGTTTGTAAATTGTCCCTAGTGCGTGTAAGGTAGTGTGAAAGTGCGGGGATTGCTGGTCGGCGCAGACTCGATGGGCCGAAGGGCCTTTTTCTGCGCTGTGACTCCAAACTAAACTAAAGTAGACGGGGCCGATGTGGGAACTGGAGACAATTTGGCAGATGGACACAAAAAGCTGGAGTAACTCAGCGGGACAAGCTGCATCTCTGGAGAGAAGACAAAATGTTTAAGAAGAAGGATTTCAGTCTGAAGAAGGGTTTCGACCCGAAACGTTGCCTATTTCCTTCGCTCCATAGACGCTGCCTCACCCGCTGAGTTTCTCCAGCATTTTTGTCTACTTTCTCTGGAGAGAAGGAATGGGTGACGTTTCGGGTCGAGACCCTTCTTCAGACCGGTGAGGGAAAGGGAAACGAGAGATGTAGATGACGATGATGATGATGTGGAGAGATAAAGGACAATGAATGAAAGATATGCAAAAAAAAAAGGCTGTCTTATTCACCTTCTTGCATCCCACTCTTTGCAGCGGGAAACTATCGGAGATCTGAAGATAAGCAACGTTCAGTTGGCACACTCTGGGAAGTATATGTGCACGGCCCAGACTGTAGTGGACAGTGCCTCTGCATCTGCAGTGCTGGTTGTGAGAGGTAAGGAATATTGATTGTTTTCTGGGGAAACGTACAGCATTTACAGCAGGACATCATCCCAGACGGCTCACGGCGGCGTCTACGCTCCACACAAGCCTCCTCCAACACTATTCCCTCGCGTAGAGTCACTGATGCATACAGAGTGGAAACAGGCCATCCGGCCCAACTTGCCCACACTGGCCAACAAGTCCCAGCTACACTAGTCCGTCCCACCTCCCTGCGTTTGGCCCATATCCCTCCAAACCTGTCCTATCCATGCATCTGTCTGATTGTCCCTGCCTCGAAGGATGAGAGGGGATCTTTTTGAAACGTATAAGATTATTAAGGGATTGGACAAGCGAGAGGCAGAAAACATGTTCCCGATGTTGGGAACCAGGGGCCACCGTTTAAGAATAGGGGGTCGACCATTTAGAATGGATATAATGAAAAATGTTTTCACCCAGAGAGTTAAGAATCTGTGGAATTCTCTGCCTCAGAAGGCAGTGGAGGCCAATTCTCTGGATGCTTTCAAGAGAGAGTTAGAGAGCTCTTAAAGATAGTGGAGTCTAGGGATTATGGGGAGAAGGCAGGAACGGGGTACTGATTGTGGATGATCAGCCATGATCACATTGAATGGCGGTGCTGGCTCGAAGGGCCGAATGGCTTGCTCCTGCACCTATTGTCTATGTATCTATGCCTCAACTGTCTCCCCTGGCAGCTCGTTCCATACACCCACCTCCTTTTGTGTGAAAAAATGACCCCACAGGTTCCTTATTCATTATTTTCCCCTTCACCAAACCAATGTCCTGTGGTCCTCGATTCCTGTACCCTGGGCATCTACCCGATCTATTCCTCTCATGATTCTACACACCTCGATAAGATACACCCTCATCCACCTTGCGCAGTCTTCTTTACCTTCCTCGCTATGTGGCTGCCCGATTTCTCGGTGCAGCCCAGTACCGGGGGGGGCGGCCCCCACCGTGAGGAGCAATGGGCCGGTAGGAGGATGACCCGGGTTAATACCTCCAGCGCCTTAAGGTCGGCTGCTGGAGGAACACCCGGGACACAAAGGTGGCCGGGCGAGGAGAGGAGAGGGAGACAACATTTCTGGAGAAACTCAGCGGGTGAGGCAGCATCTATGGAGCGAAGGAATAAGAGATGTTTCGGGTCGAGACCCTTCTTCGGACTGATGTGGGGGTGGGGGGGGGGGGTCTGGAAAGACGAAAGGCAGAGGTGGAGACATTGGGCTGTGGCAGAGCTGGGAAGGGGAAGGAGGGAGAAAGCAAGGACAACCTGAAATTGGAGAAGTCAGTGTTTACGCTGGGGTGTAAACTACCCAAGTGAAATATATGAGCTGCTCCTCCAATTTGCGGTGGGACCCACTCTGGCCATGGAGGAGGCCCAGGACGGAAAAGTCGGATTCGGAGAGGAGAGGGACGTTGGTTCGCGGGCCAAGCTGGTCGAAGGAAGGCCCTGCAGGAGCCTGGGGCTCGCCTGGATCGGGAGCCGCTCCAGTAGACCGGGCGCACAGGCCGACCGGACTTTAGAAATGGCGCCAAAACATGGCTGCGCCTGCATGCGTAAATATGTAAAAGAAATGTAACTGTGTGCAGTTGTACTTGTGACAAAACAGCCCTGTTGAACCATACAGGGAGGATGGTGGATATTCATCGTCTTCTTAAAAATCAGGCCTGGAAACTCACCAAGGTTTGGCCTAGTGTCGCGAGCCGCTAATGGAATATTGAAAGAGTTATATGTAAATTAGCGTAGATTAGTTTATTATTGTCATGTGTAGCGATATACAGTGAAAAGGGGCGGCACAATAGCTCAACGGTTGAGTTGCTGCC
The DNA here is from genome assembly GCA_035221665.1 of Okamejei kenojei. Taxonomy (NCBI): domain Eukaryota; kingdom Metazoa; phylum Chordata; class Chondrichthyes; order Rajiformes; family Rajidae; genus Okamejei; species Okamejei kenojei. Next base: position 8,786,696 of record CM069154.1, read on the forward strand.
TCACAGCGCCAGAGTCCGCGGTTCGATCCTGACCACAGGCGCTGTCAGAATGGAGTTTGTACCTTCTCCCCGTGACCTGCCTGTGTTTTCTCCGAGTGCTCCGGTTTCCTCCCACACTCCAAAGATGTACAGATTTGTAGGTTAATTGACATCAGTAAATCATCCCTAGTGAATAGGATATAACTAATTAATTGGTGATCGCTGGTCGGCATGGACTCGGTGGGCCGAAGGGCCTGTTTCCACACTGTATCTCTAAACTAAACTAAAATTCTAGCTTAGTTTGAGTTTCTGCAAAAGAAATGATTAGGCATACAGTTCCAAATATCTTCATTGCTTATTCGTTATGTACTGATGTCCCTGCAATATTAGCGCTTAGAAAACATTAATTAACAAATGAGTGATAATGCTTGTCACTCGGATTTCTGCAATAGATCCATCTTTTCTGTGTAAATGGAGACGGATGGATTTCGCGTCTATGGCCTAGTGTGCAAACACAAAATGCTGGAGTAACTCAGCGGGACAGGCAGCATCTCTGGAGAGAAGGAATGGGTGACATTTCGGGTCGAGGCCCTTCTTCAAGCCCTAGTGTGTCGGTTGGACAGAATTAGATTTTGGGTTGATCGCTGGTCAGGCGCAGGCTCGGTGGACCGAAGGGCCTGTTCCCTCGCTGTTTCTCTAAAGTCAACAGTCTGAACTTAAGTAGTGAATTTAAAGAGACCCAGCTAGGTCAGGTTCTAGTCCCGGCCTTAATCACCTCTGCCGGGCTCGCTGAATTCATGCAATATGTTGCGGCCGGCACGGTGGGGCAGCGGTGGAGCTGCTGCCTTGCAGTGTTCGCAGCGCCAGAGACCCCGGTTCGATCCTGACTACGGGTGCTGTCTGTACGGAGTTTGTACGTTCTCCCCGTGACCTGCGTGGGTTTTCTCCAAGAACTTTGGATTTATCCCACACTCCAAGATGGACAGATAGAAATTAGGTGCAGGAGTAGGCCATTCAGCCCTTCGAGCCTGCACCGCCATTCAATATGATCATGGCTGATCATCCAACTCAGTATCCCGTACCTGCCTTCTCTCCAACCCTCTGATCCCCTTAGCCACAAGGGCCACATCCAACTCACTCTTAAATATAGCCAATGAACTGGCCTCAACTACCCTCTGTGGCAGAGAGTTCCAGAGACTCACCACTCTCTGTGTGAAAAAAGTCTTTCTCATCTCGGTCTTAAAGGATTTCCCCTTATCCTTAAGCTGTGACCCCTTGTCCTGGACTTCCCCAACATCGGGAACAATCTTTCTGCATCTAGCCTGTCCAACCCCTTAAGAATTTTGTAAGTTTCTATAAGATCCCCTCTCAATCTCCTAAATTCCAGAGAGTATAAACCGAGTCTATCCAGTCTTTCTTCATAAGACAGTCCTGACATCCCAGGAATCAGTCTGGTGAACCTTCTCTGCACTCCCTCTATGGCAATAATGTCCTTCCTCAGATTTGGAGACCAAAACTGTACGCAATACTCCAGGTGTGGTCTCACCAAGACCCTGTACAACTGAAGTAGAACCTCCCTGCTCCTGTACTCAAATTCTTTTGCTATGAAAGCTAAGATGGACAGGTTTATAGCTTAATTGGCTTGATATAAATGTAAAAATTGTCCATAGTGTGTGTATCATCATCAGCGTTGAAAACATCAACGGGCACCGTGCCTTACGGTGTCGAACGCTGTACGACAGTGATCGCAGCTTCTACTGAAGTGTGGATGGCCGTTGGCTCGCTAGAAGCTCATCCGCCCTTTGACAGGTCTTGTTTCTGGTCCTGCTGGGGGTCCACAGCCCCCTCCTCACCTGGCAAACCAGGTGTGGGAGACGGTTTAGTCGCTGACCATCCGACCTTTGGAGCAGGTAGCACGGGGTTACATGGTACCCATGGTCCATGTTAATGTGCGGGGATCGCTGGTCGGCGCGGACTCGGTGGGCCGAAGGGCCTACCTCCTCGCTGTATCTCTAAAGTAAACGCGAGTTTCACAATTTATTGTGAACGGTTTCTCAAACCTGTTGGTCCTGTGGACAACGTGTGCTAGTTTTTAAATTACAGGCACGCAGAGAATCTTAAATGGAAATCACGGACATTGTACAACCCATGAATTTCAGTTCTGGTTGAAATTAAAAAATGAGGCATTGTGAAACGCAATGTCTAGGCAATCCCCTCCCCGCCCATTTCATCAAAGTCTTTCATGGTCTGAAAACTCTTGATCAATCATTTTTCATTCTTCGCTTTTCTAAAGAAGCCCATTCTGTTTGATTTCTCTTGCTGTATAATGGACTTCAATTGCATTCGATCGCACGCAAGTGCCTGACTATAGAAGATAATACTCCCTGATATCTGAAATAGGGATGATCATTTCCTATCAATGGGAGTGGTGGAGGCAGTGGTGGAGGCAGGATCGATTTTAACATTTAAAAGTAAAGTGGATAGGTATATGGACGTGAAGGGAATGGAGGGGTATGGTCTGAGTGCAGGTAGATGGGACTAGGGGAAAACAAATGGTCGGCACGGACTGGAAGGGCCGAGAGGGCCTGTTTCCGTGCTGTAATTGTTATATCGTTATATGGAGAGTCCAAAATGAAAGGGTGTAAGCGCAATGTTAGAGTTCAATTGTGTAGGAAGGAACTGCAGATGCTGGCTTACACCGAAGATAGACACCAAATGCCGGAGCAACTTAGCGGGTCAGGCAGCATCTCTGGGGAAAAGGAATAGGTAATGGTTCGGGTCGAAGAATTGTAACGTCCCCAATTCAATTATTGAATTCAATTATTCAGTGGCGATTAAGAAGCACTTCTGCCCATAAAAGAAGCACTTCTGCCCATAAATTTAAATCTGGAACTCTCTCCTCCAAAAACAGCTGATTAAGGGGTAAGGTAAAACATTTGGCTTTGTACAATCTTGTTCGGTCCGGAACTGGGCGGCACGATGGCGCAGCGGTAGAGCTGCTGACTTACTTTGTACCTTCTGCCTGTGACCACGTGGGTTTTCTCTGGGTGCTCCGGTTTCCTCCCACACTCCAAAGGCGTGCAGGTATGTTAATTGGCTTCTGTAAAATTGCAAATTGTCCCCAGTAAATAGGATAGTGCTAGTGTACGGGGTGATCGCTGGTCAGTGCGACTCAGTGGGCAGAAGGCCCTGGTCCCACTTTGTATCTATCTCCAAACTCTAATGTGTGAATTTTGGGTAAATGGAATTGTGATACAAACCAGTCCTAATGTAATTCAGTGGACGAACCCTTTCCGAAGTAATCATCGAGTATTTCATTGACAGAGCCACGTGAAGAAAGCTAATAGAATGGATGAGTAATCAAACTCTTTGAACGATTTCCAAAGTTATGGAAAAAGAGTAAAAGAATCAAGTGTTTAATGTGTAATGTGCACCAAAACGGAACAATGAAATTCTTACTTGCAGCAGCATAACAGAGCTGTCCACGCAGTAATCTATAGATAACATCATAAAACAAGCAAAAACAAAGTTTAATAAATAAATTAAAATATTATTTGCAAATAATAAACATTTGCAAAAACAAGGACAACAGCCCTAACTGCCAAGTGCAACTAAGACAGTTTGTAGTTTGAAGTTTTGTTGGTGTTTGTAGTGTTCAAGAGCCTGATGGTGGTTGGGAAGAAGCTGTTCCTGAACCTGGAGGTTTTCAGGCACCTCTACCTTCTTCCCGATGGCAGGGGTGAAATGGGAGCGCGGCCAGGGTGGTGGGGTCTCGGACGATGCTGGATGCTATTTTGAGGCATGTGATGGACCAGGGCAGTGAGGAGAGAAACTACTTTGGCACTAATTTCACAGAGCCAGCACATGAAAGATGGCCTGAATGGCCTCTTCTATGGAGGGAGAAACACCACGGGATAATATCTGCATGTAATTTACATTAGGTTAGAGGTACAGACCCTTCGGCTCACTGAGTCTGCACCGACCAGCCATCCCCGCACACGCGCACTACCCTACACACACTAGGGTCAATTTTACATTTATACCAAAGCGAAATAACTGACAAACCTATACGTCTTTGGAGTGTGGAGATCTTGGAGAAAACCCACGCAGGTCGCGTGGAGAACGTACAAACTCCGTACAGACAAGCACCCGTAGACAGGATCGAACCCGGGTCTCTGGCGCTAGCTCGACCGCTGCGCCACCGTGCCGTCCTAAATAATGTATATTATTGTCCGCTGTCAATCCATTAGGTGTTAAAACAGCTCTAAATTCAAATCACTGGGGACTCTGATTTGATTTGCAATGTTTAATTGATATCCGACTGATGTATATTAATCTCTTCAACCTCCCATGTTAATTGTAAATCTTCTTGATGTAAAGTGTCACAGCGAGATGGCGTACAATCAGATGTAGGTCGATCAAATGTTAGGTTACATCAATGGGGTCTGGGCCTGCGGAATCAACAAACAGCTGGTGTGACAGATGTTTCCATAAGCTCCCAATCCCACCAAGATTCTTTTCACCAAATAATTAAAGGGCATGGATAGTCCTTTGGGATCGTTTTGCACATCAATCATTCCCCACAGCTTTGTTTTCTTGAAGAATCGAGGATGAAACAAGGCGTGATTGTGTTTTTCTTCCCTGGGCATGTCATTTTTCTTACCAACGTGCAGGCCTCAACCTTTTGGGTAGGCCTTATGTTGCCATGGTTACACCAAAGAATTCATTTAAATCCTTCCCACCCCTGCACCACCTGCCCAGTGTCATTGCCAGGACATCGGGCCTTTAAGGCGGCACTTAGGTGCAGCGGTAGAGTTGCTGCCTTACAGCACCAGAGACCCAAGTTCGATCCTCACTGTGGGTGCTGCCTTCACGGAGTTTGTACGTTCTCCCCGCGACCCGTGTCGGTTTTCTCCGGGTGCTCCGGTTTCCTCCTACACTCCAAAGACGTACAGGGTTGTAGGCTAATTGGCTTGGTAAAATTGTAAATTGTCCCGCGTGTGTGTAGGGTAGTGTTAGCGTGCGGGGATCGCTGGTCGGCGCGGGCTCGGTGGGCCGAAGGACCTGGTTCCTCGCTGTATCTCTAAAAGACTAAACTGAATGACTTTGTACTCTCAAGAACTTTGAAACTTGAAGGAAACTTGAAGTTGGCACCAGAAACATGGCAACTCTTTGCGTACTGCCTCAGTGAAGCCTCCTATCCTTGTTCTGCTCCACTGCCCCACCCTCTTGCTTGTTGCTGGAGATAATCACAGCCATTTTCTTTTGTGCAATCAATGACTAAAATCATTGAGGGACACAAAGTGCTGGAGTAACTCAGCGGGTCAGGCAGCCACTCTGGAGAAAAAGGACAGGTGACGTTTTGGGTCCAGAGACACTGCCTTCTCCAGGGACACAGCCTGACCCACTGAGTTACTCCAGCACTTTGTGTCTATCTTGGGTACAAACCAGCACCTGCAGTTCATTGGTTCTAACCCAGATCATGCAGAATCCCTGAAGATAATGGATAGGTGCCGTTTTGTATCTAGACTCTTCTTCAGTCTTGACCCAAAACATTACCTATCCATGTTCTCCAGGGATGCATGAGTATTGATTTCTCTGTTCAATTAACCCTTGTTTTCCCTCTCTTTCCATCCCTCCCCCACCCAAGTTCGACTAGTTTCACTGTCCTCCTGATTAGATATCAGCCGCCTTGTCACCTTCCCCTCAGCTAACAATGAACCATTCTACATTTCCTTACCATCATCTGCTTTGATCTGCTGTTTTCACACCTCACCCTTCTATATCTCTAGCCTCATTCTCCCCTGCCACAGAGGGCTGTGGAAACCAAGTCAGTGGATATTTTTAAGGCAGAGATAAATTCTTGATTAGAACGGGTGTGAAGGGTTATGGGGAGAAGGCAGGAACATGGGACTAAGAGGCCGAGATTAGCCACGATTGAATGGTGGAGTAGACTCGATGGGCCGAATGGCTTAATTCTGCTCATATAACGTGAACTTGTTGAACTATACCTGTGCTGGCTCTTCAAAAGGGGGTATCTAAATAGTCCATTGTTCCCAAACTCTTTCACTACAAGCCACCAATTTCCCCATTTCTATTAACTAATTTATTTTTACATGTTAATTTTGAATCCACTCTAACTACCCTTTCAAGCACGGATTCCACTTTCATTCAAGTTAGGTATGGAAACATTGAAATTTGCCCTCTATAAACATCAGACAACGTTTTGCCACATCTCCAATTTATTTTTAATGTTAGTACACTAGTTCTACACTAGTTCTAAATTATCCCACTTTGTCACCCACTCCCCACACAGTCGGGGTAATTTTTTACAGAGAAAATTCACCAGCAAACCTGTAAACCACAGCACCCGGAGAAAACCCACGGAGGTCACGGGGAGAACATCCAAACTCCGTACAGACAGAACCTGTGGTCAGGATCGGATTCGTGTCTCTGGCGCTGTAAGGGGGCTGTCCCACTTGGGAGACCTAATCAGCGAGTTCGGGCGAGTTTGCCCTCGACTCATACTCGCAGCATGGTCAACACGAGGTCGTAGGAGTTCTTCATAACTCCCCTCCATGCTCGAGAGTGCTCTCCGCGTACTCGAGGTCTCAGCTAGGTCGCGGCGTCTTTGTCAACGTTGAAAAAGGCCCGCGAGTAAAAAAAGGTCGCCATGGAAAAAATCGATACTTTTTTTACTTGTAGGTTTAGTCGTAGTTGTTCGTGGTAAGTCGTCATGTTAGTCGTAGGTAATCGATGCTAGTCGTAGATAGTCTTCATCATAGTCGAAGGGAGATCGAAGGAGACCGTCTTCACTCTCCACTAATCGGTGTCCAACTTTCCCGAAGTTAGTCGCAGCTAGTCGAAGCTCGTCTTCACAATAGTCGAAGGAGGTCTTCAACGTGACGTTTTTTTCAAACTCTCCTAAACTCTGGTAAACTCGCCAATTAGGTTGCCCAAGTGGGACAGCCCCTTAAGGCAGCAACCCTACTGCTGCACCAGCGTGCCACCCATGTGCACCAGAGCCAGTTAACACGAACGATCTTGTTCATCTTAGAGCTAGCTAACATGAAGAATGTGGATTGTAACATAGTTGTGTAGTAGTTTATGTAGTCTATTTGTTTGTCTTGTATTATGGTGGTGTGTTCTGTTTTGTTTTATTATATTGTAAAGATTATTTTTAATAATTGAATTAAAAATGTTGATAATTAAAAAAAAAAAAAAAACTGAAACGATGGTGTGTTTATCTCCCAGGTCCTCCCGGCCCACCGGGGGGTGTTGTGATGAAGGAAATCAATGACACCTCGGTGCTACTGAGCTGGAGTAGAGGCTACGACAACCACAGCCCTATCGGCAGGTACATAATCCAAGCCTGGACACCGCTATCTAATGAGTGGAAGAGTGTCAGGACAGGTATTGTCAACACCACAGCTCTAACTTGTTCTTTGCATACCTTTCATTCATTTGTAGGAAGGAACTGCAGCTGCTGGATTAAATCGAAGGTAGACACAAAATGCCGGAGTAACTCGGCGGGACAGGCAGCGTCTCTGGAGAGAAGGAATGGGTGACCCTTCTTCTGACTTAAGAAGGGTCCCGACCCGAAACGTCACCCATCCCTTCTCTCCAGAGACGCTGCCTGTCCCGCTGAGTTACTCCAGGATTTTGTGTCCACCTTTCATTTATTTGTTCTTTGTATCTTTCCATCCCTCTAGTTTCCCTCGCCACTGACTCTCAGTCTGAAGCAGGGTATCGACCCGAAACGTCACCTACTCCTTTTCGCCAGGGGTGGCACGGTGGCGTGGCGGTAGAGCTGCTGCCTTGCGGGGCTTACTGTGCCAGGGACCCGGGTTCGATCCTGACCACGGGTGCTGTCTGTACGGAGTTTGTACTTTCTCCCCGTGACCGCGTGGGTTTCCTCCGAAATCTTCGGTCTCCTCCCACACTCCAAAATTGTATCGTTTTGTAGGTGAATTGGCTTGATATAAATGTAAATTGTCCCTTGTATGTGTAGGATAGTGTTAAAGTGCGGGGGGATCGCTGGTCGGCGCGGACTCGGTGGGCCGAAGGGCCTGTTTCCGCGCTGTATCTCTAAACTAAACGAAAGATGCTGCCTGACCGTTCGAGTTCCTCCAGATTTTTGTCTATCTTCAGCGTAAACCAGCATCTGCAGCGCCTTCCTGCACACTCTGTGCGTTCTCTTTACAGGTTTGGGATTGCACTTGGTTTGACAACAGACAATAGGTGCAGGAGTAGGCCATTCGGCCCTTCGAGCCAGCACCACCATTCACTGTGATCATGGCGGATCAATTGCACTTCCTGAAATGGTGACTTGATTAAGGATTACGGAACTCTGAAACAAAATGTTGCAGATTAAAACCTTCTTCCCACTGCCTGTAGCATGGTTGTGTTGTATTGTCCACCCCTGTTGTAAGACGCACTCTAAAAAGCAATAATGGAACAGCATGATCCCCCCCTATGTCACTGAGCAGCAATGTGTGTGCATTTAATTTCTTAATATTGTCTCTGAATTGTCAGCGTTTCTGGTAGGGGGTGCGGTGAATCTTGAGTCTAATAAAGTGAGTCTAATAAAGACTTATTCAGTCTTGAATAAGAGTCAAGACTGTCTTATTACCCGATCTACCAAAACAGGGCAATGAAATTCTTACTGGCAGCAGCACAACAGGGTTTGTACTCAAAGGATATAATATCATGAACAAACGAACAAAATAGATTTTGTTTACATTAACAATAGACAATAGGTGCAGGAGTAGGCCATTCGGCCCTTCGAGCCAGCACCACCATTCAATGTGATCATGGCTGATCATCCCCAATCAGTACCCCGTTCCTGCCTTCTCCCCATATCCCCTGACTCCGCTATCTTTAAGAGCCCTACCTAGCTCTCTCTTCAAAGTATCCAGAGAACCGGCCTCCACCGCCCTCTGAGGCAGAGAATTCCACAGACTCACAACTCTCTGTGTGAAAAAGTGTTTCCTCGTCTCCGCTCTAAATGGCTTACCCCTTATTCTTAAACTGTGGTCCCTGGTTCTGCACTCCCACAACATCGGGAACATGTTTCCTGCCTCTAGGGTGTCCAAACCCTAAATAATCTTCTATGTCTCAATAAGATCCCCTCTTCTCCTTCCATAATCGGGCCCTGATTACCTGTCTCTCTCTTCCACGAAAATGTGAAGCCAATTATCTAACACTGCGGTTCTATCTGTTAAGCTCCGCAACATATTGAAGGCAACCTCGAGTCAGCCTGGGTGATCGACCTTATCCCGTGGATGGACTATGAATTCCGAATCATCGCCAACAATATCTTGGGCACAGGAGATCCCAGTCTTCCCTCTCAGACCATCCGCACCAGAGAAGCAGGTAAGTGTGAAATGGACTCCTCATTCTTTAATTAAGACAATATTTCGTTTCAGTTTAGCTTAGAGATAGAGCGCGGAAACAGGCCCTTCAGCCCAGCGGGTCCGCGCCGACCAGCGATCCCCGCACATTAACACTACCCTACACACGGGAGGAACAGATTTTTACATTTACCAAGCCAATTAACCTAAAACCCTGCACGTCTTTGGAGCGTGGGAGGGAGCCGAAGATCTCGGAGAAAACCCACGCAGATCCGTGCAGACAGCGCCCGTAGTCAGGATCGGACCCGGGTCCCCGGCGCTGCATTCGCTGTAAGTCATTTCTATAGCACATTTAAAAACAACTCTCGTTGACCAAAGTGCTTTACATCAGTGCAGGTATTAACTTGCAACGTAGAGTGGTACATAGATCTAACAATACGTACATAAATACATACATACAGCGCTCCCTCGGAGGACCTCAAGAAACGCTGGTGAGTAGAAATAGGTTTTAAGTCTAGACTTAAAAGAGTTGATGGAGGGGGCAGTTCTGATGAGAAGAGGGATGCTGTTCCACAGTCTAGGAGCTGCAACCGCAAAAGCGCGGTCGCTCCTGAGCTTGTGCCTGGAAGGTCAGTAAACCCAAGTCGGCAGGAACTCTACCGCTGCGCCACCGTGACCGCCCTGAGAGTTACATCGAACTCGATCTTGAAAACGCCCAGTGAATTGGCCTCCACTGCCTTCTGTGGCAGAGAATTCCACAGATCCACAACACTCTGGGTGAAAAAGTTTTCCCTCATCTCCACATTTCCTCATCTGCATTTCCGTGCGTCTCCATTCCTCCGCACTGTCGGTGAGCGTTTTCACGAGCGGAGATGTTCTTCTTTGTGTCTCCTAGCTCCCACTGTGGCTCCGTCGAACATTAGTGGAGGAGGTGGGGACCAGCACGAGGTGACAATGCTGTGGGCGGTGAGTGGTCATGGCCGGGATGGGATCTACGCACGCAGGTCCAGGGGTGCTCACTGGGAGCTGGAGGAGGGAGGGGATGAGACGAAAACCGGACATTTGAAATGGACGGCAATCGAGACTCTTATTGAATCAAACAGGAGAACGTAGCCAGCTCCATCTGGTTGTGTGTACAACCTGCTCAGTTTGCAAACTACTAGAAGTTTGCAGGTAGACACAAAATGCTGGAGTAAGTCAGCGGGTGAGGCAGCTTCGATGGAGAGAAGGAATGGGCGACGTTTCGGGTCGAGACCCTTCTTCAGACTGATGAAGAATCTCGATCCGAAGCGTTGCCCATTCCGTCTCTCCATAGATGCTGCCTCACCCGCTGAGTTACTCCAGCATTTTGTGTCTACCTTCGATTTTACCAGCAACTGCAGTTCTTTCTTACACATATTAGAGGGTTGATCTGGTTTAGTTTAGTTTAGTTTTGTTCGGTGAGGCCAATTAGCCTACAACCCTGCACGTCCTTGCGATGTGGGAGGAAACTGGAGGACAATGTGCGGACGCAGGGAGAACGTGCAAACCCCACGCCGACAGCACCCGAGGAGGTCAGGATCGAAGCCGGGTTGATCTCTGGCGTTGTGAGCCAGCAGCTCTACCCGCTGTAAATTATGGGCACTTAGTTGAGGCGGGGAGTGGGGTGGTGGTGCGGGGATGGAACAGGGTGTCCAGGGTTACTGGAGCCGTGTGGGAAGGAGTGGGATGGGATCATGGAGCTACACCGGCTGGTTGATTTTCCTGTTTGTTGATGGATTCACTTTAAGGTCATGCCTCGCGAATACCAGAACGGAGAGGGCTTTGGCTACATCGTCACCTTTCGGAAGGAGGGGACGAAAGAGTGGCGGCATGCCAAAATCCTGGGCGCCGAATCCGCGCGATACGTCTACCAGAACGATACCATCGCGCCTTACAGTCGATTCGAGGTGAAGGTGAAGGCCTTCAACAACAAGGGCCAGGGTCCATACAGCCAGGTCACCATCGTCTACTCTGCAGAAGAAGGCAAGTCCATCGATGCCACCCCTTCATGGGCACCCCCACTACACAATTGTGCCCTGCTGTCTACTGTCCGTTGATTAAACTAGATTAAACAACACACAACAAGCCATTCGGCCCATTGTGCCTGTGCGTGCTTCTTGAAAGAACTAATCAATTCATTTCACTTCCCTGTTCTTACTCCATATCTTGCAATTATTTCTTTCTCACACATTTAGAGCTACAGGGTGGAAACAGGCCCTTCGGCCCAACTCTCCCACGCCAACCACCAGGCCCCATCTACCTGCGTTTAGCCCATATCCCTCCAAACCTGTCCAACCCATTTCACCAATTCATATTTTAAAAGGTGATTATTGACTTTGCTTCCATCACCTCATGCCCACACCAACCAATAGGCCCATCTGCACTAGTCCCACCAGCTTGCGTTTGGCCCAGGTCCCTCTAAAAGGATATGAGCATGTTCTCTCAAAATGCACCAGCCAAAATATGTATATTGTCCTCGCTGGATTTTGTTAGGTTTAGATATGATTATTTATGAATACCAACGCTTCAACCAATAAGACAGCTTTTTATGAGTAAAACATTACATTTAAACTTTACTCTAGACTTTAGAGATACAGCGCGGAGACAGACTCACCGAGTCCACGTTGACCAGCGATCTCGAGCGCGTCCCTATCAACTAGGGACAATATACAGTTTTGTTTACCAAAGCCAATTGACCTACAAACCTGTACGTCTTTGGTGTGTGGGGGGGAAACTGGAGCACCCGGGCAGTCACAGCACCCCTAGTCAGGATCGATCCCGGGTGTGTGGCGCTGTAAGCAACTCGACCGCGCCTAAACCTGATGGCTCAACCCGCCTCCATCTTGTAACAAATTTGCCAATTCCATTCTTGTTAAAGAAGTTAACATATAAATACGATTATGATTTGTTGCTGAACTGGTCTCTCGCTTGCCTCTCAGAGCCAAGAGTTGCCCCTTCCGGGGTCACAGCCAGCAGCCTCTCCTCTTCCGAAATCGAGGTGAGCTGGAAGCCAGTGGGACAGGTCACGATGAACGGGATACTGCTGGGCTACGAGGTAAGCTGTCCTTTTAATCTGTTCCCTTTCTGACGTCACAGGTAGTAACGGTGGTCAAGAAGGCCTTTGGCACAGAGCCTTCATCAGAGCGGGCACTGAGAATGGAAGTTGGGATGTTACGTTATAGTAACATGTTACATTACATTGGGTGGCACGGTGGCGTAGATTTGCGACCTCACAGTAGATTTGCGACCTCACAGCGCCGGAGACCCGGATTCGATCCTGACTGTCTGTCTGCACGGAGTTTGTACGTTCTCCCCGTGACCGCATGGGTTTTCTCCAGGATCTCCGGTTTCCTCCCACACTCCAAAGGTCGAACATGCTTGTAGGTTAATAGGCTTGGTATAATTGTAAAATTGGCCCTGGCCTGTAGGATAATGTTCGTGTGTGGGGATCGCTGGTCGGCGTGGTCTTGGTGGGCCGAAGGGCCTGTTTCAGTGCTGCATCTCTAATCTAAACTAAACATAACAGTCTGAAGAAGGGTCTCGACCCAAAACGTCACCTATTCCTTTTCCCCAGAGGTGCTGCCTGACTCGCTGAGTTACTGCAGCTTTATGTGTCTATCTTCGAGGTGAACTAAACTAAACCCTTCTTTACACTCATTTATTAGAATTGGAAATGAGAAGGTGACAGTGTTACTTTGTCATCTCAGTATTTTCTTGTAACACTCTCTGTTTTATTTTTTCTTGTTGCTGTCCCTTACCTCCCGACTCCAAAGATCAGGTACTGGCGAGGGAAAGACAAGGAGGAGTCGGCCGATCGCTTCCGGACAGCGGGGCTGGAGACCTCGGCGCGGGTCAGGGACCTGAAGGCCAGCACCCTGTACCACGTGGAGGTCCGGGCCTACAACAGCGCAGGCAGCGGCCCATCCAGCCCTTCCACCACCGTCATCACCAGGAAAGCCCGTGAGTAAAGTGCTCGCGCGGTAGAGCTCACCAGTGGCGCAGCGGTAGAGTCGCTGCCTCACGGCACCACAGACCCCCGGGTTCGATCCTGACCACTGTACACAGGTTGTATATTTACTTATCCCGCGGATTTTCCCCGAGAACTTCTATTTACTCTCACCCTCTAAAGACGTACAGGTTTATAGGTTCATTGGCTTGGAATGAAAATGAAAAAAAAAGTTGTCCCTAGTGTGCGCAGAATAGTATTTAAGAAGGAACTGCAGATGCTGGAAAATCGAAGGTAGACAAAAATGCTGGAGAAACTCAGCGGGTGAGGCAGCATCAATGGAGCAAAGGAAATAGGCAACGTTTCGGGTCGAGACCCTTATTCAGTAGGATAGTGTTAAGGGCCTGTCCCACTGTACGTGGTAATTCAAGAGCTCTCCCGTGTTTTAAAAAAATCGAACTCGTGGTAAGCACGTAGATTGTACGTAGCGGGTACGTCGGAGCTCGGGACGTCTCTTAGCGGCTCGTACCACTAACGGCAGGTACTCGGGAAACGCGGTAAGCTCGGGAAGACTCGTGAAGATTTTTCAACATGTTGAAAAATGTCCACGAGAGCCCCGAGTACCTACGAGCGGCCATTACCGTAATTCTCCGAGTTCAAATCAGGGGAAACTCGGGAGAACTCTTGAATTAGCTCGTACAGTGGGACAGGGCCCTTTAGTGCGCAGGGATCGCTGGTCGGTGCGGACTCGGTGGGTCGAAGGGTCAGTTTCCGTGCAGTATCGATCAACTAAACCAAACTAAATGAAACTTAGCGGGTCAGGCAGCATCTCTGGAATAAAGGATTAGGTGACGTTTCAGGTCGAGACCCTTCATCAGACCACCTGACCCCTGCGACCACCTGGATTTTCTCCGGTTGCTCCGGTTTCTTCCCACATTCCAAAGACGCCCAAGTTTGTAGGTTAATTGGCTTCGGTAAAAAAAATGCGAATTGTCCCCCAGTGTGTATGATAGTACAAGCGTACGGGGTGATCGCTGGTGAGCGCCGAGTCGACGGGCCGAATGGCCTGTTCGCACGCTGTGTCTCTGAAGTCTAAAGTCTAACGTTGGGGGGCAAAGTTGGGGAAGAAAAAAGAGAAGCAGGAAAAGATGCACAAAACTCCTCTTTGACACCTTCTTGCCTTTACAGCTCCAAACCGGCCCCCCAGTAAAATCACCTGGAAGGCGCAAGGTTCCTGGGTGCGGATCAAGTGGGACCACGTCAAGGCCTTCGACAATGAGTCCACTGTGGACGGATACAAGGTGGGGAGATCATCCTTGGCACTCCGGCCAGGATCAATGGCCACTGTACACTGAGGAGCAGCAGTGGGGTATCTATCCCTAGAGCCTCAAAGACAAAGTTAATTTTATGCGTCACATGCACCCGAAGGTGCAGTGAAATGAATTTGCCAGCAGCGATACACTTAAAAAAAGAACACACGATGCACAATAGATTTTAACACAAACACCCACCACAGCATTCTTCACTGCGGTGGAAGGCAACAAAGTTCAGTCAGTCCTCCACCTCCGTTTATCCGCTCCGGACGGCCCGATGTACAGGCCCTCTCGTCGGGATGATCGAACTTCCGATGTCGGGACGGTCAAATGCGCTCCATGGCCTGGAGTGCCCGGGGACCGTGGCTGTAGGATGTTATAGGCCGCAGGCCGGCGGTCGGAGCTCTTCTCCGGCGATCCCCGCCAAGGGATCCCAGATGGTAACTCCACGCCACGCCCGATCGGAGCGCTCCTCTCTGGCGACCCCTAGAAGGGTTCGCCCGCTCCGCGATGGAAAAGTCGACGCTGCCCCCGCTGCTGTAGTTCTGGTCCAGCAGCCGGGAAGGGCCGCCCCAATCCAAGCTGTCAGGCACGGGAACAGTCGCCTCTCTGTCGAGGAGGCGACCGACAGCAGTTCCCTCCCTTTACCCACCACCCCCCACACCAGACACACCAAGACACACCTAAACTAACATTTAGACACACCAAACAAATAACGAACACGCCCGTTGGCGGGGCAGCCGACTCGCACCGCCCCCACCCACCAAGAACTTGCTCCGCTATTCAAAATCAGAGCTGATCCCTTAATCCAGCACCATTTTCCTGCACAGATCCCTTCATTCCCTTGGTACGGTGCAACAACAGTTGACACTGCTGCCTCACAGCATCAAGAGTCCCAGGTCCTATCACGGGTGGTGCAGGGGTGGAGTTGCTGCCTCACAGCGCCAGAGACCCGGCTTCGATCCCGACTACGGGCGCTGTCAGTACGGAGTTTGTACGTTCTCCCCGTGACCTGCGTGGGTTTCCCCCGGGTGCTCCGGTTTCCTCCCACACTCCAAAGACGTGCGTGCTTGTAGGTTCATTGCTTTCTGCAAAACTGACCCTAACGTTTAGGATCAAACTCATGTCTGGGTGATTGCAGGTCAGCGGAGACTCAGCGGGCCGAAGGGCCTGTTTCCACGCAATCTCTGAACTAAAGATGTCACAAAACTGGAATTCGCTGCTTGGAAAACCTTGGATGGTCAGAGGATGAGTGTGCATAGGGGGGGGGGGGGTCAATAGATATTTGGGTAACCGACAGGTTCAAGCATTAAGAAGCATGGTGCAATAAGATAGAGGTAGACTGGGGAACCAGATGGTATCGTGCTGAATGGCGGAACAGATGCACAGGGCTCCAAGACCCATGCCAGCGTCTGCCCCTGGCGTCCATAATGGTGGCACGGAGGCGCAGAGGTAGAGTTGCTGCATTACAGTAGCAGAGACCCGGGTTCCATTCTGACCACGAGTGCTGTCCCATACGGAGGTTGTACGTTTTTCCCGTGACCTGCGTGGGTTTTCTCCGGGTGCTCCGGTCTCCTCCCACATTGCAAAGACGTACGGGTTTGTAGGTTTAATTGGCTTCGGTAAAATTGTAAATTGTCCCCAGAGTGTAAGGTGGAACTAGCGTACCGGAGTGATTGCTGGTTGGGGTGGAGGCTGCGGACCAAAGCGGCCTGCCTCCGCGCCGTGTCTCTGACTGCGCTAAAACTAGACTAAATTATCGTGAATGCAGAAAGGAACTGCAGATGCTGGTTTGCACCGAAGATAGACGCAGAGTTCTGGAGTAACTCAGCGGGTCGGGCAGCATCTCTGGAGAAAAGGCACGGGTGACCTTTTGGGTCGGGACCCTTCTGCAGCCTGAAAGTAGAGGGGAGGGAATTGTAGGGGAGGAAAAGGCAGGCCCGAACGGAGCTGGGCTGGCAATGGATGACCAAGAAAGGTCGGAGGCCGTGGTTGGCCGGTAACTAAAGTGAGAGCTTTTCCCGATGGAAGCCGTGTGTTTTCCCAGGTGTTCTACAAGCCTGAAGATGAGTCGTCCATCAAAGTGACGGAAACCAGCAAGAACTCGGTGCAGCTGCCGTTCTCCGAGGACCTGAGCTACCTGGTGGTGATCCGGGCGTCCGGAGAGGGGGGAGACGGCGCAGCAGCTAAAATCAGGATATCCAAAAACTCAGGTGAGTGCGAGGCGACGAGATTCACGCCCAGGTTTCTGAGCCTGACGCGCGCTCCAAGTACCGACCAACCCTCCGTGTGGAAAAAACAACTGCCCCGCACTCCTCCTTTAAACTTGAACCCCCTCTCCTTGAAGCTTTGGGCTACACGGTAGAGCCGTGCCTTACCGCGTTTACAGCGCCAGAGACCCAAGTTCGATCCTGACGGACGGGTGCTGTCTGTACGGAGTTTGTACGTTCTCCCCGTGACCTGCGTGGGTTTTCTCCGGGATCTTCGGTTGCCTCCCACACTCCAAAGACGTACAGGTTTGTTGGTTAATTGGCTTGGCGTCATTGTAAGTTGTCCCTAATGTGCGGGGATCGCAGGTCGGTGCGGACTCAGTGGGCTGAAGGGCCTGTTTTTCTGTGTTGTATCTTTAAAACTAGAAGTGGGAGGGAGAGACAGATCAGACATGAATGAATGGCGGAGTAGACCGGATGGCCTAATTCTGCTTCTATTAGTTATGACCTTGTGACCTTATAACTAAAACTAAAACTATGCCCTCTAGTCTTTGACATTTCAACCCTGGAGTAAAGGTTCCAAGGTGAACCGTTCAGTTGGGTTTTCTCTTCTCGGGGTCCATGTAGTTAGCACTCTATCTAACTTTCAAGAGAGTTAGATAGAGTGCTAAAAGATAGTGGAGTCAAGGGATATGGGGAGAAGGCAGGAACGGGGTACTGATTGTGGATGATCAGCCATGATCACATTGAATGACAGTGCTGGCTCGAAGGGCCAAATTGCCTAATCCTGCACATATTGTCCATTGCCTATTGTCTATTGACTGATTTGTATGGGGATTAGCGATAAAACAGGTACATGATGCAGAGTTTCGCCACACGGATATTCCATTCCCAATATGTATAGACCTCAGGGTACACAAAAATGCTGGAGAAACTCAGCGGGTCAGGCAGAATCTCTGGAGCGAAGGAGATAGGCAACGTTTCGGGCCGAGACCCTTCTTCAGACCTCAGCCTGTATAGACCTCAGTCTTAAAGAAGGAACTGCAGATGCTGGAGAATCGAGGGTACACAAAAGGCTGGAGAAACTCAGCGGGTGCAGCAGCATCTAAGGAGCGAATGAGATAGGCGACGTTTCGGGTCGAGACCCTTCTTCAGACTGGTCAGGGATGTGGGACCAAGCAGAGGCTTGGCGATCGCTTCGCCGAACACCTCCGCTCGGTCCGCATTAACCAACCCGACCTCCCAGTGGCTCAGCACTTCAACTCCCCCTCCCATTCCGTATCCGACCTCTTGGTCCTGGGCCTCCTTCACGGCCAGAGTGAGCAACACCGCAAGTTGGAGGAACAGCACCTCATATTCCGCTTGGGGAGTCTGCATCCTCTGGGCTTGAACATTGAATTTTCTCAATTCTGTTAACCCTTGCTGTCTCCTCCCCTTCCCACCTCTCCCTCAGCCCTTGGGCCCTGGCATTCCCTCTCTCTCTATCTCCCTCCCCCACCCTAGTCGCACCAGCTTCTCATTTTCACACCACAAACAGCTTACAATGGCTTGTTCCCTTTATCATTGATACTTTTTTGCATATCTTTCATTCATTGTTCTGTATCTCTCCACATCACCGTCTATATCTCTCGTTTCCCTGATCCCTGACCAGTCTGAAGAAGGGTCTCGACCCGAAATGTCGCCTATCTCCTTCGCTCCTTAGATGCTGCTGCACCCGCTGAGTTTCTCCAGCCTTTTGTGTGCCCTAGACCTCAGTCTCGCTGCACGCCCAGTTGCACAGCAGTAGAGTTGCTGCCTCGCAGCCCCAGAGACTCGGGTTCGACCCTGACTACGGGTGCTGTCTGTACGGGGTTTGCACGGTTTCCTTGGGTTCTGCGATTTACCCCCACGCTCCAAAGACGTACAGGTTTACAGGCTGATTGGCTTTGGTGGAAAAAAATTGTAAATTGTCCCTAGTGTGTGTAGGATAGGGTTAGTGTGCGGGGTTCGCAGGCCGGCGTGGGCTCGGTGGGCCGAAGGGCCTGTTTTCCGCGTGGCAGCTCTAAAGTCTGAATGCGCTGGGGCAGAGGCAATGAACTCACTACCGAGGGCATTTTAAATCAGGTGCTCTTCCGGAGAAGGCCCACAGCAACACAGGATACCTTGCACTGCCTTGTACAGAAACCTGTGTAAGATTTGGAATTAAAACATACTGTTGGGACAAAGTAGGGAAGTACAACACAGAGATCCAGTACGAACACAGGACTGCAGGTGCTGGTTTATGCCAAAGATTAACACAAAGTGCTGGAGTAACTCAGCGGGTCAGGCAGCATCTCTGGAGAAAAAGGATAGGTGACGTTTTGGGGTGGGACTGAAATGTGCCTGAAGAAGGGTATCTTTCATTCATTTGTTCTATATCTCTCGACATCGCCGTCTATGCCTCTAGTTTCCCTTTCCCCCGACACCAGTCTGAAGAAGGGTCTCGACCCAAAACGTCACCCATTCCTTCTCTCCGGAGACCCTGCCTGTCCCGCTGAGTGACTCCAGCAGTTTGTGCTGTTCTGCGTTCTCTGTCTGGCTCAGCTCACCTGCCAAGCTCCTTGTCCCTGTCCCCTGGGCCTAGTTGGATTGTTTGTTTCTCTGCCTGCGTCACGTCAGAGGTTCCCCAGAGACCAGTCACGGATCCCATTACTCCCACTGGTGACTCTGAGAGGCTCCAGACGGCTCGCATTACTATTACCTCATGCCTCGTCGCCTTCAGATCTCATCTGCTTGTGAGCACAGGAGTGCATCCATCGGACCCATTGTATTGTGTACCATCTTAACTGGTGATGTGGCATGTTTGTGATAAACGGCATGTTTAAACATAGAACAAGCTATCGTTCACTTAAGTCTGAAGATAACGTTGGCTCCGATTTAAACTGCCTTGAATAGCAGTAAGGTTAAAGTCATTGAGTGATACCGCATGGAAACAGGCCCTTCGGCCCAACTTGTCCATGCTGGCCAACGTGTCCCAGCCACACTAGTCCCACCTGCCTGCATTTGGCCCACGTTCCTCCAAACCTGTCCTATCCATGAACCTTGTTTCATAGACATTACGATAGTCCCAGCCTCAACTACCTCCTCTGGCAGCTCGTTCCATACACCCACCACCCTCTGTGTGAAAAAGTTACCCCTCAGATTCCTATTAAATCTTTTCCCCTTCATCCTAAACCTTTGTCCTCTGGTCCTCGATTCCCCTACTCTGGGCAAGAGACTCTGTGCGTCTACCCGATCTATTCCTCTCATGGTTTTATACACCTCCATATGACCACCCCTCATCCTCTTGCGCTCCAGAGCACAGAGTTCCAGCAGGTAACACTGAGTGGATTAATTTAATATGTCTTACTCAACTGCTTCTGATTACTTCCCAACATGGAATACGTGCACGAACTCAGTGAGAATCAAACCCTGACACACCAGGGGTGGCACAGTTGGTAGAACTGCAGCCTCACAGCGCCAGAGACCCGGATTCGATCTTGAACCCGGGTGCGGCCTGTATGGAAATTCCATGTTCTCCCTGTGACCGCGTGGGTTTCCCTTGGGTGTCATAGAGTCACAGAGCACGCAAACAGGCCCTTCGGCCCAACCTTTCTATTCCGACCAAGATGCCCCATTGAAGCGGGTCCCGTTTGCATTTGTTCCATATCCCGCGAGCCATTTCCGATCCATACACCTGTCCAGTACTCCGGTTCCCTCCCAACTGCCAAAGGCGTGCAGGTTTGTAGGTTAATTGGCCTCTGTCGTTTAGTTTAGTTTAGAGATACAGCGCGGAAACAGGCTCCTTCGGCCCAGCGGGTCCGCGCTGACCAGCGACCCCCACACATTAACACTATCCTACACCCACTAGGAACAATTTACATTTACACCAAGCCAATTAACCTACAAACCTGGACGTCTTTGGAGTGTGGGAGGAATCCGAAGATCTCGGAGAAAACCCACGCAGGTCACGGGGAGAAGGTACAAACTCCCTACGGACAGCGCCCGTAGTCAGAATCGAACCCGGGTCTCCGGCGCTGCATTCGCTGTAAGGCAGCAACTCTACCGCTGCGCCACCGTGCCTCCCTAACTTGCCCTTGTAACTTGGTGTAGGGAGTCAACGCAAAAATGAGATAACAGAGAATTAACCGTCTGTGGCAATAAATTCCACAGATTCACCATACTCTGGCGAAATAAATTCCTCCACATCTCCTTTCTAAAGGTTCATCCTTTTTTCCGAGGTTGTGCCCTCTGGTCCAAGACTCTCCAACTAGTGGAAACATGCTCTCCACATTCATTCTGTCCAAGTCTCAATGAGGTCCCCTCTTTGGCATGGTTAAATAAAACTTCAGATTTAAAACTTCCTATTTTCAATTCCCTCCTTGCCCTCACACTTCCCTTTCTATTTTATTTTAATCAAAGAGTCATTCATCTTGGCAACAGGCCATTCGGCCCACTATGCCGATGCCTGTCATTATTGGGTAAGTTTCAATGGAGTTCTGTCCTCATCTTTCTAAGCTTCCAGCGAGGACAGGCCCAGTGGCGTCGAACGTTTGTCGTAAATTAACAGTCTTCAGGGTTTGCAATTGTGTACGTCGATTTTTTATAAGATCATAAGATTACAAGTCATAGGAGTAGAATTAGGCCATTCGGCCCATAAAGTCTACTCTGCCATTCAATCATGGCTGATCTATCTCTCCCTCCTAACCCCATTCTCCTGCCTTCTCCCCTTGACCTCTCCAGAGTGGGAGAGTCCAGGACTAGAGTTAATAGTCGCAGAATTAAAGGACTTCTTTTGGGAAGGGGATGATGAGAAATTTCTGTAGTCAGAGGGTGGTGAATCTGTGGAATTCTTTGCCACAGAAGGCTGTGGAGGCAAAGTCAGTGGATATTTTTAAGGATGAGATATATAGATTCTTGGTTAGTACAGGTGTCAGAGGTTATGGGGAGAAGGCAGGAGAATGGGGTTAGGAGCGAGAGATAGGTCAGCCACGATTGAATGGCGGAGTAGACTTGATGGGCCGAATGGCCTAATTCTACCCCTATTCCTTAGGACCTTATAATCATTTTTTCCGAACAAGTGTTTCAAAAGATCTCATCGTTCTGTGCCTGCAGGTACCAGCATGATGGTGGACAACTCAGGTGTGCACGTCCTCCACAACACCCTCCTCACTGCCATTGTAACGGTTACTGCCATGGCCTTCCTGGAACTCTGACTGCCACCACTCGCCTGAGCCCCCACCGCTGCCGCTGCACGCCCATTTTCGACTGAAGGATGAGTCACTCAACACCAAGCTGTTTATAGTATTAAAAAGAAAACGTGACATTTGTCTTACGATTTTAGGTAGAAAATTTCATACATTTGTTGACTGGGGTAAGAAACATCAAAAAAAAATTTGTAAAAAAAAAAATAATCTGGGAAACGTCAAAGAATGAGATTTCATAATGCATTTGATTGGGAAGTGGCAACCTAGGAGTTAAATTCTACAATAATATACCAGAGACAGCTGTATAGAATGACATTTCTTTTTATATGCACAAGTGCTGTACATTTGTAGATACAACACCTAATTTGAACAGGAAATTTTGGCTACAGGGTTTCCAAGATCCAAGAAGGTATTGTGGCGTATCATATTCCCCTTGCAAAATATAGCCCATTTGCCCAGTTTCACGTCTACACTTTTTTAAGGTTTTGGTTCTCGGGTCTCGAAGGTTCCTGAGTTTCTCTCCCTATTCATTTGTTCGACCAAAATCTCACCCAAATGACAATTCCCTAACTCTCTACACCACCCCCCATCACTAAACCTCAGGACCACTGAGACACGAGCTTTGCTTCTCAACCCATTGGGATGCCCATTGTGAACCAGTTGGTGGTGGTGGTAGTCCTCAGGAGATGAGATGCACAGGTTTTCATTGGGTTTGGTCTCAGACTGGGCAGTTTTCCGTGGGTTAGTCCGCGTTTGCAATTGGCAAATCAATTCTGTCGTTCCACCAGGGTTATCAATATCGCATGTGGACAACGTTAGGTTCAGTTTACTAGGCTCAAGGCAGACAGTGAGAGTTAAGGTACAGATCATCCCATGATCTAATTGAATAGGGCCGAATGGCCTATTTCTGCTATATTATTTTCAGTGCCCTAATATATTGAGGGACAAACTCACCTAGCACAGTGACACAGCGGTAGAGTTACTGACTTACAGCAGCAGAACCCCAAGTTTGATCCTGACTGCGGGCGCTGTCTGTGCGGAGTTTGTACGTTCTCCCCGTGATCTCACCACGGGTTCTCGGGGTGCTGCTGTTACCACCCACACTCTGAAGACTCACAGGTTTGTAGGTTATAATATCGACTTTGGCTATAATTGTAAAAATTGTCTTGGGTGTGTGGGATGGTGCTAGTGCACAAAGTGATCGCTGGTCTGCGGGGGACTCGCTGAGCCGAACGGCCTGTTTCCGCGCTGCATCCCTAGTCCGACTCAATCATTTGAGTTGGTAAGGTCACAGACCTCACTGCATCAATGAACCGGATGTTCTTGGAAAACATCGGCTCATCATGGTCTATTTGTGATCATTAATGTGATGCCACCGACGGCTGTGGCGGCCAAGTCAATGGATATTTTTAAGGCCGAGATTGATTCTGGATTAGTAAGGGTGTCGGGGGTTACGGGGGAGAAAGCAGGAGAATGGGTTGAGAGGGAAAGATAGATCAGCCATGATTGAATGGCGGAGTAGACCTGATGGGCCGAATGGCCAAATTCTGCTCCTATCACTTACGAACATTAAATACTGACTCCCCAAAGAACTGCTTCTGTTTGGACAAGCAATGTCGGGAGATTATTCTGCTTATTTTAAAAAAAGGGTACAGTTTGCAACCTTGTCATCCCAATGCTGGATAAGATAAGTCAGCTCAGACAAACACTTGACGGTAATCTAAGGGAAGAATGCGGATTTGACCTTGATAGCTAATCGCATCGGGAAGAGAAGCTATTGTCACTGCAGCCTTCTTTATTTACACCTGGCCAGGATTGGGACATCTTCCGATGCCCTCGGCAACACCTTCGATCAAAATGGAAGGTGGGTTGACAGACATTCAGCATTTGAATTCAAGATAAGAAATAATACAGTGACAATCGTAAGATTGTTATTGCAGCGAAACAGCGATTAGTTTTTGTTAAGCTTTGTAGTTCAGTTTAGTTCATTGTCACGTGTACCGAGGTACGGTGAAAAGCTTTTGTTGCGCACTGGCCTGTCAGCGGGAAGACAGCACGCGATTACAGTCGAGCCATTTACAGTGTACAGATCCATGATAAGGGAATAACGTTTAGTGCGAGTTAAAGCCAGCAATGTCTGATCAAGGATAGTCCCAGGGTCAGCAATGAGGTAGATAGTAGTTCAGCACTGCTCTCTGGTTGTGGTAGGATGGTTCAGTTGCCCGATAACAGCTGGGAAGAAACTGATCCCTGAATCTGGAGGTGTGTGCGTTTTCACACATCTGTACCTTTTGCCCGGTGGGAGAGGGGAGAAGAGGGAGCGGCCGGGGTGCGACTCGTCCTTGATTGTGCTGCTGGCCTTGCCGAGGTGATTGGCTGACGGTGCCAATACTGGCTCAGTGTGTGTGTGAGACTGTGAATGGCCATGAGGGGGTAGGGGAGGGTGGGTGTGGGCTAGAGTTGAATTGGATAGTGTAAGGTAGTCAAGCCATTGAGGATGGAAGGATATCGTAGCTGAGATAGCTTTAACCCATAGTGAGAGAGGAATGAGAATAGCATCTCGTAGCACTTAGGTGGAGGCTGATTGCCGACATGTAGAGGGTGAGGTCGCAGCTGAACTTCTGCCATTGTAAGGGGGAGATTAGTATGTTTAATTTATTTAATTTAATTCTTTTTGTTTATAACTGGAGGTATGGAGGCCAACTGTGATGACTGATGGCTCAATATGTGGGAATCCTGACCTTGGTATTTTGCATCCTCTGCCTGGGTTTGTTTGCAAGCTTTGTCCCCTGGTGGGGGGGGGGGGGCAGATTGGGGCTGGTGGGGGGGGGGGAGAGGGGTAGATTTGTGGGGGTGGGCATTTTCCAACCGGGGAGATCCGTGGTGTAGGGGGATGGGAGACGGAGACTGTTCGGTTTTCTCCTCTCAGAACGTCAGCCAAGCGATGTGGATAGCAGAGAATTGGCCGTCACTATTATACAATGCCTTTGTTGACAAAATGCAGTCAGTGAACAAAGAACGTGGAATAGGACAGCACGGCACAGGAACAGCAGGTTTAGAGGGATATGGCCCATACCCAGGCAGGTGGGACTAGTGTAGATGGGACATGTTGGCCGGTGTGGGCAATTTGATCCGCCATCCTTTGTGTGAAAAAAGTTACCATAACAGATTCCTATTAAATCTTTCCCCCTTCGCCTTTTAAACCCTTGTCCTCTGGTCCTCGATTCGCCTTCTCTGGGCAAGAGACACTGTGCGTCTACCCGATCTATTCCTCTCGTGATCTTGCACAGACAGTCACAATACAGTGAGGCCTAACATGGGGGAATTTGACACCAATCTATTCATTCTCCATTACCCAATTCTTAACAAGATGAGAACAAGAAAATGTATGACCCGGGATGAGACATGTGGAAGTAATTTTCTGAGCTTATTCACTATTTCCCATTTCACCCCCCTCTCCCCATCTCCACCCCACCCCCTCACCTTCACCTTCCCTCCATGTAAAGATGCTGACACCAACATTCTGAGATGTTACTAGCTGTGGCAACAATGCTTTGAAGGCCAAACAGTAAGTGTACAGTTCCAGCTCCGATTTTCCGGCAAATGGATGCCGGGCACGTTTAATCCCGACCCATGAATTACAAAGGGCGCACTTGAAATCAGCCCCCCCCCCCCCCCCCCCCCCCCCCCCCCCCAAAATATGTGCCGGGTGAGGCGGACGATCCCGACCTCCTCGGAATTTCTGCGGCTAATCTGCGGGTCAAAAGTAACCCCCTGCGGCCGGGGCTCTGGAACACCGGCCCGGCTGGAGCCGGCAGATCCGTTCCCATCCCCGACTTCCACGGCCAACTTTGCGAGACCAGGCAGACCATTCCGATACTGTTGGACTCCTCTCGGAGGCCCTGACTTCTGTTGGTCCGGCAAAACTAGATAATCCAGAAAGGCTCTGGTACCAAGGGTGGTGGACCTGTACTAAACAGGTTTGGTTTATCATTAGCGTGTGAGGTTCATTGACTCTACTAACGATATCCAAGCCTTCCCCGGAAGATTAGAAGCATTATGGTCTTGGAGGCTGTGGTGCTGCACTACTTAAACTGAACACCATTTTAATGCCCAGCGCAGTCCAGTGTGAGTCTTGTATCTTTGGCGGGATTAACCTTAACATCAGAGATGAAGCTGGTCACATTCACCTTTACCAATGGATAGATACAGCAGTGGCATTTCTTGATTAGTACGGGTGTCGGGGGTTATGGGGCGAAGGCAAGAGAATAGGTTTGAGAGGGAAAATTAAATCAGCCATGGTTGAATGGCAGAACAGACTTGATGGGCCGAATGGCTAATTGTGCTCCTATAACTAATGAACTTATTTAAAAGGCTTTTACACAGTAGATAGGTACATGGATATGCAGGGAATGGAGGGCTCAGGATTGATCATAGCCAGTTTATCTAGGTACTATGTTCAGAATGGACATTAGTAGCCAAAGGGCTTTTTCTGTGCGGTACTTTTCTATGCTAAGATTTTTATGAAACACTATATGTAATTAGACAGTTGAACTGAAAATTGAGATTGATAGATCTTGTTTGGGAAGGAAATTGAAGACACAAAAAGCTGGAGTAACTCAGCGGGATAAGCGGCATCTCTGGAGAGAAGGAATGGGTGACGTTTCGGGTCGAGATCGTTCTTCAGACCCGAAACGCCACCCACGTTCCTTCTCTCCAGAGATGCTGCCCGACCCGCTCAGTTACTCCAGCATTTTCTGTCCATCTTCAGTGTATAACTAGTGCCCGCAGTTCCTTCCTGCACATTTTGAAGGAATGGGTGACCCTTCTTCAGACCGAGAGTCAGTGGAGAGGGAAATGAGAGATATGGAAGGGCAAAGTGTGAAAATGAGGGATCAAAGGGGACAAAGGTCATTGAACATGTAGAATAGATCTTTGTTAGCTAGGGGAAGGCATATGATGTAAAAATTTAATCGGGGGACAGTCAGACTGGTCGGAAAACTAGGATGAGGGAGGGATGGAGAGAGAGGGAAAGCGAAGGGTTACTTGAAGTTAGAGAACTCAATATTCATACTGCTGGGTTGTAAGCTGCCCAAGCGGAATATGAGGTGCTGTTCCTCCAATTTGCGCTGGGCCTCATTCTGACAGTGGAGGAGGCCCAGGCCCAGAAAGGTCAGTGTGGGAATGGGGGGGAGGGGGGTTTAAAAGTGTTTAGCAACCGGGTGACGATGTAGGTTTAGGCGGGCTGAGCGGAGGTGTTCAGCGAAGCGATCGCCAAGCCTGCCCCTTGGTCTCGCCGATACATAGGAGTCCACACCTGGATACAGCGGATACAGTAGATGAGGTTGGGTGGAGGTGCAAGTGTGGGTTTGGCAGTTCATGGGCCTGACTCGCACACACGTGGAGGCTCACAGTAACGCCCCCACTGGCAAAAGGAACAATCCCTGAAGAAATGCCTTTGGGAGAATGGAATGATAACCAGTGGAAATGTGTAAATAATTTCACTAATTAAGATAGCTGAATATTATTTTCTTTAATTGATGCTTCATATTAACTGGTGATATAATTATAGTACCAACATCTGTAACTAACCATAAGATGATGTACTTTCTAATGAAAAAAACTCAAGAGATTTCTTCCTCAACTTGAATGAACCATCTTCATCAACACAGATCAGCAGGCACACTAATGTACTATATTGTATTTGATTTATAAATAAAAATCTGGCCTCCACGACCTCTTCATAATAAAGTATCACTAAGATTACCGAATGGCTTGAGTGGAATTTGTCAGAAACCCTCTCCGTGTGCCCATTCCTCAACTGTTCATAAACTTCTGCCAGTTCAAGAGGGGAATGGATCGGGCAGATGCACAGAATATTTTTTTCCCCAGAGTAGTTGGGACAGTCCAGAACCAGGGGCCACAGTTTAAGAATAAGGGGTCGGCCATTCAGAACGGAGGTGAGGAAAAACCTTTTCACCCAGAGAGTTGTGAGTCTGTGGAATTCTCTGCCTCAGAGGGCGGTGGAGGCCGGTTCTCTGGATACTTTCAAGAGAGAGCTAGATAGGAGTCTTAAAGATAGAGGAGTCAGGGGATATGGGGAGAAGGCACGGAGGGGGTACTGATTGTGGGCAATCAGCCATGACCGCAGTGAATGGCAGTGCTGGCTAGAAGGGCTGAATGGCCAACTCCTGCACCTATTGACTATTGTAATGGAATCAAGAACCAGAGGACATAGGTTCAAGGTGAGAGGTTGGGCAGGCGAGAACTTTATTCCTTGGACTACAGGAGGATGAGGGATTATCTTATAGAGATGTATAAGATCATCAGACTAATAGATAGGGTAGACACACAGAGTCTTTTACCCAGAGAAGGGGACTCAAGAACCAGAGGACATAGATGAGATGGGAAAGATTTAATAGGAACCTGAGGAGTGACTTTTTCACACAGTGGGTGGTGGGTGTATGGAACGAGCTGCCGGAGAAGGTAATAGAAACATAGAAACGTAGAAAATAGGTGCATGAGGAGGCCATTCGGCCCTTCGAGCCAGCACCGCCATTCATTGTGATCATGGCTGATCATCCACAATCAGTAACCCGTGCCTGCCTTCTCCCCATATCCCTTGACTCCACTAGCCCCTAGAGCTTCATCCAACTCTCTCTTAAATCCATCCAGTGATTTGGCCTCCACTGCCCTCTGTGGCAGGGAATTCCATAAATTCACAACTCTCTGGGTGAAAAAGTTTTTTCTCACCTCAGTCTTAAATGACCTCCCCTTTATTCTAAGACTGTGGCCCCTGGTTCTGGACTCGCCCAACATTGGGAACATTTTTCTTGCATCTAGCTTGCCCAGTCCTTTTATAATGTTATATGTTTCAATAAGATTCCCCCCTCATCCTTCTAAACTCCAGTGAA
Source organism: Okamejei kenojei (assembly GCA_035221665.1). Classification (NCBI taxonomy): domain Eukaryota; kingdom Metazoa; phylum Chordata; class Chondrichthyes; order Rajiformes; family Rajidae; genus Okamejei; species Okamejei kenojei. The sequence continues at coordinate 8,815,636 of CM069154.1, forward strand.
TACAAGCCTAGTCTTTTCAATCTTTCCTCAAATGACAGTCCCGCCATCCCAGGGATCAATCTCGTGAACCTACGCTGCACTGCCTCAATCACAAGGATGTCCTTCCTCAAATTAGGAGACCAAAACTGTGCGCAATACTCCAGATGTGGTCTCACTATACAACTATACAACAGATGTGGTCTCACCAGAGCCCTGTACAACTGCATGGTCCTTGAGGATGAAACGATAACTGTACTATAATTGGCTTCCGTTAATTGTAAATTGCCCCTAGTGTATAGGATAGTGATAGTTTACGTGGTGATCACTGGTTGGCACGCACGCAATGGGCCGAAGGGCCTGTATCCCGGCTGTGTCTCTAAAGTGTCTCAAAGAGCCAAAATGCCTCCCTCCTAAGATAGACACGCAAAGTTGGCGAAACTCAGCGGGTCCGGCAGCATCTCTGGATGGAAGGAATAGGTGGAGCTTCTTCAGGCACACAAAGCAAAGTGTCACCCGTTCCTTCTCTCCAGGGATGCTGCCTGACCCGCTGAGTCACTCCAGCTCGTTGTGTCTGTCCTCGGTTCAAACCAGCGTCTGCAGTTCCTGCCGTTCCTGGTCCCAGCACACTGATGCAATAATAAAGAAGGCACATCAGCGCCTCTACTTCCCGAGAAGATTACGGAGAGTCGGTCTGTCAAGGAGGACTCTCTCGAACTTCTACAGGTGCACAGTAGAGAGCACGCTGACCGGCTGCACCGTGGCCTGGTTCGGCAACTTGAGCGTCCAGGAGCGGAGAAAAACGTAGAAAGCTGTGACCACTGCCCAGTCCAACATCGGCTCTGGCCCGCCCGAACATCGAGGGGATCTATCGCACTCGCTGCCTCAAAAAGGCTGCCAACATCATCAAGGGCCCACACCATCCTGGCCGCACACTCATCTCATCGGCAAGAAGGTACAGGAGCCTGAAATCTGGAACATCCAGGTTCAGGAACAGCTTCTTCCCCACAGCCATCAGGCTATTAGATACAACATTAAACAAGCTCTGAACAATAACAGTTTATCATTACTATTGCACTTAATCTGTTTATTTATTGTGTATATATATATGGTCTATGGTCTATAGACACACTGAACCTTTATCTCCTGTTCTGTGTAATGTTTACACGTTCTGTTGTGGTGCAACGAGCAAGAGTTTCATTGCCCCATCTGGGACACATGACAATAAAACTCTCTAGACTCTTGACACGTGTCTCCTCCCCCGTCGGACTTTCCCCCATAGATATAAGCCCACCAGCGGAATCACGGTGTGGGGTCAACGCAGGGCCCATCGTATCTCCCCCTGGGGTGGGCACATCCTCCGGGGCTGTTTGTTGTCCAAACCGGACCACCCGCCAGCAGAGAAGGTCCTACACAAACACACAGACATCCGCGGAGGTCCGGAACGGCGAGGGATTTACCAACATAAGCACCTCCCGATCCAGCCCCAGGCCACCCACTGCACACGTTCCCCCCCCCCCCCCCCCAACCCCCAACTCCTCCCCAGCGGAGCGTAGATATACAACTGAAGATGGACACGAAACGCTGGAATAACTCAGCGGGACAGGCGGCATCTCTGGAGAGAAGGAAGGAAGGAATGAATGAATGCGTTTATTGGCCAAGTAGTCACATACAAGGAATTTGCCTTGGTGCTCGGCCCGCAAGTGACGACATGACATACAGTGACAGTTAGGAATGACACATAAAATATTAAACATTAATAATAAAACATTATTGATTAAACATGTGAATGAAATAAAATATCAGAGCAAAAGGAGGCTTCAGATTTTTGGTCATTGAGTAGAGCTGCTGCTCGTGGGGAGAAGGCTGTTTTTTTATGTCGGGCTGTGGCAGCTTTGACGTTTGGGGGACGTTTCGGAAATGCTGCCCCCGACCATCTTGTAATTAGTTTTCCAGCTGTACACTCCCTCCTCCCTCCTCTCCTCCCAAATGCCAGGCAGTCACACGGCAACACCCCATCAATAGACACGCCACCACGAGTCATTAACTTAAACACTTTTATGGCAGTCGGCCCTTGACCTGTCCACTTCACCGTGGCCTGAGCCCCATTTGTTTGCTGTGCGAGTGAAATGTTTTTTTGGGCCAAATGTTGAGACAGAGGGGGACAAGTATGACGCCGAGCCCTTGGGTAACCGCACGCAGTCCATTGGCACACAATTTGGAAAACCTTATCCCTATAAAGCCCAAGACCACATCAAAATTCTCTCAGGATAGATGCAAAATGCCGGAGTAACTCAGCGGGTCAGGCAGCATCTCAGGAGAGAAGGAATAGGTGATGATTCGGGTGGAGACCCAACTTTCTCTCTTCAAACTCTCTCGGTGTGATGAAGGGTCTCGACCCGACACGTCACCTATTTCTTTTCTCTCGCTGGACACGCTGAGTAACTCCAGCATTTTGCGTCTACTCTATCTTCAGTGTAAACCAGCACCTGCAGTTCCTTCTTGCACAACACACTCTCTGATGTGTTCTGTAACTTTTCATACCTCTGGTATCCCTCTTCCCCGACTCTCAGTCTGAAGAAGGGTCTCGACCCAAAACCTCACCCGTTCCTTCTCTCCAGAGATGCTGCCTGACCCCGCTGAGTTACTCCAGCACTTTGTGTCGATCAAACATTATATTGTTGGTTTTGTTTCTGAAGCTGAAGGGACTGAAGTGTGTGGGAGCTGGAAGGGGGTCTCATGCAGAGTTGCTGCCTCACAGCGCCAGAGACCCGGGTTGGATCCTGACCACGGGTGCTGTCTGCACGGAGTTTGCACGCTCTCCCCGTGACCGCGTGGGTTTTCTCCGGGTGCTCCGGTTTCCTCCCACATTCCAAAGGCGTCAGTTGGCTTTGGTAAAAATGGTTCATTGTCCCTAGTGCGTGTAGGATAGTGCTAGTGTTCGGGGGATCGCTGGTCGGGGCGGACTCGGCGGGCCGAAGGGCCTGTTTCCGCTCTGTATCTCCAAACCTAAAAAACAAACACACTCCCACTGCGAAAATAGAACAGCGCAGCACATCACTCCATCTCACTGTGGTCGGTAACCCTGTGGTGCGTAAACCTCAGGACCCCCACGTCTGAGGAGGGATGTGCTGGCGTTGGAGACGGTACAGAGGACGTTCAGTTTCAGTTTCCGTTTCCGTTTAGCTTATTGTCACGTGTACAGTGAAAAGCTTTTTGTTGCCTGCTGTCTAGCCAGCAGGGCGACAATACCTGATTACAGTCGAGCCATTTGCAGTGTAGAGATACACGATCAGTGAATAGCGTTTCGTGCAAGTTACGAGAAAGTGCTCCATGGGATGATTGAGTTAATGAACGATGAGCGTTGGACACAAGCTTTTCACTGTCTCTCAGTTTGAAGAAGGATAACCCACCCAAAACATCACCTATCCATTTTCTAACACACTGCTGGTCTGGTCATTATTGTCACGTGTGTGCCAAGGTGCAGAGAAAAGCTTTTCTTCGCCTACTATCCAGTCAAGGACAAAACGAGCTGTTTTCAGGCAACTAAACTATCCTGTCACCAACTAGACATCGGTCCGGAGCTCCCATCTACCTCATTGGAGATACTCGCACTATCTTTAATCAGACTTCACTGCGCTTTATCTTGAACTAAAGATTATTTCCGTCACCGTGTATCTGCACACTGTGGAAGGCTAGATTGTAATCACGTACGACTGGATTGCACGCAACAAAACGCTTTTCACCGCGCCTCAGTACACGTGACAATAAACTCAACGAAACTAAACTATCTTTTCCCATCTGCCGAGATGTCATGGACACCTTCTTTTCTTAAATATATTCACAGGGCAAGGCAGAAATACATTGATGCCAAATGTGAAGAAGATGGAGATTGGATGATGGGAGTGAATAGCTGTGACAACGGATGGTTTTTGAGAGAGAGAGAGAGAGATAGAGGAGTGCAAGGGGAAAGAGAGAGAGAGAGGGAGAGAGAGAGATGGAGAGAGAGAAAGAGAGAGAGAGAGAAATAGAGAAGAGAGACAGAGAAGGGAGAGCGAAGGAAAGAGAGAGGGAGATATATATATATATATATATATATATATATATATAGAGAGAGAGAGAGAGAGAGAGAGAGAGAGATGAGCAGGGAAAACGAGAGGGGGAGAGAGAGAGAGAGAGAGAGAGGGAGGAGAGAGAAAAAGAGAGAGAGAAAAGAGAAACAGAGAAGAGAGACAGAGGGAGAAGGGAGAGCGAGGGGAAAGAGAGAGGGAGATATATATATATATATATATAATGTATATATATATATATATAGAGAGAGAGAGAGAGAGAGGGAGAGAGAGAGAGAGAGAGAGAGAGAGAGAGAGAGAGAGAGAGAGAGAGAGAGAGAGAGAGAGAGAGAGAGAGAGAGGAAGGGAGAAAGGTGGCTTCATGGGAGGCCTGAGTTCAGAGGCTGCCATTTCAATTGCTCGCTAATTGAAAACCCAGCAAGTCTGATCAACAAACAGGCTGTGATGTATAGTAGGTACACAGAGCAGCGGCCTTGCGTCACACACTGTAAACCACCTGCTCTGGAGGGGAAAGAGATGGGCGCTCAGTGCGGGGAGGGTGACAAACACCAAACAGTTGTTTCAATCCCTCCAGCCCCTCCTGCCCGCTCCCTTGCTGCCCCGACTCTGTACCTTTGGAGTGTGCGGAAGTTAGGCAGTGAATAAGCTGCTGCATGCACCCTCTCATATCCCCATCCATCAACCCCTTCACTTTCGACTTCACTTTCGACTTTAGAGGTACAGCGTGGCTACAGGCCCTTCGGCCCACCGTGTCCGTGCCGACCAGTAATCACCCTGTATACTAGCCCTCTGAAATGCCATTTTGTCAAAACATTGTCGGGCCTTTGACCTGAAACATTAACCCCGTTTCTCCACAGATGCTGCCTGACCTGCTGAGTCTTTCCTGCATTTCCACTCTTTATTTCGGAATTCCAGCGTCCACAGTTTTTTTAATATTGATTTAATAACCGGCGATTATTTGGGATGTTTTATTTCTTTACTTGGGGAGGCACGGTGGCGCAGCGGTAGATCTGCTGCCTCAGAGCGCCAGGGCCCCGGGTTCGATCCCGACTACGGGTGCTGTCTGTACGGAGTTTGTCTGTGCATTCTCACCGCGTGGGTTTTCTCCGGGTGCTCCGGCTTCCTCCCACACTCCAAAGATGTGGAGGTTTATAGTTTCCTTCCGCCCATAGATGCTGCCTCACCCGCTGAGTTTCTCCAGCATTTTTGTCTAACTTCGATTTTTTCCAGCATCTGCAGTTCTTTCCTAAACACAGGTTTCTAGTTTAATTGGCTCGATATAATTGTAAATTGTCCCTAGTGTGTGTAGGATAGCGTTAGTGCACGGGAATCGCTGGCCGGCCCGGACTCGGTGGGCCGAACAATCTGTTTCCGCGCTGTATCTCTAAACTAGACTAAACTACTGTTGTCTACATATGACTTCCAAGCTCCCCCATCTTGGAGAAACAAGGTGTTGTGTGCCTTTTGAGATGCAACTTCTCCATTTGGAGTGGTGATGGGCCAGTGCGTCTCCAGACTCAATGGGGATGTGTGACTTCTTTCTAGAAGCCTTTGAGAACTTTCTTGAAGTCTGCTGACCTACCTTCTTTGGAGCGCGAGAGGAAACCGGAGCACCAGGAGGAAACCCACGCAGTCACGGCGGGGAGAGCGTGCAAACTCCGTACAGGCAGCAGCCCATAGCCAGGATCGATCCCGGGTCTGTGGCGCGGTAAGGCGGCAGCTGAACCGCTGCGCGCCACCGTGGCCGCTCTGAAGCTCTTCCCGGGGAACGGAGAGAAAATAGACCAGAGAGAGCGAAAGGAGAGCATACAAGGAAAGGTGAGATCAAAGCTCGGGTGAAAGGGAGCAAAGAAGGGCACGGTGTGGGGGTGGAGGGGTGGGGGGGGTTGGCACAATGAACTAAGGGGACCACAATGGAACGTGGAAAAGACAACAGACAATAGGTGCAGGAGTAGACCATTCGGCCCTTCGAGCCAGCACCGCCATTCACTGTGATCATGGCTGATCATCCCCAATCAGTATCCCCGTTCCTGCCTTCTCCCCATATCCCCTGACTCCGCTATCTTTAAGAGCTCTATCTAACTCTCTCTTGAAAGCATCCAGAGAACCAGCCTCCACCGCCCTCTGAGGCTGAGAATTCCACAGACTCACCACTCTCTGTGAGAAAAAAGTGTTTCCTCATCTCCGTCCTAAATAAGGCTTACCCCTTATTCTTAAACTGTGGCCCCTGGTTCCGGACTCCCCCAACATCGGGAACACGTTTCCTGCCTCCAGCGTGTCCAAACCCTTAATAATCTTATATGTTCCATTAAGATCCCCTCTGATCCTTCTAAATTCCAGAGTGCACAAGCCCAGCCGCTCCGTTCTATCAACGTATGGCAGTCCCGCCATCCCGGGAATTAACCTGGAGAAACCTACGCTGGGCTCATTGGGCCGAAGGTGCACAGCCTCTCTGTAAATGCAGCACGGAGAAGGATTCACACTGGGAGTAGAAGCATCTCTCCCTTGCCAACTGGCATTATCGCTAAAGGCACTCACTGCCACCATGTGTCCCACGCGGTCACAGGGAGAACGCACAAACTGCCTGCAGACAGCACCCGCGGTCAGGATCAAACTTTTCACGTTACTTTAATTGACTTTGGAGATACAGTCCGTCAGCCCACTGAGTCCTCGCCGACCGGCAAATCACCCTGGTGCGCTAACACTGTCCTACTCACCAGGGACAATTTTGCAATCTCACCAAAGCCAATTAGCCCATGAACCCGTACATCTTTGGTGTGAGGGAGGAACAGGGAGCACCCGGAGAAAACAGGGCAGAGATACAGTAGATACATTCTTGTGTGGTGTGGGTTTCAGGGACCATGGGGAGAAGACAGGAAGGTAAGAGGGCAAGAGGGAGCAGCCGTGTTTGAATGGCAAAGTAGACTTGATGGGCCGAATGGCCTGATTCTGCTCCTATCACCACAAGCTCATCAATGAAAACCCACGCTGGTCACATGGAGAGCGTGCAAACTCGGCGCAGACAGCACCCGTAGACAGGATCGAGCCCTCGTCTCTTTCGCTGAAAGGCAGCAACTCTACCAGCGGCTAGATAGTTAAATATCGAACTCGTTAAGTTAAATACTTTAAGGATCCATTTCCCATTCAGAGCCGGGTTCATTTCCTAATAGCCATGAGTTAGATTAGCCACAGTCCAAACACATTTGGCTGACCTACTGAGACAACGAGATTATCGGATTGACAGGGAGAATTGAAGAGGATTTTCCTAAATTACTTCCCTCTACAGCCATCAACTGCTCTGTAATTTATTTCGGAGAAGGCAACAGCCCAGTGCTCCACAGCATGGAATAATGTGCTCACTAAACACACTGAGAGGACATTAGGCAGAGCACTCAGGCACATCAACTGTGTCATTAGCTCCCATAAATGTGCCTTCAGACCCCCAGCCAAGGCTGGTCTACAGGGAGGGATCCAACCTTCTCGGCCTCCACTCCCCCTGCCTACCCTCCCCCATACCAAACAAACAAACGTGCTTCATTAAATAAACCCCAACAGTTGTCCACTTCAGCCACTCCGAGACACTCCGGGCAAGTGGCGAGATACGAAGAGCGAAAGGGTCATTTTGAAGGGATCTTCTCCCAACTTGCTGAATAGATATATCGCCAATTTCAACACCACCCCAGCCTCCCAACGGCTTAAGGCACCACCGGTCCGTCGCAAACTGGCCCACAACCCTCAGGGTCCGTCATGATGCTGCTGGTGTTACCTTCCTGCCACCAAGTCAAGGTAAGCCTTGTGACGAAGCACAGCAGAGGGAGATTCAGTTCAAAACTGGTAGAGCTGCTCCCTCGCAGCGCCAGAGACCCGGGTTCGATCCTGGCCTCGGGTGCTGTCTGTGTGGAGTTCGCACATTCTCCCTGCTCCCTCGCAGCGCCAGAGACCCGGTTCGATCCTGGCCTCGGGTGCTGTCTGTGTGGAGTTCGCACGTCCTCCCTGCTCCCTCGCAGCGCCAGAGACCCGGTTCGATCTGTGTGGAGTTCGCACATTCTCCCTGCTCCCTCGCAGCGCCAGAGACCCGGGTTCGATCCTGGCCTCGGTGATGTCTGTGTGCGGGAGTTTGCATGTCCTCCCTGCTCCCTGCTACCTCACCGCGCCAGAGACCCGGTTCGATCCTGGCCTCGGGTGCTGTCTGTGTGGAGTTCGCACATTCTCCCTGCTCCCTCGCAGCGCCAGAGACCCGGGTTCGATCCTGGCCTCGGGTGCTGTCTGTGTGCGGGAGTTTGCACGTCCTCCCAGTGACCAGGGTGGGTTTTCATAAGTTCATAAGTGATAGGAGCAGAATTGGGCCATTCGGCCCATCAAGTCTACTTTGCCATTCAACCATGGCTGCATTACCTTTCCCTCTTAATCCCGTTCTCCTGCCTTCGCCCACGCGGGTTTTCTGTGACCAAGTGAGCTTCCTCCAGGGGCTCTGGTTTCCTCCCACATCCCAAAAGCGTGCGGGTTTGTAAGTAAATTGCCCCCACTGTGAATGGATGGGAAAGTGGGATAACATAGAGTGATCGATGGTCACCATGGACTTGGTGGAAGGAAGGGTCTGTGTCCATGCAGTATATATATAAACTAAACTAAACTAGAGGGTGTGAGCTATAGGGAGAGGTTGAGTAGGCCGGGTCTCTATTCCACAGAGTGTAGGAGGATGAGGGGTGATCTTACAGAGGTGTACAACATCATGAGAGGAATAGATCGCACAGAAACTTTTACCCAGAGCAGGGGAATCGAGGACCAGAGGACATAGGTTCAAGGTGAAGGGGAAAAGATTTAATAGGAATCTGAAGGGTAACTTTTTCACACAGAAGGTGGTGGGTGTATGGAACGAGCTGCCAGAGGAGGTAGTTGAGTCTAGGACTATCCCAACATTTAATATACAGTTAGGCAGGTACATGGACAGGACAGGTTTGGAGGGATATGGACCAAGCGAAGGCAAGTGGGGCTAGTGTAGCTGGGACATTGTTGGCCGGTGTGGGCGAGTTGGGCCGAAGGGCCTGTTTCCACACTGTATTACTCTATGACTCCAGTCCCTAGGGTCAGTGTGGAACCCAGAGTTTAGATCTGTGTGGAGTGGCATGTTCTCCCTATGACTGCGTGGGTTCTCTCCAGAGTATTACAGAGATGTAGAGTGGAAACAGGCCCTTCGGCCCAACTTGCCCATGCCAACTTACATGCCCCATCTAATCTAGTCCCACCTGCCTGCGTTTGGTCCATATCTCTCTAAACCTGTCCTATCCATATACCTGTCTACATGTTTCTTAAACGTTGTGATATAGTCCCTGCCTCAACTGCCTCCTCCGGCAGCTGGTTCCATACACCCACCACCAATTGTGTAAAAAAGTTACCCCTCAGGTTCCCATTAAATCTTTCTCCCTTCACCTTAAACCTCTGTCCCCTGGTTCGCAATTCTCCCACTCTGGTCAAGAGATTCTGGACATGTGTTTACCCAATATATTCCTCTCACAGCTAGACAAAAGTACTGGGGAAGCTCAGCGGGTGAGGCGGCGTCTATGGAGCGAAGGAAATAGGCGACGTTTCGGGCCAAGGCCCCGGTCGCGGCCCGAAACGTTGCCTATTTCTTTCGCTCGATAGATGCTGCCGCACCCGCTGAGTTTCTCCAGCACTTTTGTCTACCTTCGATTTTCCTGCATCTGCAGTTCCTTCTTGAACATATTCCTCTCACAATTTTACAACGGTGTTCTCCAAAAGTGTTTAATTTGGTTTGGTTTAATTTAGTTTGGTTTAGTTTATTGTCATGTCTACTGAGGTACAGTGAAAAGCTTTTTTGTTACGGTCTAGCCTGTCAGCAGAAAGACTATACATGATTACAATCAATCTGACCGCAGTGTTCTGATACAGGGTTAACGGAATAATGTTTAGTGCAAAAAGTCTAGTAAAGTCTGATTAAAGATAATCCTATGGCCTCAGTGAGTTAAATGGTAGTTTAGGACCACTCTCTAGTTGTTGCTAGGATGGTTCAGTTGCTTGATAACAGCCGGGAAGAAACTGTCCCTGAATCTGGAGGTGTGCGTTTTCACACTTCCGTACCCGATGTTCCCGATGTTGGGGGAGTCCAGAAATGTTCCCGTTTCCTTGCTGTATCGCTAAATTAAACTAAACTAAACTAAACTAAACCAAATCTGTATTGAATAACTGCAGCACTGTCAGAGACTCTGACCCTGAGTCCAGAACCAGGGGCCACAGTTTAAGAGTAAGGAGTAAGCCATTTAGAACAGAGACGAGGAAACACTTTTTCTCGCAGAGAGTTGCGAGTCTGTGGAATTCTCTGCCTCAGAGTGCGGTGGAGGCAGGTTCTCTGGATGCTTTCACGAGAGAGCTAGATAGGGCTCTTAAAAATAGCGGAGTCAGGGGATGTGGGGAGAAGGCAGGAACGGGGTACTGATTGGGGATGATCAGCCATGATCACATTGAATGGTGGTGCTGGCTCGAAGGGCCGAATGGCCTACTCCTGCACCTATTGTCTATTGTCTATTGTACCTCTTGCCCGATGGGAGGGAGCGGGGAGAAGAGGGAGTGTCCGGGTGAGACTGGTCTTTGATAATGCTGGTTTCCTCCCACATCCCAAAGATGTGCGGGATTGTGGGTTGATTGGCCTCCGTACGTTGCCCCTGGTGTGTAGGGAGTGCATGAGAAAGTGGGATAGCATAGAACAACTGTGGTTGATGGTCAGCAAGAAGTCAGTGGGCAGAAGGGCCTGTTTCCACGCTGTGTCTCTAAATCAAAGCAATACAGAAGGGCAAAAGTGGGAAGAAAGTGACCTGGTGTTACTGATAACGTAATAAAAAGGAATTGCAGATATTGGGCTCAGCGGGCTGAAGGGCCTGTTTCCTTGCTGTATCGCTAAACTAAACTAAACTAAAGTAAACTAACGAAACGTCGCCTATCTCCTTCGCTCCTTAGATGCTGCTGCACCCGCTGAGTTTCTCCAGCTTTTTGTGTACCCTAAACTAAACTAAATCTGTATTGAATAACTGCAGCACTGTCAGAGGCTCTGACCCTGACTCCTGATAGTTTGAAAGTTTATATTCATGTCATCAGTGATTGGAGCAGGATTAGGCCATTCAGCCCATCAAGTCTACTCCGCCATTCAATCATGGCTGATCTCTCTCTCCCTCCTAACCCCATTCTCCCGCCTTCTCCCCATGACCTCTGACACCCGGACTAATCAAGAATCTGTCTATCTCTGCCTTAAATATATCCACTAACTTGACCTCCACCGCCTTCGGTGGCAAAGATTTCCACAGATTCACCACCCTCTGACTAACGAAATCCCTCCTCATCTCCTTCCTAAAAGAGCATCCTCTAGTTCTGAGGCTGTGTCCTCTGGCCCTAGACCCTCCCACTAGTGGAAACATCCTCTCCACGTCCACTCTATCCACACCTCTGTAAAGTTGCTATTTCATCGGGAAACATGTGACCCCGGCTTCCAAGATGGCGGCCAACCCCGGCGACCATTTGCGTGCTGGCCGCAGAAGCAGATCTGCACTCACGTATTACAACCGCTCCACACTCTTAAACCTCCAGTCCTACAGATACAGTGTAAATGGCTCGACTACAATCCGCTGACTGGATAGCACGCGACAAAAAGCTTTTCACTGTACCTCAGTGCACGTGACAATAAACTAAACTGAACTGAACTGAGCTGAGAGGTAGAAACAGCTTGAGAAAGATGCAGCTGGTTATTCTTTTACTGCTACATCTTGTTTGGGGCTTTTAAGGCCAATTTAAAGCTCGTGCTCACAGCTCCCTGCACTGTTCAGAGGAGCGAGTGAAGAGGAGATTTAATAAAGCTGAAGAGTTGGTTCTAGCGTCGCTGAAGAAAGCAGCTGTTGTCAGTGGCCAGACGGACTGAGCTGGCGGGAGAGGTTGGGCAAGCTAGGCCTTTATTCCTTGGAGGGTAGGAGGCTGAGGGCTGGTTTTATAGATGTGAGGGGCTTAGATTGAGAGATGAAGGCACAAGTCTGAAGAAGGGTTCCAACCCGAAACGTCACCTGTTCCCCTTCTCCAGAGATGCTGCCTGACTAAAGAAGGTTTCTGACCTTCTGTTAAAGAATGGGTCGACTGGGAATATAGTCACTGGAATTTCGAAGGATGAGAGGGAATCTTACTGAAACATGTTAAATTCTCAATTCTCAATTCTGTTAACCCTTGCTGTCTCCTCCCCTTCCCACCTCTCCCTCAGCCCTCGGGCCCTGGCATTCCCTCTCTCTCTATCTCCCTCCCCCACCCTAGTCGCACTAGCTTCTCATTTTCACACCACAAACAGCTTACAATGGCTTGTTCCCTTTATCATCGATACTTTTTTGCATATCTTTCATTCATTGTTCTTTATCTCTCCACATCACCGTCTATATCTCTTGTTTCCCTGATCCCTGACCCGTCTGAAGAAGGGTCTCGACCCGAAACGTCGCCTATCTCCTTCGCTCCTTAGATGCTGCTGCACCCGCTGAGTTTCTCCAGCTTTTTGTGTAACCCTTAAATTCTTAAGGGATTGGACAGGCTAGATGCAGGATAAATGTTCCCAATGTTGGGGCAGTCCAGAACCAGGGGTCACAGTTTAGGAATAAGGCCATTTAGGACTGAGACGAGGAACATCGTCTTCACCCAGAGAGTCGTGAATCTGTGGAATTATCTGCCCCGTGACCTGTGCGGGTTTTCTCCAAGATGTTCGGTTTCCTCCCACGCTCCAGAGAGGTACAGGTTTGTAGGTTAATTGACTTTTGGTATAAATGTCAAATTGGTCCTAGTGCGTGCAGGGTAGCGTTAATGCGCGGGGATCGCGGGCACGCTGGGCCCATGGGCCTGTTTCCGTGCTGTCTCCCAAAGCTAAAACTAAATTAAATGCTGGTAGGTTAGTTCAGGTTAGTTTGGAGATGCAGCACGGAAACAGGCCCTTTGGCCCACAAAGTCCGCACTGATCAGCGATCGCCTCACATTAACGCTATCCCACGCGCGCTAGGGACAATTTACAATTTACGGAAGCCAATTAGCCTACAAACCCGTACCTCTCTGGAGCGTGGGAGGAAACCGGCGCACCCCGAAAAAAACCCGTGCGGTCACGAGCAGAACGTGCAAACTCCGTACAGGCAGCACTCGGCCTCAGAATCAAACCCAGGTCTCTGGCGCTGTGAGGCAGCAACTCACTGGTAACTGAACTGCCTCTTATAAATTATTCTATGTTAATGAAACCAAGAAAAATAGGTTAATGGGTGTGATCGCAAGGGAACGGGAAAGGTGAAAATAGGGAGGGAGAGATAGGAGTGCTGTCATTGCTCCCCTGGGAGCTAGTATGGACACAATGGATGGAAAGGCCATCTACAGTGTCATTATACAATTGGTGAATATTTCTGAAAGAAGCCCATTATCGAGCTCTGGGGAAAGATTAGTTTGATGGGCTCATCTGTTAGCCTTTTCAAAGAGCTAGTATGGGCACAGTGTGCCGAATGGCCTCATTCTATGCTTACAAGTCTCTGACATTAGTACTTGCTTTAATATTGATGGTCTTTTGGGAAACTTAAGTGCTAATGGCTTATTCAGGCAAAGAAGATTGGGCCAGGGAATTGAAATTAAAATTGAATAGAAATTAGTGAAAAGTAAAATTGAAACAGATTATCAGAAGATCCCTCCTTATTAACTCCAAAAGCTGATAAATGTTTGAGGTCAGACACAAAATGCTGGAGTAAAGGGGCTGTCCCACTTGGTGATTTTTGCGGTGACTGCCGGCATCGTTGACTGACGTACCAGGTCACCGAGAAATGATGCGAGGTGTTTTTTTCAAGTGTTCAAAATCTTTTGGCGACACTGATATGATGCCGGCAGTCGCCGAAAAAAAATCGGCAAGTGGGACAGGCCCTTAACTCAGCGGGTCAGGCAGCAAGCATCGCTGCAGGGAAGGAATGGGTAGCGGTTCAGGTCCAGACCCTACTGCAGACTGAGAGTCGACAGGAGAGGGGAACTAGAGGCTTGAAATGGTACAGGACAAATCTGAGCCGGCACTGATGGACTCAAGAAAGGTGGAGCCCACAATGGTCCATTGTGGGCTGCGGAAGAGGTGATGACGAAGGGATACGACTAGGGTGGGGGAGGGATGGAGAGAGATGGAATGCAAGGGTTTCTTGAAACTAGAGAAATCAACGTTTATTATACCGCTGGGGTGTAAACTGCCCAAGCGAAATGTGAGGTGCTGTTCCCGCAATTTGCATTGGGCCTCATTCTGAGAGTGGAGGAGGGCAAGGTCAGTGTGGGAACGGGAGGGGGAGTTAAAGTGTTTGGCAACCGGGAGACCTGGGTGTGTCATTGACACGGCAAGCAGAGACCTGGAATTTCATGCTTGAAGGAGAGATGGAGGCAGGTTCAACAATATCTTTTGTGCAGAACTTGAGTATAAGCCATAAAAGCAGAGACGGGGATGGGAACACAAGCAAATGAGAATTTAGGAGCTGGAGTAAGCCATTCTTCAGTCTGCTCTGACATTCGCCAAGATCGTGGGTGTGCTTTGCCCTCTGTGTTGGGCTGTACCTTTTCATCTTTGTCCACAACACTATTGGTCTGAAGATCCCGGAGCTGCCATCTGTCCACTCCCTGCCCAGATGCTGACTGGCCTACTGTGTACAATGGCCTACAATGGTTCTTTCATTGCGGTGGGAGATTGCAAACCTTCAACCTGTTTCGACTAATGCAATCAACTCGACGTGCACAAACAGAAGATCAAATAGAACAAGTTGTCCGACAACTTTAATCTGTGCACGCCACAGGAAAGAAGTTCATTTACTTTAGGTTTTGTTTAGTTTAGTTTAGTTTAGAGACACAGCGTAGAAACCAGGCCCCACCTGGAGTATCGCGTACAGTTTTGGTCTCCTAATCTGAGGAAAGACATTCTTGCCATAGAGGGAGTGCAGAGAAGGTTCACCAGACTGATTCCTGGGATGGCAGGACTTCCATATGAAGAAAGACTGGATAGACTCGGCTTGTACTCGCTGGAATTTAGGAGATTGAGGGGGTGATCTTATAGAGGCTTACAAAATTCTTAAGGGGTTGGACAGGCTAGATGCAGGAAGATTGTTCCCGATGTTGGGGAACTCCAGAACAAGGGGTCACAGTTTAAGGATAAGGGGGAAGTCTTTTAGGACCAAGATGAGAAGATCTTTTTTCGCACAGAGAGTGGTGAGTCTGTGGAATTCTCTGCCACAGAAGGT
Organism: Okamejei kenojei; assembly: GCA_035221665.1. NCBI lineage: Eukaryota > Metazoa > Chordata > Chondrichthyes > Rajiformes > Rajidae > Okamejei > Okamejei kenojei. Next base: position 8,830,949 of record CM069154.1, read on the forward strand.
AGTTGAGGCCAGTTCATTGGCTATATTTAAGAGGGAGTTAGATGTGCCCCTTGTGGCTAAAGGGATCAGGGGGTATGGAGAGAAGGCAGGTACAGGATACTGAGTTGGATGATCAGCCATGATCATATTGAATGGCGGTGCAGGCTCGAAGGGCCGAATGGCCTACTCCTGCACCTATTTTCTATGATTCTATGATTCTATGAAACAGGCCCTTCGGCCCACCGAGTCCACACTGGCCAGCGATCCCTGCATATTAACACTATCCTACACACACTAGGGACAATTCTTTAAAACATTTATACCAAGCCAATTAGTCTACAAACTTGTACATCTTTGGGGTGTGGGAGGAGAAGCCGAACTCGGAGGTCGCGAGGAGAATGTACAAACTCCGTACAGACAAAAGCACCCGTGGTCAGGATCGAACCCGGGTCGCAGGTGCTGCAAGTGCTGTAAGGCACGCAACTCTGCCGCTGCGCCACCGTGCCGCCCTAAATAGTAATCAAAGTAAAGGGCCTGTCCCACTTGGGCCGTCATTTACGCGACAGGCCGGTAGTGACTGATGAGCGACGGTCGCGCGCGTCATCATGTGTCCGCACAGCCGTCTGGAGCGCGTGACGTCATTTGAAGATTGACGCAAAATGCAGGAGTAACTCAGCGGGACCGGCAGCATCTCTGCAGGGAAGCAATGGGTGACGTTTCGGGTCGAGATTCTTCTTCAGACTGAAGAAAGGTCCCGACCCGAAACGTCCCCCATTGCTTCTCTCCAGAGATGCTGCCGGTCCCGCTGAGTTACTCCAGCATTTTGTGTCCATCTCCAATCGTCTTGGCCCCGCTCTTTTTTTTTTTTTTTAATTTACAAAATGCTTTTATTCAGAACAAACAAATACAAAGTAATAACACGATCAGAGAATGCCTATATTGGCATTTTACAAAGAAAATTCTCAAATTAAAATATTAACATGGAGGCCACCGAAACACAGGAGACATAGGCCTTGAACACGTATAAACGGTCAATACGGGAACCACCCCCCTCAAACCTGTACGAGAAGGCGTTAGAGTCAGGATGGAAATTCCGCCAAGCATCTACCAGCTCAAAAGAGTCCACCATCTCCCTTAAAGACTTTACTGCAGCCGGGTCACGCTGAACGCCAGAGCGATCTCTCACCTCGAGGGTACAATTAAAATCTCCCCCAAGGAAAACACACTCCCCACGGTCGATAGTGTTCAACAACGTGGTCACTTCCCTTGTTAAGCGCGTCTGCATTGCGCCGATCTTGGGGGCGTACACATTAATGAAGTGTAATGGCACGCCATCCAAACGCACGGCCAGATACAGCAAACGGCCCGGTACAATGTCCTGCACTCTGAGGATCTCCGGTTGGAAAGACGGGGCCAACAGGAATGCCACTCCACTCGAATTGGAGCTGAGATGGCTCATGTAGACCCCCCCTTCCCACTCCAGGAGCCAGGTGGGTTCATCACTAGCCACAGTGTGTGTTTCCTGCAGGAAGCTGACCGCGTACCCCCCGTCCCTGAGCACTGAGAGATGGTGATACCTATGGAGAGACCCCCTGCCCCCATTGATATTAAGGCTGGCTATAGTGAGCTTCATTTTGAGTGTACACTAGATCTTTTACCAGCCCCCAGTGAAGGAGTGGAGCCTCCCCTAGCCTTCTGCCCTCTCTTTAGGGCCTTAAAAAGCTCTTGGAACTGGCGCCGCTCATTTCCGTATTAGCCCCGCCTCATTCCCCTTCTTCTGAAGGATGGCATAAATGGACCGCATGGGCACCCTCAGGTCCGACCAGCGGTCGACAGCCAAATCCACCTTGTTCCTACTCCCTCTCGTATCCTTTAAGAACTTCCGAAGTTCCCAGACTTCGACAAGTCGTGACACAGGGCCGCGGGTGGGGCAGTCCGTCAACGCACTGTCGACGGACTCCGCGTACCCCTCCTCCTCGCACTCAATGTCCGAGCCCGAGTCCGGAAGGTTGCTACTCTCAGCCACCTCGCTCACCTCTCCTTGTGAGGTGGGCGTTCCAGCCACATCACACGGTCCCTCCTCTGTCACCTTCCCACCCCCAGGATCAGTGACAGGGGCAGGTACCGGTGCCTCTGACTGCGGCAAGCTCTCTGCTAACTGGCCAGTCTCCTGCACTCTCCCACCGCCCTCTGTAACCGGATTGGGAACAGTGAAGTCGGAGCAAGTCTCCGGGCCTTGCTGTAAGCGGGCCTGCCTAGAGTCCGACCGAAGGACACGATCCGAAACGACCTTGCCCTCCTCCGCGCCCAGGCTACCCGCCCCAACACCATCACCCAGAGAGGCCCCTACCCCCACCACCAGGTGAATCACCTCACTGTGACCCTCAGGGGCCGATGTTATTGAAGTCCCCCCTGCTCCCTCGACCAGTGGGCATCACACCCCTCATCTTGGCTTACAGCCTCAACGAGGAGCTCAGACTGGGGACCCTCCCCCTTACCCAAGTCCCCCGCTTCAGGCTGCCCCTGGTCATCCTCTAAGCTAGCAGACGCGCTCTCTGGGGGACAGCCCCCAAGGGTAATGTATCGCCACTCTCAGGTGGTCCCTGCACTACAGAGGCATCCTCCCCCTCAGAGGAAGAGTGCCCTGGGTCCCCCACCTCAACAGGAGGGGAAGGCCCCCCTTCAGGTTGCTCCTGAACTTCAGGGCCCTTCTCTATATCGGAGGACCCATGTCTCCTCCTCTTTGAACCACTGGCGTGCGGTGGCACAGTGATCTCCATTGCGGAAGCCTCTACCTCCACACTACCGTCTACTTGTTCAACCTCTCCAGCCCCCCGTTGGACCCTAGGCCCCTTATGCTTCCCTGGGCCGGGTTCAGAGGCGAGCACAAGTTTATACGCTGCCAGGGGTCCCGCTTGGAGGTGGTCTTCTTCCTGGGGCCCGCCCTTCTTCTTTTTCTTGACTTTCCTCCCCCCCTGACGCTCCCAACCGTCCCCGTCCTCCCCACGCACTTCACCCGCAACCACCGCCGCAGGTAGGGGACATGGGGGTGGTGGGGGGATGGGGGGTGGAGGTAGGGGAATAAGAGCCTTCACGGGCTACAGTGGTAGAACCAGCAGCCCCCAGATGGGCCAGCAGTGCTCTCCCGGGCCACCGTGGTGGAAGTGGCAGCCCGGGTCCTGGGACAATTCCTGCGAAAATGCCCCACCTTTTTGCAAGCGTGACAACGCACTTGGCCCGCGTTCCAAAACACGCGATAGGAAAATCATCCACCTCCACATCAAAACTCCCCTCCGTGTCCGTCCCCTGTGCCATCTGCATATACACACGACGTTTAAACGTATATATATGCTGCATCTCAGGATCATCAAACCTATACAACAATTTGGTGAGCCCCGACCGCACCTCCCCCAGCTTCCTTACATGTGGGAAGCAGGAGCGCATCCGGAACAAAAGTGGGAACGTTGGACAGAATGACCGGCAGCACGGGACCCCCCCATGGGTCCACCGCCGCAAAATTCCCACCCGCTGTTATGCCCCTTTCCAGAGCCAGAGCCACCGCCTGTTGAGTCTTCAGTAGAACAACCACCTTCCCACTGACCACCGCGCCCGAGACTATGGCTTTCTTGCCAACAGTCTCACCCAGCGCATCTAGAAAGGCCTTGAAGGGCAGGTTGCTCTGCATGTACATTTTTACCCCATGTGTGCGCCCCATCAACTCATGGCCCTCAGTCTCGGGGACTGCCGACCGTGCGACAGCTGCATAACTCTGAGGGGTCGCCATCTTTAATGCACAACACACAGTATCCGTCCTTTTTAAATCAAAGCAGTCTTTCTGCTGTTGCTGCACCTCCACTTTTGCAACAGTTAATGAGTCTTGTGAAGGCTTTCTTGGCAAAGCAACAGAAACAGTCTCCTCCTGATAAGATAGGAATGTCCGTGTCAATCCTCCCGCCGTCAAAAATGGAGCTTCCAGAGGCTTCTTCCCCAGGTCTCCGTCGCCTCCCCGGCTTCAACGAAATCCAAGGCACTGTTGCCGCACTTACCCAGCACACCTGGACCGGGCAAGTCGGTGTAGGAGGGAGCTTTCCGATGTTATTGACCACAAACACCGCTCCAGACTCAGCTCCCACCAGCTCAAGTGAATCTTGGCCTTCCGCCAGCCACTGCCGCTCCTACGACTTTCCAGATACACACAGACAAACCTTACTAATTAGAGGACTCTTTGAACAAAGAAAGCCTCTGCAGTCCGACAAAGCTCCGAACTGCAAAGTCTGACTGCTTTTGTTCCTCCCCACCTTCCGAAAAGTTCATCAAATCCTCCCCGCCAGCAGCACAGCTCCTCTCCTGGCCCCGCTCTGGGAGTAGGAGTAGGAGAATCCGGATCCGCAACAGCGGTGAGCCCCAGGCCGAGCTCGGCGATCGTTTGCCTGCTTCCGCTGCTGTTAGAGGTGAGACCTTGCGCCGCGCCTGGGTCACGGGCCTGTCCCACTTTTGCCATCAGTTACGCGACAGGCCGGTGGCGTGCGAAGATTTCGTGCAGGACGGAGTCCACACTGCTCCACACCACCCCACACTCCCGTCCCGCGCTACCCGCACGTTACCCACACGCGAGCAGGTCGAGTAAATGGCGCGCGAATTACAGTCAAGTGGGACAGGCCCTTAACCATCCAACACAGAAACAGACCCTTCGGCACATTTCAACCATGCTGACCAACTCGCCCAATGTCCCTCCTAACCTTTCTATTCCACGAGTCTGTCAAAGTATCTTTTAAACGCTTAGCTTAGAGATACAGTGTGGAAATGTCAGCTGTCTGTGAGTGCCTCGACTTAACTCGTTGTCTACAATGCTGGCATCGTTGATGGTGCCACATCAAAGCACTCAGTCTGTCTCATTGTCCCCAGGTCTCTGCTGTGGGACTTGGACCCAGGGTGTTTTGAACAGCGACGCGCTGAGACGCAGCTGAGGGCTCATCATGGCTTTGGGGAGCGGAGGGGCAGCAATTTACATCTGGGGTCCGTCTGCGCGCCAGGCACAAAGACGCTGGAAAGAAGTTAATTGACTTGATCAGGAGGAACGTCGTCCCTTTAATGCCTTGCAGACTGGTGCCTGAACCTAACTCGATTTGGCCATTTGCAGTCTGCATTACGGTAATAGAGTTTTGTCTGAAATATAGGCCTCACAAACCAAATCGTTTGTCCAGGGCCCCAGCCACACAACAGCGGCTGAGTGGAAAATCACATTACGTGTGCCTCTTACATTGTGCATGAAGGAAGGCAAGGGCTAGGCGAAAATAAGCAGCCAAGGTTGTTCAGGATATCTTAGCCGATCTTTGCTGAAAGGTGACTCGTGTTACGAGAAAGACTGGCGCCCCTGCGTAACTTTGTGCCTTGCTAATTTTACTGGGTTTTTAAATGTCTGCATGTGATCGCAATGTTGGTAAAAGCTGCGTGGGAATAATGTGAGACTGGGTGCGTCGGCATATCTGAGGGTTGGGTTTATTATTGTTGAGTGTTGAGCGGAACAGTGACAAGCTTTACGTGCAGGAAGGAACTGGTTTACACCGAAGACGGACACCAAATGCTGGAGTAACTGGGCGGGGCAGGCAGCGTCTCCGGAGAGAAGGCATGGGTGACGTTTCGGGTCGAGATGCTGCCTGGCCCGCTGAGTTACACCAGCATTTTGTGTCCGTCTTCATGAAAAGCTTTGTTTTGCAGGCAGTACAAATATTTCAGATAAACTGCACATCAGTACAATCTTGTCAAACTCGAGCGCAATAGATAGATCAAAGGGGAAGATACAGAGCGCAGAATATAGTTCTCAGCATTGTCGCGCACCGGTTCCAGAGACAAAGCCCAATGTCCGCAATAGGGTAGAGGTGAATCAGACAGTGCCTTAGACATCATCTCACACAAGATGTTGTATCGTTTATCCTTCATTTGTTCACGGTGGGCAATTTAATTGTAATCATGTCTCTTCTTTGACTGGAGAGCACGCAACGAAAAGCTTTTCACTGTACTTTGGTCCATGTAAGAATAATAGCAAACTAAACTAAACTACAGTTAAATGAAACTAAACTAAACGAAACTAAACGCGTATGGAAGGACCATTCAGTAGCCTGATCACGGGGGGGGGGGGGGGTTGGGGAAGAAGATGTCCCTGAGGCTGGGGGTGCGCGCTTCCAAGCTCCTGTACCTTCTGCCGGACGGGAGCGGGGAGAAGAAGGAACGACCGGGGTGGGACGAGGTATCTGTTAATATCAACCATAATATACTTTAATGTTTCTGGAATAAATGAGCACAAGTGGACAGTATCTGGTGTCTATACTTTCACAGCAGGCCCGGGCACAGGTTAATATTACGCTGGGTCTGATGGGGGTGCATCAATATTTAACGAGGGTCTCAGAAGGTTGATTAATATTTACACAGGCTCTCGGGGTTTAGATGAATATGTGCAACGTCTCTAGATGTCGATCAATATTTATGGAGGGTCTCGCCACATCTGTTAGTATTGATAAAAAGCTCCACCCACCCCAGAAGTGTTTGAAACCTGCTGTTCTAAAGGGTATTGGAAGAATTACCAGACATTAAAGGTCTATGTGTAATACAAGGGTTTCTATGATAACTAACCATTAATGCACAGTGTATGGAATTTTAGTTTTAGTATAAAGATACAGCGTAGAAACAGGCCCTTCAGCCCACTAAGCCCACACTGGCCCATTCACACTCGTTCTATGTTATCCCATTCTTCTACAAACTAGGGGGCAATTTATAGAGTCCTATAAACCTGCACGTCTTTGGGAGTGTGGGGGGAAACCGGAGCACCCGGAGAAAACACCCGCGGTCACCGGGAGAACGTGCAAACTCCACAGAGAGCACCCGAGGTCAGGATCGGACCTGGCTCTCTGGCGATTGTGAGTTTAGTTTAGTTTAGAGATGCAGCGTGGAAACCGGCCCTTCAGCCCAACGGGTCCGTGCCGACCAGCGATCCCCGCACATTCCTTCTACCCTACACACGAGGGACAAGTTACAGGAGACATTTAACCTACACATCCAACGTCTTTGGTATGTGGGAGGAAACCGGAGCACCCGGAGAAAACACGCGCGGTCACCGTGAGAACACGCAAACTCCGCACAGAGAGCAGCCGAGGTCAGGATCGAACCCAGGTCTCTGGCGCTGCGCCACCGTGCCGCCCGCGAGACTTATAACGTGCATTCACAGGGGGGAGAGTGGGATGTGAATTAGACAGTTAGACGCCAGCAAGAGATGAAAGGGCTATAAACCCGTCAATTCCTCGATGCGACCTGTCCAAGCATTGTGCCAATGTAAAAAGGTCTTTTAGCATCATCCTATTACTTAACATTATTAGAGTTATGGACTACTAGAGCGGCACGGTGGCGTAACGGTAGTGTTGCTGCTTTACAGCGCCAGAGACCCGGGTTCGATCCTGACTACGGGTGTTATCTGGAATTTGCACACTCCCACCGTGACCCATTACATTCTTCCTGTGAGCGCGTGGGTTTTCTCCGGGATCTCCGGTTTCCTCCCACAAAAGACAAAAGACAGGTTTGTAGGTTAATTGGCTTTGGTAAAATTGTAAATTGGCGCTAGTGTGTGTAGGATAGCGTTAATGTGCGGGGAGCGCTGGTCGGCGCCGACTCGGCGGGCCGAAGGGCCGGTTTCTCAGCCGTATCACTAAACTAAACTAAAGACGATGACGCAGAGTATTTTTTACAGAGTGTTTTTCATTACAGAATATAAATGAATTTAGAAGTCAAGATGTGACTTCAACTCCCAGCGGGCAGAGCGGAGGAAAAATGATTAGAGTGAGGAATTGTCAGTCCGTGGGGTGCCTGAGGCTTTGAGGTGTGTCAGATGCGTTCCCTTTAGTTCTTTAGCTCGGACTCCCAGGGGGTTGTCTGTGCACACGTCTACTCTATAATCCCCAACGGAAACGGGAGGAACCCGCAGATGAGGTACATGGCCCGGTTTAAACTGAGACGCTCGCTGGTGGAGCGTAAAGAAGGCCCCTCGCTCTCTGCAAAGTGTTAATAATAATAATAATGTCCTAACTGTGGGATGGATGGAAGGCAATGAGAAAACAAACTAAAAACTGAAGGGAGATCGCAAAGTGCTTTCAGACAATAAAATACTTACAAAGCGTTCTCATTGTTGTAACGTCCGAGTTTTAGGTGATCAAAGAAGCAACAATCGGCTTTTAATAACACCAGAAGATATTGGAGCAGAATTAGGCCTTTCGGCCCATTGAGTCTGCTCCGCCATTCGGTCATAGAGTCATACAGTGTTGAAACAGGCCCCTCCGCCCAACTTGCCCACACCGGCCAACATGCCCCATCTACTCTAGTCGCACCTGCCAGCGTTGGCCCATATCCCTCTAAAGCTGTCCTATCCATATCTTTCACTCATTGTTCCTTATCTCTCCACATCACCGTCTATATCTCTCGTTTCCCTGATCCCTGACCAGTCTGAAGAAGGGTCTCGACCCGAAACGTCGCCTATCTCCTTCGCTCCTTAGATGCTGCTGCACCCGCTGAGTTTCTCCAGCTTTTTGTGTACTATCCATGTACCTGTCTAAATGTTTCTTAAACATTGTGATAGTCCCTGCCTCAACTACATTCACCGGCAGCTCGTTCCATACATCCACCATCCTATGGATTTCCTACTAAATCTTTCCCTCCTGACCTTAAACCTATGTCCTCTGGTTCGCGATTCCCCCACTCTGGGCAATTGACTCTGTGCGTTGACTCGATCTATCCCTTTCACAATTTTGTACACCTCTACAAGATCACCCCCCATCCTCCTGCGCTCCAAGGAATAGAGTCCCGGCCTCATCAACCTCTCCCTGTAGCTCAGGCCCGCAGGTTCTGGCAACATCCTCGTAAATGGATCATCTTACTCTCTCAACCCCATTCTCTTGCCTTCTCCCCATAATCGTTGATGCCCTTACTGATCAAGAATGACCAGTAATGACCATTCTCTGGGTAGCCCAGTTTGAATACATTCATTGACAATATAGGACAATAAATCATAAGATTATTAGGAGGCCGACACGGTGGCGTAGTGTTGGAGCTACTGCCTGACAGCGCCAGAGGCAGAGGTTCAATCCTGGCTACGGGTGCTGTCTGTACGGAGTTTGTACCTTTTCCCCGTGGGTTTTCTCCGAGATCTTCGGTTTCCTCCCACACTCCAAAGACGTAAGTAAATTAGCTAATTGGGCTTGGTATAAATGTAAAATTGTCCATCGTGCGTGTAGGGTCGTGTTAATGTGCGGGGATCGCTGGTCGGTGCGGACCCGATGGGCCAAAGGGCCCCTTTCCGCGCTGTGTCTCCAAACTAAACCAAACGAATCTTATTCTTTGCAATGGACGAGAATGAGCGCGGTTAACACGCATCGAGGTAGAGACTGAGGCAGACAGGTTTAATCCAATCATTTATATCCGAGATGCACAGCAGATATCCATCTCATGTTTAAGAAGTGATCCAGTGTAATTATTTGTTGCTAGGCACTTCTAATTGTTAACCGGCATTTCAGAGGCAGGTGACAAAATCAAAGTTGTGCGGGGGATTAGAAGGGATTAATCCGAATTTGCATTGCTGGCACTAAGCTTTATTAGCTGGCAGGTTCAGAAGAGGAATTGGGATGGACAACAGGGACAGACTTCACCATTAACTCCCTCATGTCCGGAACCTGGTGTTCTTACATCCACCAGGTTTATCAAGGAACCTCAAACGTTCAAGAAACATTTGGACGGGTACGTGGCTTGGACGGGTTTAGAGGGAAATGGGCCAAATGTGGGCAAATGGTCTTTAAAAGACCAAGACCCATCTCGGTCAGATAAACACAAAATGCTGGAGTAACTCAGCGGCACAGGCAGTATCTCTGGAGAGAAGGAATGGGTGACGTTTCGGGTCGAGACCCTTCTTCAGACGCATCTTGATCAGCATGGGCGAGTTGGGCCGAAGGGCGTGTTACCAGGTTGCGTGTCTCTATGACTCTCTGACCTTGCTAGGGGTTTTTCTGAGATCAAGATTGGATATTTTTTTTTTAGTTTTTAGTTTTTTAAAGATACAGCGTGGAAACCGGCCCTTCCGCCCATTGAGTTCGCGCTGACCAACGATCACCCGTTCACTCGTTTTTTTGCCTCCACCGAGTGATAGATTGAAAGATGCAACATGGAAACAGGCCCTTCGGCCCATTGGGCCCATGTCGACCCTCAACCACTCATTCGCGCCGGACCCTATGTTACTCACTTACACATCCACTCCCTACACACCAGGGGCAGTTTACAGAGGTCAATTAATCTACAAACCTACATGACCTGAGGATGTTTGAGGAAACCGGAGCACCCGAAGGAAACCCACCCGGTCACAGGGAGAAAGTGCAAACTCCACACAGACAGCACCCAAGGACAGGATCGAACCCGGATCCCTGACTATCAGCTGCGCCACCGTGCCGCCATGATAGAGACCGCATCTGGGTCAGATGCTGCCTCACCCGCTGAGCTCCTCCAGCAGTTTGCTTTTCGCTCTGCACTTTGTAAACCCAGATTCTTTCTCCACAGCTGCTGCCTGACCTGCCGAATATTTCCAGAACTTTTATTTTTCTTATTTCCGGAACGTTTTTATTTTGCATTTCCACCAGGTGGAATCCTCAGGCGTTGGAGACCCTTGGACCATCTTTAATCAGACTTTACTGTGCTTTATTGTGCGGTAAACGTTATTCCATTTATCTCGTATCTGTACACTGTGGATTGTAAGCATGTATAGTCTTTCCGCTGATTAGATAGCACGCAACAAAACAAGCTTTGCCATGGGCGGAAATCGTTTTTAAAACATGGGGGGGACACACATTGAGGCCTGACATCTAGGGCCGGATCCAGCCATTAAACCAAAATCATCCAGCCCGCAGGCGTATTTTTTTACAATTAGTTTTCGCGACGTGGGAACTGCAGCCAGTCCCGGGGCAAGCGAGCCGATCTGGGACTGGCTGCAGCCCCCAGGTCACAAAACATGGGGGGGGAATGTCCCCCATATCTCAAAACATTGGGGGGGGGGGGAGGGTAGGGGGGGAGGACAGGTCCCTCCTGCCCCCTCCCCCAGGATTTCCGCCCATGCTTTTATACTGTACCTTGGTACACATGACAATAATAGACTCAATGCAACTAAATGGAAATGAAAAAAGTGTAGGAACAGCACCTGATATTTCGCTTGGGCAGCTTACAACCCAGTCGTATGAATGTTGATTTCTACAATTCCAAATAACCCTTGCATTCCCTCTCTCTCCATCACTCCCCCACCCCAGTTGTCCTGCTAGTTTCACTGTTCACATCCCTTTCGTTATCACTTCTTCCACAGCCAACAATGGACCATTGTGGGCTCCACCTTTATCTGGGTCATTCATCAGTCTGATTTGTTCTCTACCTTCCAAGACCTCTAGTTTCCCTCTCCCCCGACTCTCAGTCTGAAGAAGGGTCTCGACCCAAAGCGTCACCTATTCCTTCTCTCCAGAGATGCTGCCTGACCCGCTGAGTTACTCCAGCATTATGTGTGTATCTTCTGGAAATTAAAAATTCTTTCTCCAGAATTTTGTATTACTTTATTGAAGGTGGCACAGCGGTAGGGTTGCTGCCTTACACCACCAGAGAACTGGGTTAGATCCTGACTACGGGCGCTGTCTGTACGGAGTTTGTACGTACTCCCCCATGACCCGCGTGGGATTTCTCCAAGATCTCCGGTTTCCTCCCACACTCCAAAGACGTACAGGTTTGTAGGTTAATTGGCTTGGTGTAAATTGTAAATTGTCCCTAGTGTGTAGGATAGTGTTAGTGTGTGGGGGTCGCTGGTCGGCAGGGACTCGGTGGGCTGAAGGGCCTGTTTCCGTGCCGTGTCTCTAAACTAAACTAGAGCCCATTTGAAAAATTGTTGAGTCGTGACTTCATTAAATTCGTTTGAGCACATCGAGTAATATATCTCTGCATAGGAAGGAACTGCAGGTGCTGGTTTAAACCAAAGATAGGCACAAAATGCCGGAGTAACAGCGGGACAGGCAGCATCTCTGGAGAGAAGGAATGGCCGACGTTTCGGGCCGAGACCCTTCTTCAGACTGAACTGATCAGTATGATGAAGGGTCTCGACCCAAAACGTTGCCCATTCCTTCTCTCCAGAGATGCTGCCCGTCCCGCTCAGTTACTCCAGCATTTTCTGTCCATCTTCAGTGTATAACTAGTGCCCGCAGTTCCTTCCTGCACATTTTGAAGGAATGGGTGACCCTTCTTCAGGCTGAGAGTCAGGGGAGACGGAAATGAGAGATATGGAAGGGCAAAGTGTGAAAATGAGGGATCAAAGGGGACAAAGGTCATTGAACATGTAGAATAGATCATTGTTAGCTGGGGAGGGCATACGATGTAAAAATTTAAATCGGGGGAACTGAACTGATCAGTATGATGAAGGGACTCGACCCGAAAAACGTCGCCCATATCATCTCTCCAGAGATGCTGCCTGTCCCGCTGAGTTACTCCAGCTTTTTGTGTCTGCCTTTATTTATGTGTATGTGCTGAACCAGGGGTGGGGAACCTGCGGCCTTAAGGCTGCGTGCGGCCTTCTAGGCCATTAAGTGCGGCCTTTTGAATAAATCCACATTTTGTAGAACAAATACTTTCATTTTTATTCACATGCTTATGTTCGTCTTTTATTATCTTTATTTTAACCTTAAAATGAACGTATTTAAAATACCAAAGAGTAAAAGAAGATTCAACGAAATAATCCTCCCCGACTGACAGCCACAATTAAAACATTAGTAAGTCATGAGGGCAATTTTAACCAGTTAACGTACATTTTGAAGTATATCTAATTGAAGTTTCTTGGATGAGTCCTTATTAGATTACAGCTAACTTAATGTGGCATTACTTTTTTTAATTTTTTTTTTAAATTTATTAGACGCAAATGTACAAAAATAGAACCAACTGCCTATAAAATTATATAGTTAGTGTACAGCTTCAATTTTAACTTTAAAAAATATATATATTTTTATTAGAAGCAGTGTTCTAATGAACCGCGACATGTGACAAAATACATTTATTGTACATCTTCCATTTTAATTTTGACAAAAATAAAATATAAAAAGAGAAGGAGAGCAAGAGAGAGAGAGAGACAGAGTGAAGGAGCTAGTGAATGTGACAACCCTTAAACTACCAACGAGTGTAGTCACAGAGTGAATAAGTGAAAACTTACACAAAAATAAAAAGACAAAAATGAAAAATAATAAAAAGGGGAAAAAAAGCCAAACGTGTTGATGAACCTACTTCGTTTCTCACCCCACCCATCGCCCTAATTTTAATTTTTTTTAACTCTGAAAAGAAAGGAGAAAAGGCAAGAAAGATAAACAGTGAGATGTGCAAAGATGGAGCCCCTAGACTACCAAAGTAGTGTCGCTAAAGAGTGACTAAAAGAAAGAAAGAAGAGAGGAATAGAACAAAAAAAGAAAAGGACAGAAAGAAAAAAAAAGGAAAAAAGAGAAACAAGTGGTGATGTGCGGCCTGCCTCTCATCCCTCCCCACCCACCCCACCCAGCCCCGAAATTAGATTTAAATGCACACTTGTGTTGTGCCATACGCTCCTTGTAATACATCAATGACTGGTGTTCATGTCTTGGAAAAATGATCTGTTTTTTTCTGCCAAGACAAGTCTAATATTCTCAAGATGTAGTGTCTTCCGACATGAAAAGGTTCCCCACCCCTGTGCTGAACTAAAGAGTGTGTGGGTGTGGACAGGACAACTGTCCCCACACACGGTGTTGAATCGAAAGCCTCCGCAGGTAATGTGAAGCAGGGCGACTGCCCCTTGCTGTGCGGTAGTGGAGTGAAGTGACAGCTCTCTGAGCCTCCTGCTCAACGCTGACACAGAAGACCATCAAGGGATGTACGTAGAAACCTCCCACCTCCTGCACTGCCAGCAAGAGCCCTCGTCTCCAATTCTGAAAACATGCACAAAATCCCGCTGCTGCTGCTGCTGCGGTTTTTGATATTTGACAGGTAATTCAAAGCAATGTGCAGATACCTGCTCTCAAAAATGTGAGGGGCTAGATTATTATTCTCAGAATGCCATGATTCTCTCTTGTGATTCTCTCCCCCCCATCGGTTTGAATGCAAGAGACTGGCGTAGGCGTGTTGCCCACGGCTGTGCTGGATTGTACACAATATCAGTGAACGCTTCACAGATAGACGCAAAATGCTGCCGTTATGCCCCTGTCCCACTGAGGAAACCTGAACGGAAACCTCTGGAGTCTTTGCGCCCCACCCAAGGTTTCCGTGCGGTTGCCGGAGGTTCCTAATGGTTGAAAGCGGTTTCCGTTTTAAAAATCGGTAATTTTTTTAGTCGAAGCCGGTTGCGATGCTAGTTGAAGGTGGTTGCCGGAGGACAAAAACCTCCGGGAACCGCACGCAAACCTTGGGTGGGGCGCAAAGTCTCCAGAGGTTTCCTAAGTGGGACAGGGGGCATAACTCAGCGGGACAGGCAGCATCCCTGGATAGGAAGAATGGGTGACGTTTCGGGCAGAGACCCTGTCTGAAGTCTGAAGAAGGGTCTCGATCGGAAACATCGCCCATCCCTTCTCTCCAGAGACGCTGCCTGTCCCGCTGAGTTACTCCAGCATTTTTGTGTCTGTCTTTGGTGTAAACCAGCATCTGCGGTTCCTTCCTACACAGTGTCTGCTTCACCTTCACTTGAATCATTATTTCTCTTATTTGCTTACAGCAATAGGTAGACAAAAGTGCTGGAGAAACTCAGCGGGTGCAGCAGCATCTATGGAGCGAAGGAAATAGGCAACGTTTCGGGCCGAAACGTTGCCTATTTCCTTCGCTCCATAGATGCTGCTGCACCCGCTGAGTTTCTCCAGCACTTTTGTCTACCTTCGATTTTCCAGCATCTGCAGTTCCTTCTAAAATATTTACAGCAATATGTCTACGAATATGCCATTCTGCCCACTGTGGCCATGTCAGCTTACGATTGGGAAGGAAGGGTCCAATCTCAGCCCTGATCACATTGAATGGCGGTGCAGGCTCGAGGGGCCGAATGGCCTGCTCCTGCACCTATTTTCTATGTTTATATGTTTGTCACAGCATAGAGCCGCTGCCTCGCTGCGCCAGAGTCCCCGGTTCGATCCCGACCTCGGCTGCTGTCATTATCATGGAGATCGCTCCCGTTTTCCTTGCGGAGATCGGCCACGTTCTCTCTGCTTTCCTCCGGGTGCTCCCGTTTCCTCCCACATCCCAAACAAAACGTGTGGATGTGTGGAGGAGACCCTTCTTCAGACTGTGTAAAGATCTCACGGCGCCAGAGACCCGGGTTCCATCCGGAACTCCGACGCTGTCGTTTTGGAGATCGTTTACCTTCTCCCTTCTCTCCTCCGGGTGCTCCAGTTTACTCCCACACCCCAAACAAATTGTGCCGATGTTTGGGTTAAATAGCCTCTGTAAAATTGCCCCTGATGTATAGGGAGGTGATGAGAAAGGCAGAGCGTTGCAGGCAGCTAACTGTACAAGTGCTGCCTCACGGTGCCAGAGACCCGGGTTCGATCCTGGCAACGTCCTGGGATCTTGGGCAGTCTTTGATCAGTATGGGTACCAGGGGTTATGGGGAGAAGGCAGGAGAATGGGGTTAGGAGAGAGAGATAGATCAGCCACGATTGAATGGCGGAGCAGACCTGATGGGCCGAATGGGCTAATTCTGCTCCTATCACCTATGGCCCATTCTTTTTCACACAGAGAGTGGTGAATCTGTGGAATTCTCTGCCACAGAAGGTAGTTGAGGCCAGTTCATTTGCTATATTTATGAGGGAGTTGGATGTGGCCCTTGTGGCTAAAGGGATCAGGGGGTATGGAGAGAAGGCAGGTACAGGATACTGAGTTGGATGATCAGCCATGATCATATTGAATGGCGGTGCAGGCTCGAAGGGCCGAATGGCCTGCTCCGGCACCTATTTTCTATGGTTCTATGACCTATGGCCTTAAGAAAAGAGGGGGTGAGATTCATCTCCGATGATGCTGCTGGCCTTGCCGAGGCAGCGAGAGGTGTAGATGGTGTCAATGGAAGGGAGGTTGGGTTTGCGAGATGGTCTGGGCTGTGTCCACAATCCCCTACGTAAGATGTAAGATGTTCTTTACCACGTACCAAGTGTCCTGACCCGAAACGTAAGCTACCCATCTTCTCCAGAGATGTGTAGGAAGGAACTGCAGATGCTGGTTTACTCTTAAGGTGGACACAGAATGCTGGAGTAACTCAGCGGGTATCTTTGCAACTCAGGCGGCATCTTTGGAGAAAAGGAAGGGGCAACGTTTCGGGTCGAGACCCTTCTTCAGACTCAATCCAGTGATGCGGCCTGACCTATAGCACCCTGTGTCACTTTAACCACGTTTTTTGGAACCAAACCTCCTTATCTCGAAAATAGAGTCAAATTAACTCAGCGGGCCAGACAGCATTTATGGAGAAAGGGGATACGAGACGTTTCTGGCCGCGAGCCTTCTTCAGACTGAGAGTCAGGGGAGAGGGAAACGAGAGATATGGACTGATATCGAGAGATACAGAGCAAATGAATGAAAGACATGCAACAAAGTAACGATGATAAAGGAAATGGACCATTGCCAAACTGTCCTAATATGGTTCAATAGCATGTTTTAGTAAAACATCCTGTGTGGTTTAATGTATCAAAGTCAGAAACTAAACACAACGTTACCTTCCATCAATAGAGATAATTACGCAGGATGATAATTGGTTCAAACTCCAGAGTAAGATCTCTCTCCAGAGTAAGACTGCCGGCGGGACATCAACCACCTCGACTTCTCCACTCCCCTGTCTCACTCCAATCTCTCCCCCCCCCCGAACGTACTGCCATCGACTCACTCCGTAACAACCCAGACTGGGTTATCAAACCCGCCGACAAGGGAGGTGCCGTGGTAGTCTGGCGCGTCGATCTCTACAAAGCGGAGGCCGCGCGCCAACTCTCGGACACCTCCTCCTACTTACCCCTGGACCATGACCCCACTGACGAACACAGGCCACCCATCTCGAGCACCATAACCGACTTCATCAACTCCGGCTCCCTACCCCCCCCCCCCCCCCCGAGCCTCTAACCTCATCGTTTCCCAGCCCCGCACGGCCCGATTTTACCTTCTCCCCAAAATCCACAAACCCGACTGCCCCGGCAGACCCATTGTCTCTGCCTGTTCGTGCCCCACCGAACACATTTCCACATACCTTGACTCCATCCTATCCCCCTTTGTTAAATCCCTCCCCACCTATGTTCATTTGACTTCAGACACTCTCCGTCGGCTCCGCGCATTCCATTCTCCAGGCCCCCATCCTCTCATCTTTACCATGGACGTCCAGTCACTCTACACCTCCATCCCCCACCAGGACGGTCTTAAAGCCCTCCGGTTCTTCCTCGACCAGAGGAGCAACCCATACCCGTCCACTGACACCCTCCTCCGCCTAGCGGAGTTGGTCCTCACCCTCAATAACTTCTCTTTTGACTCCTCCCATTTCCTCCAAACACAAGGCGTAGCTATGGGCACACGCATGGGCCCCAGCTACGCTTGCCTCTTTGTCGGGTACGTCGAACAATCCTTGTTCTCGGCGTACCAGGGCCCCATCCCCGACCTCTACCTCTGTTACATCGACGACTGCTTTGGTGTCACCTCCTGCACCCACACACAACTGACTGACTTCATTCATTTCACCACCAACTTCCATCCGGCACTCAAATACACTTGGACCATTTCCGACATTTCCCTACCATTCCTTGACCTCACCATCTCTATTGCAGGTGATACACTCCTGACCGACATCCACTACAAACCTACTGACTCCCACAGCTACCTGGACTACTCTTCCTCCCACCCTGCTTCCTGTAAGGACTCCATCCCCTATTCCCAATTCCTCCGTCTACGCCGCATCTGCTCCCAGGATGAGGTGTTTCCACACCAGGTCATCACAAATGTCCTCATTCTTCAGAGAACAGGGATTCCCCTCCCCCACTATAGATGAGGCTCGCACCAGGGTCTCCTCCATACCCCGCAACACTGCCCTCTCTCCCATTCCCCCACTTGCAAACAGGGCAGAGTCCCCCTGGTCCTCACCTTTCACCCCACCAGCCGGCAAATACAACACATAGTCCTCCACCAGTTTTGCCACCTCCAACGTGACCCCTCCACTCGCCACATCTTCCCATCTCCCCCCATGTCTGCCTTCCGCAAAGACCGCTCCCTCCGCAACTCCCTTGTCAATTCTTCCCTTCCCTCCCGCTCTACCCCTTCCCCGGGCACTTTCCCTTGCAACCGCAAGAAATGCCACACTTGTCCCTTCACCTCCCCCCTCCACTCCTTTCAGGGACCCAAGCAGTCCTTCCAGGTCCGACAGAGGTTCACCTGCACCTCCTCCAACCTCATCTACTGCATCCGCTGCTCCAGATGCCAGATGATCTATATCGGTGAGACCAAGCGGAGGCTTGGCGATCGCTTCGCCGAACACCTCCGCTCGGTCCGCAAAAACCAACCCGACCTCCCGGTGGCTCAGCACTTCCCCTCCCATTCCGTATCCGACCTCTCGGTCCTGGGCCTCCTCCACGGCCAGAGTGAGCAACACCGCAAGTTGGAGGAACAGCACCTCATATTCCACTTGGGGAGTCTGCATCCTTTGGGCTTGAACATTGAATTTTCTCAATTCTGTTAACCCTTGCTGTCTCCTCCCCTTCCCACCTCTCCCTCAGCCCCTGGGGCCCCTGGCATTCCCTCTCTCTCTATCTCCCTCCCCCACCCTAGTCGCACTAGCTTCTCATTTTCACACCACAAACAGCTTACAATGGCTTGTTCCCTTTATCATCGATACTTTTTTGCATATCTTTCATTCAATGTTCTTTATCTCTCCACATCACCGTCTATATCTCTCGTTTCCCCGATCCCTGACCAGTCTGAAGAAGGGTCTCGACCCGAAACGTCGCCTATCTCCTTCGCTCCTTAGATGCTGCTGCACCCGCTGAGTTTCTCCAGCCTTTTGCGTACCCAAGATCTATTAACAATCGGTGCTTTGCTGCCCCTTAGTGGCCAGGGTGATAAACAGGAAGCTTTGCTTAGTCTGAAGAAGGGTCTCGACTCGAAACGTCGCCCATTCCTTCTCTCCAGAGACGCTGCCTGTCCCGCTGAAAGTTGCTCCAGCATTTTGTGTCTACCTTCAATTTAAACCAGCATCTGCAGTTCTTTCCTAAACAGCTTAGTTTAATTTTAATTCAAAACATACGGCGTGGAAACAGGCCACACTGCGCCAACCAACAATCACCTAGACACCAGTTCCATCCTGCGCACTAGGGGTCAATTTACAGAAGCCAATTAACCTACAAACCTGCACGTCTTTGATGGTAGTTGAGGAAGAAACTATATCACCATTTAAAAGACGTTTGGACAGGTACATGGTTAGGAAAGAATTAGAGGGATACGGGCCAAACACGGCAGGTGGAATAGTGTAGATGGGGCATCTTGATCAGCGTGGCAAAGTTGGGCCGAAGGACCTGTTTATGAAGGTCATGTTAGCTATGTTTCACTTTCCACAGATGCTTCCTGATCTGCTATTTCCAGCATTCCGATATTTTTGCCTTCAAATTTCTAGTTTCCCCAGCCTTTTGTTTTAACGTTATTTGTGAATTATTTTTTTTGGACCAGGAATTCCTCGAAAATGGAGCGACGGGGAGAATGCTGAATGGGGCAAAATAACCGCCGGGTTTGATATTGAAGGGCGCAGCGGTAGAGCTGCTGACTCACAGCGCCAGAGACCCGGGGTCGATCCTGACTGCGGGCGCTGGTCTGTACGGAGTTTGTACGTTCTCCCCGTGACCTGCGTGGGTTTTCTCCGGGTGCTCCCATGTCCTCCCACCATTGAATTGGAATCTGAGGGGTAACTTTTTCACACAAAGGGTGGTGGCTGTACGGAACGAGCTGCCGGAGGAGATTGTCGAGATGGGGAATATCCCAACGATGAGAAAACAGTGAGACAAGTACATGGACAGGACAGGTTTGGAGGGATATGGGCCAAACGTGGGCAGGTGGGACTAGTGTAGCTGGGACATGTTGGACGGTGCGGGCTATTTGGGCCGAGGGGCCTGTCTCCACACTCATTCTGTGAGAGGGGTGTAGCTTCTGAAGGTCACGGTTTAAGATGTGACCACACTCGTCTCCCCGGCACCCACTGACCCACACGCCCACATACTCAGTGCCTGCAGCATTACCTCACTGCACCACCAATCCATTTAAAAGATGTTAAATTTCATTCAGTTACTGGAGAAAAATAAATGGCTGGCGTAATTACATTACGGGCTCCCTCAACTTAGTTACAGCGTTACACATCATTCCTTACACAGTTGCATCCGCACTTTGCATTAACCGAGTCTGTAGGTAACAAAATCAGCTGGATCCCCTGTGTATTCCCATCGGTCTACAAACACAATTAGCCTCTACTCCCCTGCACCAGTTCACCGGAGGTTACTCTTGGACTCAGTTGGAAGGTTGTAACCGGCGTTTAAGTGTGTCTTGTCATCATTTTAAACCTGCTCCAAGATAGAGACTTTTTTTAAAATTACATTTATTTCTACAGCACCTTTGATGGCCTCAGTTCACAAAGACCTGGGATTGAGTTTAGAAGCCAACGTGGCAGCATAACCAAGCGTTACAAGTTCCCAAAACAGCGACTGATAAAATAAAATTGGAAAAATAGGACACAAGGTGCTGGAATAATGCCCCTGTCCCACTTAGGAAACCTGAACGGAAACCTCTGGAGATTTTGTGCCCCACCCAAGGTTTCCGTGCGGTTCCCGGAGGTTTTTGTCTGTTTCGACCATTAGGGAGACTGACAAAAACCTCCGGGAACCTCCATGAACCGCACGGAAATCTTGGGTGGGGCGCAAAGTCTCCAGAGGTTTCCGTTCAGGTTTCCTAAGTGGGACAGGGGCATAACTCAGCGGGTCAGGCAGCATGTCTGGAGAACATGGATAGGTGTTGTTCCATGCTGGGACCCTTCTTCAATCGGATAAATATTGGCCAAGTAATCTCTAGTTTAGTTTAGTTTGGCTGTGTTAGGTTTGGTTCAGTTTGGGAATACAGCACGGAAACAGGCCCTTCGGCCCACTGAGTCCATGCCGGCCACGATCACCCGTACAATAGTTCCATCCTCGATATTGGGGACAATTTGTTTGGAATGTGGGGGGAATCCGGAGCGCCTGGAGAAAACCCACGAGGTCACAGGAGGACCCAGGTCTTTGGAGCTGTCAGGCAGCAACTTTATCACTGCGCCACCGTGCTTCCACAGTCGCACAACCTTAACAGGAAAACATTTAGTTTCAGGTTTATTATGGTCGTGTGCACCGAGCTACAGTGCAATGCTATGGAAAGCTGTGCAAACCTCTCCCAAACAGCACCAGGATCGAACCCGGGTCGCAGGCGCTGGAGGAAGCAGCTCTTCATCAACTCCCCACCAGATTCTACCACTAACCTACACCTCAGGGGCAATTTGCTGTGCCCAATTAAACTCCCAACCCGCAAGTCTTTGGGGAAGAAGGGTACAGGAGCCTGAAAGCTTCTTCTCTGCAGCCGCCAGCCTATTAAACACTACACCCTCCAAAGAACTACATAAACTATTATTGTTATTATTGCACTATTATTATTTGTTTTGTATGTGTATGTGCACGTATATACAGTATAAACTGTGTGTGTATGTGCATGTATATACAGTATATACTGTGTGTATGCATGTATATACTGTGTGTGTGTGTGTGTGTGTGTGTGTGTGTGTGTGTGTGTGTGTGTGTGTGTGTGTGTGTGTGTGTGTGTGTGTGCGTGTGTGTGTGTGTGTGTGTGTGTGTGTGTGTGTGTGTGTGTGTGTGTGTGTGTGTGTGCGTGTGTGTGTGCGTGTGTGTGTGCGTGTGTGTGTGCGTGCGTGTGTGTGCGTGTGTGTGTGTGTGTGTGTGTGTGTGTGTGCGTGTGTACACTGAACTTTTTTTCTTGCTTATTATATTGTTTACAGAGTACTATGTTTACATATTCCGTTGTGCTGCTGTAAGTAAGTATTTCATTATGTGTAGGAAGGAACTGCAGATGCTGGTTTAAACTGAATATGGACACAATATGCTGGAGTAACTCAGCGGGACAGGCAGCATCTTTGGAGAGAGAAGGAATGGGTGACGTTTCGGGTCGGGACCCTTCATCAGACTGAAGAAGGGTCTCGACTCGAAACGTCACCCATTCCTTCTCTCTACAGAGATGCTGCCTGTCCCGCTGAGCTACTCCAGCATTTTGTGTCTATCTTCAGTCACAGGGGACTGTTGGTCGGAGGGCCTGCTGTCATTTGGAAAATGCCTCACTCAGCCAACTGAAGATTCAACCAGGGTCTCAGTTTGGGCATTTGCCCACTGAGGCAGGCAAGGTCCTAAAGCAAAGAGACCCGGCAACTTTTCAAATCTGCTTATGAATCCAACAGGTGAATGGCAAGGACGTTTCCGCAGGTGTGCAGGAGATAATTGAAATGTCGCCGGGTGACGGAGGCCATCTTGTCGTCGACGTGCTGTGGAAAAATGCGACGGGAAGGCACCACCGCAGTATTGACGTGGCAACGCAGACCGACCCGCCCACTGGCTGCACGGGTGTAACGCACCCCGCCTTACCCTCGCCTCTACTCTCTGACAGGTGTGTCATCTCCCCACTCTGTCACTCACCTCTGATCCAGCTGGAAGGAGCTTCATAGGAATCTGAGGGGTAACCTTTTCCACACAAAGGGAGGTGGGTGTATGGAACACGCTGCTGGAAGCGGTAGCCGAGGCTGGGACCATCCCAATGATTAAGAAACAGTTAGGCGGGTACATGGATAGGACAGGTTTTGGAGGTATGAGGACCAAACACGGGCAGGTGGGACTAGCGTTGCTGGGACACGATGGCCAGTGTGGGCAAGCTGGGCCAAGGCGCTCGTTTCCACGCTGGATCACTCCATGACGCCATGACTATGAGAGGGTTGTAGCTTAAATGAAGCTACATGTAGGGTTGAATTAATGTATGAATGAATGAATTAATGAATTAATGTATGAATGAATGACTTATTGTCACGTGTGACAAGTCAGTGATATTCTTTGTTTTGCGTACTGCCCAAAGTATGCAAAGAGTCGCTACATAAAGGTCATCGACAAAGTTGCAATGTATCTCGCACCAGGTCCTCTTTTGTTCCCCCTCCCCTCCTCACAGGTGGTCCACCCACAATAGGTCCTTCTTTGTTTCCCCCCCCCCCCCTCCTCACCCCCCTCCTCTTGTTGCGATCCCCCCCATGCCGGGACCTGCACTGTCACTGTATTCCTTAACAGAAGAGAGGTTTCAAGCGGACATCGTGTGGGGAGGGTGTATAACTTGGTGGCCCTTCATATACCATCAGAGAAGCTTGAGAAATTGAACTAGCCAAGAAAACCAGGAAATTAGATGGGAGAACGGATAATAAAATGTGATGTGAAATAGTTGGGGAGGAGAGGTTGAGGAAGGCCAAGGGGGTCACCATTGAACAGATACATAACTGGAATAACCAGCTATCTACTGTCACTACAACAGCAGGTCTAGCTTAGTTTAGAGATACAGCACAGAAACAGGCCCTTCGGCCCGATGAGTCCAGGCCGACCAGGGATCACCCGTTCAGAGTTCCGGCTTCAATCCCGATCTCGGGCTGACCTCTCTTTCCCTCTCAACTCCATTCTCCCGACTTCTCCCCTAACCCCTGACACCCATACTAATCAAGAATCTGTCATTCCCCGCCATAGAAATACCCAATGACCTGGCTTAAACAGCCGTCCATGGCAATGAATAACAGATTCGCCGCCCTCTGACTAAAGCAATTCCTCGTCATCTCCTTTCTAAAGGTGCGTCTATTTGTTCTGAGGCTGTGCCCTGTGGTCCTGGACCACTAGAGTTTGTGGAGAATAAAATGGAATGAGCGTAGGGTTAGTTTGAGAGCAGGCATAGACTTTCTGGCAAAGAGCCTTTTAGTTTAGTTGAGTTTAGTTTAGAGATACAGAACGGAAACAGGGCCTTCGGCCCACTGAGTCCGCGCCGACCAGCGACCCCCGCACACCAACACTATCCTACACACACACACACACACACGTGGGACAATTTACAATTGTACCAAGCCAATTAACTGACAAACCTGTACGTCTTTGGAGTGTGGGAGGAAACCGAAGAACTCGGAGAGAACTCACGCAGGTCATGGGGAGAAGGTACAAACTGAGTACAGACAGCGCCCGTAGTCAGGATCGAACCCGGGTCTCTGGCGCTGTGAGGCAGCGACTCTATCGCTGCGCCACCGTGCCGCCCTATTCACGCTAACACATTCCCGATACTCATTGTCCAATGTGCAATATGAACCCCTAAGAATGATAATAAGAAGGAATGGTCGCTGATTCCTATATATTTTTCCTTGGACACAGATATGACTTCCTGCATGGATCTACTGCTGACCTCAACTACAACCATTACCCTCGAGTGGAATGTGAATGCAACCTTCAGGTAACTGAGAAGCACTCAGCCAGCCAGAGACTTGCAGAGTGATCGCCATCTTGGATATGATAGAGATCAGCGAGCAGAGCCAACTAAAGTAACATTGCACGTTGGGTGGGAGGGAACCGCAGACGCTGGTTTACAACGAAGATAGACACAAAATGCTGGAGTAACTCAGCAGCTCAGCCAGCATCTGTGGAGAAATGGAATAGCTGGCGTTTTAGATTGAGACCCTTTATTTTGACTGCAGAGCTGAAGAAGGTTCCTGACCCAAAATGTCACCTCTTCCTTTCTCCACAGATGCTGCCTGACCCACGGAGTTACTCTAACATTACACAACCGGTCACTTCACTTCCTAAACCCCGTAGACAATCGGAACTGGACAGGGAACGAAGGAAATGTTTATAAGTTTGCATCCTGGTGGCATGAATATCGATTTCGCACAATTCTCTTAAACCCTTGCTGTCTCCTCCCTTCCTACCTCTCCCTCAGCCCTCGGGCCCCTCCTCCTCTTTTTCCTTTCTTCTCCCCGCCTCCGCCCACCTCCTATCAGTCTGAAGAAGGGTTTCGGCCCTAAACGTTGCCTATTTCCTTCGCTCCATAGATGCTGCCGCACCCGCTGAGTTTCTCCAGCATTTTTGTCTACCTTCAATTTTCCAGCATCTGCAGTTCCTTCTTAAACAAACGTTTTTTTATGCAATGATTCTACAGAGTGGATGTGGGTTTAGTTTAGTTTAGTTTGGTGGCACATTTACCAAGGCATATCGAAAACCTATTTTGTTGCGTACTGTTGTTAGAGTATATTAGAAAATGGATAGATGATGTTTTGGGTGGGTATCCTTCTTCAAAGTGAGATACAGTGAAAAGCTTGTATCAAACGCTCACCATTCATTAACCCAATCATCCCCTGGAACATTCTCGTAACGCGCATTAAACGTTATTCATTTATCATGTCTCTGTATGCAGTGGATGGCTCGACTGTAATCATGTATTGTCTTTCCGCGGACTGGGTTAGAATGCAACAAGCTTTTCACTGTACCACTGTGTACAGATATAAGATAAAGGGAATAACGTTTGGTGCTAGATAAAGTCCAGTAAAGTCCGATTAAAGATAGTCTAAGGGTCTCCCATGAGGTAGATAGTAGGCCAGTACTGCTCTCAATTGGTGGTAGGTTGGTTCAGTTGCCTGGTAACAGCTGGGAAGAAACTGCCCCTGAGTCTGGAGGTGTGCGTTTTCACACTTCTGTACTTCTTGGCTGATGGGAGAGGGGAGAAGAGGGAGTGAGACTGGTCTTTGATAGTGCTAGTTTCCGCCCACATCCCAAAGATGGGCGGGTTTGTAGGTTAATTGGCCTCCGTAAAGTGGCCACGTGGGTCTCCTCCCACATCCCGAAGACATGCGGGCTTGTCGGTTAATTGGCCTCGGTGTCTTGCAGGTTAATGGCCCCTAGCGTGTAGGATGCAACAGTGGGATAACATAGAACTTGTGTGATCAGGTGATCGATGGTCGTCGTGAACTCGGTGGGCCAAAGGGCCTGTTTCCATGCTCTACCTTTGAAATAAACTGAACTGAGCTGAAGCAGATTGCGTTCTGAAAGAGGCAGAAGAGTTTAATGAAATCGGTCCATCAGCAAAACAAAGAAAGTGCATGCTCGGAAGTGGTAGCAGGTCAAAATGAAGAGCACTTGATCTCAATACAAGAACCATTGTATGACAGGTGAATTCATGGCACACATGGGGGTAAATGGATTTGATTTAATAAGCTATACGGTCGTGAGGTACATGAATACTCCAGAGTATGAGCTTTATAAAAAATATGTGGAATGGACAAAGAGGAATGGGAGGTATATTCCAGATAACAAGAGCCATAATAGGAAATGTCCCAAGATCAAATAATCGAGATGTAGAGACAGTATGGGTAGAGATAATTAATAAATGCATGTTAACACTAATGGGATTAGTTTATAGCTTTCCCATTAACTGGTGGCATCTCTTGGAAGCTACAGCAAGGACGGAATAATATTTTTTAAAAGCTAGCAACAGCGGTAATGCAATAATTATGGGGAATTTAAAATGTCCAATGGACTGAACAAATCGATTTGACAAAGACAGTCTAGTGGGCTAATTTATCAAATGCTTTTCAGACAATTTCCTATTACAGAAAGTAGCGGAACCGACCGGGGAATGGGTTACTTGAGGTTTTATATGTTGTAGAGAGACAGGGGTAATAAATAATTTCATATAAAGAATCCCCTGGGGAAGAGTGATCATAATATGAAAGAACTTGCGGTTGAATTTGACAGCGACATTCTTACATCAGAAGAATTGAATAACTCAGATGAATTCATTTGCAAAAGGATGAGAGACAAGCTCGCTTAAATGGATTGGGAATTGGATTAGTGATCAGTCAGAAAGATACATTGATCAATAGACAGTGGTACATATTTAGAGAAATATTAAAAAATTTACTTTGGAATGGGAAACACAAACTCCACAAGAAGACGGCTCCGTTCATGACTAACTAAATAAGTTAGGGGTGGCATTACATCCAAGGGTAATTTTTGTGAAGAATGGCAAACCTGAGATTTGGAGGTTTCTTCAGTTTAACTTATTTGGAAACCAGCTATTCCACGAAGATAGAAGAAATTGTAGATGTTGGAATCTTGAGCAAGACTCGAAGCTCAAGTGAGCTGGCGCAGCGGTAGAGTTGCTGCCTCGCAGCGCCCGAGACCCGGGTTCGATCCTGACCACGGGTGCTTGTCTGTACGGAGTTTGTATGTTTTCCCTGTGACCGCGTGGGTTTCCTCCAGGTGCCCTGGTTTCCTCCCGCACTGGAGTGCCACTGTGCCTGCAGTGAAACCTCAGGGAGATGATGGGCTAAGGAAGTGCAAGCCAGGGGAAGCCTCTGGTCAAGTGAGTATGGAAGTTGGGAGGTCATCTTGCACTTATATAAGACGTTGGTGAGACCGCATTTGGAGTATTGTGTTCAGATCTGGGCAGGACACAAAATGCTGGAGTAACTCAGCGGGACAGGCAGCATCTCTGGAGAGAAGGAATGGGTGACGTTTCGGGTCGGGACCCTTCTTCAGACTGATGTCAGGGGAGTGGGCGGGACAGAGATAGAATGTAGTCGGAGACAGTAAGACTGGTGGGAGGACTGGGAAGGGGGAGGGGATGGAGAGAGAGGGAAAGCAAGGGCTACTTGAAGTTAGAGAAGTCAATGTTCCTACCGCTGGGTGTAAACTATTCAAGCAAAATATAAATTGCTGTTCCTCCAATTTGTGCTGGGCCTCACTCTGACAGTGGAGGAGGCCCAGGACAGAAGGTCAGATTGGGAATGGGAGGGGGAGTTGAAGTGCTGAGCCGCCGGGAGATCAGGTAGGTTATGGCGGACTGAGCGGAGGTGTTCAGCGAAACGATCGCCGAGCCTGCAATCGGTCTCGCCGATTGTTGACACCTGGAACAGCGGATACAGTAGATGAGGTTGGAGGAGATGCAAGTGAACCTCTGCCTCACCTGAAAAGACTGCCTGGGTCCTTGGATGGAGTCGAGGGAGGAGATAAAGAGACAGGAATTGCATCTCCTGCGGTTGCAGGGGAAAGTATCTGGGGAGGGGGTGGTTTGGGTGGGAAGGGATGAGTTGACCAGGGAGTTGCGGAGGGAACGGTCTCTGCAGAAAGCAGAAAGGGGTGGAGATGGGAACATGTGGCCAGTAGTGGGATCCCGTTGGATTCAGTTCTGGGCACCGTGTTAAGTAAGATAATGTCAAGCTTGAAAGGGTTCAGCGAAGATATACAAGGATATTGCCAAAACTAGAGGGTCCGAGTTATAGGGAGAGGTTGCGTGAACTGAGTCTCTATTCCTTGGAGCGCAGGAGGATGAGGGGTGATCTTATAGAGGTGTATAAGATCATGGGAGGAATAGATCGGGTAGATGCACAGAATCTCTTGCCCAGAGTAGGGGAATCGAGGACCAGAGGACATAGGTTCAAGGTGAAGGGGAAAAGATTTAATAGGAATCTGAGAGGTAACGTTTTCCACACAAAAGGCGGTGGGTGTATGGAACGAGCTGCCAGAGGAGGTAGTTGAGGCTGGGACTATCCCAACATTTAAGAAACAGTTAGCTAGATACATGGATAGGACAGGTTTGGAGGGATATGAACCAAGAGCAGGCAAGTGGGACTGGTGTAACTGGGACATGTTGGCAGGTTGGACCGTAGGTCCTGCTTCCACTCTGTATCACTCTATGACTCTAAGGACAGGACACTGGTCACTGGAATGGACACTAGTTATGGACACTGTTTCACGATGAGTAGGACGGCGTGAACTTGTTGGAGCTTGAACTTACACCGTTCATATTCAGAGCTGAACGACTGACTTTGGACGTTCCCTCGGGCACAGCTGAAAGCAAAGATACTGGAGGCTTCTCTGATCTTTGGCTGAAAGATTGTGGTTCTTGTATTTCAGGCTGAGGACGAGAGCGTGGCAAAGCCAAACCCCCTCCGCGAGGCTCCAACCGTTCAGGACCAGGACAGCGGACTGGGATACATGGATGGCAGCGGGCAGTACGAGGAGGAGTGGGGGGAAGGAGAGGGCGGTGAGAGGTGCCGGGAGCTGGGCGGCAGCGGCGACTTGCGGACCAGAGCCGAGACGAGTTTCAGGGGCCCCGTCACCTCTGATGATGAATGGAGCGACTCGGGCATGCACGGGATCAGCCACGGGGAGTACCAACGGTTTCAGAAGGTCCTGGAGGAGAAATGGCAACTGTACAGCAGGGCCAGCAAGCCCGAGCTGGGCAGGGAGGCGCTGGAAGAAGCGGAGACTGGAAACAAATGGGAAAAGAAGGTGGAAGAGAGGAAACCTGGTAGTCTGAGGAAGTGCAAGTCAGGGGAAGTCTCTGGTCCAGGGCAGGACACTGGTCACTGGTCACTAGAGAGGACACTGGTTGTGGAGCAACAGAAAGATCTCCAAACGTGTCCAACCAGCGATGAAACGCACTGCAGGGTCAGGTCCAAGAGTTGCCATCAGAACCCTGCCCAAGGTGCTCCAAGTCCAAGCATTGTTGAGGCATCTGTACCTGATCCAGCCTTGGGCGTCACCACAAGCTGTGACGATGCCCGTGAGGGAGCTGGACGTGAGCAGAGGTCCGGGCAGGATTCATGGCCGGACAGTAGACGGAGGCGAGAGTCTGATTCAGGGCACGGGTGGCTGCACATCCCACGGCGCGCACGGCACTACCGCAGCTACATGCAGCTGGTGCAGCAGAGGGCAGCGGTCGAGTGCAGCGCAGACCCGTCAGACGCCGGAGGAAACACCATCGGCCCGGGCCGCAGGTCGGAGGCTGTAGGCAGCAGCCTCGCCGCCAAGAAGCAGACGAGGGAGCGGCTCAGACAGCGGGCGGCGAGGATCGGGGAGCAGCGCGGCGCGTCGAGCACCGAGGACGACGGAGACGCCTTGAGCGAGATCAAGATGGGAAGGCACTGGAGCAGAGTGGACAGGCAGCAGCAGTGGGCACAGGCGAGGGACAGGAGGCAGAGGAAGGAGGTGCGAAGCAGACTGGAGGAGGTCGTGAGTGAACGAGCACAGTCGGCGGGAGGTGGAGAGACCAGAGCTGCCGGCATCATTGAGCTGAGCCGCGGCTTGGCCAACCGACGGAGAAACAAGAAGGTTTTCGACAACTGGGTGACAATCCAAGAACTGTTGGCGCACGGCTCCCGGGCTGCAGATGGGACAGTGGTCTACAGTCCCCTGCTGTCCGTCACCACCGTGTAGAGAGAGACACACACACACAACTGGAGACACAACTGGAATCCTGAGCACAACACAAAGCGCTGGAGGAACTCTACGGGTCAGGCAGCATCCGCGGAGGGAATGCAGTCTGGTTATAAGAAAGAACTGCAGATGCTGCTGGACACAAAATGCTGGAGTTAAGGGCCTGTCCCACCTTTACAGGCGACTGCCAGCACACGTCATACGTCGCCGACATTTTCAACACGTTGAAAATTCAGCGGCGACCAGAAAGACGCTAGACTCTTTGGGGACCTCTCACAACCATACACTGTATGGTCATGAGAAGTCACCCGCAACATGTCGCCAGGGGGCGCCTGTATGGTCGTGAGAGGTCTCCAAAGACTCGTAGCGTCTTTCTGGTCGCCGCTGAATTTTCAACACGTTGAAAATTTTGGCGACCTACGACGGGTGCCGGCAGTCGCCTGCAAAGGTTCACGTAAGTGGGACAGGCCCTTAACGCTGTGCGTGCGGCAGCATCTATGGAGAGAAGGAATTGGCGAATTTAGTTTACTGTAGCTTAGATAAGTTTAGTTTAGTTTGGATTTGATTAGATATACACATCGTGGAAACAGGCCCTTCGGCCCACCCAGCCCATGCTGGCCAACGTTCACCCGTACACTTGATTGATGTTACAAGGTCATAAAGTCATAAGTGATAGGAGCAGAATTAGGCCATTCGGCCCAACAAGTCTACTCCACCATTCAATCATGGCTGATCTATCTCTCCCTCCCAACCCCATACTCCTGCCTCCCCCCCCCCGACACTCATACTGATCACGAATCTATCCATCTCTGCCTTAAACATATTTATCATTCTCCCTGTTCCGCATCCTACGCACTAGGGGCAATTTACAGAAGCCAATTAACTGAAAGACCTGCACGTCTTTGGAATGTGGGAGGAAAGCGGAGCACCCGGAGAAAACCCACGCGGTCACAGGGAGAACGTGCAAACTCCACACACACTGCACTCGTGATCAGGATCGAACCTGGGTCTCTAGCGCTGTGAGACTGTGCCGCTGGTTGGTATGAGTTGATGGTTAGCATGAAGAACAAGCATTTCGCTGTATCTCTGTACACATGACAATAAAGAAACCATTTGAACCGTTTTGATTTTTTTTAAACAAATTTTCCTTCTCCTGTTCACTGAAGCAGCCTCATTCACTTCAGAATAAAATGGAGATGGGGAGGATTTTCTTTAGCCAGGGGTGGTGGATCTGTGGAATTCATTGCCATAGAAGGCTGTGGAGGCCAAGTCAACGGATATTTTTAAGGTGGAGATTGACAGATTCTTGATTAGTGCGGGTGTCAGAGGTTATGGGGAGAAGGCAAGAGAACGGGATTTGGAGGGAGAGATAGATCAGCCACGATGGACTGGGGTAGTATAATTGATGGTCCGAATGGCCTAACTCTGCTCCTACACCTTATGAACCTATGAGCATATAAAGCTGGCCCTTCAGCCCATTGAGCCCATGCCAACCCTTTTCACAAATCCAACGCTAACCACATTTCGCAGTGTAGTGGGCAAAATGTGTAAGAAAGAACTGCAGATGCTGGTTTAAATCGAAGGTAGACACAAAATGCTGTGGTCTGAAGAAGGGTCTCGACCCGAAACGTCGCACATTCCTTCCCTCCAGAGATGCTGTCTCACCCACTGAATTACTCCAGCATTTTGTGTTTACCAACACTAGCCCTTCTTTGATTGTCCACATTCCAGTCAACCTCTCCCAGGTACTCCCACTCATCCACACTCTTGGGAAAATTTAGTAAGAAATTAACCTTCTACCTCTTTGGAATATGGGAGGAAACCGGCAGAAATCCATGACTCACTTCAATGATGCTCGATTGTCTAGGTACAGTGAAATTCTTTGCTTTTGTCCAATACACAAAATACACCAGAGTAACCACTGTTTCTGGTGACGACATATCGAAACATATAAGATTATTAAGGGTTTGAACACGCTGGAGGCAGGAAACATGTTCCCGATGTTGGGGGAGTCCAGAACCAGGGGCCACAGTTTAAGAATAAGGGGTAGGCCATTTACAACGGAGATAAGGAAACACTTTTTCACACAGTTGTGAATCTGTGGAATTCTCTGCTTCAGAAGGCAATGGAGGCCAATTCTCTAGATGCTTTCAAGAGAGAGTTAGATAGAGCTCTTGACGATAGCGGAGTCAAGGGGATATGGGGAGAAGGCAGGAACGGGGTACTGATTGGGGATGACCAGCCATGATCACAATGAATGGCGGTGCTGGCTCAAAGGGCCGAATGGCCTACTCCTGCACCTATTGTCTATTGTCTATCGACAAACTTGCAAAGTACTCTTTATCCTTTATCTCTGCACTGTGGACAGCTTGGTTGTAGTCAGGTAGCCACAAAATGCTGGAGTAACTCAGCGGGACAGGCAGCATCTCTGGAGAGAAGGAATGGGTGACGTTTCGGGCCGAGACCCTTCTTCAGACCATGTATAGTCTTTCCTTTGACTGGATAGCAAGCAAACAAAAGCTTTTCACTGTACCTCGGTACAATCAAGCTGTTACTGCATGTGGGTCAGTTTCAAGGTTCCCCCAAAAAATTTATGATAGGTCAACGAATGTTTTATTGCATGAGAGAGTGCTGTATAAATTAAATTTATTATACTTTCCAATGTTTTGCAAATTATCCATAGTCACACTAGTGGGGCTTAGATAAATTGTTCCCTCTCTCCATCGAGGCTATTCATTAACAAGAGAGGAATCCTCCTGGGTAATAGGCTTGGCAAATGTTATCCCGAGGATTATTTGTAAACCGTTTAAAGAATTCATTAGCCCCAAATCCTTTTAACTTGATAAGTGTCTCTCTGTCAGACTCTTCAAAATGCTCATGACATTCAGAATAATAGCAAAAAAATGCTCATGACATTCAGAATAATAGCAAGGACAGTTTGCCAAGAACAGTCCAAGGCAGAAAATATTCACTTCATCACTTTAGTTTAGAGATACAGCGCGGAAACAGGCCCTTCGGCCCACCGAGTTCATGCCAGCCAGCAATCCCGCAATGTAACACTATCCTACACACACACACACACACACACACACACACACACACACACACACACACACACACACACACACGAGGGACAATTACAATTTTTTACCGGAGCCAATTAACCTAGCAACCTGTACGTATTTGGAGTGTGGGAGGAAACCGGAGCACCCGGAGAAAACCCATGAATGGGAGAATGTGCAAACTCAGTACAGACAGCACCCGTAGTCAGGATCGAACCCGGGTCACTGGCGCCGTGAGGCAGCGACCGAACCCGGGTCACTGGCGCCACCGTGCCACCCACTTACAAACATTCATATTCTGTTAGCCATTATGTTACACTTAGTGATAAAATATTTAGTCCTTCTTTAGTAGCGCGCTTATAAATGTAATTTCTGCATGTCTAAAGTATGGGGAATTTCAGATAAAATAAAGAAACATAGAAATTATTTCACCTTATTAATCGTGGTCTAAAGTAATTAACACTTGGTTGTAACTGTATCGTTTTCAATGTATTGGCTACAAATGTCTCTCCCCCATTAAACCTCCGTACTCATTCAATTAAGGATATTGACCTCTGAGGTCTTTGAAGGACACTCCCTCCTCTCCCAAGAGGCAAGAGTTACAGAAGTTTGAAAACGCTCACCTCCAGATTCAGGGGCAGTTTCTTCCCGACTGTTTTCAGGAAACTGAACTGTCTTTTCATCATCCGGAGTGCAGTCCTGACCTCCCATCTACCCCATTGGAGACGTTTGAATTAGCTTTAATCTTTAATCAGACTTCAATGTTATATCTTGTATTGAATGTAGTATCCTGTATCTTAGACATAGAAACATAGAAAATAGGTGCAGGAGAAAATAGGTGCAGGAGTAGGCCATTCGGCCCTTCGAGCCTGCACCGCCATTCAATATGATCATGGCTGATCATCCAACTCAGTATCCTGTAACTGCCTTCTCTCCATACCCCCTGATCCCTTTAGCCACAAGAGCCACATCTAACTCCCTCTTAAATATAGCCAATGAACTGGCCTCAACTACCTTCTGTGGCAGAGAATTCCAGAGACTCACCACTCTCTGTGTGAAAAATGTTTTCCTCATCTCGGTCCTAAAGGAATTCCCCCTTATCCTTAAACTGTGACCCCTTGTTCTGGACCTCCCCAACATCGGGAACAATCTTCCTGCATCTAGCCTGTCCAACCCCTTAAGAATTTTGTAAGTTTCTATAAGATCCCCCCCTCAATCTTCTAAATTCCAGTGAGTACAAGCCGAGTCTATCCAGTCTTTCCTTAGTCCATAAAAGTTCTTAGTAATAAAAGTCGATCTTTTATTTGTACGCTGTGGACAGCTTGATTCATAAGTTATAGGAGCAGAATTAGGCCATTCAGCCCATCCGCCATTCAATCATGGGTGATCTATCTTTCCCTCTCAACCCCATTCTCCCGCCATGCTCCCGCATAACGTTTGACACCCTTTCTGATCAAGAACCTATCAATCTCCACTTTAAAAATACTCAAAGACTTGGCCAGCACAGCCGGCTGTGGGTTGCATTCACCTATCGTGTGTTCTCTAACGGTATAGCACGCAAACAAAAGCTTTTCACTGAACCTTGATACACGCGATCCAAAATGTCACCCATTCCTTCTCTTCAGAGATGCTGCCTGTCCCGCTGAGCTACTCCAGCTCTCTGTGTCCACCTGTGGTAGTGATGTTCCTCTTTCACACACTGGGCTCCAGCTCGGTTCCCGTCTCCGTTGCCCTCATTTCATCCACCGCGGCCCCATTTCCAGCACTCCCTCTATTTAGGCTCCCCAGTTCTATTTGCCACGCTCCATTGAAATTCATCCGGCTGTTTCCCAGGCAAGCTTGAAACTAACCAGGACCTGGATCCATTAACTCCATCTACACTTCACGCTGCCTCGGAAAGGCCACCAGCTTAATCAAGGATGGCCACAAAATGCTGGAGTAACTCAGCGGTACAGGCAGCATCTTTGGAGAGAAGGAATGGGTGATGTTTTTCGGGACGAGACCGTTCTTCAGACTGATGTCACGGGAGAGGGAGACACATAGATAAGGAAGTGTGAGGTGTGAAAATAGGACAAAGGGGATGGAGATCAAGGAACATGTAGAATAGATCATTGTTAGCTGGGAGAAGGTAACAACAAATCCCGTCTCACCCCGGGCGCTCCCTCTTCTCCCCTCTCCCATCGGGCAAGAGGTACAGAAGTGTGAAAACGCACACCTCCAGATTCAGGGACAGTTTCTTCCCAGCTGTTATCAGGCAATTGAACCATCCTATCAACAACGAGAGAGCGGTCCGCATTTCCATCTACCTCATTGGAGACTCTCGGATTACCTTTAATCGGACTTCACCGGACTTTATCTTGCACTAAACATTATTCCCTTGATCCTGTATCTGTATACCGTGGATGGCATGATTGAAATCATGTCTTGTCTTATCGCTGGTAGACACAAAATGCTGGATTAACTCAGTGGGACAGGCAGTATCTCTGAAGAGCAGGAATGGGTGACATTTCGGCTGGAGACCCTTCTTCAGACCGAGAAGGGTCTCGACCCGAAACATCACCCATTCCTTCTCTCCATCGATGCTGCCTTACTCGCTGAGTTACTCCAGTATTTTGTGTCTACCTTGAATGGATAGCAGGCAACAAAAATGCTTTTCACTGTCCCTGGGTACATTGAGAATAATAAACTGAACTATATGAGAAGTGGGGAGGGGGGGGGAGGAGAAAATTAAAGTAAAATAGATGAATTAAGCATGCCAGATAAACAGAAAGTTTTGCTTTTTATTGAGTTTACAGCATTGATATAGCCCATCTAATCCAAATAAATAGATTAAATGGACTTCCTGTAGAACAGGGGATGAGACCTCAGCTGATTGTGTTCCTGATCAACAAGGAGGTGCTTTTTCCTCCCTGCTGAAAATTCCGTCAGATCTAGATGTATCGAATGCAGAACGTCCCCACGCCTCCACACACGCACCAGTGCTCCAGCGCTCCCAAAACTCAATTTAAAATATATTTATCAATCAATTTATATATATAAACTCTCTAATTTTATCTTTTTTTTGACATGCATAAAAATAAGATTCCAAAAACGATACCAAACGCCCCCCCGATGGCCACGCCACTGACAATGGCCCGTGCTGTCAAGCTGGCACTTTTGAAGAGGTCCTTTATGTTTTTCCAGAATGATGGCCGAGTCTTCTTCACTGGTTTGCCCTCCAGTGCCTGCAACTCTTCCTTCTGTGCAGGCGACAGCACTTTCATGTAATTCAGCTGCACCAGGTTGTCGGGGATCACTCGGACTGCGATCAGCACTCGCTTGACGACCTGCATCGTCTTGGCGTTCTGCACCTGACACATGTAGGTCCCAGCGTTCTTCTCCTGTACATTCTTAAAGTGGGGGCGGGGGGGGGGGGGAGAGAGAGAACATACAGCTTCGAGGTCAAGGATCAAAAGAGTTTAAATTGTCACGTGTACAGGCAAACCCAGGCAATAACGGACCTCTATATAACGGATTTCGGTTATAGCGGTCTGAGGCTCCCATTGCGTCACCCCCCTCAGGATGTTTCCACTAGTGGGAGAGTCTAGGACTAGAGGTCACAGCCTCAGAATTAAAGGATATTCTTTTAGGAAGGAGACGAGGAGAAATGTATTTTGTCACTGGGTGGTGAATCTGTGGAATTCCTGGCCACAGACAGCTATGGAGACCAAGTCAGTGGATATATTTAAGGCAGAGATAGATAGATTGTTGATTAGTAAAGGAGTACTAGATTGTTGTCTCATTTCAGATATACATTATCTGCCATATATTGCTTTTCGATTAAAGTTTGTGCTTATTTCAACATACTGAGGTGAAGCGAGAAGCCCACTTCTGTGGGAAGGTGAATTTTTCCCTGGATAGAGTGAAAATTACTCTGGAGTGATTATAATGCAAGGAAATTGTGAATTGCCTTTTAGCTTTTGTCCTCATTGACCATTAATAAGCAAAGTTATGACATCATTAAGGAAACAAAGATACACAATTATTGAAACCATAGTGATAGATTGTCCTGATATGATCATTGACGTGCATTTATCGTTAGAGTTGAAGTGAGAATGGTGCAACTGGAACTTGAGGCAAATTATTATTTGGTGAGAATGTGAGTACGATGTGGTTTATGAAGTATTTATATACAGCGGTCCTTTTAAGCCACGGTGATGTCAAAATACATGGGACAATAATCTCCGAGTTAATTTACTTAAAATCCAGTAGTTCTTAGAAATTGGGCTGGTCCAGTTTACATGTTTCCATCAGGTCTTCCCTCAGTCTCCGATGTTCCAGAGAAAACAATCCCAAGTTAATCCAACCATTCCTAAGGGGTAAATCCCTCCAAGACTTACAGCTCATACCCTCTAATCCAGGCAGCATTCGAGTAAACAGATGAACAAAAATGCTGGAGCTTCTCCAGCATTTTTGTCTACCTTCGATTTTCCAGCATCTGCAGTTCCTTCTTAAACATTCTAGTAAACAGCTTCTGCACACTCTCCAAAGATTTCACATCTTTCCTGTAAGAAAAATGCCCATAATGTATCATTGTTGTGAACTCTTCGATGAGTTAGCCACCATTTATCAGATCCTACTGTGCTGTCTCATTTTAAGGTCATAAGTGACAGGAGCAGAATTAGGCCATTCGGCCCATTAATTCTACTCCATCATTCAATCATGAATGATCTATCTCTCTCTTCTAACTCCATTCTCCTGCCTTCTCCCCATAACCCCATGAAGATCTTATGATTCCTCATTACAGAGCATTTCCACCTGTGTGCTGTGCAGAGTGCAGATGGCGGAGTAATTGGATTGCAAAAGGTTAACAGTTTTGGCCTGAATAATGAAAAATCTGTCATCTCTCTACATAAAACCCCATGTCTATTGATTGATCACACAAACCCTTCACAATTGTACTTTCCAAATGGCTGAAACTGTTGGATTTAGCCAGAAAGCGTTTGAACTGTTAATTCCACTCTAGCTTTGATATTAATGGTAACTTTGCTGGTTTTGACAACATAAAGTCCATCAAAAATGTTCGTGAGGATTTTACTTCTCAGCAGGTCAGGCAGCATCTGAGGAGGGAATAGACAGGCTCCACTTCGGGTTCATAGGTAATAGGAGAATTAAGCCATTCGGCCCATCAAGTCTATTCCGCCATTCAATCGTGGCTGATCTATCTTTCCCTCTCAACCCCATTCTCCCGCCTTCTCCCTTTAACCGCTGACATCAATACTAATCAAGAATCTATCAATCTTTGCCTTAAAAATATCCATTGACGGCCTCCTACTGTGGCAATGAATTCATAACAATTTCATCTTATATTTTCACCTCACCAATCTTGGGAATATTAATGTACACAAAAGATACTTCTGTCAAATCTTGAAAGAACTGAAGGGACCCAACTTATTCAACAATGGGGAACGATCAGAAGGCAAGCATTAATTGGATATCTCGACCAAAGAGCCACAAAAGACCAAATGTTCTTCTTCTGAAGGAACAGGAGTGGGTTTTTGCATATATTATTTGAAGTTTTTGCAGGGCAAGCATCATTATGCGGAGGGTGGTGGGTGCCTGGAAGGTGCTGCTGGAGGTGGTGGTTGAGGCAGATAAGATAGCGGCATTTAAGAGAACTTTGGACAGGCATATGGACGTGCATGGAAGTGAGGGATATGGATTATGTGCAGGCAGATAAAGAGTCGAGTCTGGTTTATTGTCACATGTACCGATCCATTCACAGTGTATATATAGATACACGATAAAGAGAACGGTGTGAATAATGCTTCATGCATGATAAAACCAGTAAAGTGCAATCAAAGATGGTCCAAAGGTCTTCAATGAGAGTTGGTCGTGGCATCATGTTCGACAATGACATTGTGGGCTGAAGGGTGCCGCATGTTCTGTGTTCCAAAGAGGTACAACTAGTGTAGCTGGGATATATTGGCCAGTGGTGGCAAGTTGGGCCAAATAGCCTGTTTCCATGCTCTATCACGCTCTGACTATGTTGTTCAATGACATTAGGATTGGGATATGGGCCCACAATTTTCCGTTTTTTTTTCCAATGATATGATGGCAGTTTATCTAAGTATCAAGGTTTCAAGGACTCAAGATCAGTTTATTGTCACGTGTACCAATTAAGGTACAGTGAAATTTGAGTTCTGCTAAGTGAAAAGCAACAAGACACACAACTATGTAATAATTAAAATAAACATCCATCACAGTGGATTCCACATTCCTCACTGTGATGGAAGGCAATAAAGTTACCGAACCTGTACGTCTGTGGAGTGCGGCTGGAATCCGGAGAACCCGGAGAAAAAGCATGCAGGCCACAGGGAGAACGTACAAACTCCGTACAGGCAGCACCCGTAGTCAGGATCTTGATTCTGAGATTGGACCCAACCAATAATGAAAGCGGACATTCTCGGCAGGGCCAGGTTTACGGTCAGGTTGAAGACTTACAGGTTGAAAACACGATCATGGTATTCGCACAAATGCGATACAAAGGGCCAAAACCTACACAGTGCCGGTGATAGATCAGCTTGGGTCAATATCAGCAATCCATCCCCAGCTGTAAGCACAAACTTAATTAAAGAGTAAGCATCGTGTTCTAAATTATGCGAGGAATAGATCGGGGAGATGCACAGAGTCCCTTGCCCAGAGTTGGGGAATCTAGAACCAGAGGTCATGGGTTTAAGGTGAGGGGGAAAGATTTATAATGGGAACCTGAGGGGTAACATTTTCGCACAAAGAGTGGAGGGTGTATGGAACAAGTTGCCAGAGGAAGTAGTTGAGGTAGGGACTATCGTAACATTTAAGAAAAAATTAAACAGGTACATATATTGGACAGGTTTAGAAGGATAAGGGCCAAATGCAGGCAAATGGGATTAGTGCAGATGGGACTTGTGCTATACTCTCGTGTGCATCTCTGATGCTTACTTTCCAAAATGTAGAAACAAAGAAAGGCAGATGCTGGTACAGTATATACCAAAGTGAGACGCAAAGTGCCGGAGTAACTCAGCGGGTCAGGCAGCATTTCTGGAGAGAAAAAAAGGATTGATGGGTGACGAGTACCTTGAGAATCATCATCCACGGTGTTTGTCTCGACCGTCGTAGGTACATTCTGAATAAGTATCGATCCGTGGTCACGAGTCCTTTTGCAAGTTTCCAGACAAAGACAAAGTCAGATGAGCCTAGCGTTTCAATCGTCTCGTCCAAGCAGCTGATGTTCAAGGAGGAACCCACGGCGGCGGTTTTAGTGATCAGGCCACATTCCTGGCTGACGAGACACAGGGCGTTTTTCAGGACGCAGTTATTCCGCTTTCCAGTTTGGCTGATGCCACAGTAATACTCGGACCTCCACCCCAGGCCACAGGTTTTGCTGCATGGGTTCAAGCTGACCAACAGCAGTCCAGTCACCGTGATGTTCTCAAACTCAGGTGGCAAGGTGCCAATGGGTGCCTGTTGGCTGTTG
The DNA here is from genome assembly GCA_035221665.1 of Okamejei kenojei. Classification (NCBI taxonomy): domain Eukaryota; kingdom Metazoa; phylum Chordata; class Chondrichthyes; order Rajiformes; family Rajidae; genus Okamejei; species Okamejei kenojei. The sequence goes on from CM069154.1 coordinate 8,871,841, forward strand.
GCCAGATGAGGAATCAGGAAAGCAAAAGAGACGAGGATAAGGCAGAGAGAGACAGGAGGGTCTGGCATTTCTGTAGTGGGGTGGGATGGAGGGAAGGGTTGGGGGGGGGGGGGGGGGGAGGATTCAGTGCTGCAGATTACCCAATTTTAATAAGGCTTTATTACATCAAACACCAGCACAATGGAGCACAGGGAGAAACAAAGGGTTGAGGTTACATAACAGCAATGTTAGCAAGGTTTCAGACGGACAATGGTCCAGAACTTGATGCCAAAATAACTAGGAAGACAATGCTGCTTACAAATTATGTTGAAATCGTCTACAAACTGCAGGCAAGGAGTAGATCTGTGAATATTGAGACGTTGGTGTCCAGGTGCACTGTTCAAAGTTGTATCAGGCAAAAGGAATCTTCCAGTCTGCCTCACTATTGAAGGCGTTTAACATGCGTGGAGATGTGATAGTTTAAGAAGCAAACTGAACTCACTGCAGCATCCAATACAATTATAACGTACTAGAGCAGGGGCCGGCAACCTACGGCCCCCGGGCCAAATGCGGCCCGTAACCGGGCGGATTTTTCCCCCCGTAATTATCCAGCCCGCCGAGCGCCGAGCTCAGGCTGTATCGCATCCTGCGCAAAGCCACCGGCACGGCCGCGCACCTTCTGTGAACACGTTTAAGAAAGAACTGCAGAAGGTGAGAGGGGAGGACTGATTCAAGAGGAAGCTGAGACCATAAGACAGGAGCAGAACCAGGCCAATCGGCCCATCGAGTCTGCTCCGCCACTTGACCATTGGCTGATTTATTTTCCCTCCCAACCCCATTCTCCTGCCTTCTCCATGTGACCTTTGACCAATCAAGATTACCAATCACGAACCTAAAGAAATTGTATCCTTTGTTTAATCTCAGTTTCCTGTCAATAAATGTAGTTTAGTTTAGAATTACAGCCAACCCGCGATCTCCGCACACTAACTCTATCCTACACACACGAGGGACAGTTTACAATTTAACCAAGCCAATTAACCTACAAATCTTTGGAGCGTGGGAGGAAACCGGTGCTCCCAGAGAAAACCCGTGCAGGTCACAGGGAAAACGTGCAAAATCCATACGGACAGCACCCGTGGTCAGGATCGAACCTGGGTCTCTGGCGCTGTTCGCCAGCAACTCCACTGCTGCGCCACCGTGCCGCCCTTAAATTGTGGAAGAAAAATGTTGTTTAGAACAGACCAGACGCATTTAAAACCAGATTACTGTTTATTATTTACAGGAATTTTTAAAAAAAACGTATGCACATTTGCTCAAACCATTCTTCTAGATGTTCTGTACAGTGGTAATGGTCACCAAATACCACGTAGTCTGAATCACTCAAATCCTCCGTGAAGTTCCTCAAAAAATATGCTATCGATCTGTTCGATTTGAATGCAGCGAAGGATTGAGCAGGTATTATACCATCAACACTAAAAAAGGATAATTATAAAATAACCCGACCCACGTGGAAGACCACAAGTACAACAACTGCGCCTGACATAACCAGTGCCCGTGGGGTTTAAATGTAGAAGCAAGCTCTTACCTGCGCACAGAGAGCTCACAGCAACGTGGGGGTACTGCACAACGGAAGGAAAAGCGGTTCAGCCATTATGTGATGGTGACAGAGAGAAAATCTAGAACAGCTACCCCTTCTCTGAAGAGTTCATCAATAAGCCCATGAGAATATGGTCTACAGCTAAAAGTACCCACTATTCTGGATCATGCTACTGTTATGAGCTGCAAGGATTTTTCTTTTTCCAACGATACCATCTAACTGTTCAACGGGATCAAGCAAAAATCCACAAGTTTTTAGGGCAATTGTGTAGGAGTCTTCCGAGAACTATTTTCTTTTTGCAAAAAGGAAATAAAAGTTACAAAAGCAAGCAGCTGGACTGCTGCAGTGAGATGAGATGCCTTCGAACCTACCATACTGTTATGCGGCAGGAAAACTAAACACAGTCTGAATCCCAAGCCGAAGATGGACATAAAATGCTGGAGTAACTCAGCGAGACAGGCAGCATCTCTGGAGAGCAGGAATGGGTGACGTTTCGGGTCGAGACTCTTCTTCAGACTGAACGTCACCCATTCCTTCTCTCCAGAGATGCTGCCTGTCCCGCTGCGTTACTCCAGCATTTTGTGTCTATCTTTGGTTTAAACCCGCAACTGCAGTTTCTTCCTACTCAATCCAAAACCATTCTGCTGTATTCTTCTGGGCCAAGGCTTGCAAATGTGGGGGCCGTAATAAATTAGAGCAAGATGAGGATAGATAGAGAGGTGTGATTTGCCACTGCAGGGAGGAGCGCCGAGGAGATTAACAAAGTTATAGTTAAGGGAAAGTTCGACAAAGACAAGTAATAAAGGCACTGAAGGAAATGGAGATGGGGGGGGGGGGGGGGGGGGTTAGATGAAAAAGGATGGAAGGAGACAGAAGGAGGAATGTGGTGCATGAAATACAGTATCATGGACCAGTTTAAAAATAAAATGGTGTGCGTTTAATCTCAGTTGCGCACCTTAAAAATGGATTTTTTTATTTCCTCTGGCGGTGATATCCGTGACAGAAGGCTCCAGAAAGGAACACAATTGCTACAATAGATCACTCAGAGAAGGGGGCAATAAACATTTTGAAACAGGGTCTTAGAAACAGACCATTACAGGAGTGGACTCGAGAGACACAGTTCAACTCCTGGCTGCCTTGTGATGGCCAACAGAAGAATGCAGATGCTAAGTCTCAAGACAAATCGTGGTTTTTTCACTCAGGTTTTGACACCAAGGGATTCTGAAGATGCATTCGAAGGCAGGTGGCATTTTAAATCAGCTGTGCGTGTTCTCCTTTGCATCGAGGGTCAAGAAAAACGGAAGAATTATTAAATGGCCAGCAGTATTATCAAAAGGAAAGACCAGAGGAGGCAACATGCGAGGGAAGCTGAATAGGAACGATGAGCTGATGAGCACCGGATCTTGATATTGCCGTGCAGGTGATGGAGAGAAGAGGAATACCACAGAAGGGACACACGTGAAAGTTATCCAGAAGCCATGCGTGGCTCTGAGAAGCTGCTCGAGTTTATAGTTACTCACGGGATTTTACAATTAAAATCAACAGTTCTCAGTTACCCATTCCACTACTTGCTTGGTTGAACAATTGAGAATCAATGCGAGGTCTAATTAAGGAAAATTAGACACAATTTCAAAACTAAATTACAGTTTAGACAGGCTATCCATTCATATGACGATTCCATGTATCTACTTTTATGGCGAGTTTTCCTTGTTGGAACACATTTCTATTTGGACACCCAGGTCAGAACCGTGAAGGTGCCTTCTAAATAATGAACCCAACAAGGGCAGTGGGAAGGCTACATAAACTTGCACACATCTCTGTCTTATAATCTCTGGCATCTGTGGGTCGTGAGAGGCAAGAAGCTCTTGGTCCTCTCAAGGTCATTGTGCCAATTTCCAACTCAATGGTCTTGAACCCCCAAAGAGGAGATCAGTGCATGCCCTATGATAAACACCAATTTATTTCAATTTGTTGGCTTCACCAGAAAATCACTCCTTCACCTAGTAGAGGCAGGAGACACAATCGTCACCATTTGCAAATCACCTAGCCTACACACCAAGAGTTGCTCAACCAACAGAAACATTGTTGAACATCCTCAACAAGGAAGGTTTTTGGACAGAGTCCAGTTAGGCTTGGTCTGCCCATATTTGGATTGGGACCGAGTCCGTAGCAAGTAGCAAGAGGACACCACACACAGCTCCAAAGTGGATGTATCACACTTCAAGAGAACAACAGAAACTCAGAAATGACAGTATCCATCCACACTGTAGGTCAATAAAAATATCGGCTGCAGTCCAAAAACAATATTACCAGCCCTGCCCCTGCACAACGGACAAAATCTATGACATTTAGCCATTCATAGTCAGCTGGTCAACAGATCAACATTACAAAAGATTCGAAATATAAACACCAAGGCATTGAGAAATTATTACAAATCTGTTTTATGAAAAAACGTGAAGGATGTTAGAGATGGAGCCGTAGAAATTGGACTACATGAGTCTTCACGGAGCACCAGAGTAATCAGTGTTCAAAGCAGAAGACCTTCCAGAGTCTAAAATAATTAATCATAGAAAACTCTTCAAATGCAAAACTGCATAAGGTTAAAAGAATCCAAAAACAAAATAAAGTTTTGCGCACTCTGCTGAACCTTGCACACGTTTCTGATGTGCGCCCTCTGTTACGGTACAACGTGAAATGCAACTCTACATATCTCCGTGACATTTTGAAGATAAAAATGTACTTCAGCTTGGCATCTCCACAGCATTGCTCAGGACGTGAAGGGGATCGAGCAGCTTTCCAAGGCCCACGGACTTCAGAAGGATGGAAGGGAAAGCCTCTCATGGTTCACGAAAGGTCCCTTTGGGTTGGGTGTTCGACTTGACCAACAGCCATACTCTTTCTGGACATTGCACCATCATACCTACTAAAGTACGAAGGCAGCACGATAATTGCAAGGATGAAGAAGCATCTTCTTACAACGTTACAGCAGGTCGGAAATGACGGCTCCTCCTGAAATTCCAAAACAAAACACGGAATGAGAAGTGAGGCATCTGACAGTAAGAAGGCAGCAAATTCTTTTTTTTTCCCTAATCATCGCTTCAACATAACTCGCGCAGTTACCTAACCTAACGTTACTAAACGGAGGAATTAAAAAATGATTATGTGCAATACCATGCCCTGTGGAAAGCATGCGTAGGACCCCGTGGAGTGGAAACAAGCCAATGACCAAAGGCATTCCTCATGTGCATTTGAATCTGTATTAATGAACAAGGACTAGGTCTCAAAAGAAGACCTAGACCTAAGGCGACCCAAATCAGAAAAAATGCAGCAGGTTCGGATAATGATACACAATGTTTGAAATTCAACACCGCTGCTTATTTTGATCAAATTTTAACATCAAACCTCTATGACTATTTAGTCAATCAAAACTCCATGGCACATATTATGTGGAGGCGTTGGAAAGAGTGCAGAGGTAGTTTACAAGAATATTGCCTGGATTAGGGGGGGGCATTAGTTGCAGGGATTGGTTGGACAGACTTGGATTGTTTTCTCTGGAACGCCAGGGGCTGCGGGGAGAGCTGATAACGGTGTATACAATTATGAGAGGCATGGATAGTGTCGGCAATGAGAACCTGTTTCCCCAGGATGGAGAAATCAAATACTAGAGAGGATAGCTTTAGGGAGAGGGGCAAAGTTTAATGCACAGTGCAATGTTTTTTTATACATAAAGGGTGGTGAATGCCTGGTTAGCGCTGCCAGGGTTGGTGGTTGGGGCAGATATGATAGCAGCATTTAAGCATGTGGATATGCAGGGAATGGTGGGATATGGGTTGTGTGGAGTTCTTGGCATCATATTCAGCATAGACATTGCGGGCCAAAGGGATTGTTCTTGTGCTGTACTGTTAAAAATTAAAATACAGCAAATAAAATATAGTTATTTGATATTCAGAAGGCATATTCCAATAACATATTAAAAAGATAAGGGATTGCTATCAGAGACTCTAAATCAATTTTCACTCGCATGAACGCTGAACTTATACTTAGGTTGCAAACATACAAGATTTTGATCAGTGCAGTGTTTATCCACAACGTTGAATATTTTATGCCTGAAACAAACATTTTGATGGTTCTGCTTTAAGCAAAAGGAATCGGAAGATCATTATGATAAGAGTTCTCGTCGGAAGGTTGACATTTATTTTATTTTTTATTTGTTTTTAATAATATTTTTATTAGAAGCATGTACATATCATAATCAAAACCTATTTTGTAAAACCCACAGTGAGAACAGTTAAAGTTTGGTCAGAGGAGGCTGACTCCACACTTCAGCAGCGTTTCGGAAACACTGACTGGAATGTGTTTGCAGCCCAGGCCACCTTCGACTCCCACACGGACATAGACACCTACACATCCTCTGTTCTGGAGTTTATCAACTCCACCATCAACAGTGTCACCACCCTCAAACGGATTACCACATTCCCGAATCAGAAGCCATGGATGAACAGCGAGGTCAGACTACTGCTGAAAGCACGGGACACCGCTTTCAGGTCAGGCGATGCTCGAGCCTACGGTTCATCCAGGGCTCACCTGAAGAGGGGCATCAAGAAGGCCAAGCATAGCTACAAGCTTAGGATTGAGGAGCACTTCAACAACAACTCCGACCCCCGACGCATGTGGCAAGGCATCCAGGCCATCACGGACTTCAGATCCACCAACACCACCCCCACATCCAGCAACTCATCCTTCCTTGAGGAGCTTAACCACTTTTATGGCCGCTTTGACAGGGACAACCAAGAGATGGCCATCAAGTGATCACCAGCCCCTCACACTCACCCCCTACGACGTGTATCTAGCACTGAGTAGGATTAATGCATGTAAGGCTGCTGGCCCTGACGGCATCCCCGGGCGTGTCCTCAGGACCTGTGGTGCGCAGCTGACAGACGTCTGGACTGACATCTTCAATCTGTCACTTGCCCACGTGGCTTAAAACCACCTCCATCGTGCCGGTGCCAAAACACTCCACTGCGGCGAGCCTCAACGACTTCCGCCCAGCTGCACTTATTCCCATCATCACCAAGTGCTTCGAGAGGCTGGTCCTGGCACACCTCAAAGGCTGCCTACCTCCCACAGTTTGCCTACCGCAAGAATAGGAGTACAGAGGATGCCATCTCAACGGCACTCCACTCCGCCCTCTCCCACCTCGACAACAGAGACACCTACGTGAGAATGCTGTTCATTGACTTTAGCTCAGCATTTAACACCATTATCTCCTCAAAATTGATCACCAAACTCGGTGACATGGGCATCAACCACTCCCTCTGCAACTGGATACTGGACTTCCTGACTAACAGACCACAGTCTGTTAGGTTGGACAACCACACCTCTTCAACCCTCACCCTGAACACCGGCGTTCCACAGGGATGTGTACTGAGCCCCCTCCTCTACTCCCTCTTCACCTACGACTGCACACCTGTACATGGTACTAACACCATCATCAAGCATGCAGATGACACGACGGTGATTGGCCTCATCAGCGACAACGATGAGTTGGCCTACAGTGAGGAGGTTCAGCTCCTAGCAGCATGGTCCGCTGACAACAACCTGGCCCTTAACTCCAAGAAGACCAAGGAGCCCATATATAGAAGGGACTATAGAAGGTCTAGGGGCTGCACGCTCACCCCCATCCATATTAACGGGACGGAGGTGGAAAGTGTTTCCAGTTTCAGGTTTCTGGGGGTCAACATCTCTGATAACCTCTCTTGGACCCACAATACCTCAAACACTGGTCAAGAAGGTTCACCAGCTTCTCTTCTTCCTGAGGAGACTAAAGAAGGTCCATCTGTCTCCTCAGATTCTGGTGACCTTCTACCGCTGCACCATCGAGAGCATCCTTACCAACTGTATCACAGTATGGTGTGGCAACTGCTCTGTCTCCGACCGGAAAGCACTGCAGAGGGTGGTGAAAACTGCCCAACGCATCACCGGTTCCTCACTCCCCTCCATTGAGTCTGTCCACAGCAAGCGATGTCTGCGAGGGGCGCGCAGCATCGTCAAGGACTGGTCTCACCCCAGCCACAGACTGTTTACCCTCCTCCCATCTGGGAGGCGCTACATGTCCCTCCGTTGCTGGACCAGCAGGTTCAGGAACAGCTTCTTCCCTGCGGCTGTTACAATACTTAACTCTGCACCTCGGTGATTGCCGTCACCCCCCCTCCCCCCCGGACACTCCTTCCCCCAGTAAAATTGCACTACTGATACTGTTTGTATATATATATTTATTACCATTCATTATTCTAAGTTCACTCTTCTGGGGAGATGCTAACTGCATTTTGTTGTTTCTGTACTGTGCACTGCGCAATGACAATTAAAGATTGAATTGAATTGAATTCAAAGTAATAGTGGTCCTCATTTATCAATTGTATATTAACTCTGCTTCTATATGGGGTTTTCTTTATAGATAGGAAGTGAGAAAGAAAAAAAACACGATAAAAAATAATAGAATAATTTACCAATAACACAACTTTGGAGATAGGTCCGTAGATTATAAAACATAACATTTCATCTAATCCTGGGATCAAGCTTCAGTCAGACTCCCGTGCCGGACCAATTTACCCTTTCAAAAAGTCTATAAATGGAGACCATATTCGAGCAAATATTTCTTGTTTGTCAATTAAGACAAGTCTAGTTCTTTCCAAATGTAAGGTTTTCGACATCTCCATAATCCACAATTGTGGGGGTTGAAGGTTGACATTTACTTTGCCACAAACTCACTGCCTATCACCAAACCCGTACTCTGCTGGTGCCATCCGTTCTCCGAGACACTGCAATAATGACGTGGAAGATCCTTTAACTGGAAAACACATCAGTTTAACATTCTTGCAGAGTTAATGGTGGGCACCAGACTGCAAAACTAATTTCATTACAAAATAGTTACAGTTAAGCAAGGTTTTAATTTTCACTTCTTTGATTATCCATCAAAAAAAAAAAAAAAATCTGAGTTCTACCACTGGGGCATTCATTCCTTGGTCTTATCATAATACCATAAGTTCCAGGAGCAGAATTAGGCCATTCGGCCCATCAAGTCTACTCCACCATTCCATCATGGCTGATCTACCTTTCCTCCTCAACCCCATTCTCCTGTTTTCTCCTGACACCCTTAGTAATCAAGAAATGGTCTTCACTGCTCCACTTGGAACTCTGCACAACTTGATGCTTATACATGCTGCAGTTTACCAGTGGGTAAAAGATCACAGGGTCCAGATTAAAGATAGACACAAAGTGCTGGAGTAATTCAGCGTGTCCTGCTTCTTTTTTTCTCCAGAGATGCTGCCTGACCTGCTGAGTTACTCCAGCACTTTGTGTCTGTCTTTGGTATAAACCAGCATCTGCAGTTATTTATTTCTACACTAGGCCTATATTATCTGGTTTTAGAAGGAATTCACTGAAATATCATGGGAACCGCCATCGTTAAACAGGATAAACATGGGGGGGGGGGGAAAGGATCCCCGAGCTGGCGTCTCTGGTAACAGGGCTCATCATCTCGAACAATAAAAGGTCAGTCATTCAGAACTGAGCTTCGAAAAAAATCCTTCTCCCAGAAATTAAGAAACCTTTGGAATTTTCCACCCGGGGAAGGATGTGGAGTCTCAGTCTCTGAGTATATGCACAATAGATTCATCAATCGATTGTTGGATATTACAGGAATCAGAGAAAACGGAGAGAAATCAGAAAAAAAGAGAGAATGGTACCAAGGCAAAAGTTCAGCTGCAACATCACTGAATGGTGACGTGGGCTCGTGGAGCCAAGTGACCTACTCCTTCTATTATGTCTTTTTAGTGTACGATTTATTCGTTGAACCTGTACCCCCATTTTACACTTTAAATATTGCTTTCCACAAATGCTTAATCTCGAACTTAGACACTCGTCATTTCTCAGATATCCCTATTCCAAGGAAAACAACATTCCCCAGTCTTCTGTAAGTGACTCCTTCACCTCAGACAAGGGGCTTTTCTTACATTGCCTCCTACACTTGAACAACTTAAATGTCATTAGGGCGGCACGGTGGCGCAGAGGTAGAGCTGCTGCCTTATAGCGCCAGAGCCCAGAGATCGATCCTGTCTACGGGTGCTTTCTGTACGGAGTTTGTACTTTCTTCCTATGACCTGTGTCGGCTTTCTCCGAATGCTTCGGTTTCCTCCCACACTACAAAGACATACAGGTTTGTACGTTAATTGGCTTCTATAAATTGTCCATAGGATGTGTAGGATCACGGGCGCAGTCTCAGAGGGCCGAAGGGCCTGTTTCCACACTGTATCCCAAAAGTCTAAAAACCTTTTGGCAAGCAGGAAACCATATTTAAAGTGCACAGTTTTATCAGCATCTCTGCTGCCTTGTATTCTATTCTGTGATTCAGCAATCTATATGCTTTATTGATTTCAATTCCTCCCAGTTGAAAATATTTTCATTTCAAACCCACTGTGATTTATGTTGTTTAATAAATACATTTGAGACCACAGCACATCAATATTGAGTGAATATTCAACACAAATATGACAGTCATTCCTCTATGATGGGTTAATGAGAGTGGCACAGCGGTAGAGTTGCTGCCTCATAACGCCGGAGACCCAGGTTCGATCCCAACCACGGGTGCTGTCAGGACAGAGTTTGTACATTTGGCCTGTGACCACGTGGGTTTTCTGCAGGTGCTCTGGTTTCCACCCACACTCCAAGGACGTACAGGTTTATAGGTTAATTGTTTCCTACAAATTGTAAATTGTTCCTAGTGTGTGGGATAGTGCTGGGGTGATGGGATGTCACGGACTCGGTGGGCCGAAGGTTCGTCGGATGTAGGAGCAGAATTAGACCATTCGGCCAATCGAGTCTACTCCGACATTCAATCACGGCTGAATCTTCCCCTCTCATGCCGAATCTCCTGCCTTCTTCCCATCATCCCCGACACCCGTACTGATCAAGGATCTATGAATCTCCACAAAAGTATCCATTGACGGCCTCCACAGCCTTCTGTGGCAATCAATTCCACAGATTCACCACCCTCTGACTAAAGAAATTTCACCTCTTCTCCTTTCTAAAGGTGCATACTTTGGAAGGGCACCGGGAAGAAATAAAATAGGACGATGGGAAAAAATAAAGGACAAGGACATTTATTGTCACATACACCAAATGGAGTTTTGAATTGAAATTTGAGTATTTGAGTGAAATAAGATGGGACAAATAAGAATGCATCACAAAATGAGTGAGGGCAGCAATAATAGAGCACAAATAAATACCTGTTTCCTGTCGTGAGTACGTTAACACCAGAAGACAAAGATTAAGGTTGGTAAAAAGATTCAGAGGCAATGTGTGTATTCTATTTTGTTTCAGGCAGCAGAGCCACCGTGATTTTAAGTGCACTGCGTCTGAAAGACATTTCTGAAACAAATTTAACAGCAGCTTTCCAAAGGGAATATTATAAATACTTGCAGAAAATGTTCAGAGTGCTATGGACGCAGACCAGGGCAATTATATCAACTGATCTTGGACCGTGGTTTATCATGAACCAGCTGAGGTTTTAGTTTTAGTTTAACAGATTCAGAGCGGAAGCAGGCCCTTCGGCCCTTTGAGACCGTGCTGACCAGCGTTCACTAACACTATCCTACACATTAGGGACTATTTATCATTTTTACCGAAGCCAATTAATCTACAATCCTGTATGTTTTCACAGTGTGGGAGGAAACCGGAGCACCTGGAAAAAACCATGCAAGTCACGGGGAGAGCGTATAAACTCCGAACAGACAGCACCCGTAGTCAGAATCAAACTCGGACTCTGGCGCTGTAAGGCAGCAACTCTACTGCTGCGCCACTGTGCTGCCCCAAATAGGTGAATAGAGGTGAACAGGATAGAGGTGAACAGACAGGATATGTTTAAGAAGGAAGATGGATGAAAACAAGATGTGGTAGGTTTGAATGAAGGGACGTGGGAGGAGCATTGTATGGAGCATGTATATTAGCAGGCCAGTGCTTGTGTGTTGTGAATGCGATATCAATCCATGCAATTAGACAGCTAGCTTGCTTCTCCCTCCCCCATGCAGAAGCAGGCCCAGGGACCAGAGGGAATGAAGGGGTGAGGGAAGAGCACAGGTCCCAGGCAGGTGGCAGGACGTCCCACCACAGTCCTTACCTGCGGGTGGCTCGACCACTTCCGCCAGCTCCTTGCCCTTCACTGCTCCTTCCAAAGGTTGACCTCTGTCCCCTTTGAATGCTTTCGACTTAATGAAATCTTTCTCTTTACCTTTCGTTCCTTTTGGCCGGCCCGCTTGCTTTTTCTTCGACTTGCCGTCGCCCTTCACGCCCAGCAGCGGGTGAACTTCTGCAAAGGGGAAAAAAAACAGAGGTGGCGGTTACTCCGACTGGCTTTAGATGCCACGACTATATCCGTTAAACCTAGAGCAAAACACAAAGTGCTGGTTACCCAAGTTGAGCCAGGTACTATAACAGCATTTAAAAGACACTTGGACAGATAATTTGATAGGGAAGGTTTAGAGGGATACGGGCCAAACACAGGTAAATGGGTTCTTCCTACACTCCAACGACCCACAGATTTTGTAGGTTCATTGGGTTTGGTAAAAATTGTAAGTTGTCCCTCATGTGTAGGATAGTATTAGTGTACGGGGATTGCTGGCCTGCGTGTGCTCGATGGGCCAAAGGGCCTGTTTCCGCTCTGTATCTGTAACGTCTAAAGTCTACGTCCCAAAGTGGTTTGTAGTTAACGCAATTGTGGAACGTCACAGTTGAAATGCAATTAGTGGGGAGGAGGCGCTGGCAAAGAAAATGTAGAGAAGCACACATTATTTTTAGATTGTTTGTTAAAAGATAAATATTGGCCTTTACACCAACTCACCCTACTCCTCTGACCAACGTCACACCGCACTCAATCACAAAATAAGTTTGTTTTTAAATGAGTAAAAGTTACAGCTTAAAATAAAACTCTCATCATTTACATGATATAAAGATAACAAAATAAACATAACTTATTTTCATTTATATATTTATTTAAATGTACATTTTTTGTTTGAGGTATTATCATAAGGTATTATCGTAAAATGCCGGAGAAACTCAGCTGGAGTAATATTTTACGAGTAATAAATCTGATTGATTGATCATCCTGATGTTTAAAAAACATTTGGACAGGTACATGTGTAGGACAGGCTTAGAAGGATATGGGCCAAACGCAGGCAGATGGAATTAGTGTAGATCGGGTGTGTAGGAAGGAACTGCAGATTCCGGTTAAAACCGAAGATAGACACTAAAAGACAAAAAGCTGGAGTAACTCAGCAGGACAGGCAGCATTTCTGGATAGAAGGAATGGGTGACGTTTCAGATCGAGATCTTCAGCATTTTGGTCAGCATGGGCAAGTTGAGCCGCAGGACCTGCTTCCACGCTGTATAACTCAATGACTCTAAGATAGTATTTTATCAGTGTACGCAACATTAAATATTTGCATAGTCTAACGAGTGCCTGCGCCGGGGTAGTGTTAGGGCTGCCAGGAATGAACCAGTGGGGAAGCCCACATGCTTGGCAAAAACGACAAGTAGAGGGGGGAACATTCACAATGAAAGAAAATTTACGCTGTTGCAAGACCAACATATCAGTCACATACACCCAAGTAAATATAATTCTACAATGCAAACGGCTATTAAGTCTGCACTCTGAACAATTTATCTCACTGCATTCTTTCCAGAGACCTGCAATTCTCAAAGATATTATTCAATCTGCTTCCACCATCCTACTGAGCAGTGTAAATTCTAATTAATCAAGAGCAAAGAACTGCTTAAAACCTGAGCCAGTTAATATAATGCTCAAGGAGGCAATGGGTTACATGAATCAATTCCTGGTTTTGGGTAAATTACATCTACTGCTGGAAAAGCACAATACGAGTCAATATGTCCAATAACCTGACTAGGAGTGGAGCAATGATACTCTGTCAGTATTCTCCATTGTGGTTAGCAACCAATGATTTGAAGGGCGTGGGAAGGAACTGCAGGTGCGGGTTTACAGAAGACAGACACAAAATGCTGGAATAACTCAGCGGGTCAGGCAGCATCTCTGGATCGAAGGAATAGGTGATGTTTTGGGTCTGCAAAAAAGGGTCTCGACCTGAAACGTCACCCGTTCCTTCTATCCAGAGATGCTGCCTGTCCCGCTGAGTTACTCCAGCATTTTGTGTCCGTCTTCAATGATTTGACAGGACTTGGGACCCATCAAGAACGCCATTGTTAGGAGAGAATCAGGTTCAGGTACATTTTTTTTTACAGGCGTGTATTAAGATATTTGATGAAGTGTTGGGCACATTCATGCACTCGTAGTATATCGTACATCCACTCAATAGCCCAAGGAGTCTCAGAGCCAAATCTGCACTGACGCCTCCTTCATTGACTTTCAGCATTTGAACGGGGTGGGAGATTGCAACCTTCACGTGGCCCGCCCTGTTTCGACTAATGCAATCAACTCGACGTGCACAAACAGAAGATCAAATAGAACAAGTTATCCCACAACTTTAGGCTGTGCACGCCACACGACAGAAGCATTTGAACATAGTAGCGGACCGGAACTACAGAGGTGGCAATATAAAGAGCACAATGCTGGTGACTGGGTCTATCAGAGAACAAGCGGTTAATTACCATCAGATGGTACTCCTTGTAGTTCAATGTTAGTCATCTTGGGTTTCTTCTTGGGTGGCTGGGATCCATCAGTTGATGCCTGTCTCTTTTTCTCTGGGTTGTTCAGCTCCTCGGTTCCAGGGTTCTGCAGAGACACCAGTGAATCGAAAGCCTTCAGTTATGAAACAAAATTCAACAACCATTACAACCACTACTTTATCTTGTGTGTGCTTGAATTATTGCGATATCAAAACTGGTAAATGTAACGCACGGCAGGATTAGCGATTACCATGGATGGTTGGGCGGCACGGTGGAACAGCGGTCGTTGCTGTCTTACGCCAGAGACCCTGGTTCAATCCTCTCAACCCCATTCTCCTGCCTTCTTCCATTAACCTTTGACACCCTTACCAATCAAGAATCTGTCGATCTCCGCTTTAAAAGTAGCCAACAGCTTGGCCTCCACTGCTGTCAGTGACATTGAATTCCATTGATACCCTATGACTGAAGAAATTCCTCCTCGTCTCCTTTCTAAAGGTACATCGTTTAGTTCTGAGGATGTGCCCTCTGGTCCTAGACTCACCCTCCAGTGGAAACATCTTCTCCGCATCCACTCTATACAGGCCTTTCAATATTCGGTAAGTTTCAATGAAGTCTCCCTCAACCTTATAAACTCCAGCAAGTGCAGGACCAGTGCAGTCAAATGCTCACCCAATGTTAACCCAATCCTCCCTGGGATCATTCTCGTAAACTTCATCTAGACCTTCTCCAGCGCCAGCACAACCCTCCTCAGATATGGGGCCCAAAACTGCTCACAATATTCCATATGCGGTCTGACCAGTGCCTTATAAAGCATTGCATCCCTGTTTTTATATTCTAGTCTTTTCGATATAAATGATAACGTTGCATTTGCCTGCCTTATTACCGTTTCAACTTGCAAATTAACCTTTTGGGAATCCTGCACCAATACTTCCCAAGTGCCTTTGCATTTCCGATTTCTGAACCCTCTCCAAATTTAGAGAGCAGTCTACGCCTGGAAGAGCTGTGATCATCAGGACCATGGATCAGATGCTAGAAGATGGCATACGACTGGATGTCTCATTTTAGAATGGCACACATATGATGAACCAAATTACCTTCTTGAATTTCATAATTTTTCAAAGATTCTTCAACTGGTGGTGAGGACAATAGACAATAGGTGCAGGAGTAGGCCATTCGGCCCTTCGAGCCAGCACCGCCATTCGATGTGATCATCCCCAATCAGAACCCCGTTCCTGCCTTCCCCCCATATCCCTGACTCCTCTAACTTTAAGAGCCCTATCTAGCTCTCTCTTGAAAGTATCCAGAGAACTGGTCTCCACCGTCCTCTGGGGCGGAGAATTCCACAGACTCTCTGTGTGAAAAAGTGTTTCCTCGTCTCCGTTCTAAATGGCTTACCCCTTATTCTTAAACTGTGGCCTGTGGTTCTGGACTCCCCCAATATCAGGAACATGTTTCCTGCCTCTAGCATGTCCACCCTTAATAATCTTATGTGTTTCAACAAGATCCCCTCTCATCCTTCTAAACCCCAGAGTATACAAGCCCAGCCGCTCCATTCTCTCGGCATATGACAGTCCCGCCATCCCGGGCATTAACCTTGTAAACCTACGCTGCACTCCCTCAATAGCAAGAATGTCCTTCCGGCTAAAGGTATTTTGGAATACAAAATTCCAATGGCAACATAATGACCAGCACAGCTAAGGAGAGTGTAATGGAGATAGAAGGATGGGTGCAAAGATACTACAGAGATGTTCCGAAGCTCAACTAGGACTGAAATGAGGCATACCAGGTGCAACATGTTTAGTTCAGCGTGGGTCAATTACCAGTGACAGGGTTGGTGGTTCGGAATAAGCTGAAAAGCAAATAGACTATTCCTGGCAATTTACATTACCAATAATTAAATCATCATCATGAGATTCGGAAGAACATAGTAGTTTGGAAGCTAATGACCAAAGCCTCTTGGTCTCCCAAGCGCACAGCGCTCCAATTCAGTTAGCACCATTCAAAAATATTACATCAAAAATTCCAAGGCAATTTTAATACAACCAGTCGTTGACATTCACTTACATTTTAAACCCCTCAAATTCAACGCTGCAAATCAGGTTACTATGACCCGCTCCCTCCCGTGAAGTAACTATTCCATTTCCCACACCTGCTTATACCCTCGAGCTAAGAAACATAGAAACATAGAAATTAGGTGCAGGAGTAGGCCATTCAGCCCTTCGAGCCTGCACCGCCATTCAATATGATCATGGCTGATCATCCAACTCAGTATCCCGTACCTGCCTTCTCTCCATACCCTCTGATCCCCTTAGCCACAAGGGCCACATCCAACTCACTCTCACTAAGGCACCAGTCTCACCTGCACAGGCTCTGGGGGAGGTCCATAAGGGTTCTCCTCAGGATCTTCCACTTCTGGAGATATTGGAAGGTAAAGCAAGGCTTTGCAATCTTCAAATTCTTCATCACTGCAATAATAACAAACAATAAACATTATTACAGACTTTATCAAAGTGAAAAGCTCTTTAATTTAGTAATATGAAAACAAGGAGGAAGCAACCCTCTCCAGCGTTGCGGTAGAGTTGCTTCCTCACCATAAACCTATGTCCTCTGGTTCTCCATTCCCCTACTCTTGCTACCTTGCAACCTTGTCGGGGTCGGGGAACTTGTGTGTCTCAGTGACCCCTAGAGCTATGCCAGCGGGAGATTAGCCTCCTGTTAGGGTCTCCCATGCTGGACAGGTCGAAGGGTGGAGGCGAGACGAAGAGCGATCCACTGGTCCTCCAGGTTGGAGGTTGAGCACAGGGCTAACAACCCTGCCTCGTAAAACAAATATGTTACGGAAACAGCAACTGAAGGAATCGACAAGGACGTTACTGCCCTACATGCCAGGAGGCATAATAGTCAGTAAGTAAGTACTATTCTCGTTAAGGTTCACTTACTGAAAAACAGACAACTCACAGTGGGTTAGGTAAAACAACTCAAGCTTTACTGATCAGCAGCAGGCGAGAGTTTCAGGGATACAGAGTCAAGTATGCAACAGACACTTGACTCTCCTGAGCCACCACTCTAATGAACAAACAGCATCTTTTATAGTGTTTTCCTTGCCTGGTTTTGTACACCTCTATAAGATCACCCCTCCTCTTCCTGCGCCCCAAGAAATAAAGTGCTAGCCTGCTCAAGCTTTCTCTGCAGTTCAGGCCCTCGGGTCCTAGCAGCTTCACTGTGTTTCAGGAATAAATATTTTAAAACACACCAGAAGGGAAGAAGAGGGAAATGTGATGATGGAACAAAGATCGTCGGCAATCAACACGGGAATTTCCCCAGCTTTGAATGAAAGTATGATTTGCCAGCTGACATCGGGCTAGAGTTAGCTACCTGCTACAAAAAGCAGCAATTGGATCCACAGACGTCACATCAACTTCTTCATCCTCCGCTGCATCTCCACCTAAAAGTATTTGATACAGAAATAGGTCAAAAGATTGACATTAAAGGAAAGTCAGATATGTTCTTTATGGGATGAAGCAGTTCATCAATGTCATAGGACAATTATATAAATGAATAAACAGGCTGCCACAATATTTTAGTTTGGCAAAATATTAAAATAAACCTTCAATAAGAACGTTCTTTTTGAAGCCAATATTCAACTTCCACAGAGATTTTCAAACCCAAGTTGTTTCCTGATTCAGTACTGCATGCACTCATGAGCACATCAACAATGGCCTAATCAAAAAATACAAAGTGCCAGTGTAACTCAGTGGGTCAGGCGGCGTCTCTGGAGGACATGGACAGGTGACATTGTGTGTCAGGACCCTTCTGCAGAAGGAGTCTGAAGAAAGAGTCTCAACTCAAAACGGTGCCTATCCGAGTCCTCCAAAGATACTGCCTGGCCCAATGAAGTAATCCAACACTTTGTATTTTTTGCTCAAGAAATCCAGCATCAGCAATTCCTTGTGTCTAGCAATTCCTTAATGCTTTTTGGGAAGTAAAAGCACATGGACAGACATTCAGATTATTCTTGATGCCAGGCCAAATGAGAATCAGCAAGCAGATTTTTGGGAGGTAATTCATGGAAAGCACGAAGAATTTATGTGATAGGCAATCAAATATGCAGTTCCAACAGAATGTGAATTACAGAATCAAGGAAAAGCCTAAATACTTGAATAGTAAGAATGAATTGATTTGGCCTTGTACATTTTAGCATCCATCTTTATGTCCCAGGGTAATCACTGGCAACTTCCTAGGTATGGAATACAGCAAACTATTATAATGGGCCTGTCCCACTTACGTGATTTTTTCGGCGACTGCCAGCACCCGTCATAGTCGCAGCAGGTCGCAGAAAATTTCCCAACAGGTTGAAAATCCAGAGGCGACCAGAAAAAGGTACGACTCTTTGCACGGCTACTCATGACCATACAGACATGGCGTGGGGTGACGCCTGTATGGTCGTGAGTAGTCGCCCAACGAGTCGTACCTTTTTCTGGTCGCCGCTGGATTTTCAACACGTTGAACATTTTCGGCCACCTGCGGCGACCTACGGCGGGTGCCGGCAGTCGCTGAAAAAAAATCGCGTAAGTGGGACAGGCCCTTAACAAACCAAAGGGATGGGGGGGGGGGGGGGCAAAGAATGGTCCGTTATTGCCAATGTCTGCTACAACCAAGGGATTACCAAGTAATAGAGCATCATCATAATTACAGAGAGTGCAGGAGTAACTCAGCAGGTCAGGCAGTATCGCTAGAGAACACGGATAGGTGATGTTTCGGGTCGAGACCCTTCTTCAGAGTCTCGGTCTGGAACTGGGCCTGGAATCCAGTAAGTTGACGGCCCTGGCCTGCTGGCAGCTGGGGAGAGGTGAGGGGGTCGGTGGAGCCATTGGTTGCGGGCTGCAGGCAGCCGGAGTGCAGGTATGGGTCGGCGGAGGGCACGGCCGAGGAAGTTGTGTAGGTCGGCGCTCGCAAGAGCAGGTCTGGCCTGGAAGCGGTGCCAGTGCAGGCCAGCTTGGCGGTGAAGATCGGTCAGAGGCGGTTGGACTGGTGGTGCGGTCTGGGGGTGGCATCGGCAGCCCCGCCTGGAAGCGGTGCGAGTCGGCAGCCCAGCCTGCCAGTGAAGCTCAGTAGGTCCGTCCGCTGTAACCGAAATCCATTATACAGAGGTCCGTAATAACAGGGGTTTACTGTACTGGAGGGATTCTACGGTAAAGCTCTGCCACTTCACATATTTACAAGGACAGAGTTAAAATATCTTCAAACACACATTAAATATGAACCATTTCAAGTTGTGGCTAGCACTGTAATACTGGCCTCTTGCTGTAAACCTCTACCATAGTATGTCTTTCAAATACATTTGCTTAATAGAACAATGAACCATATGGCTGTCTGTAACATTTTCATCTAATTAGAGGTATGTTCTTGCAAAAGGCATGTCACATGCATCTTTGGTGCTCAATGTGCTACCATGATCATAGCACACTAACACCAGTTTCAGTAGGATGGTCGGGACGTTCATTAATAGCAACTCAACAAAATTTAAAAGGACAGGCGTTCTTACCAGTCTGTTCCGGTTCACTCTTATCTTCATCCTCAATGTCAAACTCAGATTCTCTCT
Organism: Okamejei kenojei; assembly: GCA_035221665.1. Lineage (NCBI taxonomy): Eukaryota > Metazoa > Chordata > Chondrichthyes > Rajiformes > Rajidae > Okamejei > Okamejei kenojei. The sequence continues at coordinate 8,891,712 of CM069154.1, forward strand.
CTTCATATTCAACATTCTCGTCCAACTCTTTAAAGTCTGGAGCAAAAGCACTCCAGTTTTCCTGTGAAGATACAACCAGATTAGGCAACATAACAAAAACAAATCCCACTTGGGATATGATGCCATTATAGATCCAACTGGAAATAAAGGACTGATTTGCCCAGAAGAAACAAAGGTGGGGACTGGGTGAAGATCGGGGGGGAGAGAGAAAGAGAGAGAGAGAGAGAGAGAGAGAGAGAGAGAGGGGGAGAGAGAGGGGGGAGAGAGAGGGGGGGAGAGAGAGGGGGGGGAGGGAGGGGAGGGAGGGAGGGGGAGAGGGAGGGAGGGGAGAGGGAGGGAGGGGAGAGGGAGGGAGGGGAGAGGGAGGGAGGGGGAGGGAGGGAGGGAGGGGAGAGGGAGGGAGGGGAGAGGGAGGGAGGGGAGAGGGAGGGAGGGGAGAGGGAGGGAGGGGAGAGGGAGGGAGGGGAGAGGGAGGGAGGGGAGAGGTGAGGGAGGGGAGAGGTGAGGGAGGGGAGAGGGAGGGAGGGGAGAGGGAGGGAGGGGAGAGGGAGGGGAGGGGGAGGGGAGGGTGAGGGTGAGGGTGAGGGTGAGGGTGAGGGTGAGGGTGAGGGGGAGGGGGAGGGGGAGAGGGAGAGGGAGGGGGAGGGGGAGAGGGGAGGGAGGGGGAGAGGGGAGGGGGAGAGGGAGGGAGAGGGGGGACGGGGAGGGAGGGAGAGGGAGAGAGAGGGAGTGAGAGGGAGATTGAGGGGAGAGGTCTACATTCGTCGGACAAGTCTACTGTTAAAATGTGTAATTGATTAAACTTGGTTCTATTAAGGTCCGCTATGTGGAATAACCACCCCCCCCCCCCGGCCCCCCAAACTAGTTAAACAAAAAATAATTGAGAGATTAGCTAGTACAGCTCAAAAATATTGTGGAGCCTGCTTTAAAATCTATTCACAGAAAAGCAAAGACTGATACATCACTGCATCCAAAGTCGCAGCCTAGGCCTACAGAACAGATATCAATGAAGAAATAAAGCTTGAATCTGAGGACAAGACCAGCTCAATGCTCCACCTAACAAGTGTGGGAGGGTCACTCTGACCTTACAGCTCAGTACGTTTCATCTGGCACAAGGTATCTGAATGAGACGGTGTACGGGTCCCGGATCGAAGAAATTGAAGTGAGTCCTGTGCACTTACCACTTGATTCTGAGCCCAAATGGAGACAACCCCGCTGGATATAGAAGCAATGATCGGTCTGACAGGATGCCACTGAAAAAAAAAAAAAATTAAAGATTAAATAAAATTAATTTACAATGTTGAAGAACTTGCATTGTAGGCACAACAGGATTTCTAAATGGAATATTTTTAAATCGATTATTCTCAAAATGAAATGTGTTCAATATTTTAGATGCTGTAGGATAGCTGAAGATTTATAGATCACACCAGCGATATTACAATGCACAGCAGGGTTCAGAAAAGGCTCAAAATGATTGCCTTTCGTGTTTTTAGTTGTGGAAGATTCGATAGGGTTAGTCATCTGCTCATAGAGTTACGCAGCAGAGAAGCAGGCCCTTCGGCCCAACACATCCCAAAGGGCGGCATGGTGGCGCAGCGGTAGAGTTGCTGCATTGCAGTGCCTGCAGCACCGGAGATCCGGGGTTGATCCCGATGGGTGCTGTCTGTACGGAGTTTGTACGTTCTCCCCGTGGGTTTTCTCCGGGATCTTCGGTTTCCTCCCTCACTCCAAGGGCGTACATGTATGTAGGTAAATTGGATTGGTAAATATAAAAAATGTTCCCTGGTGTGTGTAGGATAGTGTTAATGTGCGGGGTTCACTGGTCGGCACGGACTCAGTGGGCCGAAGGGCCTGTTTCTGCGCTGTATCTCTAAACTCCACTAAACATCCATGTCAACCACGATGCTCCATCCAGCTAGTTCAATTTGTTGCTACATGACCCATCACCTTCTTAACCTTTACTATCGATGTACTTGACCAAATCCCCTTTAATTGTTGTATTTATACCAGCCTCAACTATTTCCTCTGGCATGTATTTATTTAAATCTTCCACCTTTCCTGTAAAATGTTGCCCATCAGGGACCGATTAAATCGTTCCCCTCTCAACATAAAGCTGTGCCCCTTAGTGCTTGATTCCCGACCCTGGGGGAAAAAGACTCCCTGCATTCACCTCCCATCTATTTCCCTCATGTTTTTAAACTACTCTGTAAGATTGCCCTGATTTCCCGAGTCCAAGGAATAAAGTCTGAGCCAGCCCAACCTCTCTCTATAGCTCAGGCCCACAAGCCTGACAACATCCTCAAATTATTTTCTGCACTCTTTCCATCTTAATAGCACCTTTCTTATAACAGGCTGATGAAAAATAAGCACAATATTCCAAGCACAGCCTCACCAATTGCAACATAATGTCCCAACTTCTCAACTCAATGTCCCGACTAATGAAGACCAGTGTGCCAAAAGCCTTCTTCACTATCCTATCCTGCCTTCAATGCCACTGATTAAGTCATCTTAACTGGTATTTAGATTAGAATTCAGGCAGCAGCTCCGTACATTGAAGCCTATTGTAATTAGGGGCAGCAAGGTGGCACAGCAAGAGAGTTGCTGCCTTACAGCGCCAGAGACCCAGGTTCGATCCTGAGTGCTGTCTGTATGGAGTTTGTGCATTCTTCCCGTGACCGCATGGGTTTTCCCCAGGTGCTTTGGTTTCCTTCCACACTCCAAAGACGTACGGGGTTGTAGGCTAATTTGGCTTTGGTAAAAATTGTAAATTGTCTCAAGTGGGTAGGATAATGCAAGTGTGCGGGGGTCTCTGGTCGGAGCGGACTCGGTGGGCCGAAGCGCCTGTATCCGCGCTGTATCTCTAAACTGAACTAAAACAATGACAACAGGGACCGTTCACAATAGTTACTCACCGCTACATCCAGCAGCAGCTCGCCCCGTGTGCCGTGCAGAATCTTCACCAGGTTTCCGATGCTCTTCTCCCAGATGTAGAGGGCATGTTGCCGTGCCGATCCAGCACAAATGTACTCTCCGTCTCCAGAGAAACAACACTTCTTCCAAGGTGTTCTGCAATTCAAATAAGCCACCAGATCACATAAATTACAGAAACATCATCACAAAAATTGAGCCTCTTTTCACATAATTCACGTGCAAACAGTCTTTGCTTCAAAGACAAAACCCTGCGGGAAGCGGATGTTTAGGCATTGCCCTTGTTGCTCATTCCCTACATCTAGATGATTCAACTGCATTAAGTAGAGCACAAGAACATCTGGAGGATCTCAGCGGGCTGGGCAGCATCTGGGAAGGGAATGGACAGGCAACATTTCGGGTCGGGACCCTCCTTCAAAGTCTTTGGACTTTGGAGATACTGTGCAGAAACAGGCCCTTCAGCCCACCGAGTCTGCGCTGGCCAGCAATCACCCGGCACACTATCCTATACTCGAGGGACAATTGACCATTTTACCAAAGCGAATTAACCTACAAACCTCTGTGGCTTTGGAGTGGTGGAAGAGACCGGAGCACTTGGAGAAAACCCACGCGGTCACGGAGGGAACGTACAAACTCCGTACAGACAGCAACTGTAATTAGGATTGAACCCTGGTCTCCGGCACTGCAGGGCAGTAGCACTGCCGCTGCGCCACCTTGCGCTCTGGAAAGGGCCCGACACTAAACGTCGCCTGTCCATTCCCTCCCCAGATGCAGCCTGACCCAGAGTTTCCCAACACTTTGTGTTCTGCTCAAGATTTCAGCATCGACATTTCTTGTGCCATAGTGTTTATTTTTTCCATAATTAAACACGTATTAGTGAAACATATGGCACTGAAAGTTGTGGGGAAGATGTGTGGCGAGTCGATACAGAAAAATAAAATCTGTCCATTCTCACTGATAATTTTTTTTTTGGAACAATAATGAATAAAACTGAATGCTTGTCAGCGGCAGATGTTCAACTTAATTTCAGACTTGAGTAATACACACATCTTTGGGACGGGAAGAACATGCAGCTGCTAAACAGCTAACCTCACATCTGTGTTTGTAGCAAAACATAATTACTCTGCAGCACAACCAGTAGCTGAGAAAATGCATCTCAATTGTGAATCTTGTTACCTGTTCACCAGGTCCTGCAGCTTCTGCATCGGTTCAGGCTCACCATCCCGCCCACAGGTTAAGATCTCCCTGCCATCGTACACTCGAATGATTCTGTCTGCCGTGTTTATTAAGAAACAGCTGCCAAGAGGGAATATTGAATTGAATTGGATTGAGTTGAATTGAATTAAATAAACTCTATTAGCCAAATTTCTGTACGTACAAGGAGTTTCCCTTGGTGCTATGCGCGGAAGTAACACCACGATATACAGTAGACAATTAAAAATAAAACATTATAATTTAAACACGTGAAGAATTAAATAAAATACCAGAGCAAAAGGAGGCTACAGACTTTTGGCTGTTGAGTAGAGCTACTGCTCGTGGAAAAAAAGCTGTTTTTATGTGACAGTCTGGAGTCGCCTTCTACAGGGAAGTGCTTCAAAGAGTGTGTGGCCAGAGTTTGCAGTGGGAAAATGCAGTGAAATTCACTTCAAGATTGCTTAGCTGCACAAAACACTTAAATGCAAACTATAATGTATTAAGATAACGATACTGGTCGAAGGTGAAAGGGAAAAGATTTAATAGTGAGAGGCCTGGATCGAGTGGATTTGAAGCATATGCTTCCACAAGTGGGAAAGTCTAGGACCAAAGTCCATTGCCTCAGAATAAAAGGACCTACCTTTTGAAAGGAGATGAGGAGGAATTTCTTTAGTCAGAGGGTGGCGAATCTGTAGAATCCATTGCTATAGAAGGCTGTGGAGGTCAAGTCAATGGATATTTTTAAGGTTGACAGATTCTTGTTTAGTAAGGGCGTCAGGTGTTATGGGGAGAAGGCAGGAAAATGGGGTTGAGGGAAAGATAGATCAGCCATGATTGAATGGCAGAGTAGACCTGATGGGCTGAATGGCCTAGTTCTGTTCCTATAACATATGAACATAATAGGAATCTGAGACCATAAGACAAAGAAGTAGATTTAGGCCATTCTGCCCATCGAGTTTGCACTGCCATTCAATCATGGCTGATCTATTTTTCCCTCTCAACCCCATTCTCCTTCCTTCTCCCTGTAACTTGTGACACCCTTATTTGTCAAGAAGCTATCAATCTCCACTTTAAAATACACGATGACTGGGCCACCCCTGCTGTCTGTGGCAATGAATTCCACAGATCCATCACCCTCTGTCTAAAGGAATTCCTCCTCATCATCCTAAAGATTTGTCCTTTTTATTCTGGTCCTAGACTCTCCCACTAGTGGAAACATCCTCTCCACATCGTCTCTATCCAGGCCTTTCGTTATTCGAGGGGCACCTTTTTTTGCATATTGGATGGTGGGTATATGGAACAAGCTGCCAGAGGAGGTCTTAAGGCAGGTACTATAATACCATTTATAAGACATATGCACAGGTACATGGACGTGAAAGGCTAAAGGGATATGGACTAAACACAGGTAGGTGGGGCTAGTATAGATGGGGTGTGTTGGTCAACATGGGCAAATCAGGTCGAAGGGCCTGTTTACATGCTGTAAGTAAAGGATTTAAAACCTTACGAATTAGATATTTTGAAGGGGACAGACATGATGTCAATATTACTCCAGCTCTGTTCAATAGACCAGACCGCATTAGTGTTGTGGTCTCCCACACCACTGCATCATAAACAAATAATTATATGTTGCAGTTTGGAATGAAAAGAAGATTTAATTCTATCCGACTGCATGCAAAAACCAATAATGCTCCAGAGTTGACAGGTTCTGTGATAACCTAACGTATCACCTCATTCCCAGTGAATTTGCTTCTCAATAGAAAATAGACTGATTCTCTATGAATATAAACGAGCGTCAAGATGTCGAAGCTATGACTTCCGAGTCCCAATTATTATCCAGCAAATCCTATAAGGAATGTGAATGCATAGACACCAGGTGCCAGGCTGCTGGGCTTGTTGCGACCAGTTTACTAATCCATCAGAGCACGCATAACCAAACTCAGGAACCGCTTCTCCCCCTCTGTATCAGGCTTCTGAATGGTTCTTTGTAAGCCAGAGTACCGTGCGATAGACCTCCACCTTTTTGCAGACGCTGGACTCTTTCTATGGAAATGATGCGTTACAATGCTGAGAACTATATTCGTCACTCTGGGCCTTCCCCTTTGCTCTATCTGTTGTAGTGCAGTTTGACTTGATTGCATTTAATGTCGAGCATGTATAGCATTATCTAATCTGTACGGATAGCATGGAAAGCAACATTTTTCACTGTATTTCCGTACACATGACAATAATAAATCTAAACCTAAATTATTCAGGCTCAGAAACTGCAGCCTCTTGCATGCGATGCCATCAGCCAGTGCTTTCAAGTGAGGAATTAATTCATGAAAGAGATGAGGAGAGAGAACTAATATTAAAAACAAACCCAAAAAACAAATAATGGAATTTTAATACAATGCAAGTTGCATTACAGTCGATTGTTCATTCTGGAACTTAATTCTCTCACTGGCTAATCGCTGAATAACCCAAGGTTTGTCACCGATTTACCAATTTGCACCATTGTAACTGTTCGATGAATTATTTTGTAACTTTGTCAATGCCAGAAACGTGACGACTCTTGTGTACTGCTTAGACGAGGTCTGCTGTATGTTTTTACCAGGTTGTTTGCAAAACAAAGCATTTCACTATAAATATATCATGCTACATGTAGAGGATCATTGAATTGAATCATTGAATTGGTCGAAAACATAGTCCTTTCTGAACCAGCAGTGAAATCTGAGAAGCGGTCAATATCTCACCTGCCTTTCCTTGCAAATTCGATAGATTTGATAGCCGTGGTATTGCTGGTACCTGTTGTGACGCGGAATGAAGCCACCAACTCTTGTGTATCAGTCTTTAACACCAAAATCTGAAGACAAGAGGAAGAATACAGGAGTTGATACGAATATAGACTCGCATATCTGGCATTGCCATTGTTCACCACTGGTAAATTTGCAATGATAAAATAAACTAGACTATAAGGAAAGCAAAGGTCCAATCTGTCCCTACAAACTGGCCCATACACAAAACATAGGCCACTGTGGGTGCAGAAAAGAACTGCAGATGCTGGTTTATACTGAAGATAGACCCAAAGTGCTGGAGTAACTCAGCAGGTCAGGCAGCATCTCTGGGTATCCTTCAGTTCCGAGGTAAAACATCATCGATTCTTTTTCTCCAGATTGCTGGCTGTCTTGTTGAGTTACTCCAGCACTTTGTGTCCATTATAGGCCACTGTAGGCTTTGCCAGCTGATATTGTGGCGTAGCTGGCAGAGTCGCAGCCTCACAGCGCCAGAGCCCCGGGTTCGATCCTGACTACTGGTACTGTTGATGCAGAGTTTGCACGCTCTCCCTGTGGCCGCGTGAGTTTTCTCCCACATCCCGAAGACGTGTTGGTTTGCAGGTCAATTGGCCTTCTGTAAATTACCCCTAGTGTGTATGGAGTGAATGCAAAAGTGCGATAATATAGAACTAGTATGAACAGCTGTTCAATATCCGGTGTGAACTCAGTGGGGCCGAACGCCTGTTTTTATGTTGTGTTTCAAAAACTAAAACTTAAAAATTAAATTAACAGCTTTTTTTCCTTGGCAAAAACTCATCAGGTTAGCAGTCAGAGGCTAAACATATCCAGAGCTTGATTGTTAATCTATACCTATTAAACTAACCCATTCAAGTGGAATAATAATAGCAACAAGAAGCTTGTGCAGTAGGAAGTTTTAATTTAGACTTTAGAGAATGGGGTTGAGTGGGAAAGATAGATCAACCATGATTGAAAGGCAGAGTAGACTTGATGAGTCGAATGGCCTAATTCTGATCCTGTAACCATATAACAATTACAGCACGGAAACAGGCCCTCTCGGCCCTTCCAGTCCGTGCCGACCAGCGTCCGTAACGTATGATCTTATGAATCTGTGAAGAGACAGAGTTCGGAACATTTGGAATATTATTCTTATATGGTTGATCAGATGGATTGCAGAGATAAACTAATTTAATAAATGTTTAATTTTGGAACACTAATGCTGGGGTGGGAGATTGCAACCTTCACGTGGTCCGCCCCGTTTCGACTAATGCAATCAACTCGACGTGCACAAACGGCAGATCAAATAGAACAAGTTGTCCACCAACTTTAGGCTGTGCACGCCACACAAAAGAAGAAGAACACTAATGCTGAGGAAAATTAATTTTAACCCAAGTACATTCATAATCAAGGACACCAAGTGCTGGAGTAATTCAGCGGGTCAAGCAGCATTTCTGGAGAACATGGCTAGGTGACGTTTCAGGTTGAGAATCCTTCTTCAGACATAATAGGTGACGTTTCAGCTCGGGACTCTTCTTCAGACACATTGCTTCTACATTCACAATCAATGAAGCTAATTTTCCCCAAGATAATCCAGAAAAGCAGATCAAAAAATATCCAACTTCCATGTTAATACCCACCTTTCCCTTGGCATTCCCCGTGTAAATATAATCTCCTCGCCGGTCAAAAGATGCCACAACGTTAAGATCCGAGTCGTCATCTACAGGTAGAACCACGTGCTTGGAATCAGAGAGAGTCAGCAGAACCGGTGCACACTTCATCGGGCAGACTAGCACTCTGTTCCTGTTGGTGAAAGTATAAATCAGACACAATCCTTTCTATATCATATATTAATAACACATAAATGGCTCTCAGAAGCCAATAGAGATACAGTAGTGAAACCCAAAGCAATTACTGGCAATGCCACATATATTCAGATAATTGGTGTCAAGGCTTATCTTAGACTGGGAGCACTCCAATCACCTATCTACCTCAGTTCACAGCATTGTTCTCATTTTATAGAAGAACTGATGTTGGGAATGATTCAACATTATGTCTGTTCTTATACAAGTAATAACATAAACAGGGTAGACCGTCGCAACCTTTTTCCCCAGGGTGGAAATGTCCAATGCTAGCGGGCACAGCTATAAGATCATAAGTTGTAGGAGCATAGTTATACCATTCGGCCCACCAAGATGACTCCATCATTCGATCATGGCTGGCAGAGTATAGAAGTGAGATCGACCAAGCACAATAACGTGGCTCTGAACACCGGCAAAACCAAGGAACTAATTGTGGACTTTGGAAGGGGTAGGATAGGGACCCACAATCCCGTTTATATCAAAGGGTCGATGGTGGAAAGGGTCAAGAACTTCAAATTCCCGGGCGTGCATATTTCCGAAGATCTCTCCTGGTCCCAGCACACTGATACAATTATAAGGAAAGCACATCTGCTCCTCTATTTCCTGAGAAGATTATGAAGAGTCGGTATATCAAGACTCTCTCGAACTTCTACAAGTGCACAGTAGAGAGCCTGCTGACCGGTTGCATCGTGGCTTGGTTCGGCAACTTGAGCGTCCAGGAGCGGAAAAGACTGCAAAAAGTTGTAAACACTGCCCAGGCCATCACCGGCTCTGACCTCTCAAACATCGAGGGGATCTATCACAGTCGCTGCCTCAAAAAGGCTGCCAACATCATCAAGGACCCTCACCATCCTGGCCACACACTCATCTCTCCGCTGCCATCAGGTAGAAGGTACAGAAGCCTGAAATCTGCAACATCCAGGTTCAGGAACAGCTACTTCCCCACAGCCATCAGACTATTAAACACAACTTCAAACAAACTCTGAACTGTAACAGCCTATTGCACTTTATCTGTGTATTTATGTGTGTGTCATTATATATATGGACACACTGATCTGATCTGTATTTATTTATGCCTACAATATTCTGTTGTGCTGCAGCAAGCAAGAATTTCATTGTCCTATCTGGAACACATGACAATAAACTCTCCTCACTCTTGACTTGACTTCTACAGATTCACCAGCCTCGGACTATAAGGTGAGCTCTAAGGGAAAAGTTCTAATGGAAATGTGCGAGGCAAGTTTTTGCACAGAGTGTGGTTGGGGCTTGAAACGCATTGTCGGGGTGGTGGTGGAGACGGATACAATCGTGGCGTTTAAGAGGCTTTTAGATAGGCACAAATACAAGGAAGGTAGACACAAAATGCTGGAGTAACTCAGCGGGACAGGCAGCCATTCGTCACCCATTCCTTCACTCCAAAGATGCTGGCTGGCCCGCTGAGTTACTCCAGCAGTTTGTGTCTACCTTCGATTTAAACCAACATCTGCAGTTCTTCCCTACCCAAGTACAAGGAATATAGGAATATGGATCATGTACAGGCAGATAAGATCAGTTTAGCTTTGCATCGTGTTTGGCACAGCCTAAGGGCCTGTTCCTGTGCTCTGCTATTTGGAGTCCTATTCATTGCTTTTTAAAACTTGCCCCAACACATCGCCATTGCCAATAATCGTCCGATCCTATATACATTTTAATTCCTTGCCACTGTTCTACTTGTGGGCTTGCCTTAAACAGTCAGTCTTACAGATCCAAAAATAGAAAATAATTCAAGAAAGGAATTGGATCTCAACTTTGTTAAAGAAGGAACTGCAGATGCTGGAGAATCGAGGGTTACACAAAAAGCTGGACAAAATCAGAGGGTGCAGCAGCATCTAAGGAGCGAAGGAGATAGGCGACGTTTCGGGTCGAGACCCTTCTTCAGACTGAGAAACGTTGCCTAACGTCGCCTTCAGAAGGAGAAACGTCGCCTATCTCCTTCGCTCCTTAGATGCTGCTGCACCCGCTGAGTTTCTCCAGCTTTTTGTGTAACCCTGGATCTCAACTTTTTTAGGCCACGGAAATACTTTTGAAGTGTGGTCAGTGTTTTAATGTGGAAAACGCAGTAAACAACATGCGCGCAGCTCGATCCAAACAAACATATGGATGCAAAAAGCAAACCGCTGGAAGAATTCAATGGGTCAGCCCGCATCTGTGGAGGGAAGCCCTTTGTCTTTGAGTACAGGAGCAGGGAGGTTCTACTTCAGTTGTACAGGGTCTTGGTGAGACCACACCTGGAGTATTGCGTGCAGTTTTGGTCTCCAAATCTGAGGAAGGACATTATTGCCATAGAGGGAGTGCAGAGAAGGTTCACCAGACTGATTCCTGGGATGTCAGGACTGTCTTATGAAGAAAGACTGGATAGACTCGGTTTATACTCTCTGGAATTTAGGAGATTAAGAGGGGATCTTATAGAAACTTACAAAATTCTTAAGGGGTTGGACAGGCTAGATGCAGGAAGATTGTTCCCGATGTTGGGGAAGTCCAGGACAAGGGGTCACAGCTTAAGGATAAGGGGGAAATCCTTTAAGACCGAGATGAGAAAGACTTTTTTCACACAGAGAGTGGTGAGTCTCTGGAACTCTCTGCCACAGAGGGTAGTTGAGGCCAGTTCATTGGCTATATTTAAGAGTGAGTTGGATGTGGCCCTTGTGGCTAAGGGGATCAGAGGGTATGGAGAGAAGGCAGGTACGGGATACTGAGTTGGATGATCAGCCATGATCATATTGAATGGCGGTGCAGGCTCGAAGGGCTGAATGGCCTACTCCTGCACCTAATTTCTATGTTTCTATGTTTCTATGTCTTCTCCACTTATCACCCACAGTCTCGTCCAATGTCAACATCAAGCTTCAAGTAGGTGGAAGAGATAAACCTACTAGAGTCTGCATGATAGAGGAATAATCGCCCAACAATAAATCAAATGATTCCACACTCTCAATGTTGTGACCCAAACAACTATCAATCTCTTACCCGTTCATGCCAGATCAGCCCGGAAACCATCAAGAAATGATTGAAATAGTCCAACTCCCTAATGTACAGCAAAGGTGATAATTTAACATTTTTGATCCTTCCGGCAATTGGCAAGGAACTCAGAAATATTTGGAAAGAGCTTCACAAGTCTTACTTCCACAGTACTAGGGATGCTTTGCAGCCAAAGGCGTTGAGATTTTCTTCTTTTTTTTAAAAACTTTGCTGTGTGGTAATTATTTTTACTTTGCCGGCAGCTTGTCTATGACTGAGAGTCTATCCCAACAAGTGGAATACTTACTGATCTCTGGGATGGAATTGCACTTTGAGAACCGGTGAAGGAAAACGGAACCTTTGGTCACAATCACCGGACAGAACATCCCAAAGTGACACGATGTTGTCAGTGGAAGCGCTGACTAATTTATGCCCATCTCGGCTCCAACTGCAAGACATAACAAACATATACATACGAACGTTAGCAAGGAGATTTAGTTTTGTTTCGTTTAGTTTAGAGATACAGCACGGAAACAGGCCCTTCAGCCCACCAGGTCCAAGCCGACCAGCGATCCCCGCACATTAACACTATCCTACACCCACTAGGGACAAATTTTACATTTACCAAGCCAATTAACCTGCAAACCTGTACGTCTTTGGAATGTGGAAGGAAACCCAAGATCTCGGAAAAAACCCACGCAGGATTAGTCTAGAGATGCAGCGGGGAAACTTAGTTTAGAGACACAGCATGGAAACAGGCCCGACAGCCCACTGAGTCCGTGCGGTAGACTTGCACCATCCATCACACACTAGGGACAATTTACAATTATAGCAAGCCAATTAACCTACGAACCTGTTGTTAAAGAAGGAACTGCAGATGCTGGAGAATCGAGGGTACACAAAAGGCTGGAGAAACTCAGCGGGTGCAGCAGCATCTAAGGAGCGAAGGAGATAGGCGACGTTTCGGGTCGAGACCCTTCTTCAGACTGGTCAGGGATCAGGGAAAGGAGAGATATAGACGGTGATGTGGAGAGATAAAGAACAATGAATGAAAGATATGCAAAAATGTATCGATGATAAAGGGAACAAGCCATTGTAAGCTGTTTATAGTGTGAAAATGAGAACCTAGTGTGACTAGGGTGGGGGAGAGAGATAGAGAGAGAGAGGGAATGCCAGGGCCCAAGGGCTGAGGGAGAGGTGGGAAGGGGAGGAGACAGCAAGGGTTAACAGAATTGAGAAAATTCAATGTTCAAGCCCAGAGGATGCAGACTCCCCAAGCGGAATATGAGGTGCTGTTCCTCCAACTTGCGGTGTTGCTCACTCTGGCCGTGGAGGAGGCCCAGGACCGAGAGGTCGGATACGGAATGGGAGGGGGAGTTGAAGTGCTGAGCCACCGGGAGGTCGGGTTGGTTAATGCGGACCGAGCGGAGGTGTTCGGCGAAGCGATCGCCAAGCCTCCGCTTGGTCTCACCAATATAGATCATCTGGCATCTGGAGCAGCGGATGCACTGGATGAGGTTGGAGGAGGTGCAGGTGAACCTCTGTTGGACCTGGAAGGACTGCTTGGGTCCCTGAAAGGAGTGGAGGGGGGAGGTGAAGGGACAAGTGTAGCATTTCGTGCGGTTGCAACTACCTCCTCAACTACCTCCTCTGGCAGCTAGTTCCATACACCCACAACCGTGTGTGAGCAAAAGTTACCCCTAGGATTCCTATTAAATCTTTTCCCCTTCACCTTGAACCTATGTCCTCTGGTCCTCAATTCCCCTACTCTGGGTAAAAGACTCTGTGCATCTACCCGATCGATTCCTCTCATGATTTTGTACACCTCTATAAGATCACCTCTCCTACACTCCATGGAATAGAGACCCAGCCTACTCAACCTCTCCCTATAGCTCACACCCTCTAGTCCTGACAACATCCTCGTAAATCTTCTCTGAACCCTTTCAAGCTTAACAATATCTTTCTTCTAACATGGTGCCCAGAACAGAACACAATACTCTAAATGCAGTCTCACCAACGTCTTATACAACTGCAACGTGACCTCCCAACTTCTATACTCAATACTCGGAGTGATGAAGGCCTTTGAGATTAGGAAATTCCGAAGATTTATAGTCCTCTTCATACATACATTTCTGCTTATCTCATTCTTAAATGGTCAGCCACTTATTCTAAAGGAATGAGGCAGGAGTCACAACCCTCTGAAGGAGACGCTTCCATAACTCACGCCTCAATGCGTTCACATCAGTTTTGGTTGGCATGTTATAGGAAAGATGGTGTCAAGCAGAAAAGGGTGCAGAGAAGATTTACAAGAAGGGTCTCAACCCAAAATGTCTCCAGAGATGCTGCCTGTCCTGCTGAGTTACTCCAGCATTTTGGATCCACCTTAGATTTACGAGGATGTTGCCAGGACTTGAGGGCTTGAGCTTTAGGGAGAGGTTGAGCAGGCTAGGACTATTCCTTGGAGCGCAGGAGAATGAGGATGATCTTAGAGGTGTACAAAAACAGGAGAGGAATAGATCAGGCGGACATACAGAGTCTCTTGCCCAGAGTAGGGGAGTCGAGAACCAGAGGGACATCGGTTTAAGGTGGGAAAAAATGTAATAGGAACCCGAGGGGTAACTTTTTCCACACAAAGGGTGGTGGGTGTATGGAACAAGCTGCCAGAGGAAGTGGTTCAGGCAGGTACTATCGCAACGTTTAAGAAACATTTAGATATGTACCTGGTAGGACAAAAATAGAGGTATAGAGGTCAAAGGCAGGCTGGACGAGAGTAGATGGGACATGTTAGTCGATGCGGGCAAGTTGGGCCGAAGGGCCTGTTTCCACATTGTATGACTATGACATTTCATTATTCTAAACTGTACAGTGTAAGGCAATCTTACTCCATAGGACAAGCACACCATCCATGGGGTTTATAACATGCATGTTGTTTGTTGAGTGTAGGCAAATACACACAAACGTTAACTTACCACAGTGAGCAGACGGGATGTATGTGGGCGCTGATGATCTTGGCAATGCCCCTTGTCAAGAAGTCCCAAATGACGATGCGTCCATCATTGCATCCGACAGCCAGCAAGGTGCCCCACCTGTTAAAGGTGCAGGTGAGGGCCATGCTAATACAGTCCAGTGTTCCATCTGCCTCCTACAGGCAAAAAGAATGACACCCAGTCATATCAAAGTGAGCAGCGGCCATGCGTCTACAGCAACTTACATTTACTTAGTAACCATAATTAAAATTTAAAATGTCCCAAGCAGCTTCAAAGAAGAAGAACCGGACAACGTTCAATCGAGTCACTTGCAGATATTAAACAAGGTAAGCACTGATCAAAGAAGTGTCTTCTAAATTTGAAGAAGGCGGACATCTGGATTGTTTACTCTGGAACGCAGAAGGTTGAGTGGAGATCTGATAGAAGTGTATTAAATTATGAGACTCAGAGAGGCATCGACAGGGCAGACATTTCTCCTAGGGTGGAAATGTCCAAGACTAGAGGGCATCACTTAAGGTGAGAGGGGCAAAGTTTAAAGGAGATGTGCAGGGCAAATTTGTTTTTTTCTGTTCCACAGAGTGACGGATGCCTGGAATGTGCTGCCAGGGGCGGTGATGGAGGCAGAAATGACGGTGACATTTAAGAGGCTGTTTCATGGTAATATTGACCGTGTGCTGGAAGAATGGATTATTTACCTTGGGAGCATGTACCACACAGACGTTGTGGGCCGAAGGACCTGCTCCGATGCTAGACTGCTCCATGTTCTAGCAACGGAAAGGAATTCAAGAGTTTCTTCCATTGACAAAAGCAAAAGGGTCAAATAAATGAGAAGTAGGGGGGGGGGGGGGGGGGAGAGAGAACAAAGGTAAAGAACTAGAAGAACAGCGTTCTTAGAGGCTGGAAGGCCAGCAGAGGTCACTGAATTAGGATAGACACAAAATGCTGGAGTAACTTAGCGGGTGAGGCAGCATTGCTGCGGAGAAGGAATGGGCGACGTTTCGGGTCGAGAACCTTCTTCAGGCTGATGTCACGGGAGGGGGCGGGACAAAGATAGAATGTAGTCGGAGGCAGGAAGACTAGTGGGAGAACTGGGAAGGGGGATGGAGAGAGAAAGCAAGGGCTATCTGAAGTTAGAGAAGTCAATGTTCATACTGCTGGGGTGTGATTAGTGAATTAGGGAATATCTATGGCTTGGAGGGATTTGAAAACAACCATGAAAATGTGAATTCCTGATGTCAAGGTATCAATGCAAGCCAATGAGCACACAAATAACAAGTCAACAGAAGCTAGTACTAAAGAAGGTACTGAGAGAATTCTGGATCTCAAGTTTAAGAAGGATGCAACATTGGAAGCGTTCATGAGACTGTAGAAATAGTCTAATTTCAAGTGGCAAAAGTATTAACAAGGCTTTCAACTGTAAATGAGCTGAAATAGGAAGAGGACCGAAACGTGTAAAGACAGAAGTAGATGATTTTGGTGATGTGGAAAAAACATGATATTGGAAGATCGACCAAAATGCCCAGGTTCCAAAGTCTAGTAGAGTATCAGACACCAGCCAGACACCATGGATTTAGCTGAAAACCCAGCGATATGAATACTGATTTCTCCAACTTCAAGTACCCTTGTATCCCCACTCTCTCCATCCCTTCCCCCACCCTGGTCATCATACTTGTTTCACTGTAGTCCTGTTGTTTCCGTTTTTATAACTTGTTAAATCCGAGTGCACAGCCAACAATGGACCATAGTGTCCTCCACCTTTCCTTGATCATCATTACTTTGTGCTTATCTTTCACTCATTGTTCTCTGTATCACCGTTTATATCTCTCGTTTCCCTTTCCTTGAACGTTTCCAGTCCGAAAACGTCACCTATTCCTTTCTCCAGAGATGCTGGCTGACCCGCTCATGTACTCCAGCTTTTTGACTCCATTTTCAGTTTAAACCAGCATCTGCAGTTCCTTCCTACAGCATGGATTTAGTGATCTGCTCAAAGAGATTATGTTTGGATCAAGGAAAGTGTGAATCCTTTATGGATATCCTGAGGATGTTGAAAAATATGCTGCATTTCTCGGTGTGCAGCAATGTTATACCAAAATGCAACCCAGTTTTGGGCACAGATTCTGAGATAAAATATGATTTTAATATGAACTGTAGCCCCAATTCTGGCCAAAGGCCATTTCAAGGCTCTACCCTAATTTTGATTTTTACAGCGTGGAAACGGCCCACCGAGTCCATGTGTATGATCACTCCTGCACTAGTTCTATCCTGAACACGAGGAACAATTTCAGAAACCAATTAATCTACCAACCTGCAGGTGTTAGGGATGGGGGAGGAAACCGGAGCACCTAGAGAAAACTCATGTGGTCAAAGGGGGGAACATGCAAACTCTGGGCAGACAGCACCAGTAATCAGGATCAAACCCAGGTTTCTGACGCTGTGAGGCAGCAACTCTATCTCTGCGCCACAGAGCCATCCTCGGGACAAGGGTTCTCCTCCCTCTTTTCCCCAAAGAGGCACGGGGCCTTAATTATTTGACACCCATGTCTCCGAAACCAAACATAAAGATAACGAATAATCATAAATTATAAACAATGGTTATTACATGGTTAGATTGCTACTGATCTAACGGATAAAAGAAAAATATGGTATCTTCAAAATAACCTACCTCTGGATAATTCTGTCCAAAGGACTCTGTTTAAAAAAAGAGAAAGCAATAATATTAAGACACTGAAAAGTATTCAAGGTTATTTTATCCTTGGGGATCTTACGTTTTGCCAATTAACCTACAAACCAGCTCGTCTTTGGAATGTGGGAGGAAACCAGAGCACTCTGAGAAAACCCACGTGGTCACAGGGGGAATGTGCAAACTCTGTACAGACAGCACGCGTACTTAGGATCGAACCCGGTTCTCTGGCGCTTTTCAGTGGTCATCATGTGCTCTCCTCCATACCAGGTTACATAATTCAAATTAGATAGCCACTTAGCAGAACATATCCCTTCAGTCAACAAATTGACCCTGTTTCCTTTTGTCGTCTTGCTCTTTGGTAGGTTAAACATAAGAGGAACGTATACAGCAAATGGAAGGCCATAGGATCATTGGTGCGCAGCCTGGCTGCTAGGTTGTGGGTATATTAACCGAGCTATGAGGAGGTACAGTGCCCTCATAATGCCCATTTATTTACTTGCCTCTGTACTCCACAATTTGAGATTTGTAATAGAAAGAATCACATGTGGTTAAAGTGCACATTGCCAGATTTTAATAAAGGGGGTGTTTTGGCCCAGGCCATAACACTCCCACCACCGTGTTTCGTGTTTCACAGATGAGGTGGCATGCTTTGGATCTTGGGCAGTTCCTTCTCTCCTCCATACTTTGTTCTCGCCATCACTCTGATATAAGTTAATCTTCGTCTCATCTGTCCACAAAACATTTTTCCAGAACTGTGGTCGCTATTTTAAGGTCTTCTTGGCCTGCCAGTTCCATTGCGATTAGTAAGCTCACCAGTGCTCTTTTTCTTCTTAATGATGTTCCAAACAGTTGATTTTGGTAAGCACAAGGTTTAGCTGATGGCTCAAACAGTTTTATTCTTGTTTCTCAGTCTCATAAATGGTTTCTTTGACTTTCATTGGCACAACTTTGGTCCTCTTGTTGATAAACAGCAATAAAAGTTTCCAAAAGTGATGGAAAGACTAGGTGCTGAGAACTCTCTTAAGGAGGCATTTAAACACATCTGAGGAGTTACAAACACCTGTGAAACCATGTGTCTCAAAGATGATGGTGCCCTGAACTGGGGGGGGGGGGGGGACTATGTATAAACACTGCTGTAATTTTGACATGGTGAAACCAAAATGTATAAAAAAATACCCTTTAATAATATCTGACAATGTGCACTTTCACCACATGTGATTTTTTTCTATTACAAATCTCAAATTGTGCAGTACAGAGGATAATAAATAAACGATGGGTCTTTGTCCCAAACATTACGGAGGGCACTGTAGGTACTATGACGACATTTAAAAGACGTTTTGGCAGGTACACAGACAGGAAAGCTTCAGAGGGATGTAGGCCAAATGGGTCTCTTAGGTGGAGCATCTTGGTCAGCATAGACAAGTTGGGCTGAAAGGCCTGTGTCCTTGCAGTATGACCCTTCGCTGTCCCCTCGAATTTGGCTTCTACCTCTGCTCCTCTGCTCTCCCACCCCACCCCCATCATTCCTTGTTTCGTCCCCCATTGCCCTCCCATGCCTTACGCCCATTCCCCATCCCCTTTCAGTCCACAGCCCCCCTTATCCCTCAGCCCACAGCCCTCCCCACCTGTCTGTAGCCCCTCTCCTCAGCACACAGCCCCTCTCCTCCCTCCCCGTCCTCCCTCAGACCACACCCCTGCACGTCCCCTCCTCCTCAGTCGACAGCCCCACTTCTCCCCCACTCAGACTACAGCACCCTCCCCCTCCTTTCTCTCCCCCTTCTGTTCTCAGCCCCCTTCCCTAATCTCTCGGCACCCTCTAAAACGGCCCAACAGCCTCCTCCTCTCATTCCTCCAGCCCCATCCTCCCCAAACCCCACCCTCAGTAACCCCCCCCCCAGCTCCTCTCCCTTCCCATCCCCATTCAAGCCCTCATCCCTCCGCTCACTCTCTGTGTCCTCACCAGCAGCCTCATCGCCCCCAGCCCCCCCTCCCCTCCCCCCACCCCCAGACACTCATTCTTCCCCAATGCCCTCTTCTCAACCCTCCCACCCCTTCACCCCCCACCAGCCGACTCTCCACCCCCGCCCCTCAGCCCCATCCCTCCCTTCCAGCCCCCCCTCCTCCCCTCACACCTCCACAACGTCCTCACCCTCACCCCCACCTTCCAGCAACCTGTCACTACCCCCCCTCCACCCACAGCCCCTCCCCCTACCCCCCTCCACCCACAGCCCCTCACCCTCACCCCCACCTTCCAGCAACATCTCACTACCCCCCTCCACCCACAGCCCCTCCCCCTACCCCCCTCCACCCACAGCCCCTCACCCTCACCCCCACCTTTCCAGCAACCTCTCACTACCCCCCTCCACCCACAGCCCCTCCCCCTACCCCCCTCCACCCACAGCCCCTCACCCTCACCCCCCACCTTCCAGCAACCTCTCACTACCCCCCCTCCACCCACAGCCCCTCCCCCTACCCCCTCCACCCACAGCCCCTCACCCTCACCCCCACCTTCTAGCAACCTCTCACTCCCCCCCTCCACCCACAGCCCTCCCCCTACCCCCCCTCCACCCACAGCCCCTCACCCTCACCCCACCTTCCAGCAAACTCTCCCTACCCCCCCTCCACCCACAGCCCCTCCCCCTACCCCCCTCCACCCACAGCCCCTCACCCTCACCCCCACCTTCCAGCAAACTCTCCCTACCCCCCTCCACCCACAGCCCCTCCCCCTACCCCCCCTCCACCCACAGCCCCTCCCCCTACCCCCCCTCCACCCACAGCCCCTCCCCCTACCCCCCTCCACCCACAGCCCCTCACCCTCACCCCCAACCTTCCAGCAAACTCTCCCTACCCCCCCTCCACCCACAGCCCCTCCCCCTACCCCCACCTCCACCCACAGCCCTCACAAGCTCCCCTCAATCCCACCAGACCCTCACCCCCTCTCCCCCAGCCCTCACTCCACCCCTCCCTCAACCCTCACCCTCACCATCAACCTCACCCTCCCTTCCCAGCGACCTCTCCCTACGCCCTACCCCCCACACACAGCCCCTCACCCTCTCTCCCCCCCAGCCCTCACCCTCCCCTCCCCCTCACTCCCTCCAGACCGCCCTCCTCCCCTCACCCTCACTCCCTCCAGACCGCCCTCCCTCCCTCCACTCACCCAGCAGCTCCAGGTTCATCGTGCCCGCCTCCCCCGCCCCGCGCCCCGCGCCCCCCCCGTGCGGCCCGGCTTCCCGCTGCAGGCGGCCCCGGCGGGCGGGCGGACGGGCTGACGGAGAGAGCGAGCGAGCGGCGCCTGCCCCGCCACTAGGCCCCGCGCCACCTGCCCAGCGCTCCCTCCGCAACGCCGGCCCCGCCAACAAGGTTCCGGGCACAAGCTGCTGCTGCTGCTGCTCACCCCCACGGGAACTCACACTCACACTCACACTCACTCACACACACACACTCACCCCCACGGCAGCTCACACTCACCCCAATACTCACACTCACACACTCCAAACACACACACACACTCACACACTCCAACACACACACACACTCACACACTCCAACACTCACACTCACACTCACACAGCCCAACACACACACACAGCAACACTCACACTCACACAGCAACACACACACACTCACCAGAACATTCACACCCCAACATTCACACACAGCAACACACACACTCACCCCAACACTAACACTCACACCCAACATTCACACAAACAGCAACACACACACCCCAAAACTCACACTCACCCCAACATTCACACAAACAGCAACACACACACCCCAAAACTCACACTCACCCCAACATTCACACAAACAGCAACACACACACCCCAACACTCACACTCACCCCAACGCTCACTCACCAACACAACAACCCCAACGCTCACACACCCTGCAGCACAACAACCCCCTCAACCTTCCACCACTCATCCCAACATTCACCACACAGTTCAACTCCACCACATTTACCCCAACTTTCCACTCCTCACAGCAGCTTATTTACCCCAACCACCCCTCATCCCCCAGCAGCACATTTACCCCCTCAATCTTCCACCACTCGCCCCAACATTCACACCCCCAGCAACACATTCCTTGGAGGTAGACAAAAGTGCTGGAGAAACTCAGCGGGTGCAGCAGCATCTATGGAGTGAAGGAGCCGAAACCTTTCTTCATTCCTTGTAGCGTAGGAGGAGGGGTGATCTTATTGAGGTGTATAAAATCATGAGAGGAATACTGTACATGGGGCAGGTTCACACAGTCTTTTGACCAGACTGGGTGAATCGAGGACCAGAGGACATAGGTGAATGGGGATAGGAATCCAGGGCAGCCAACTCTCACGCATTGAGCATGAGATTCACACATTTCGCCAAATTCTCACGCTGATCATAAATTTCTCACGCTCTGTCGTGACAAATTCTGTGATCAATGAAAATGTCAAAACTCATATCAACTGCATGGTGTTGGAGAGCCGGGGCTGAGGGAGGGAGGGATGGAAGCAGAAGCAGCGGCGGGGACAGATGCGGACGGGGAGCCGGGACTGGCGAGTCGCTCGCTGCAGCTCTGGCCATGGAGCAGCCTCAGTGCAAGAGTCCCGGGTTGTCGGAAGCCGTGCCGAATTCGCCCAGGTGACCGGCTTGGATCAGGCTGCAGCTCAGTGCATCCTGGAGGACAACCAGTGGCTGCTGGAAGTAAGTACCAAGCACTGGGTAGAAACAGTGGAAGATAGTGGCCTTCAAATGGGGGTGGTTGGAGAAAGCATCCCGCTTGCCTGCTAGATTTTCACTTAAAATAACTACAGGAAAAAACGTTTCCGATGTTGGGAGAGTGCAGAACCAGGGGTCACAGCTTAAGAATAATGGGTAGACCAGTTAGGACTGAGATGAGGACAAACTTTCTTCATGCAGAGAGTTGTGAATCTGTGGAATTCTCTGCCACAGAAGGCAGTGGAGGCCAATTCACTGGATGTCTTCAAGAGAGAGTTACATTTAGCTTTTGGGGCTAGCAAAATCAAGGGATACGGGGAAAAAAGAGGTGCTGATTTTAGATGAACAGCCATGATCATATTGAATGGCAGTGGTAGCTCGAAAGGCCAAATGGCCTATTCCTGCACCTATTTTCTATGTTTCTAAACTTGATTTTGAAGCATTCATGCATGGTGGAGGTATAATGTAGTCATAGAGTGATACAGTATGAAAACAGGCCCTTCGGCGTAACTTGCCCACGCCCGCCAACATGTCCCAGCTACACTACCTGCTTTTGGTGCATATCCCTCCAAACCGGTCCTATCCATGTACCAGTCTAACTGTTTCTTAAATGTTGGGATAGTCCCAGCCTCAACTACCTCCTCTGGCAGCTCGTTCCATACACCCACCATCCTTTGTGTGAAAAAGATACCCCTCGGATTCCGAATCACAGGCAGGTGGGACTAGTGTAGCTGGGACATAGTGGCCGGTATGGGCAAGTTGGGCTGAAGGGCCTGTTTCCACACAGTATCACTCTATGACCCTCAATCTTCCACCACTCACCCCAACAGCAGCACATTTGCCCCCTCAATCATAGTCATACAGTGTGGAAACAAACCTCTGTGGCCATGTGGGTTTTCTCCCAGATTCCAAAGTCGTACAGTTTTGTATGTTAATTGGCTTGGTATAATTATAAATTTTACTTCGGAGTCACGTGAGTGACTACGTGAAGAGCCCGCCTGGCGCTGGCAAACGGCATTACGTCGACGCTGACGGCGGAAGGAGGAGCTGCAGTAAGGAGCAGCTCCTCGCAGCGGTCGGAACGGCCCCGCAGGTAAGTGCAGCAAAATCGGGACGTTCTTTAGCGTACGCTGGGTGGGTCCAGCAAGCGAAAGTAAAAGAAAAAATTCAGAGTCACGTAACGTGCTGATTTAGCACTGATAATAAAGAAAATGGAGAAATCGGCAAAGAAAAATTCGCGGGTAAAAAGATCTTCCCGAGGTGAAAATAAAAATACGGGACAAGAAGCTAGTGCGGATCCGGTTTCCGATACCGGTGGCCGCTGATATACCCGATAGCGAGTTTCTAGATTCTCCAGAAATAATAACCACGGAGGGAAATGCTCCTAAAAAATGTAAAAAGAAATCTGAGAGGCCCGTGGTTTCTGATGACTCTGATACTGAAAGTCCTCCAGATAATAAAACTATGTGGTTAAAAATGGAGCATATGGAGAAAGTTCTCCAAACAATCATGAGACAAGGGTCACAGTACCCAGAAGGATCCCAAAAAAGCCCTGAGGGGTTTGATTATTCTGAATATGGCTGTGGGCCAAGTTGGGAGTTTGAAACTCCGGACCCAGGATTTGGGCCGGAAGAAGTCTCATGGGGTGAAATCCCAATTGATTTAGGGCTGCAGAAGGCAGACCCTGCTGGTGGTGATTTGGATTTTGAATGCACACCACAAAGTAAAAAGAAAAGGCCAAATGTGCCTGGGATAGCAAAAGAATTTGCTATACCTGAAGGAAGTGGTGAGGCTATGGAAGAAAACCTAGCTGTCAACATAAATTATATGGTATCTCACCAACTTCATGATTCTGTGATGATTGAAACATCAGAATTATATAAAACGCCAGGAAATTGTGCCTCATTGGAAGTGCCTACGGTTAATCCGTTGATATGGACATCCATGACTCCAAGTATGAGAGCTCAAGAAGTGAGATTTCAAAAAATCCTCAAACTAATTTCTGCTGCCATTACGGCCTATGGGAGACAAATGGAGAGATTGGAGATGGATAAGATTCAAAAAGATACTTTGGGCTTATTGTGCAATTCTTTCTATGAAATTAATTGTATGAAGAAAATGGCGATTCAGCCCATATTTCACCCTAGGTTTGCAAGCCTGTGTCGAGCAAGTGGTGTTCAAGCTCCTGGGTATCTGTTTGGAGAAAATCTGCCTAAACAACTGAAAGAGTTGGATGAAGAAGCTAAATATTTTAGCGGTATGAAACCTTTCGTCTTTGGACAAAAAAGGTATTTTTCGCCCCGAAGGGGTTTTGATTTTGGAAATAGAGGCAGAAATTTGTCAAGGAAGTATTATCGTCCTGCACAGCCCAATGCTTACCCGTATTCGGGAGAAGGAGACCACCACGCTCATATGGAGAGGTATTAAAGACTTGTTCTATCCTTAAAGAAACTGCGGATAAATCTCCAGTTGGAGGGAGATTACAAAAGTTTTATAAAGACTGGCTTACTATTACTTCTGATCGATTTATATTACAAGCAGTTTCAGGAGCCACTATTACATTTAAAGAAGGGGTTAATCCTCCTGTACAGAATAAACCTGCTTATGCTTTCGTGTTTACTGCTATTGAAAAAGCAGAGATTAATGTGGAAATTGACAAATTATCTGAAAAAGGGGTAATTGAAAAAACTTATGAACACGAGCATCAATTTGTCTCTAATATTTTTCGAAGAAATAAAAAAGATGGTGGTTGCAGAATTATTCTGGACCTTACAGATCTAAATAAGTTTGTAGAATACAAACATTTTAAAATGGAAACATTTAATACTGCAAGATATTTAATTTCAGCAGGTTGTTATATGGCTAAGATTGATTTAAAAGACGCCTATTATTCTGTACCTATACATCAGTTCTTCCGGAGGTACTTAAAATTTAATTGGCTGGGACAATTATGGCAGTTTAAAGCTTTGCCAAATGGACTGAGTTCAGCTCCCAGGCTCTTTACGAAACTATTGAAACCAGTTTTAGCCCAATTAAGAGCACAAAAACATATCGATGACATTCTGATCATTAATGATAATCAAGAGTCAGCTGAGAACTCAGTTTCAGTTACTAAAGCTTTGTTTGAAAAGCTAGGGTTCTTGATTCATCCAATTAAATCCCAGCTGCAGCCAGCACAAACAATTAACTTTTTGGGGTTTGTAATTAACTCAGTGACTATGTTAATAACTTTACCAACAGATAAAGTTGATGATATTTTGGTAACTTGTAATAATCTCATTCACAAACCTTATCCTTCCATCCGAGAAGTAGCGAAAACCATTGGTAAACTAGTAGCAGCATTTCCTGCAGTAGAATTTGGTCCATTACATTATCAAAATCTTCAAAGGGACAAAATAAGAGCTCTCAAAGAGAAGGCAGGCCACTTTGATAGGCCTATGCAATTAACAAAAGAAGCTGTGTTGGAATTACAATAGTGGGTTAAAAATGTCCCACAATGCTAAAAACATTCTGATCAAACAGCCTGAAATGGTTTTACAAACAGATGCTAGTGCTCTCGGATGGGGGGCAACAGATTCATCCTCCAGTTGTGGAGGTAGATGGAAAGTTCAAGAAGAAACGTTTCTTCAAACTTATGGTATTAACTATTTAGAGTTATTGGGTGCTTTCTATGGACTAAAAGCATATTGTTGTTCAAAAAAGGGTCTACATGTATTAATACAGTTAGACAATAAAACGGCTGTTGCATATATTAATCACATGGGGGGAGTTAGATCAGTATCATGTGATTGTCTGGTCAATGAAATATGGCAATGGTGTATTGACCGCCAAATTTGGATTTCAGCAAACTACATTCCAGGTAAAGACAATGTGGTGGCAGATAAAAAATCAAGGATATTTAAAGATAACACAGAATGGATGCTTAATCCAGCAATATTTAAGAATATTGTAACCCAATTTGGTTTACCAGAAATTGATCTGTTTGCATCAAGGCTTAATCATCAATTGCCTAAATATGTGTCTTGGGAACACGATCCAGATGCAGTAGCAGTAGATGCTTTTTCATTGAACTGGGGGAATATGTTCTTTTATGCTTTTCCACCATTTGCTTTGATTCAGAAATGTCTGAAGAAAATAGAACAAGATTCTGCCACTGGATTGTTGGTAGTTCCAAATTGGCCAACACAACCTTGGTTCCCATTAATGCTGAATATGATTATAGAACCATATATGTCAATTCCTAACTGTAGTGATATTTTGATTAATCCAGTAACTAAAGAAATTTATCCATTATATGCATATATGAATTTATTAATCTGCAGGTTTTGACCAGACCACTACAGGAGCTGGGATTGTCGGACAAAACTATGGAAGTTATAGTCGCATCATGGCGAGATAGCACACAAAAACAATATATGACACATATAAAGAAATGGGAAGAATTTTGCACACAGTCAAATATTTCTTATGATACTGTGAATATTGCAAATGTTTTGGAGTTCCTTGCCAAATTGCATTTTGAGCAACATTTAAGTTACAGTGCCATTAACACTGCACGCAGTGCCTTATCATCTTATTTAGGACTAATGTCTGACCAGAAATCAATTGGATCACATCCATTAATATCTAGATTCATGAAAGGAATCTTTAACATCAATCCACCCAAACCAAGATACACAGAGATTTGGGATGTGAGCATTGTACTTACCTTACTTAGGCAATGGACTCCAATTGAAGGATTGTCATTGGAAAGATTAACATTGAAATTAATAATGTTAATGTCATTGGTCTCAGCTCAAAGAGTGCAAACTTTACAAATGTTGCGTTTAGACTGTATGCATGTGACTACAGATAACATTGTGTTCTATGTTTACGATCTGATCAAACAAAGCAGACCAGGGAGATCTGGAGCTAAGGTAACCTTTCAAGCTTATCCTATTGATCCTACTTTGTGTGTGGTTAAACATTTGAATCAATATGTTAAAGTTACTGGATCTCTTCGAGGAAATGAAAAAACGTTAATGATTACG
Source organism: Okamejei kenojei (assembly GCA_035221665.1). Taxonomy (NCBI): domain Eukaryota; kingdom Metazoa; phylum Chordata; class Chondrichthyes; order Rajiformes; family Rajidae; genus Okamejei; species Okamejei kenojei. The sequence continues at coordinate 8,918,858 of CM069154.1, forward strand.
CATAAAAAACCACACACAAAAGCTTCAGTTCAAACTATCTCAAAATGGTTGAAACAGGTGTTGCTTTTAGCAGGAGTAGACACTGATGTGTTCAAATCTCACTCCACCAGGGCTGCAGCTACGTCCGCGGCAAAGGGGCGGGACGTACCACTCGAGCATATTTTAAAAATCGCAGGGTGGAGTAAAGAAGAAACTTTTTCAAAGTTCTACAATAAACCTGTTCACACTATGACAAGCTTTGGCCACGCGGTGTTGGGATCACTATAGTCACCTGCTTTGTTTACTATTGATTACTATAATCAGTTATGTAGTCACTTATATCTTTTATCACTTGTAATCATTCCCTCGGATATAAGGAGGGTTATTATATGTTCTTTAAACCATTAAAAAGTTAATTATGGAAAGAACTAATATTAGTCTGGTTTCTCATGTATGTATTTACTTAGCCGGACTGTCGTACTGATTAATTCTACGACATAAAAAACACAGAAAGCTTTAAAATCTTCACGTAGTCACTCACGTGACTCCGAAGTAAAATAGTAAGATTAAACGAGAACTTACCAGTTCGAAGTTTGATCGTTATTTTATGAGGAGTTACGATGAGGGATTACGTGCCCTCCACTCCCACCCTCATAAAATAAATGATCATCTGGTAGTTCTAAGTCTATTATGAGCCTTACTATGTTACTTCGGCTATTTGGTGTTCTGTGTTTTTCATGCCGCTGCTTTGAAGTATGCCGTTTGCCAGCGCCAGGCGGGCTCTTCACGTAATCCCTCATCGTAACTCCTCATAAAATAACGATCAAACTTCGAACTGGTAAGTTCTCGTTTAATTATAAATTATCCTTAGTGTGCGTAGGATAGCGTTTGTGTGCGGGGATCACTGGTCGGCCCGGACTCGGTGAGCCAAAGGGCCTGTTTCCGCGCTGTATCTCTAAACTAAACTAAACAAAACAAAAAAAGTGATACTCACCAGCCTGTAAATTTGCTAAATCTGCAGTTCCTTGCATCTCCAATAGTACAACAATTTTCACCTGAATTTTCCATGTTATATTAAACCCACTTACATTGAGGGCAATTTCCAGTGACTATTTAATCTAGCTTCTTATCATTGGGGTATGGGAGGAAAGTGGAGCTCCGAGGGGAGCCCATGTGTTCCTCAGGAGAATGGCAGTGCTGGCTCGAAGGGCCAAATGGCCTATTCCTGCACCTATTTTCTATGTTTCTATGCTTGAGTATATGGCAATAAAACTCGACCACTTGATTTTGAAGCATTCATGCATGGTGGAGGTATAAATGTAATCACAGTGTGATACAGTGTGCAATTCATGTTCATGTGTTCATGCAGACCATTGTGGAGGTCAGAACCAAACCAAGGTCAGTGCACCTCGAAGGCAACAGTGCTAAATATTTTGCCATTGCGTCAGCCTCATTTTGGACACAGGTGCATGGATAGCGAAGGTCTGTTAGAGGGAGAGGCCAAACGCTGGTAGACACAAAATGCTGGACTAACTCAGCGGGACAGGCAGCATCTCTGGAGAGAAGGATTGGGTGACGTTTCTGGTCGAGACCCTTCCTCAAACCAGCGTCTGTAGTTCTTTCTTACACATTTTGGCCAAACGCAGGGATGGGGCATCTTGGTCAGCATCAACAGGTTGGGCTGAAGAGTCTATTTCCCCGCCTTGGAGCTACCTGGTCAATTACGTCGCTCTTGGATATCACCGCATGCTCTTGCATGCTCTGAATTACAGAAACCAGCTCTGACCAGTTGAAAAGGGCAAAGACCGAGAGCCAAGTTAGTTTCTTTTTTTTTTTTTTGTAAAATATTTTATTAGAAGTAAATACATATTAAGAAGAAATAATATAAAATCAAAAAGAAGAAACATATTATTCGACACATACATTCTTAATATTTTTAAAGTTTACTGTCATTCTTATTTTTTAAAATTTTATAACAGTAAGAAGTAAAGAGAAATAATAAAAATAAATAGGATAGAAGTAAAAAATCGATAAAATGAGTGGAGTATTAATCATTGGAGATATATCTATTGTATATAGTTCTTCATCTATTCCTTCATTCAGGTTTCAGTCAGGCCCTCGAACCGGACCACCTTGACCCTTTAAGTATTCAATAAATAGAGACCATATTCCTCTGAATTGATCTAGCCTGTCCAATAGGACAAGTCTTAATCTTTCCAGATGAAGTGTCTCCGATTCTGTAATCACATTTTGATTGTGGGGGATGTAGGACCTTTCCAAAATCTTAGTATTAGTTTTTTACCAATTATTAAACTATAACCAATAAAAAATATTTGCTGTGTTGTTAGTAGCTGATCCGTTTCTAATATTCCTAATTTGATTAATTTTGAGACTGGAGTTAAATTTGCATTAACTACATTCGAGATTATCTTTAAAATTTCTATCCAAAAATTAGTAATTTTTGTACATTTTGTGAATGAATGCGTTAGATTAGCTTCTAAATGCTGACATTTATCACATATAGCAGATACATTTGAAAAAATTCTGTTTAATTTGGATTTTGAGAAGTGTAATCTATGTAAAACTTTAAATTGTATCAAGGAGTGTCTGGCATTTAATGAGCAGTGGTGTATATGTTGTAAACTTTAATTCCATGCTTCTACACTAATTATTTGACCTAATTCGTTTTCCCATGCTTGTCTATATTTTTCCGAGTTTGGTAAATCATTTTCCAGTATGATATTATAAATATATGATATTATCATAGTGTCTGATTTGTAAATATCGAAGGTACTATTTTGAGTGTAATCCGTAATTTTGTTGTAATTCCTGAAATGAAAGGAATAAACTTTCCCTGTAGAGATCATCCATCTTATTTATTGCATAGTTCTTCCATAGAGTCCACTTTCTTAAAAACATTTTTAGGAATATATATCGGGATCAGTTGAAACAGTTGAATTGCAGAAGAAAAATCATTTTTATCGCATTAATTCTACCTAGCATTGAAATAGGTAATGTTTTCCAATATAGGATATTCTTAAGTAGTTTATTCAATAATGGTGGGAAATTAGATTTAAATAAAGAATCATATCTTTTTGTTACATAAATTCCAAGATATTTGATTTTTTCATTTGCTATCTTAAAAGGATATTGTTGATATATATGTAAGTTATTTCCCACTATTGGCATAAGTTCACTTTTATTCCAATTAATTCTATATCCTGAAAACAATCCAAATTGAGCTATTAAATCTAATAAGTTAGGAATACTAATTTCCGGCTTTGTAATATAAAGTAATACATCATCTGCGTATAAAGATATTTTATTTTCAGTTTCTTTAGTTTCATACCCGTATATTTCAGGATGTAATCTCACGGATTGTGCTAATGGTTCTATTGCAAGTGCAAACAGTAGTGGAGATAAAGAACAACCTTGTCTACAGCCTCAGAATAAATTAAATTTAGTTGTTAACATTTGATTTATTAATATTCTAGCTGTTGGCTTGGTATATAGTAGCTTAACCCATGTTATAAACTTCTCTCCCAACTGAAAAGTTTCCATAACCGAAAATAAATAAGACCATTCAATCTGATCAAAAGCTTTCTCTGCGTCCAATGAAATAATTGATAAATCCTTGTTAATGTTTCTTTTCGAGTATATAATTTTGAATAATCTTCTCAGGTTGTTTGAGGAGTATCGTTTTGGTATAAATCCTGTTTGATCTGAATGAATTACTTTATTAATCTCTGTATTTAGTCTTTATTAAATTATTAATATTTAGTCTAATATTTTTTGATCAGTATTTAAAAGAGCTATAGCTCTATACGACCCTGGATCATCCAGATTTTTATCTGATTTAGGTATGAGCGTTATAATAGATTCATTTAATGTTTCTGGTAATTTCTGTTGTGCATAAATGTGTTCATAAAGTGTCTTCAAACGTGGAGCTATCATATCATAGAATGTTTTATAAAATTCTGATCCAATACCATCTGGTCCTGGAGTTTTACCATTTTTTAATGACCTAATAGCTTCTTCGATTTCTTTAGTTGTCATTTCAACGTTTAATAATTCTCTATTTTCTGAATCCAGTCCTTTTAGATTACAATTTTTTAGGAATGTTTCTACTCCTGTCCGATTTTCTGTCGTTTTGGCTGAATATAAATTTTTATAATATTACAAAAATCTCTCATTTATATCTTTAGTTTGTACTAGTAATTCCCGTTTGTCTGATTTAATCCTATAGATTAATTTTTCTCCCTCCAATTTTCGTAATTGACGAGCCAATAATTTATGTGGTTTATCTCCGAATTCAAATTGTATTTGTTTAGTATATTGGTAGAGTTTTACAACTTGGTCTGACTGTTTTATTTAATTTATCTTTCAATGCAAAGATTTTATTATGTTTTATCATGGTTGGATTAACAGCGTTCTCTGTGTCTAATTGTTTGATCTCCTTTTCCAATGCCTGTTGTTCCCTCCGATTCTCTTTATTATATAATGCTTGAGAGGATATCATAATTCCCCGAACATACGCTTTAAAAGTTTCCCATAATAGGGACGAAGATATTTCTGGCGTATCATTTATTTCAAAGAAAATCTTGATCTGTTTTGTGATGTATTCTTGAGTTATTTTGTCTTTTAAAATTTGTGGGTTAAATCTCCATTGTCCTGTTTTTCCGTTTTACCAGTTATTTTCATCATAAAAGTTAAAGGTGCATGATCTGAAATTATAATATTATGATATTTTGAATTATAAGTGAGTGGGATAAGTTTTAAATCTACCAAAAAATAATCTATTCTTGAATAAGTTTTATGCACAGGTGAGTAAAATGAGTATTCTCGTCCAGTTGGGTTTTGCATTCTCCAAACATCTTTAATATTACTAGTATCTGTATATGCATTTATTAAATCACTGGAATGCGATTTAATTTTCCGTTGTTTTGATGATCTGTCCAAATAAGGATCTAGTGTACAATTTAAATCTCCTCCAATTATTAGGTTGTATTGTGATAATTCCAGGATGGTATTAAATATTTTTTTTAAAAACAGCAGGCTGTCAAAATTTGGGCCATATACATTGACAAAAATCATTTTTTGTGTGTATAATTCTCCTATTACAATAATATCTACCATCACTATCAATTATTGTTGAAGTATGTTTAAATGCAGTGCCTTTACGAATTAATATTGCTACACCTCTAGATTTGTGTGTGAAAGAAGAATGATAGACTTTGTCAATCCATTTAGCCTTTAATCTATGTTCTGCCTCTTATTTTAGATGTGTCTCTTGGATGAATACCACATCTGCTTTAAGTACTTTTAAATGTGCTAATACTTTACCTCTGATGACAGGTGCTGTCTGTGTGGAGTTTCTATGTTCTCCCTGCGACTGCGTAGGTTTTCTCTCGGTGCTCCAGTTTCCTCCCACATGACACGCGACAATAAACTAAACTCAACTCATGCAGATATACTCATACTCTTCCTCCCACCCTGCTTCCTGTAAGGACTCCATCCCCTATTCCCAATTCCTCCGTCTACGCCGCATCTGCTCCCAGGGTGAGGTGTTCCACACCAGGTCATCACAAATGTCCTCATTCTTCAGAAAACGGGGATTCCCCTCCCCCACTATAGATGAGGCTCGCACCAGGGTCTCCTCCATACCCCGCAACACTGCCCACTCTCCCCATTCCCCCACTCGCAACAAGGGCAGAGTCCCCCTGGTCCTCACCTTTCACCCCACCAGCCGGCAAATACAACATAGTCCTCCGCCAGTTTCGCCACCTCCAACGTGGCCCCTCCACTCGCCACATCTTCCCATCTCCCCCCGTCTGCCTTCCGCAAAGACCACTCCCTCTGCAACTCCCTTGTCAATTCTTCCCTTCCCTCCCGCTCTACCCTTTCCCCGGGCACTTTCCCTTGCAACCTCAAGAAATGCTACACTTGTCCCTTCACCTCCCCCCTCCACTCCTTTCAGGGACCCAAGCAGTCCTTCCGGGTCCGACAGAGGTTCACCTGCACCTCCTCCAACCTCATCTACTGCATCCGCTGCTCCAGATGCCAGATGATCTATATTGGTGAGACCAAGCGGAGGCTTGGCGATCATTTCGCCGAACACCTCCGCTCGGTCCGCATTAACCAACCCGACCTCCCGGTGGCTCAGCACTTTAACTCCCCCTCCTATTCCGTATCCATGGGCCTCCTCCATGGCCAGAGTGAGCAACACCGCAAGTTGGAGGAACAGCACCTCATATTCCGCTTGGGGAGTCTGCATCCTCTGGGCTTGAACATTGAATTTTCTCAATTCTGTTAACCCTTGCTGTCTCCTCCCCTTCCCACCTCTCCCTCAGCCCTCGGGCCCTGGCATTCCCTCTCTCTCTCCCCCACCCTAGTCGCACTAGCTTCTCATTTTCACACTACAAACAGCTTACAATGGCTTGTTCCCTTTATCATCGATACTTTTTTGCATATCTTTCATTCATTGTTCTTTATCTCTCCACATCACCGTCTATATCTCTCGTTTCCCTGATCCCTGACCAGTCTGAAGAAGGGTCTCGACCCGAAACGTCGCCTATCTACTTCACTCCTTAGATGCTGCTGCACCCGCTGAGTTTCTCCAGCCATTTGTGTACCCTCGATTCTCCAGCATCTGCATTTCCTTCTTTAACACAGCTATCAATGTTAATTGGCTTTGGTAAAACTGCCTTTAGAATGCAAAAGTAGAATAACACAGAACTAGTGTGTGGATGATCATTAGTCAGCCTGGACTCAGTGGGCCAATTTCCACAATGACACTAAACAAACTCAAACTTTTTTTTGTAAAACCAGCTACATCGGCATCCCGAGTGTCACAAAGATATATTCTTGCAGAAGAATAACAAGTAGTCAATTGTGGTCAATTGCAGAATCAAAGCTTCCACCAGAAAGGCTAAGTCATCGACTACATCATGAATGGACAACTTATCGAGGTCAAAGATTGAATGGAGCCCAATAATCACTCATAACCATTTCAATAGCAACTGTCAAAAGAAACCCTAGCCATTAATTGAATTCTCCTCTCTGTTCAATTTGTTGAGTAGTCAAATTTAGACCCTTGATGGAAAGAATAGATATTCTTTGGACCAAATTAACTTTTCCCTCCAATTCCATTATACATTGTGGGACTATTGTTTGTTCATTCATCATTTGTTAAACAAACGTACTCAATGGTTTTAAACTTTAAGGTGTAACAGTTTATTTTCTCACAAAGTAATGTAGATGAATTTGTAGGATAAGCACAGGAATCAATTAACAAATGGAGTTTTGATTTATTATTTCTGATAATATCATTATTTAGCCCTAGTAACTGGGGAGGTCTTCTTTCCACACATTTGTTTTTTTTTTAAAAGAGATACAGCGCGGAAACAGGCACTTCGCCCACCGAGTCAGCGCTGACCAGCGATCATCCCATGCACCAGCACTATCCTACACACTGGCGGCACAGCGGTAGAGTTGCTGCCATGCAGCGCTGGAGTCCCGGGTTCGATCCCGACTACGGGTGCTGTCTGTACGGAGTTTGTACGTTTCCCTGCGTGATTTTGCACGGGGGGAGAACGCAGCTGTGGCATAGACAGAAGAATTGGGAGTAGGGAATAGAGTATTTGCAGGAGGCAGGGTGGGAAGAAGTGTAGTCAAGATAGTTGTGACAGTCAGTGGGTTAGTAATAGACGTCAGTCAATAGTCTATTTCCTGTGATAGAGACTGTGAGATCAAGAAAGGGGAGGGAGATGTCGGAGTTGATCCAAGTAAATTTTAGTGCAGGATGAAAATTGGTGGTGATGTTGATGAAGTCCATGAGTTCTGCATGGGTGCAGGAGGTAGCACCAATCCAGTCATCAATGTAAGATGGAGTTCGGTGATAGGGCCAGTGTATGCCTGGAACAGGGATTGTTCAACGTACCCTACAAAGAGGCAGGCATAGCTGGGGCCCATAGCTACGCCTTGGACTTGGAGGAAGTGGGAGAAGTCAAAGGAGAAGTTGTTGACGGTGAGGACCAGCTCCGCTAGGCGGAGTAGAGGGAAATTGCATGGTTCCGAGGTCGAGGAAGAAACAGAGAACTTCAAGGCCTTCCTGGTGGGGGATGGAAGTGTAGAGTGACTGAATGTCCATAGTAAAGATGAGGGACTGGGGGCTCAGAATGCAAATCTTTTTTTACAAAAAAAAACTGAAAAGTGTGGCGTGCAAAAGTATTCAGCCCCCTTTACTCTGATACCCCTAAATAAAATCCTTCAGAAGTCACCTAATTAGTAAATAGAGTCCACTTGTGTGTAATCTAATCTCAGTACAAATACAGCTGTTCTGTGAAGGCCTCAGAGGTTTGTTAGAGAACATTAGGGAACAAACAATGTTCCTTGGACATCATGAAGCCCAAGGAACACATCAGACAGGTCAGGGATAAAGTTGTGGAGAAGTTTAAAGCAGGGTTAGGTTATAAAAAAATATCCCAAGCTTTGAACATCTCACGGAGCACTGTTCAATCCATCATCCGAAAATGGAAAGAGTATGGCACAACTGCAAACCTACTAAGACATGGCTGTCCACCTAAACTGACAGGCCGGCAAGGAGAGCATTGATCAGAGAAGCAGCCAAGAGGCCCATGGTAACTCTGGAGGAGCTGCAGAGATCCACAGCTCAGATGGGAGAATCTGCCACAGGACAACTATTAGCCACACATCGGGCCTTTATGGAAGAGTGGCAAGAAGAAAGCCATTGTTGAAACAAAGCCATAAGAAGTCCCATTTGCAGTTTGCCACAAGCCATGTGGGGGACACAGCAAACATGTGGAGGAAGGTGCTCTGGTCTGCGAAGACCAAAATTGAAGTTTTTGGCCTAAATGCAAAATGCTATGTGTGGCGGAAAACTAACACTGCACATCACCCTGAACACACCATCCCCACTGTGAAACATGGTGGTGGCAGCATCATGCTGTGGGGATGCTTTTCTTCAGCAGGGACAGGGAAGCTGGTCAGAGTTCATGGGAAGATGGATGGAGCCAAAAACAGGGCAATCTTGGAAGAAAACCTATTAGAGTCTGCAAAAGACTTGAGACTGGGGCAGAGGTTCACCTTCCTGCAGGACAACGACCCTAAACATACAGCCAGAGCTACAATGGAATGGTTTAGATCAAAGCATATTCATGTGTTAGAATGGCCCAGTCAAAGTCCAGACCTAAATCCAATTGAGAATCTCTGGCAAGACCTGAAAAGTGTTGTTCACAGACACTCTCCATCCAATCTGACTGAGCTTGAGCTATTTTCCAAAGAAGAATGGACAAACATTTCAGTCTCTAGATGTGCAAAGCTGGTAGAGACATACCCCAAAAGACTTGCAGCTGTAATTGCAGCGAAAGGTGGTTCTACAAAGTATTGACTCAGGGGGGCTGAATACTTTTGCGTGCCACACTTTTCAGTTTTTTATTTGTAATAAAATTTGGACTTTTCCACTTCACAATTATGCACCACTTTGTGTTGGTCTATCACATAAAATCCCAATAAATTACATTTACTTTTGTGGTTGTAACGTGACAAAATGTGGAAAAGTTCAAGGGGTATGAATACTTTTGCAAGCCACTGTATGATGGAGTCGAGGTACATGGAAATCATTTCCGCAGGTCAGGAGCAGGCGGAAACAATAGGTCCTCCAGTGCAGGTGTGTTTGTGGGTTTTTCCTTCGCCAAACTTACTGAACTACAACAGTCTTTATACTGCTATGGTCGCTCTACACACACTGATCTTTGCAAAATGGTCTAGTTTACTTAGAATTACTGATAATTAATTGTTCACGGTGGTGGGGGAGGGAAAGAAAGGAGCTGTATATCGGGTGACACAGTAGTGCAGAGGTAGAGTTGCTGCCTTACAACGGCAGGGACCAGTGTTAAATCCTGACTGCGGGTGCTGTCTGTATGGAGATTGTACGTTCTCCCTGGAACCGCGTAGGTTTTCTACGGCGACTCCGCTTCCCTCACAATCCAAAGACGTACAGGTTTGTAGGTTAATTGACTTTGGTAAAATTGTAAATTGTCCCTGGTGTGCAAGGTAGTTTGACCAGTTTATTGTCACGTGTACCGAGGTGCAGTGAAAAGCTTTTGTTGCGGGCTAACCAGTCAGCGGAAAGACAATACATGATTACAATCGAGCCGTTCAAGTGTCCAGATACATGCTAAATTGAATGCATGATACATGAAGCTAGTGTACGGGGTGGTCAACACATACTCCGTTGGCTAAGCTGTATCTCTAATGTCTATAGTGTTGTTGCACCTGCTGCATCTTTAGAGCTGCAGCAAGAAAGATTTGCTTTTTTATAAGCGTTTGCCAAATGTATTTGAATTGTTATTCCCATAGGATCTCCGATATGAAAAAGACAAATGGTATTACTGCTGAGCAATAGCACATCAAATATTAAAAAGGCACATGAAATAGGTTAATGTTCATCTTTATTATATAAGCACCTTGTATTTTGTGCATTTTTCCAGTTTTTTTTATATAAAACAAGGATTTGAGAGCATTGCCATTTTAACAGTAGAACTTTAAAAATAATTACTTGATCTTTAAACTTTACCCAATGGCTAAATTGAAGATAAGGAATACACAATGGTAAAATATTAATAATGCACCAAACTAGTTATTGTTTTTCCATTGCACTAGAGTCCGAGCATTTTTAGCATTTAAAAGATCACCTTTACGTTGCCAAGTCATGTCACCATTTACATTAAAACAAAAGAGTGTCAGAATGTACCGAAGAGGAAGACAATTAAAAACAATTGTTCTATACAAGATTGTGCTAACGATTGGTGTGGCTAGCCAACGAGCTCCACTGACTGAAGGCTCCCTCAAAATATGGGTGGGCTGTGGTGCAGCTTCAAGGACTTCCTCTCTGCCCTCGCTAAAAGGGATAAAGTGATGGGGTGCAGCGCGATATAAAATTGCCATCTTGGATGCACAATCCCTTCCCCGTTAACACAGCTTCGCCCAAGGAGGATGGAGAGTTTCATTTGTATTGAGAGTAAATTGGGAAGTGCAAAAGGAGCAATTTCTAAAGAATTAAATAGGATTTGGGAGACTTCACCAGAAAACATCCCCTCTGCTGACTGAACACACAAATTGTTCCACTACATTCTTGTCCTAGCCTCAGCTCATGGGTGACAACCTTCATGGGTCTTTCCTTGGTCTCATCAAATGATGGGGTGGTGCTGATGGGCAATGATTAGAGGGAGCTTCTGCAACTGTGATAGCATGAGATGTCTCTTGAATTTCACATTAATTTCCACAAGAAGCTTGGGTGAACAAGCTAGTTACTCACTGACCCAAGCTCTCAACAATACTTGATGGGATGATCTGAAATGTCAGCTTACTTATGCCCCTAAACAAATGCACCAATTGATCCAACAAATAAGGAGACCTTTGCAGAGGATTGTGAAAAGTTGCAAATAAACTTCATGTCATGGGAACCTTACAGGTTATTTACAACTTAATCATTTTGTCAATTGTCCTCTACAAGCTTTTCAAACACATTCTTAATTAAACAAAGACAGGATTAATTATCCCTTCCCATGCACCACATTCACAAGTTTATACATTTCATAAATATACATCCAGCCAAAACTGAACACAAATGGTTTAATATGATAGGAGGCCCAAATTAATAAACCACATTCCATTAGTAGCATGAATCTGGTTGGTAAACATGGAATGTAGAGGTCCTGTGGAAAAGATGCGCAAACCTGGACCTCAGTTGATTAAAAGGGAATCAAGCAACACAATGATGTTAGACAGTCACAATTTCCAGTTACGTTCTGTGGCACACAGATATTTTAAACACTTTCCTGGATTTAGTGGGGGGGGAAAGATGGATAAAACTTAGCCCGAGTAAAGGGGCTGAGGTGAGAGCGACACAACCACATAAACATGCCGTGAGTTAGCATCTCGGGAGATTTCTTTTAATACTTGACCCTTGGGAATGGAGCCGTAATAAAATACACAAAGTGGTGCAAACCAGCTAGAGGTAGCTGACCAAGAGAAGATGATAAACAGTTGTAGTATCCGTGTAAACTATAGTTTTGAGCAAGGAAGTGCTTTTTTTGCCCATGAGGAGTGTAACAAAATCTGACAATTGCAATGGGACTTGCTGCCTCACACATACGGAGCTAAGCAGGGACAACAAAATACACAAGTGAGAACAGTCCATAACCACACTCATTTCAACGAAAGATGTTCATTTTTGTCAGTGACTTTAAATGCTTGGACATGACATCAATATATCTCATTACTTGGAACAGGTCGACCCTTGGAAATAAGGAATTACTTAATTTGTAATTGTTGCAAGGTTTGGCATAATCTGTCTTTGTTCTCGTTTCTCTAATTGGTGCATTCTGTCTTGCACATTTGTTATTTGTGATGCTCAATCTCTGTGCATTGCCTAGCACCTAAAGGAGAAAAAGTATTTTTGATCTGTGATATTTGATTGAATGAAGTCTCATTTCATCCATGACTTACAAAAAAATTATCCGGCAGCTTCAGACTAGTGTGATTATGCAGCCGACTGTACAGCAAATAATTACACTCCTAGTTTGTCTTCACATGCTTCTCAACTTAAACAGTGAGGGGGTCACAAAACTGAGCATTGTACCAATCTGCTTTGTACCTCAACAGCTCCAATGAACCTGCACCATATCTTAACCCCCCCCAAAAAAATAAATAAATAAGGGCTTGAAGGTTGAGAACTCCAAATTGAACATGGCTATAAAGCGCATGTAGGGATGATTCTTTAACAAATTGTGATTAAGGTTCAGATCATTGTACTCCTCAAAAGGCGACAATGCTGAAGGCACATTACTCCCTGGACATAAATTATGATGCAGTTTGAAAATACAAATAGCAATAAATCAAGCTGAAGACTGCAGCTCTGCATAACTAGACTCAAGAATACTTCAACATCATTTGTTCAAAAATAGACTTGCTTCATGATTTTCCTCATATTCCCTCAGTTGCTTGCTGTGAATCATATTCATGTCAATAAGTCCAATTATCTTTGGTCTTTACAAAAGGCTTTTAAAATTGGATACTAATAAATATTTATTGAAGTGCTGTTTCTCTTACAACTCCCTACTTGCAAAGATCTTTTCCTTTCATGTTCAATGAGGAACAATGATATACATATTTTTTCTTAAGCGACTTCAGAAGCAACTTCCAGGTTCATCTACAGCTCAGGCCAGATGGAGAATAAACACCTTTTCTCTGCACAAAGACTGCTAACATATTCCTGCCTGGCTTTGAACCTTTGGCCATGATTTCCAAAGAGTTTTATGCTTTGTGCTCACAAGTACGAGGGACATAGCTGAGGCCAGCCTTCACTCTAGGAATAAAATCTCAAGTGCTGGCTGAAAGAAATAAGCAGTTACAGCCTGGATTCATATGCACAAACTATTAAAACAAAAAATCTTTGCTATCAGAGGCACAAGCTTTGTCATCCATCCAATGTTGATGGTTCCATTGTAAACATTCTCACATGGGTCAAGGAAACCAATTTTAGCAAGTTCAGAGGGAAAAAAAAAAAGAATCAGTAAAAAGTAACGCAAGGATCCTAGTGAATGAAAATGACTGACATAATTAACAGTAATATCTTCCGCCCCATCATAACCTCACAGCCTAGCCACACAGATGTTAGGACCAATGATCTGGATCCCTGAACAATAGTAAAGTCTAGCAAGTGCAAAGACAATTATGAATGTTCTTAAGGTAGTGTTTTTTTTTAATATATAAAAGAGAACAGTGTGGACAAATTGCTCACCTTAAACACTGTTGACCCCTTCCATTAATTGTCTGAAGGGTTTAAAGTAGTTTCTGCAAATAATTAAAAGCTCTTTTTCTCAGTTGGTGTTACTGAACTGCACAGAAGCGCCATCTCATTGAAACGATATCAGAACCGGGTGTACATACAATCCCCTTTTACCCACCGACCCAGTGCAACAGTGAGGCACACCGATCATATTTTGCAGTGTAGTGATTTTATGATGTGGTGGTGTCCAAGTTCCATCCCTCTCAAGTAACCAACATTTAGCAGAATTGGAAATGGGATACCATAGTTTGAAATGCAAGTGTAAAAGGAAGGTACATACTAGCGATCCGATACTTCATCTCATCCAGATCAGTTTTTACAGCACATGATTTATTAGACACTTTGGTCGGTAACTGAAGCAATCCTGTTTCAAACACAGTACTAGTGAACAAAACCAAGAGATTAAAAAAGGCTGCTTCAACATGTATTCAAGATAGTGTAGTCCTTGCAACACACTCAAGCCCTCAATGCAAGTATGGCCACTCAAGTCACTATAGCACGAACTCAAGATTCAGCACAACTATTGATCCCACATTGATTACATGCTACAGACTTGAGGGAATAAAGATGCAGCATCCATAGATCAGGCTTGAGATGTTTACTGCCAGTTTCTCTCTTGCATTAAAATAGTTACGAGTCCAATGCCAGAATTGCCCACTTCCAAAATATTTGTTGTTTATTTGTCCAACAACCCTACCTTCATTTCATCCTTCTCTCAACCAAAGTTAACACTGTTCAAGGCAGAGTTAGACTAGATAGCAAAACAATTCAGGACCTCAATTTTACCTGTACTGATTAATTTATACTCGTCAAAATACCAAACTGCAAGATCATTCCGGCTATTAGCAAGTAGTTCATACATATAAGAAACAATTAGTGTTATCTCCATCATCAGATTTGTGAAAAGTGGAGTGATCAATACTGTCCTCAGTTCAGAATGGCAAAAAGAATATTCAAATGGTGAAGTGCTATAATGGGTTTGAGAACATATGCTGCTCATTATCAGAATTAATCAGAGTCCATCTAACTGTGTTCATCATTCCAACAAGACTTACTCGCCTGTCCCAATTTTTTTTTAAATTAACATGATATCCACATTATCCATCTTGCCCATGTGACAAAATTGAAAGTCCACTGTGGTATGAAATTATACAGTGAAGGGCCAAATTTGAGCGATTTGTGTAGACTTGCATTGGCTAGATATCATACTGTGAAGGACAACAATCTCAGGAGGGCAGCCACTCACTGAAAGTTATGTTCATGACGAAAGTGCACAATACTTTAAAAGTAATACATGTATAAAAGACCACGAGAAGACATATCCTGGGGCTGCTTGGGGGGGGGGGGGGAGGAGTAGAAGAGAAAATTAAATTCAGCAGTGGCAAAAATGAAATAATCAATCACCCAATTTGCACTTTGCCAGAATAGAATGGAGTGTAAGAGATGACCTTATCCCATTTAAGAGCTCAATGACCAGACACTTGGAAAAATGTTGATCTCCAGTTTGTTTATGGCCGACCAAAGTGCCATTTCTCAGCAGCTACAAACTGACAAGTGGACAGACAGGTTACAGAAATAAACAAAACAGGTGATCATCAACTTGGTTCTTCTAATAGCTAAAATGGAGCAATGTGCAACAGCAGAAAATGTAGTGTTTAATACTAGACAATTCGTAAGGCACTCAAATCAGGAGGGGTCCCATGGTCAAATTTCTCAGAAGCCCTTTTGAGGGAAGACCAGGGCCAGAGCAACCTTGTTTTCCACCTCCATCTTGAGACGACTGTGTTCAGATCCAATGCCGAATAATTCACACAAGGCGAACATACAGAATATTAGTAACTAAGAGCATTGAAAGGACAGAGACTTAAAGGCATAATCAGATCCCGTTTTATACTTAAATTCTGTGCATTTTCTTCTTTTGATCAACACATTTTTTTTTTTAGCTTGTACTAAACAATGATAATGTGCAAAGTGATAGTGTTCATGAAAGTCTTCAACAGGATCCTGACCCACAAGTAAACATTCCAAGCAAGCTTAAGGGTAGAAAAGCAGATGGTCTTTTTTAAAAAGAACACCTTCCAGATACTACCATTGACACATTGTTAAGCTCAAGAGCACCATTGCCATTCCCCACACATCGAAATGCAGACAAAACAAACGGTGCAGCTCCGAATTCCCCAACGTGTCAAACATAAAAACTAACATAAAAAATTAGTGCAAAATGACACTATTTGTGAACAAAAAATAAGTGCCAGAATACAAAAAAATGATTAGAATGAAACACAAATTTAAAAAAAACCAAGAGCTGAACGTTTAAAGTTGCTTTTCCTCTTCTTCCTCCGCATACAACAGCTGCAGTTCCCAATCACTCGAATACATGCAGTGGTTTGAATGGTTTAGAGTGAAGGAAGAAAGAGGTGAGCTATGTTCCTCTGCATCTTCTACTTAAGGCATTCCGTGACAACCCATAACCCTAAACAAGATTTGCTCAAACACACTGCGGGGGTGGGGGAGGGGGAGAGCAAAGAATTCTATGCATCAAGTCTCAAACAGCTCTATTATTTCATCACCAAGTCAAAAGAATAAAAATATCAAGTTTTACTGCATAGCAGATAGTAAACAGTTATGCCGGACTAGTGTTAATACTGATACTGGGGTCAAAGAATTGGGTTATTCTTGAACCATTCCATCACCCCAAACCCCACCAACGTTAGACATTTCCTGCAGATCCACATTGCCTGGAGCACTTCATGTCGAGCCGTCTTTGCGCTGCTGCCCAGAACTGCTTTTACAGAGCCTGTCCGTGATGCTTTGGAGGATGGGTTGAACAATTCCAAGTAAGGGTCTCTGAGTGGGGTCACCGCTCCAACAAGCTTCCATTAGTTGCCAGCACTCCTCGTCAAATGCAGGGAGCCGTTCCGGTCTTGCACCTAGGATCACAATCAAACACAAGGCTGCCATTCGGCTTATCGAGACTGGGCAAACGTGGAAGAATCAATGGTGTTTCAGTACCGTGACACTTCAGGTAGTGTTGCTGCCTCACAGCGCTAGCGAGCCGGTTTTGATCCAGACTATGGGTGCTATCTAAACAAGGTTTGCACGTTCTCCCTGTGACCTGCGCGGGTTTGTTTTCGTCCCACATTCCAAAGAGGTTTGTAAGCCAATTGGCTTGGTAAAATCGTAATACGTCCCTCGCGCGTGTAGGATAGTGTTAGTGTGCAGGGATGGCTGGTCGGCACGGACTCAGTGGGCCGAAGGGCCTGCTTTTGTGCTGTAGCTCTAAACTAAACCCAGACTACATTAACATGTTATCCATATCCAATTTCTGCAGCAAGATACAAGCTCAGAAATTCCTTGTCCAAATCTGCCCGACTCTCATTTAAAAAAAGCCATGAACTTCTTCTCTGGCCTAAATAACATTCTGCTATCTTGCACACTCGCCTATTAACGCAAGTGGCTGAGGGAAACGCCAATTGATTTAATCGTAACGTGCAAAGTTAGAGGAACGTTTAATAATTACCTTTCTTTACATTAGTCCACAGCTGATCTTTGCTTGAACATTTCTCAAAAGCTTCCGGCAGTTTAATTGTACCCGTGCAGAGATACCAGAAAAGGATTCCAAATGCATACACATCCACGGAATTATCGTACTTCCCTGAAGAGGGGCGGGAAAGGAAGAAAAATAAGCATCATAATCTTAAGGCATGATGTTGTACGACAGCACATAACACCGACATAGGTGCCACAATAGCACAGTAGGTTGAGCCGCTACCTCAACGCATGAATCAGAGCTCAATCCTGATCTCGGCTGCTGTCTATGTGGAGTCTATACGCTCTTCCTGTTGGAATTTCACCAAGCCAGAAGTGCTCTGGCTTCCTCCCATATCCCAAAAGCATGGAGGTTGGTGGGTTAATTGGTCAGTGTAAATGGCCCCTAGTATGCAGGCAAGTTTGTTATCTGCAGCGAGCTAGGGAAACGTTAGGTTTTTTTTTTAAAAAAATAGGATGAGTGTAAATGGGGTGTTTGATGGGTTAGTATGAATCCAGTGGGGTGAAGGGCCATTTCCTGTGCTCACTCTCAATGACCAGATTATGTGAATACACATGAAGGGCTGAATAGCCTGTACTGTTCTGTTAACCAGGCCTTTCCTACAAAAGCTGTCAAGTAAATGATCAAGCAGAGGACCCTTCTGATAGGAACTCGAAGAGTGCACACAAACGATCGTGATGGTAGGGAACGAGCCGCCAGAGGAGGTAGTTGAGGCAGGAACTAGCACAACTTTTGAGAAATATTAAGACTGGTACACAGATAGGATAGGTTTAGAGGGACATCGGACAAACGCAGGCACCTGGGACGAGTGTAGATGGGGCATGCTGGTTGGTGTGGGCAAGTTGGGCCAAAGGGCCCGTTTCTGCGCTGTGAGATTCTAGGATTGACAATCCACTGTTGAAGCAACAGACCTGAGAACAGCTCGGGTGCCATGTGTATAGGGGTTCCCACGATGCTCCCAGACATCATTGCTTCGGGCTTGCAGAATCCCAGGTCTGTGATTTTGGCTCGATTTTGCTTATCCAACTTTGAGATTAAAAAAGAGAAACAAAACACATCATGTTGAAAGCATCTTGCACAGCCCAGGGGGCAAGAAAGAGTGATGTAGTCATCATGTGAGGCTGCCACACTGCTCAGTACCAGACAATACAACTGAATATTACCCACTTGAGAATGAATTACAACTGATAATGGAAATCAGTCTCCACTGGTAAAGGTATAGGCAAGACAACAAGAGATCCAACCCGAAATGTCAACCATCCTTTTTCTCCAAAGGTCATGGTTCCGACTCAAAGTGTCGGAACTTGTCCCTGTTAGGGTGAAAGGAAATAGTAAAAATTGGAAAGAGCCATGGTTTTCAAGGGAAATTGGACACTTGTTTCGAAAAAAGAGAGATATCTACAATAATTATAGGAGATATGGAGTAAATGAGGTGCTAGAGGAGTATAAAGAATGCAAAAAAGAATCTTAAGAAAGAAATTAGGAAGGCTAAAAGAAGATATGAGGTTGCTTTGGCAAGAAAGGTGAAAGTAAATCCAAAGGGTTTCTACAGCTATATTAATAGCAAAAGGATAACGAGGGATAAAATTGGACCATTAGAGAACCAGAATGGACAGCTATCTGCAGAGCCAAAAGAGATGGGGGAGATATTGAACAATTTCTTTTCTTCGGTATTCACCAAGGAGAAGGGATATTGAACTATGTGAGGTAAGGGAAAAAAGTAGAGTAGCTATAGAAACAATAAGATTCAAAGAGGAGGAAGTACTGACACTTTTGAAAAATATAAAAGTGGATAAGTCTCCAGGTCCTGACAGGATATTCCCTAGGACATTGAGGGAAGTTAGTGTAGAAATAGCAGGAGCTATGACAGAAATATTTCAAATGTCATTAGAAACGGGAATAGTGCCGGAGGATTGGCGTACTGCGCATGTTGTTCCATTGTTTAAAAAGGGTTCAAAGAATAAATCTAGCAATTATAGACCTGTTAGTTTGACGTCAGTGGTGGGCAAATTAATGGAAAGGATACTTAGAGATAATATATATAAGCATCTGGATAAACAGGGTCTGATCAGGAATAGTCAACATGGATTTGTGCCTGGAAGGTCATGTTTAACAAATCTTCTTGAATTTTTTGAAGGTTACTAGGGAAATTGATGAGGGTAAAGCAGTGGATGTTGTCTATATGGATTTCAGTAAGGTCTTTGACAAGGTTCCCCATGGAAGGTTGGTTAAGAAGGGTCAATCTTTGGGTGTTAATGGCGGAGTAGCAAGATGGATTCAACAGTGGCTGAATGGGAGATGTCAGAGAGTAATGGTGGATGGCTGTTTGTCAGGTTGGAGGCTGGTGACCAGTGGGGTGCCTCAGGGATCTGTGTTGGGTCCACTGTTGTTTGTCATGTACATCAATGATCTGGATGATGGGGTGGAAAATTGGATAAGTAAGTATGCAGATGATACTAGGATAGGTGGTGTTGTGGATAATGAAGTAGATTTTCAAAGTCTACAGAGAGATTTGGGCCATATGGAAAAGTGGGCTGAAAGATGGCAGATGGAGTTTAATGCTGATAAGCGTGAAGTGCTACATCTTGGCAGGACAAATCAAAATAGGACGTACATGGTAAATGGTAGGGAATTGAGGAATGCTGTGGAACAGAGAGATCTAGGAATAACTGTGCATAGTTCCCTGAAGGTGGAATCGCATGTAGATAGGGTGGTAAAGAAAGCCTTTGGTGTGCTGGCCTTTATAAATCAGAGCATTGAATATAGGAGTAGGGAAGTAATGTTAAAATTGTACAAGGCATTGGTAAGACCAATTCTGGAGTATGGTGTACAATTTTGGTCGTCTAATTATAGGAAGGATGTCAACAAAATAGAGAGAGTACAGAGGAGATTTACTAGAATGTTGCCTGGGTTCCAGCAACTATGTTACAGAGAAAGGTTGAACAAGTTAGGTCTTTATTCTTTGGTGCGCAGAAGGTTAAGGGGGGACTTGATTGAGGTCTTTAAAATGATGAAAGGGATAGACAGAGTTGACGTGGGTAAGCTTTTCCCATTGAGGGTAGGGAAGATTCAAACAAGAGGGCATGACATGAGAATTAAGGGACAGAAGTTTAGGAGTAACGTGAGGGGGAACTTCTTTACTCAGAGGGTGGTGGCTGTGTGGAATGAGCTTCCAGCAGAAGTGGTGGAGGCAGGATCGATTTTAACATTTAAAAGTAAAGTGGATAGGTATATGGACGGGAAGGGAATGGAGGGGTATGGTCTGAGTGCAGGTAGATGGGACTAGGGGAAAACAAATGATCGGCACGGACTGGAAGGGCCGAGAGGGCCTGTTTCCATGCTGTAATTGTTATATGGTTATATGTTATATAGTGTCACCCATCCTTTTCCTCCAGAGACGGGGGGGTTCCAATCCCAAATCATCACCCATTTTCTCCAGACACGCTGCCTGGTCTGCCAAGTTACTCCAGCACTTTGTGTCCTTTAAGTTAACATGCCCTGCTACTTATTAATGTAGAAAATTAAGTGGTCAGGCTAGTTGGTGCCAACAATAACATCAATTGAACCGAGTATCCTGTGCATTTTAACAGCATTTTAATATCCTCTCCCATTACCCACTCATACTCCACCATCTTTTCAATAATTCTTGAGTTGTGTTGATGTCTTTGTCAAAGCTAGTGTTGTTGGTGACAATATAACTTTACAACATGATATCTTCATAAGTTCATAAGTGACAGGAGCAGAATTAGGCCATTCAGCCCGTCAAGTCTACTCCGTCAATTCAATCATGGCTGATCTATCTCTCCCTCCTAACCCCATTCTCCTGCCTTCGTCCCATAACTCACGACACCCATACTAATCAAGAATATATCTCTGCCTTAATAATATTCATTGACTTGGCTTCCACAGTTTTAGGTTGGAGGATTTGAATCATGCTGTTTGTGTAAAATATTCAAACAGGGCAGGGCAGTGGCATAGCAGGAGACTGGCACAGTGGTAGAGTTGTTGCCTTAGAGCGCCAGAGATCCGGGTTCAATCCCAAGGGCTGTTGACTGTACGGAGCTTGTACCTTGTCCCCGTGACCGCGTAAATTTTCTCCGGATCTCCAGTTTCCTCCCACATTCCAAAAGTGTACAGGTTTGTAGGTTAATTGGCTTCGTAGAATTGCAAATTGTCCCTAGTGTGCAAGATAGTGTTAGTGTGCAAGGATCGCTGGTCGGCGTGGACGCGGTGGGCCCAAGGGCCCGTTTCCACACTGTAACTCTAAATTAAACCTGTTTTGTTAATGACAAAAGCTAACTTGACAGTATTGTAAAGTTTATATTGGTGATCTGGACAAGTTTGCCACTCAAGTACTGCTTTCTTCACAAGAGATATTAGTGGCTGTGATTCATTGACCCAGATATTAGTGGCTGTGATTCATTGACGTCTTTACTACAGACAGAGTTAAAAATAGATGTGTGCTGCACGTATCGGATTTATTTTAATCTTCATAAGAAGATTTCTCGCACTTTCTAACACTACAGGCGTCACTAGCAATATTTCATGGTTGACATAAACCACTATTTATTCACAATCCAAAGCAATTCACAAGGTTTAGGATCCAGTCTACGCAAGTTCACTGTTTCTTGTACATAATGAAAACAGCGCATCAAATGTATTTGGAAAGGAAGGAATGTTCCCCAATGTACCAGCGAGTAATTTTCCTTCAAACTAAAATATAATCAGACTTCCCAACCATAGCACCAAGTTTACTACACACAGGGGGGTGGATGTACCCAGATCAAACAGCAAGCCTTGGGCCAACATGACTAATGGTCTGACGCTGTGCTGTTACTTTATACGTCACCAAATATAAAGGGGCTCTGTTGAGTAAAATGATCGCCCAGTCTACGCTTGGTCTCACCGATATACAAGTCCACATCTTGACCAATGGATACAGTAGCAAAAGCAAGTTGCTTTTGTCTGCTGGCTCATTATAAATCGATTGTTGGGGCTTAGATGACTAATTTTTGAGAGAGAATCACTTATGCACTGTAAAAGAAAAAACTCTAATGTTGTATATATTTAAAACAATTAGCTTGATCATATCCATACGCAAGAACAAATTAAGATTTGTTCTTTTGTCAGATGCATTTGCGTCATTCCCCTTTCAACCTCACTGCTTTCTTTATTGCATCTTACTATATAATTTATAATGCAAAAAAAAATACACCAGGAGCAGAAGAGAGAATCAATAACAATAGAAAAACTAAATAGAAACAGAATGATCACCCTGAAAAATGCCAAATTACATCGGTAATAATTCTTCCAGGTTGTGGAAGCAATGACTCAAACGAGTTAACATCTGAACCTTCATTTTGAACTTAGAAATAACTGGAATCAACTGCCAGACCGTTTTCCACTTAATTGAAGATGGACACAAAATGCTGGAGTAACTCAGTGGGTACAGGCAGCATCTCTGGAGAGAAGGAGTGGGAAACGTTTCGTGTCGAGACCCTTCTTTTAATTTTGTTACCAAACCTAATGTCAGCTTGAAGAACCAATTTTGCAATTATACTCAAAAGATGGTATTTGGATCCCATCACATTATGAAATTACATAATTTTGTATTATACGGGCTCAAAGATCCTTGTGCTTTCATAGAACAGATATCAAATTGTCAAATTTCACACAGGCTATGGATAAAGAGTTACCAATGTAATACTGTGGGTCTACATCAAACATACAGATTAAAATGACGCCAGTCCATTCAATATAATTTTCTTGGAGTAACAGAAGGCATCTTTGGGGTGGCACGGTTGGCGCAGCGGTAGAGTTTCTGCCTCACAGCATCGGAGACTTGGGTTCGATCCCGACTACGGGTGCTGTCTGTACGGAGTATATATATGTTCCTCCCATGACTGTGTGGGTTTCCTCCCACACTCCAAAGACATACAGGTTTATAGGCTAATTGGCTTGGTAACATTGTAAAGTGTCCCTAGCGTGTGTGTGGGGACTGCTAGTCGGCACGGACTCGTTGAGCTGAAGGGCCCGTTTCCACGCTGTATCTCTAAACTAAACACTAAATCTACTTGCATTGTTTTCCAAAGAGGCAATGGGGGGGGGGGGGGGGGGGGGGGGGAAGGAAGAAACAAAAGAGGGAATATACAGGCTTAACGTGGCTTGAAAATAAGAGAGAAACCTTGTCTAAACACCAAATAAAATGCAGAAATACTGACCCAAATCACACTTGAAGCCCATCAACACAGCTGAAGATGGAATAAGACGTTTATTTCCTCTGGTCCCCACACCCCATTCTCTCATCATAAAACCGGAATAAGCTGTAACCCCGTTTACAAGTTATACATTTCATAATGTGACGGGGACCAAATGCTATCTTTTGAGTCAGAATGGAGCATAAAGCAGAAATTGTGAAGGTAGGAAGTGTTTTGAAATTTGCAGATCACCTAGTAATATACAAATAAACCGCTACGCAACTAATCAGTGCACAGGAAGGAACTGCAGATGCTGGTTTACACCGAAGATAGACGCAGAGTACTGGAGCAACTCAGCAGAGGTTACGTTTGGATCGAAGCCCTTCTTCAGACGTCAGTATTGTGAATCTATTTTAGTGAAATATTGAAGCGGAGGAACTAGAGTATTTCAAATTACCAAAACAGTGCAAACACAAAGAATGAAGTAGGATTGTTCTCTTAAAAAAGAGATATTTGATCAAAAGGGAAGGGTTTGAATAACTCCAGGAGAAACTATCCTGAGTAATAGATCAGTGGTGAAGGATTTAATATAGCTGATCCAAAACAAAGAAACGCAGCAGGAGGAAGAGTTATTCTATGTATTAACTAATTTGTGAATTACATTGCCAGATAAAGGAAATGAATAGATTCAATAGTAGCTGTCACAAGGGAATTGGGTAAAACCTCAGATTAAAATTATGAAAGGCCATCCATTTTGTACTTGCATTTTCCCCAAAGGGCCAGCAGAAATAGTGGTCCGAGAGCTGCCATCGACATAGAAGTTAGGTGCAGAAGCAGGCCATTCGGCCCTTCGAGCCTGCACCGCCATTCAATATGATCATGGCTGATCATCCAAAGTCAGTACCCCGTTCCTGCTTTCCCCCCATATCCCTGATTCCGTTAGCCCCAAGAGCTCTATCTAACTCCCTCTTGAAAACAGCCTCCATTGCCTTCTGTGGCAGAGAATTCCACAGATTCACAACTCTCTGGGAGAAAACATTTTTCCTCTTCTCAGTCCTAAATGGCCTACCCCATATTCTTAAACTGTGACCTCTGGTTCTGGACTCCACATCAGGAACATTTTTCCTGCATCTAGCCTGTCCAATCCCTTAAGAATTTTATGTTTGTAGAAGATCCCGTCCCATCCTTCTAACTTCCAGTGAATACAAGCCCAGTCGACCCATTCTTTCATCAGGTCAGTCCCGCCATCCCAGGAATTAACCTGGTGAACCTACGCTGCACTTCCTCAAATTAGGAGACCAAAACTGCACACAATACTCCAGGTGTGGTCTCACCAGGCCCCTGTACATCTGCAATAGGACATCCCTTTTTCTATACTCAAACCATCTCGCTATGAAGGCCAACATACCATTTGCTTTCTTCACTGCCTGCTGTACCTGCATGCTTACTTTCAGTGACTGATGCACAAGGACACCCAGGACCTTCCCTTTTCCTAATCTGACACCATTCAGATAATAATATGCCTTCTTGTTCTTGCCACCAAAGTGGTTAACCTCGGATTTATCCACATTACACTGATCTGCATCTTCTATGCCCGATGACCACATAAACAGAATGGGAATCAATCCATGAAGAACTGATTAGTCCATTTCTATACAGTAACTTTCACTAGAGGGAAATATGTGGGGTGGCTCAGCGGTAGGGTTGCTGCCCCACAGCAGCAGAGACACGGGTTCAAACGTGACTATGGGTGCCGTCTGTACAGTTTGTACATTCCCCTCGTGACCAAGTGTTTTCTTCGGGAGTTCTGGTTTCCACCCACATTCCGAAGATGTACCAGTTTGTTGGCCAATTTGGCTCGGTAAAAATTGTAAATTGTCCCAATGTGTAGGATCGTGCCAGTGCACGGGGTGATCGCTGGTCAGCACGGTCTCAGTGGGCCAAAGGGCCTCGTCTCCGTGCTGTATCTCTAAACAAAACTAAAGTGTGGTACGGAATTATGCTGCAATTCTTCATGTTTTTCTTCAGGACATCACAAATACATAAAGGCAAAGAAAGTTAGATTTTGGACAGCACGTCCCAATATAGAAGCAATCGTCACCCAATAAATCAAAGAACAGCGAAATTAAAGCAAGAAAGTTCACCTTACCAAAACATTTTTCAATTTGACGTCTCGATGAACAAGTCCTTGTCGGTGGAGAAACCGTATACCTTCCACAACATCAAGAGCAATCTGTAAACGTACTTCAAGCTTCAGGCTAGACTAGAATTCGGGGGCAGAAAACAAGTTTAGATTTTTTTGACATCTTAGAGTTTATCAATTGTGCTGCAAAATGTTACAGGTAAACAGCTGAATGGCATTTAAACAGCAGCTTAATAAACAGAACAACAAAAAAAATCAACTGGGTTGCCAGTTTCCCATCAAACTGCCCAGTAAACTGTTAGTCTCCGGAAAAACACTCATACATTACTGCCAACATTGGTGGATCAGATTTGAAATGTTATTGAATCACGGAAAATTCTTTCCTTGGGGAAGATTAATAAACAAAGTTGGGGAGAGGAGCCTGGTAAACCATCTCAAAATTTCGTAAGTGAAATCAAGAAACCTCTTACTTTACAGAGATCAAACTAAATTGAAACACTTCCACTGATCTGATTTAATTGGAAGAATTGGAACGTATCATTGGATATTTGTTGAACAAGATAGCAAAAGTGGATAGATGATTAATTCAGGATTTAACTGAATGGCTGAAAGGCCGAATTTGACAAAGCCAAACAAAACCTTTAAGGGTAAGATACACAAAAAGCTGGAGTAAATCAACAGGTGAGGCAGTATCTGGAAGAAACGAATAGGTGACATTTCAGGACGAAACGAGAAGGGTCTCGACACAAAATGTCACCTATTCCTTTTCTCCAGAGATGCTGCCTGACCTGCAGAATTACTCGAGCTTTGTGTGTCTACCTTCGTTTTAAACCTGCATCTGCAGGTCCTTCCTATACTTCAAGAGGAGTAAGTCAGGTTTCTCAAGCTTACCTTCAGCCCAGCATATAGATCTCTGTGCAATCTCTCCATGATTAACAGGACTGCAATGCTGGAGCCACCTCCATAACTGTAGTCTATAACAGACCCGTGAAGATCAACTAGCCGCTCGTGCTTGGGTAAAGATCTACAATAGGGAAAAAATATTAAAATTATGAAGAAGCAACTGCACCGGGCGAATATTACCAATACACAAAGTTTAATAATCAATATACCCTTCTTCCCTTCATTAGTACAGAAAGAATTTGGAAATAGCAGCACATAAACCTATTCGTCTGCAACGTTCAAATAAAAGTGTTTTCCAAACTCAAGTATCTCAGATCTCAATATAATTTCCACACTTGGTTCTAAATCTCAATAAGAGGACCCTTTCATCCACCCTGTGCACCCACACCCATCCCCATCCCAAACTTAGGTTAACCATTCAAGCCTTTTCACTGTGATCTTGGCTGATCATCCATATTCAGTTTCCCATTCCTACTCTTTGCCCCTTCCCCCACCCCAGAAGATTGATCGCTTTGACCGTTTAACAGCTGGATTGCAGTGACCCGCAGAAAGCACCCCAGCAGTAATTTACCAAAATTACTGACTAAAGGATTTTTTCATCTATGAAAATTATAGTCAAGTATTAACTCAAGTTTTTACATTTCTGCAATCTTCCCACATTAAGTATATGGGGCGGTAGAGCTGCTGCCTGACAGCACCAGAGACCCTGGCTCGATTTAAAAGATATTTGGATAGGTACATGGATAGGATGCAATGGGAGAGCTATGGGCCAAATGGGACAAACTTATATGGGGTATCTTGGTTGGCATGGATGAGTTGAAGCAAAGCATCGGCTTGTGCGCTGGAAAGCTCTATGATGATCATAAAACTGGCAATGTAATGACGAAAGGGAAAAACTGCATTGGCAGAACAGCTACAAACACCAGACAAGGAATTAAACTCCCTTTTTTTTGAATGAACGGTACAAGATCAAACTTGAAATGCGTTCAGGCTCTGGATAAATAATGTAACTGCCTGGTGAAATTATTTCAATGGCAACTTTAATTTAGTTTAGACACACAGCGTGGAAACAAACCCTTTGAACCACCACATCAACACTGATGTTCACTCGGGCTATCCTACGCACTAGGGACAATTTACGGAAGCTAATAAACGGACAAACCTGCATTTATTTGGAATGTGAGAGGAAACCGAAGGGCCTGGAGAAAACCCATACAGCCGCATGGTGCAAACCACGTACAAACAGAGGTTTGAACGCGGATCTCTGGTGTTTTAAGGCAGCAACTCCATCACTGTGCCACCCTTCTGCGGAGCTTGTACCTTGTGTAGTGGAATTCTAGTGCAAGGTCGTTCCAATGCTTGTCATCTGGAGGCACAACAGATTTGAGAGCACAGGGAGAGTGACCGGCCCAGCTGTCGCAGAGATAAACCACTCCATACTGGCCACGGCCCAGCTCACGTCCCAGTTTAGGTTTACCTGTGTTACGGAAGCAACTAGCGTTAGACTAGTCTGGAAACCTGGAACTGCAGATGCTGCTTTGCAACAGTGCTGGAGTAACACAAGGGTCAGGCAGTATCTCAGGAGAACATAGGTGACATTTCAGGCTGAATAAAGTGCCCGACCTAAAACACCGCCTACCCAAGTACTGCAGGGATGATGCTGCCTGACCCGCCGAGTTACATTAGACCAATTCTTTTTTCTTCCTTCAGAAAGGATAAATTATCACGTTTACCAGAACATTTAAAAACCATCTAATATCGACGTGAACAATGAACCACCTTGAAGCACTTCACAGAAAAGGAAGGTCAAAATCTGAAACTGGCCAGCCAACTCCCATCCCCATACAAAATGTGAAGTCAGAAGTGAACTGAAAATTAAGAACATGGGTTGATGCCTTTTTTTTGAGGTCATGAAGAGACAAGAATTGGCCTCATTCTTTTGAGCAGAGTTAAAAAGCAGTGAACCATCACCTAACTTGAAGTTGGAGATAGCTCCAGAGGCTGAAGCTCTGCTCCTGTAACAATGTGCCTGATAATTTGATTTTTTAAACTAGAGGCAGTTTTGTTATAATGGGTTTCCATAAGGCAAATTGAATGTAACACGTTTGGGGAATTAGGGAACACTTGGTATTAACCAGGATTAACTAGCTGTAATGCAATTTCTAGTGCTGTTCTAGAGAGCCACTTAAAAGTTACTTTGAAAGTTGACAATCAGGAAAACAGTCTATGTAGATTTTTAAAAAAATTCCCAAGGAACCTCCGCAAAGTAATCATTGAAATTGACAACGACTTCCGTTAATACGTGCAATAATACCCATTTAAATAAAAATACAGCTTTCGAATTTTTAGCTTAAGAGTAGCAAAAAAAAAATTATAGCTATTGAAGAGGAGTTTATTTTTGAAAATTGTGCAGGTAAATTTACAAAATCTGTTACTGTAATCAGAAACTCTCTAACCCCAACCATCTCCCCCCCCCCCCCCCCAACTGACGATACTACTTTTAAGCACAATTTTCGATATTGCGAGATTTCTTAGAAGCACAATTGTCGCATTTTAGCACTGCTATTGGCACATTACTGTGCACATACTCTCCATTAGCAACTTGACATAATATGGATGAAAATCATAAAAAAGCATGTTTATTGATGTTCTTGTAAACATTTCCCCTCCAGGTAATATTCAGCACCTCCAAAAGTCAAAACACATGGTCAAGACTGAAAGAACAATGATTCAATTCAATGACACTTTGTCACAGGCAAATGCTTAGTTTTACATACAACTTAGTGGAATCATACAGCAGGCCTCACCCCACGAAGCGCACAAGTGTCCCACGCTTTGGCGCCGACAGAGTTGCAAGCTTACCATGCAGCAGCAAGTCCCGGAGTGAACGGCTTTCCAATGAAAGACGCGCTAGTCGTGGGGCATGGTCTTTCCGTACCTTTAGCCAGAGATCTTCTGTCCTTTCAAGTTTTCCCGACAGCCCCGTTTCAAGCTGCAGTGCGACAGCAGAGAATAACAAACCATTACAATAATTTTCGGGGGAAGATGCATTTCGAGGCACATTTAATTAAAACACGTGCAGGACATGTAGAAACAAAGAAGGGCCAAAGCAGGTAAAGCAGCATTTCTGGAGAACACAAATGCAGAGATGCTGCCTGACGTGCTGAGTGACTGCAGCACTTTGTGTCCTTGCATGCAGGACATGGATAGGTTATACTGAAAGATGCAGGGCATATGTGGGGAGGTAAGACTGACTCTTGAATAGACCATGAACACCAGTATAGTGTCAACTGCAAAAAGATTAATTTGTACTTTAATATACTTAATTGTTTCAATTACTTCTATTCGCAGAATTGGAGCATGGTTGGAACAGAAACGTTCAAAGAAAGAGGTTTATTCGTGTAGCAGTAAAAAAGAACAAAATGCCATAACCCAGTGTTTAGGCAGCATCTGTGAGGGAAGAAAGTGCTCTGAATCAGTGTTCCAGAAAATAAGATTTCATTACAGAAGGCAACTACAGAAATGTTAATTATGCATAAACATTGCTTAGTACGCTGCATATTTCCACTGCTTTGCTTTTACACTTTATCTTGCACTAGATGTTATTCCCTTTATCCAGTGTCTGTACACAGTGGACGGCTCAAACATATTCATGTATAGTCTTTCCACTGACTGGATAGAATGCAACAAAAAGCTTTTCACTGTACCTCGGTACACTTGACAATAAACTAACGTATAAATATTGCATGAAAATCTGCTTACACCCAAATTGCTTGATTTCTTCTCTCCCCCCCCCCCCCCCCCCTCCCCCCCCAAATCAAGGTCAGTGTCATGGCCATTTTAAATAAATGGGGTGACGACACAAATGCTAGTTATCACAGGTACAATGTTGCGGGACTTTATGCAAAGTGCATTCAGTCCTTTACCTCATGTCTTTTATTTTTGTTAGAAGTACAGTAGTGTTGTACCTAATACATACATACACATTACCATTCTTGTACAACTTCGTATTTTTAATTTAATAATAAAAGAACAGTGAAAGAAAAAAGGAAAAAAGTGTTGAAATAGATAGACAAGCGAGTAGAAACAGATAGCGAAATAAATAAAGAGCAGAGATGAAAAGCTAAAATGATTGAGAGAGAAAGAAAAAGTAGAGCAAAAGAGAAATTAGGAGAGATATACCTATTTCGTATTTTTGCCCATCCGTCACCCGGTTCTGAACCATTTAATTTCTAAGGTTGTGTTAGGTTGCACCACATGCTTGTAAAAAGTCGATAAAAGGAGACCAAGTCTTTAAGAATTGGTCTACTTTGCCTAGTAGGAGGAATCTCATTTCTTCAAGATGTAGCGTTTCCGACATATTTGAAATCCATATTTTGAACGTTGGCGTGGTTGCGTTTTTCCAGAATTTGAGGATTTTTTTTTGCTGTTATTAAACCGTAATTAAGAAGAGCTTCTTGGAATATAGTTAATTTACTTCCCTCTTCCATTGATCCAAAGATAATCAGTTCTGTATTGGGGTTCAATTTTGTGTTAAATAGTTTTGTTTAACTATTGAGGTATTTGTTTTGTAAATACCTCAACATGTCTGAACCACGATGGAGCTGCAAAGGAAGAAAGTCAGAAGAAGCTGCAACTGACTTTCAATTCTTTACTGACAAGTGCTTGCAATACACAGGCAAGCAAGGTGACCCATGAAGATATCACCTTTTTCCCCCAATGAACCTGTAACATATGTCTTGTGAAAAGGCTGACACAACAGCCCTCAAGTTCTACAACAGCGCCAGAGTATTAAAAGGTCAACATTCTGCAATGGGACCAAAGCGAGCCAAAGAAACGTGCCACATCGACACAGTGAAAAAATAATGCTAAATCAAGCAATCAACAATGACTTGAGCATGTTTCTGCCCCCGGAAATGTATTAGATTGCTCATAGTATGCGGTTGGCATACTATAGTGTACTTCCTCAATTGGCAGTGTCTTGTGCTTAGATTTTTCAACAAACAGTTTAAGTCAACCACATTAGTGGAACTTTGGTCAGGCCAGATCAGACAAGCATCGCAGATAGTCTGTGCAAAGTACTTATGATACAGTCATTATATATCATAACAAATACTTTCATTTGTATACATACAGAGACCATTGAGATGAGTACTGTAGGCTCGGAATCGCAAGTTAAAACAAAAAACTACATGGTTGCCCGCATGCCACCAGGTGGTGGTGTGTAAAACCTGACATGGATTATAGATCAGGTCATCAGCAACAAAACCAGACACTGATCAAATTAGCTATACTGTTTGATCTACAGTCTTCAGTGAAAAACATTACTGGATTAGTTTGCTTTAATAATGCAATAAACTCCATGATGATTATTACCCAAGACAACGTTTAACTTCAGATTTCTACAATTTGAAGTTCAGCGACACTGAGGCAATTAAAATGGGTGGATGAATATTCCAGACCTCTATTGGTACAGTAACTTAAAAATCCTCCTAAAGCAAGCCTGATAGAAGAGCTAAATACCACCATAATACAAACACTCAACATGAACAAACCTGTCGTAAAGAGGCAGCAAACGCTTCGTGTGAACCGTTGAGGCGGGTGCGGAATTGACTACAAATGCTCTTCGCAAGTTTTGATGCACAAAGGCTCTCGATGGCATCCTGGGCAATTTTTCTTTTCCACTCGATGGTAATAGCTGGAGGGTGGACCCAAGGCATCCTGTGTATAATCTACAAATAGGGAAAAGGAGCAAAAACGCTTTTGAGACTTTCCACAAAGAAACTTAGCTGCCATGATATGTCAAGACTTTCACATGGTAAATTACTCAGAAGTTGTGAGTCACTCAGAGTAGATGAATACCCAACAAATGGAATTAATACGTCAATGAGAATCAAGCGTGTTAATTGGGACAGGGACCAAAACAATAAGAATCTCACGATGCACCAAAACAGCAACAACTCTTGAACCATCTTGCTGTGTCCTCATACAAGACCACCAAGCCCGCAACAGAAAGACCTTGCTAACAACATCTTGGGCACCCATATATAACATCGTATATAACGATGTTACATAATTGGCTTGGCAAAATTGTAAATTGTCCCCAGTTTTGCGTAGGACGGCGTTGCCCATGCCAACCAAATGTGCGGGCATCGCTGGTTGGCACGGACTCGATGGGCAGAAGGGCCCGTTTCTGCATTGTATCTTTAAACCCAACTCAATGCAAGTGTAGCTGGTACAGCTATCAGTTGTTGTCCACTGCCATGACTTGTTTTCCTCTGCCATGACTTTGTCTGAAGGGCCTCAACCAGAAACACCACCCATTCTTTCTCTCTAGAGATGCCGCTTGTCCCGCTGAGTTACTCCAGCATTTTGCGTCTATCTTTGGCGTAAATCAGCATCTGTAGTTCCTTCCCATACATGTAATCACTCAAATGGAAATGCTGCAGCTGCCCTTGTAGGATTTGCAAGTATATCTAATCGTATAAACCAATGCAAGCAAAAGTTTCAAATAGACAACACTGCTTGCTTAACGAATGTACCGATTTGAAATTAAAATATACACCAATCTAAATATTCATCTGGCCGTACATGAGGCATTTGGTGATCCCAAAGTGAGTGTTTTTCAACTTGAGGGAAATGATAAAGGGAACAATCCTTTTGTAAGGTAAAAGGTAATTTTAAAAGGTTAAACCCCTGTCCCACTGTACGAGGCAATTCACGAGTTCTCCTGAATGTCGTCCCCCCCGATTCGAATTCGGAGAATGTCCGTAGCGGGTCCGTAGGAGTTCGTGGAAGTCTCGTAGCAGTCAACTACAAGTAAATTTAATCACAAATTTATTTTTTTTAATTTTTTTACTCGTGGACATTTTTTTACATTGTTGAAAAAACGTCAGGAATTTACCGGACGTCCCGAGTGCCTACCGTTAGCATTACCAGCCGCTACGAGACATCCACGAACTCCTACGGACACGCTACGGACATTCTCCCAGTTCGAATCGGGAGAAAACTCGGGAGAACTCGTGAATTACCTCATACAGTGGGACAGGGACTTAATCAAGATATTATAGAGAAAAGGGACATCTGTATATCTTCTAACTCCTCTATTCTATCATAATACCGCCATCAGCAGAAGGATTGTTCACCTGTTTGATCTGTTCCCAAAGTAGCCGGGATACGGTTGATCCAGAGTGGAATGTCACCTCAACGTGATATGCAGCATTTAAAATCTGTAAAAATAGACACATCATTTATCACAATATTGAACAGTTAAAATGTTGCGTTTCATTCCTTAGTAAATGGATCAGAAAGTATACCGAGACATGGAATGTTTCAAGAATAAGCCTAGGAAGAACAAGTGAACCTCTTGATTAAAAAAAAAGACAAAGTACTGAAGTATCTCAGTGGTAGACAAAAAAGCTGGAGAAACTCAGCGAGTGAGGCAGCATCCATGGAGCGAAGGAATAGGCGACTTTTGGGTCGAGACCCTTCTGACATGATTCTTACATGAGGAAGAAGGGTCTCGACCCGGAACGTTGCCTATTCCTTCGCTCCACAGATGCTGCCTCACCCGCCGAGTGTCTCCAGCTTTTTTGTCTACCTTGGATTTTTCCAGCATCTGCAGTTCTTTGTTAAACAAAGTATCTCAGTGGGTCAGGCACCATTTCTGTAGAGCATGTATATGTGACGCTTGCAGTCGGGACCCTTCTTCGGGCTGGTGCAACTCGTGCTGCCTGACCCTATGCGGGGTGGTACACCAATGAATATGCCTCCACCGCCCTTCAAAATGGTGTATTCTGAATTAATCATTCCGTGCAATATTTTCTCCGCTTTCCCTCAGATGCAGTAACCAGGAGTGGTGGTGGAAGCAGACACGATTGTGGCGATTTTAGCTTCTCAGATAGGCACTTGAATCTGTTGGGAATGGAAGGGTTTCGATAATATGCAGGCAGACTAAATTAATTTAACCGGGGATCATACTCAGAACAGACATTGCAAGCCATGGGGCTTGTTCCTGTGCTGTCTTTTTCGACGTACTATTCCTGAACTCCCTGTCCAGAAACAAGAAGCCACCAAGTTTCACAATGACTGCTGCAGCGCTGAAAATACTTGCTTGACCATCAGCTCTTCTGATCTTTTACCCACTTTTGACACACCTGCTTCAGGTGATTGCTGGCAACACTGTTCACGGCAGGGTCCTGGTTGGATTTCTCCAGGCTCTTCAAGCAGCGCTCCAGGGTCCCCACAAAACTCTCCCGAAGGTAGTCGACCGAGCTGATCAGTTTATTGGCAACCGCCTGGTTTAACCGGGAAATAATCAACTCCTGAATCTGTTTGATGCAGCACTTAATGTCCTTATTGCCAACAGTCTCACCATTCTCAGAGATGATTATATCTGGGGTGAAGGAGTGGAGAAAAGGCATAAGATGAAAACTTAACCAGCAAAGTATTAGAAGAGTTCCAAAAAGTACATTATGTAAACGTGATTGAGGTTTCAGTTCATTTTAACAATACTATCTATCGCTTAATGAAAAAGATGACGAAACCCATTTAATCTACAAAAGTAATCACGTAAATTGATCAGTTAAAACTAGTGATTCTGGTTGTAGGACAGAGAACTGAGTGGTGAAAGTCTGTAAACGATCCGAATAAAGTCATCAAAGCATTGAAGAATAAAACACAATATGGCAAAGCTATTCAATCCTGTTCAGTGGGATAGATGCAGGATACTTCAAGTTCATCATTGGGGAAGCTTCTTGATATACACTTCCATTCCCAAATTTGGATTGTACATACAGTCCCTGATCTGCTGAGTTACTCCAGCTTTGTCTTTTTCTTAATACATGCTTTAATATTGTCATTGCATCCTGTGAACACTAGACGGTGCTGCTGTTAATATTGTCATTGCATCCTGTGCCTTTGAACACTAGGCGGTGCTGCTGTTAATATTGTCATTGCATCTTTGAACACTAGGCGGTGCTGCTGTTCATCCAAGTTTACACTACAGAACCAACTTCTCCAGCTGGCATTTAATCCGTCCATTTTTCTTCTTCCTCACACAGAAATTGGTCCCTACAACTAATTCCAAATTGTGGGGTGGTTAGTTTCTGCTACACTGCTTGGGGTGCACTTTAGCACAACATTTTCTCCTTGAGCAGTCTGTCTGAAGAAGGGTCTCGACCCGAAACGTCGCCTATCTCCTTCGCTCCTTAGATGCTGCTGCACCCGCTGAGTTTCTCCAGCCTTTTGTGTACCCTGCTGCTCAACAACTTGCTTTTCCTAAACGCTGGAGTAACTCAGCGGGACAGGCAGCATCTCGGATAAGAAGGAAATGGGTGACGGTTCGGGTTGAGACCCTTCTTCAGTCCAAGTCTGAAGAAGGGTCTTGATCCGTAACATCACCCATTTCCTCCTCTCCAGAGATGCTGCCTGTCCCCGCTGAGTTACTCCAGCAATTTGTGTCTATCTTCGGTTTAGACCAGCATCTGCGGTTCCTTCTTACACAACTTGCTTTTCCTGCCTGTTCCCATCCCAATTCTTTTTAACTTCTGCTCCTCTGGGAGACAAAAAAAAGGCCTGATTCTCCACTGTATCTCGAAACTAAACGAATTGTTTGAATGGCTAAAATGGATGCTCTCTTCTTGTCCAAGCAGAAGCGTTGCTATTTGGATCAGTGAAAATAAACAGCATGTCATTTAAGAGTACACCACCACTTGACAAGTTCAGCATGTTTAATGTCAGCTCGATATTATTCCCGACCAGTATTGGCTGAGCAAGTGCACATCATTAGTTTTTTTGCTTGGGATGAAATCCTTCTGCTCTGCCTTTCAAAGGCCCTCATAACCTGTTAAAAAAAAAAAAACACGAAAGGCACCCGAGATGGCACAGGAAGCAATCCAACAATTCTAAAGTCAGATTTTTCCAGAAAAGCTTGGCTGATTTAATGCTCCTGGAAGCAGCTGTGAAAGGAGCATGGCTCACAACTCTTGCTGCTGAATGCACAAGATACACCAGCAAATCCTAAGCGCAGGATTAGATTTGTAAAGAAATAACACATCACTTGGCTATAATACTCTACAACATGTTCAGTGGTCCAATGACCTCTCCCAGGTAATGAGAAACACTGACATTAGTTTACATTGAATTTTCAGTAACCGCATCCATGGCTACAATTTCACTCGATGAGGTTTCACGCTGTTTCTGATGTAAAACAATCTTTGAGTTGATGCCCTTTAACAAGCTTAATTTCCAGGGATGCGCTATGCAGCACAAGGATATTTCAGGCAAAATGACATTCAAATTAATAACCAAGGTTGACATTCTAAAATGCTGCAAGTGAGCACTGTTGCTGGAAGTGCCAGATGAGAAACCACCCGTCATCCTGAGGATTACACGTGAATTTAGTTTACAGATACAGCGCAGGAAAAGGCCCTTTGGCCCACCGAGTCCGCAGCGACCAGCGTTCATCCCGGACACCAACGCTCTCCAACAACCTGGTGACAATTTCCAATTTTGCTGAAGTCAATTTACCTACAGACCTACATGTCTGTGGAGTGCGGGAGGAAACCAGATCACCCGGAGAAAACCCACGTGGGTCACAGGGTAAAGTAAGACAGCACCCGCGGTCGGGATTGAACTCGGGTCTCCGGCACAATAAGGCATCAACTCTGCCGCTGCGCTTCCATGACGCCTTAACGGCAAATGTTGAAGTCTGTATCAGCACTACTTGTGGAGAAGGAAGGTTCTTCAAAAAAAAAAAGGGCTGGCATTTTGTCAGTGGTCTTGTAGTGTTGCTGTGTCAGTTGCATTATCGTCGAGGACTGATGGGCCACTAATCTTGGCTTAGGAATAACCAAACATTGCTTATCAAATCAAGTAAATATTTCAAATGACTCTTCATACAAAGTCAAGCCTGGATGTTTTTAATAATACTCTTATATAATACTCTAAATTCGACCATTGAGCATGCTGTGAAAGGTGCCACTATGATCATACATGTTGCTGGCAATGAACATCTGAAATGTACCACCAACCTCAGGAACTAATAAAGGCAATTCAAAATATCATCTGGTAAAGCAATCTCATTAATTTTTCATAAACCAATTTCCATGTTAATTCATTTTGGGTATCATATCATTGGCATAGTTGGAAACATGACAGGATGAAGCCACAAGATGACTCAAAATTCCCATCTATTCCCAGCTTTTTAGAAAAGATGTCTAACACATTGGGTCTTTCCTATTCCATTTCAAGTAATAAAATATTTTAAAACATTTATTCTTCAGAACTAAGTGGATTCCATGCACAATTTCAAAAACCTTGAGTTTACTCATTTCTAATTTCCACATTTGGTTTGTCAACCAGTGTTAACCAGTGCCCACCTCCCTATTCAAACCGGACGGAGAAACACTCCGTCTATATGGTAGCAAACTCACTCCATTCATAACAAACGCACAACAAGGCCTAGGTGCAAAGCAATGAAGTCTGTGCAACTTTGGACATGGTTTCACAACTCTGCCGGTGAATCCAACAGTATTAGCATGATGAACCCTAGGAGCCATACTCGCACAAAGTGCTAGAGTAACTCTGGGTCAGTGGGTTATGTTTCGGGTTGGAACCCTTCTTCAGACTGAAATTAGCTTCTTCAACCGGCTGAAGACGGGTCCCGACTGGAAATGTCCAGACTGTAGTCCTGAAACGACACCTTCTCCAGAGGTGCTGCCTGACCTGCTGAGTTACTCCAGCACATCTGGCACATCAGAATTTACAGTTCCTTGTTTCTCTGTGCCGACACCCTGGTCTGAGCGAGCAAGCTGCAAAATCAAGGTCAACTTCAGAGGTGGATTTTACACTGCAGTACTGCAGACAGATGCATGTTCGAACTGACGTCCCTTTCAGGTAATGAGGAGAGTCTAAAAATTGCCTTGTGAAGGAGAGCTTACCCCGGCACCAACGAAAACTAGTCATAAATATTTGTTTCAGTAATATTTAATGCTCAAATGGAGTTTCCCCATTTAACAGGAGGTACACAAAAATGCTGGAGAAACTCAGTGGGTGCAGCAGCATCTATGGAGCGAAGGAAATAGGCAACGTTTCGGGCCAAAATGATGCCTATTTCCTTCGCTCCGTAGATGCTGCTGCACCCGCTGAGTTTCTCCAGCATTTTTGTGTACCTTCGATTTTCCAGCATCTGCAGTTCCTTCTTAAACACATTCCCCATTTAACAGACTTGTGAAAACTAAGCTGCAATGCACCTTTGAAAGAAATCAAGAAAGAAATTGCAGGCACAGCAGTTTAGCTTAAATAAGAAACTGGAGACAAATAGAATTGTTTATTACTGCGCATCTCTCTAGTTCAGGAACTCTCAGAATTTCAATAGAATTCAACACAGAATAGATGAAATTCCACCCAGAATAGATGAAACCCAACCTTTCCACCAATCATATTGTACAGATTACTTGCAACAAGCTCTCCAAGTTCCCCTCAAATATGCTGTTTTGAGGCCTCAGACACACCCTTTGAATCTCAGATCAGTCTCTCATCCAGTGTGTAAGAAGAAACTTCAGATGCATGTTTACACCAAAAATAGACCCAAAATGCTGGAGTAACTCAGCGGGTCAGGCAGCATCTCTGGAGAAAAGGAACAGGTGAAGTTATGTGCCTGAACCCTTCTTCAGTCTGAGTCGGGGGACACGGAAACTAAAGATAAGAGGTACAAAGTACAAATTAATAAAAGGTATGGGAAAGGACAAATCAAAGAAAGATGAAGCCAACAATGGACCATTGTGGGCTCCACCTTTCCTTGATTATCGTGCTGGCTTTCATTTGTCCTTCTGCATACTTTTCACGTATTACTTATTTGTACCTCTTCATATTTTAGACAATAGACAATAGGTGCAGGAGTAGGCCATTTGGCCCTTCGAGCCAGCACCGCCATAAACTGTGACCATGGCTGATCATTCCCAATCAGTACCCCGTTCCTGCCTTCTCCCCATATTCCCTGACTCCGCTATGTTTAAGAGCCCTGTCTAGCTCTCTCTTGAAAGCATCCAGAGAACCAGCCTCCACCGTCCTCTGAGGCAGCGAATTCCACAGACTCACCACTCTCTGTGAGAAAAAAAGTGTTTCATCGTCTCCATTCTTAAACTGTGGCCCCTGGTTCTGGACTCCCCCAACATCGGGAACATGTTTCCTGCCTCTAGTTTGTCCAAGCCCTTAACAATCTTCAGTTTCCCTGAAACAGTTCCCTGAAACAATTTTCAGTTTCCCTCTCCTGACTCAGTCTGAAGAAGGGTGTTGACTCTGAAACGTCACCCTTTTGTTTTCTCCAGAGATGCCGCCCGACCTGCCAAGTTACCCCAGCATTTTGTCTCTTTCCCCCTCGTTTAGTGTCTGTGTCAAACTGAATGGCACCACTAGAGGACGTCGTCAACAAGCTAAATGGGAAGCAGCAGTGTAATGGTTTCCAACACTGTGGGAGTGGATAGTGGAGTCGGTACAGATGCCGTGGCAATAATGAGGAGCTGGTGGAGGCTGGGATATCCTTGCATTTAAAAGTAACACCCTCACAAAATAAACCAAACAGGCAGATGCTGGTTTAAAAAAAAAGTGACTCAGCAAGTCAAGCAGCATCTCTGAAGAACATGGATAGGTGATGTTTCAGGTTGGAACCCTGAAGACTGCTGTGTGAAGATGGGCACCCACCAAAGCTGCCACTTAGACAGCTTGTGGGTTGAACCAGAGCATGGGTTGTATGGTGCACAGCTGTGCTAGTAATTCAGTACTTATTAGTGATATATAAATCACTTTTAAAAAAAAAGAAAAGATATACAGCGCAGAAACAGGCCCTTCGACCCACCGGGTCCACGTCAACCAGCGATCCCCGCACATTAACACTATCCTACACCCACTAGGGACAATTTTTACATTTACGCCAAGCCAATTAACCTACAAACCTATACGTCTTTGGAGTGTGTGAAGAAACTGAAGATCTCAGAGAAAACCCACGCAGGTCACGGGGAGAATGTACGAACTCTGTACAGACCGCACTCGTACTCGGGATCGAACCCGGGTCTCCGGCGCTGCATTCTCTGTAAGGAGGCAACTCTACCGTTGCGCCACCGTGACCACTTACACTAAATTTAGAATTGAATTGAAGAAAATGCTGGTAATATTCAGCAGGCTCAGAGTATTCAGAAGGAAAATTTCACTGTCAGACGATTCAAGATGATGGGAAGGGGGAGAGAGGAGTGGTTAGAAGGACTTCCTTTGTTTGGTTTGGAGATAGTAAACAAGGCCCTTCGGCCCAGCGAGCCATCCCGACCAGCGATCCCTTCATACTTTATAAACACACTAGGGACAATTTACAATTATACCAAGCCAATTAACCTACAAACCTGTACATCTTTGGAGTGTGGGAGGAAACCGAAGCACCAGGAGAAAAGCCATACAGTCACAGGATGAAAGTACAAACTCTGTACAGACAGCACCCAAAGTCAGGATGGAACCCAGGTCTCTGGCGTTATAAGACAGCAACTCTACAGCTGCACCACGCAAGTTGGGCTATAAATGAATCTTTGACAAAGTAAATGAATGGATTGTAAATGATCCCTCATTTATGAAATGATTCCCTCCATTGATTGATTAGTCACGGACTCACTTTTTACTTTAATGTAATTTATGCCCAATGCTTTTATCAACTGATTCAGGACAAGGTCTGTGATGCCAAAATCAAATTGAACATCCTATTTGTTATAAACACCCTCTTACATCCTCAAACAAAGTTTCTCTTTTCCAATCAGACATCAATTCTTCACCAATTTACCAATGTATATGCAGGATGTCATATGGTACAAGGCTAGATACAAAGAAGGTGTAGTAAGAATCCTAAAACAATTTCGTTAGTTTTTAAATGAACACATTATCCAAGCTACGTCAAAGAAATATCTAAGATAATAAGTGAAATTAGCTAGGAAATTAGCAGAAGCACAAGGAACTGCGGATGCTGAGATCTTGAGTAAAACAAAGTGCTGGAGGAACTCAGTGGGTCTCGCAACATCTGCTGGGGAAATGGACAGGCGATTATTTAGGTCAGGACCTTTGTTCAGATTGATTGGGGGGGGGTGGCGGATGGGGGGGGGGGGGGGGTGAGGAAAGAAAGAAGAAAGAGGTGGGGTGGGACAAGGCCTGGCAAGTGACAGGTGGCATACAATGACAGAGAGTGATTGAACACAATTGCTCCATATATCACAAATCACAAAATAATAATGCGTTTAAGAAGCTGCTATTTTATTCTCTCCAACAACCAGATATGCAAGAGGCTTTGTCTTGGGGAAGGGTATGAAGGAAACTTGTAACATTAATAATTATTAAAAAGTAACCCGTTTATGA
This sequence comes from Okamejei kenojei, assembly GCA_035221665.1. Classification (NCBI taxonomy): domain Eukaryota; kingdom Metazoa; phylum Chordata; class Chondrichthyes; order Rajiformes; family Rajidae; genus Okamejei; species Okamejei kenojei. Next base: position 8,960,893 of record CM069154.1, read on the forward strand.
GAAAAGTGGAATGGAAAATAAGTCTCATCCTGCGAAGAACACCAAACACTGGAGGAACAGCAGGTCAGGCGTCTGTGACTTCTTGTGTCCCTCATCTCATCCAATGTTTGCCAAACATATTTTTAGGATATCATATGGAGAATGCTCTCTACATATTAATACACCATTGCGACAAAGATAAGTTAGTTAAAGGAATCTTGTCTTCTGTTGAAGCATTACAAATGTCTGTCACTGCCCAGCCTCCAATGTCACCCATTACATCAGATCACAATTATCAACAGCATGAGAAATCTCATCAGCATTTAGCATTGAAGCAAAAAAAAAATACTCTCATTAATGGGCATTAATCAAAATACATTTAACAGGTAAATCTCACCTTTGAATTGTACATTTGCTGCCTCCTCTAAAAGTTCCTCCTTCATGCCACTCAGAGTCTCGACAATCATGTCTCTCATTTCCTCCTGCTTCCTGTTTGCGATGCTCATCAGGGACTGGTACAACTCATTCTCCTTGTCCCTGGTGTATTCCAGCCTCTTGGGAGTAATCTGCAGGTTCCGCTGCATATCGAAGGCCTGGTTGATGAAAATGTCCAAGCAGCGACAGTGGACACCGTTCAGCACAGTCGCTGCATCAATGAGGTGCATCTGCACTACCTGCTTTGCAAAGACACCCAGCTGCTTTAGTTTGTCGAAGTGTTCCACCAACGCGCTTGGGGCTTTGTTGCCGTGGGATATTCCACCCCCCGTCGGGCTTAGGTATTCCAGTTTCGCCAGCTGACGGTAAAGGGAGCTCTTCTCTTTTTCAGTCTTTGAACCTTTCACTTGGTGCTCCTTGTCTGGTCCAGAGTGTGCCTCTGGGTTGTGAACGGTCAATTGTTTCGGCACTTTGATGAAAAAAATGGGTAGGGCGTGTTTCCTCTTCAGGTCCTCCAGCTCAGCTTCTTCACAGTCTGTCAAACGGTCCTCGCTGATGGCATAGACAATTATTGGCATGCAGCGTCGCAAACAGTCTTCTAACGTGCCACCTTCCGCCTGGGTTTCATGACATGGAAAAACTAGAATATCCATTTCCTAGAAAGGAAACTCAAAGTTAGAAACATGATATAAAACACAATTATTTTATTCAGAAGCATACTCAAAGAGACAAGAGTTCATGCCCCAATGCAGAGCCAGGATAACAAAACAGCCTGTCTTCGGATCAGCTCCATCGAAGGCCGCAGGAAAATGCAGAGTTGTAGACGTAGCCCAGACCATCACGTAAACCAGCCTCACTTCCATTGACTCCATCTACACTTCACACTGCCTCAGCAAGGCCACCAGCAAAATCAAGGAGCAGTCTCACCCCGGCCACTCCTTCTCCCCTCAAGCAAGAGGTTCAGAAGTAGAAAACACACACCCCACAGTGTCTTCCCAGCTGTTATCAGGCAACTGAATCATCCTCTCATCAGCTGGAATGCAGTCCTGACCTCCAATCTGCCTCACACAAAACATTTGACCTGTCTGTAATTGGACTTGATCTTGCTCTCAATGTTGTACTCTTTATCTGTATACTGTGGATGGCCCGATTGCAATTGTGTATAGTCTTTCTTCGATTGGATAGTGCGCAAACAAAAGTTTTCCACTGCACCTCAGTACATGTGACAATAATAGAAACATAGAAAATAGGTGCAGGAGTAGGCCATTCGGCCCTTCGAGCCTGCACCGCCATTCAATATGATCATGGCTGATCAACCAACTCATAATAAACTAAAACTAAATAATTTGAGATGTCCAACGACAGCTTTAGCTTTCCGAACATGAATTTTTAAAACCAGAAAAGTGCATTGATGAAGTCAAAGACCTGTACTGCAATGTGTTGGATGCCTGCAGTACGCCAAGGCAAGGAATGAATTGAGGTACAGGGGATACTGGCGAGGGATACAATACTTGAGAGTCTGTGGAATTCTCTGCCTCAGAGGGCGGTGGAGGCAGGTTCTCTGGATGCTTTCAAGAGCTAGATAGGGCTCTTAAAAATAGCGGAGTCAGGGGATATGGGGAGAAGGCAGGAACGGGGTACTGATTGGGGATGAACAGCCACGATCACATTGAATGGCGGTGCCGGCTCGAAGGGCCAACTCCTGCACCTATTGTCTATTGAGTTAGAGATAAAAACAAGGTCGGTGGTATTGTAACTTTTGTTTTCATATTGAAGCATGTATCCAGAAAAAAAATCTCTGAATCATGTACATAAAAGTTATTGGAACCTTTGGTAGCTCCAATTGCACCTGAGAATAATGGAAACCCACTTTGGCTTTGAACTTTGTCAATGACCACCCTATTACAGCCGGAGGATCTCACAATACCACATATTGGGCACAACCCTGTTAGTCCATTGACTATGACAAATGGGCTCACTTTGTTAGAAAAAGATTAAGCCACAAAATTGAGCTGATTGTTGAATTAAACATTTTTGTGAACGTTTGCAACTACCGCTCTTGCACGAACAGCAGTTGCATTTACAATTAGTTAAAACATGATTTTGGAACCTCGACTGCTGCAGAAATAAAATTCATCCCAAGAACACACCCAATTCTATTCCAGTTATGTGGAAATGTCCTTTACCAAAAACAATAATCTGCTTTTACATCGCCTTCAAAATAGAGCCAATTTGCACGTTAGTTATCCTGTGTCTCTGAAGTTTAAGACCTCAGCACATCTTGTCTGTAGGATTTCACACAACCAATTACACTGTTCCACAAAATCTTAACCAAAGCTTGAAACCAAATATATTCCTGCGGACAAGATGTGCTGAGACATAATGCTGGTCTTAAACCTTAGAGACACAGGATAACTAACATGCAAAATCTCAGAAAGATTTCATTGTTACATTGTTTTAATCTGGTTCTCAAATGTACTTAAATTGTGATAACTGTAAGGAACTGCAGATGCTGGTTGATACCAAAGATAGGCACAGAGTGCTGGAGTAACACAGCAGATCAGGCAGCACCCTTAGAGAACACGGATAGGCGATGATTCAGGTTGAAACCCTTCCTCAGACCACTAGGTGTGTCCATCTTCTCCAGGGATTCTGAATTACTCCAGCACTTTGTGTCTACTTAAATTGTAGACTTTCTTGAATACTTCTATGAGTCCCTAGCATTTAACATGACCTGTGTTTGAACAAACTGCAAATGCTGGTTTACATCGAAGATACACACAAATGGAGTAACTCAATATTTTGGGTCGAGACCCTTCTTCAGTGACATGACAGATCATTTAACATGACCTGCTGGGCCTTGTGTTCCCACAAACACTGCCCACTGGTGTTGGGACCATTTGCCAAATTCAAAGACTAAAGAGCTTTCGTCGCAAACCTATTTTGCAGCTGGAATTGAGGAACCAGCCCATTTTGCTTCTAATAAGACTCTACTGCTACTGTTGGCCTACAGAATCCAGACCACTGTCATGCAACCCAATCCCAATTAAAAAAAGGTGTAAAATTAATGAGGGGAGTGAAGTAGAAGAACTGTACCTGTATCCTATTAAGGATGCAACACCGAGATAAAATACAAGTGCCTTGGCAAACTTATCTGAAGTGTGATGGAAGGGGAAGTGGACTTCACACCAGTTGTTTTTAGCGATGCATTTCCAATCTGTTCCACCACAAGAGGAAATAAAGCAAGCTTTTTTGGAATGCGTGAGAAATTAAAGGAGGAAGCACATGCACACAAGCTCAGCGGTTGTTTGTTCTTGCTGTTTAGAAATCACCACTCCAATTTTATCATTGTTTTCAAATTTTGATTCTCACCTGGCAAAAGGCATCGCAAATGGCAAAACTTCACTTGGCAAGATGCATATTTTTTCTAAGTTATTGTAGTTGGCAGAATTTTGTGCAATTTCTTCGTTAATGAGTGTGCACATATGTACGAATATGCACGCATATGAAAAGTCACCCATTCCTCTTCTCCAGAGATACTGCCTTTCCCGCTGAGTTACTCCAGCATTTGTGTCTACCAACCACATACACATCTATACGCACACATATATACAGACAAGTACAGACAGTTAATTGTCCCTCCAGAGCTGCAGTCATGGGACGATGCTGCCATTTTAACTGACACAATCCCAGGGGTGTCTCATAACCAAATTCTGCCTCATCGTTTTCACTGAATGGTATTATGCTTCATGTTGTTTTAAGTTTTAACCCACAACCACATGTACCATGGAAAACCATTTCAGTGCACCATCCATCTTCTAATCCACGGATAATAACCATTGTCCTTGTTACTGACAACCTTTCCACCCCAAAAGGTATCAGTAAACATGGTCCTAATCTACCACTTCATGTTTTCACCATCTAGCTTCATCTCAAACTAATATGCAGCTCGTGCTTTGCACCAAACTTGGAATCTTCACCTTTCCAAGATATTCCAAACTGCTCGGAATTATATTAGACTTATTGTCCAGTTGCATTGTAAATGAAGGTCAACTCATTTGCCTTTTAAATTGCTTGCTTACTCTACATGTTAATTGTTAAAGAAAAACTGCTGGAGGAACCCAGTGGGTGAAGCAGCGTCTGTGAAATACAGGGGGGGGGGGGGGGGGGGGGGGGGGAGATAAAGAGATGGCTGATTAGTTGAGTTTAGTTTAGAGATTAAGCAGAGTAGGCCCTTTGGCTCACCGACTCCACATCGACCAGCGATCATTTTACACAAGCACCATCCCACACACTAAGCACAATTTACAGAACCCAACTAACCTACAAACATGTATGCTTTTGGAGTATGGTAAGAAACCGGAGCACCCGGAAAAAACCCATGCTGTCACGGGAGAACATACAAACTCCGTACAGACAGCACCCTTGGTCAGGTTCGAACTCGGGTCTCGGGCACTGTAAGGCAGCAACTCTACCGTTGCAACACCGTGCCGTGATGTTTTGGATCAGACCCCTGCATTGGGATTGAGTGATGAGTGAGGGACGGCCAGTATATAGCGGTGAAAGGAAGAGGCGAGGCAGAAATAGGTGGAACCAGGTGAGGAGGGGAATGATAGGGCCAGACAGTTGGGGATGGGTTGGGGAGGTAGTGTCAGACACTGGAATGGAATAAGTGGAGCTAAACGGGTATAGATTGTGGAGAAGTAAAATGGCAGGCAACTGGAAGCTCAGGATGGTATACTAAAGTGCTCAAAGACTTGACATTTTGCCATTTTTCAATTTTTAAAACCAAACAAAATTACTGGAATTTTTTTTCCAAATCAAGGAAAACCATCGTTCATGAAATGTGACCAAATTAAATGAATAAATTTATGTGAATCCGCTTAAGATTTGATTGAAGGTTAAATGCAAACACGCTTCCATGTACAAAAATGTTACACAATAATTAAACAAAATGCATAGAGCTTAAGAGTTGGTTCTTAAAAGAGGTAGCACAGGCATGGATAGATTTGCAGAGTTTGTCAAGAGAGCTCAGTGCACATTTGGGAATACCAAGTCCACAGATTGTAAAATTTCTCTGCATTAAAATCAAAACAGCAATTATTTAAATATTTATTTGACTTGAGACTTAAGTGCTTATTCATCCCTTCATACCATCCGCTCACCACCCTCTAACCAATTGAAATCTAAATCATGCTGCAAAAAATGTGACTTTAATCAGAATTTAATCAAATAATATATATATTTTTTAATATTAGACCACCAGAAACTGAGGAATGAATGATGAGTCCAACCTGCTGCCACAATGGAGGCAGCCACTGGCATCTGTGAGACTGGAGTAATCCCAGGCTGATGAACTGGAATGCAGTGTTTTAATTAAAGCTGAAAAAATAACTATGCCCGATAAACCAGCCGAGTAGTGGTTTCATTCTCCCAGATGCAAGTTGATGAATCAGTGTTATCTGGAGCAGCATTGAAACAGTCCTTGGTGCTGTCATAGAGTCATACAGTGCAGAAACAGGCCCTTCGGCCCAACTGACCCACACCGACAAACATGCACCATCCACACTCGTCCTGCTTGCCTCTAAACCTGTCCTATCCATGCACCTGTCTAATTGCCTCTTAAACATTGCAATTATCCCCACCTCGTTCCAAACACCCACCACCCTTTGCGTGAAAAAGTAACCCCCTAAATTCCTATAATATCTTTCCCCCTTTACCTTAAACCTACGCCCTCTGGTTCTCGATTCCCCAACTCTGGGCAAAAGACTGATCTATTCCTCTCATGCTTTTATACACCTCTATAAGATTAGCTCTCATCCTCCTGCGCGCCAGGGAAGAGAGTCCCAGCCTGCTCAAGCTCTCCTTCTACCTCAGACCCTGGAGTCCTTGCAACATCCTTAGTAAGTGTTAACTTTTAGAAAGAGTTAACATCAGCCAACAGCTTCCAATCGTCTGAGGAAGGGTTTCAGCCCGAAATGTTGCCTATTTCCTTCGCTCCATAGATGCTGCTGCACCCGCTGAGTTTCTCCAGTATTTTTGTGTAGCTTCCAATCACTTACTTAGACTTAGTTCCTCCCAGTGAGTGCATTGGGCGGCAAGCTTTCGCCACTCTGTTCAGTCACGTGCGACGTCTTCCACCCTCGATGGGTTAGCATCCCGGGCTTCCAAATCCTTCTGGAATGTTCGCGTCCATGTGAGTTTTGGTCGGCCTCTTTTACTACTTCCGTCAGGTTGCCATGTCATTGCTATCTTAGGTACACGTTCTGGTGACATTCTGAGTACATGTTCAATCACTGCCCACTCATAATCTCAGGTTAAACATCCAAGCAAGTGCTCAACCCAGTCCATCCATTCTGTAACAATCCATTTCTCTTATCCACCAAACCCAAAATTCACCTACTATCATTATCAACATGTCTCAAATGTCTGACAGATCACGCATATTTAGCCCTTGACGTACTGGGGGTTCAAGAGTCGTCAAGAGCATCTTATTGTAACATGCCCCAAAACAGAACAATTAAATTCTTACTTGCAGCCGCACAACAGTTATGTAATCGTACTCAGTAAACCCACAATATAGTGCAGTGTATGTATGTTTTTAAAAAACTGAGATTAAACAATAGTGCAAAGTCAAAAATAATGTCCCAATGCTACACTTGTCCCTTCACCTCCCCCCCTCCACTCCTTTCAGGGACCCAAGCAGTCCTTCCAGGTCCGACAGAGGTTCACCTGCACCTCCTCCAACCTCATCTACTGCATCCGCTGCTCCAGATGCCAGATGATCTATATCGGTGAGACCAAGCGGAGGCTTGGCGATCGTTTCGCCGAACACCTCCGCTCGGTCCGCATTAACCAACCCGACCTCCCGGTGGCTCAGCACTTCAACTCCACCTCCCATTCTGTATCCGACCTCCGTTCTGGGCCTCCACAGCCAGAGTGAGCAACACTGCAAGTTGGAGGAACAGCACCTCATATTCTGCTTGGGGAGTCTGCATCCTCTGGGCTTGAACATTGAATTTTCTCAATTCTGTTAACCCTTGCTGTCTCCTCCCCTTCCCACCTCTCCCTCAGCCCTCGAGCCCTGGCATTCCCTCTCTCTCTCTTTCTCTCCCCCAACCTAGTCGCACTAGCTTCTCATTTTCACACCACAAACAGCTTACAATGGCTTGTTCCCTTTATCATCGATACTTTTTTTGCATATCTTTCATTCATTGTTCTTTATCTCTCCACATCACCGTCTATATCTCTCGTTTCCCTGATCCCTGACCAGTCTGAAGAAGGGTCTCGACCCGAAACGTCGCCCATGTCCTTCACTCCTTAGATGCTGCTGCACCCGCTGAGTTTCTCCAGCCTTTTGTGTACCCAATAATGTCCCAAAGTCTAGTTCAGAGCCTATTTGGAGGTGGGAGTGTTTAATAGCTTGATGGATAGGTCATTAGGTGATAGGAGAATTAGGTCATTTGGCCCATCAAGTCTACACCACCATTCAATCATGGCCGATCTATCTCTCCCTCCAAACCCCATTTTCCCGACTTCTCCCAATAACCCCTGACATCCAATGTAGGGAAGAAGTAGATCCTGAACGTTACATTTTTCAGGGTCCTATACCTTCTTTCTGAATGCGAGAGTGGCGTGGCTTCCCGATGATGCTGGCTGCCTTTGAGGCAGCGACTCCTGTAGATCCCATTGATGGTGGGGAGGTCAGTATTCGTGATGGACTGGGTAGTGTTCACTTTTTGCAATCTTCTTCGTTCCTGGTTGCTCGAGTTGCCGAACCAGGCTGTGATGCAACCGGTCAACATGCTCTCTGCTGCATGACTGTACAGGTTAAAGAGTATTTGTTGACATACTGAATCTCCTCAATCTTCCACAAGTGGAAGAGTCTAGGACCAGAGGTCATAGCCTCAGAATAAAAGGACGTACCTTTAGAAATTAGATGAGGAAAGATTTATTTAGTCAGAGAATGGTGAAACTCGAATTCATTGCCACAGAAGGCTGTGGTGGCCAAGTCAAAGGATATTTTTAAGGTGGAGATTGAGAGATTCTTGAGTAGTATGGATGTCAGGGGTTATGGGGAGAAGGCAGGAGAATGGGGTTGATGGTTGAGTCATGATAGAGTGGCTGAGTATAAATAGGCCAAATAGCCTAATTTTGTTGCTATAACTTATGAACATTTATTAACTTACTGCTTTGCCTTTTTCTTTCTCAGCATTTCTAATTAATCTCAATTCAGCTCTCATTTTTCTTGAACGACTTCCACTTAACTTTTCCCCTGAACAAAAAGGTTATTGAGCCAGCAAAGATCAGTTGAACAACATGATCCTCCCCGAATCATGATATTTAAGCTATTTATGAAAATAGTAGAGGAAAAGAATACTAACATTCATAGCGCCACAGGGAGGAGCACACAACAAAAGAAGCATTTCCTATAGGACAGCAGTGAAGTAAACCTTACATTGTCAAACCTTCAACACTGGTGCAATTAAAAAGGTTTCTTCAAGGACAGTAGCCACAGCGTAAAGGAAGCAAAATTCTCCTCTTGCTCCCTTGAGGAAACTCCAATTGCCTGGTGTTCTGGGGGCAGGGAAATCGAGATGGAAAACTTCAAGCAGAACCCCGAAACAGACATAAATTACCAGTCAGCTCGGCACAGAAACACTCAAGACTAATGAAGTGCAGAGATCAAACTCAAAGTAATTCTGTCTCAACCAAGTTTCTTCGCAGTATTCCACGATTCCTTTGCAGTCGGCTTTCAAACAGTTAGAAGCTTGCTGAGGAATTTTGTGGGTTACCAAAAATAGCTCAGACTTAACTAATATTTTTCCACACAGAACTGGCAGCTGGAGTATTTATAACTGCCCATCCTCCCCATAAATATGCCATAACCTACCACAAAAATGGGCTTCGAGTGAACATCCTCACGTTATAATACTTCATTGTGCACATCCAAAACTAACGCACAAGGATGTCTCACCTTCCTTAAGTTAATGGTCTAAGTTAAACATTCAACAAAAAACATAATAAAACAATTCCAGAAATTATTCGGTCTCAAGGATAAACATGCACCATAATACATAGGCCCTTAAATAAAGTCACAGTCACCTTGGGGAACCCAAAGTTCAATTCATAAGATAAGATATTGTTGCTCCTGTTCAAGGTCACAGAGGGATAGCACCTACACTAGATTAAGAATATTTCTCATTTCAAGGTGATTACACTAGTTTCACTAACTAACACTTTTAATTTTGTTTACCTTAGATTTATATGAACAGATCAATATTTGTTCACATCAGCAACATTAAAGACTTGGACAGTTTAGAAAGCGATCAAGCCTGAGGAGGCGTCTCAAATAACAACAATAGCTTTGTGGCTTCAGAGCTTATAACTTTAGCAGTCGGTTCAGCAAATAGAAGCCAGATTCAAGGTTGTATCTTAAGATAGACAAAATGCTGGAATAACTCAGAGTCAAGCGGCACCCCCTAACATTCTCTCAACGTCAGCAAGACAAAGGAGATCATGATCAAGTTCAGAGAGCAAAGTGGAACGCACAGACTGGTGTTCCTCGACAGCGCCAAAGTGGAGACGGTTGAAAGCTTCAAATTCTTAGGAATAAATATTCCAGCAATTTCACCTGGACTAGCTACCATCGAACAATGGCTAAGGGAGCAAACCAACACCTCTATTTCCTGAAACGGCTTAGGAAGCTGAGCATGCCCCCCAACAACTCTCTCCAACTACTTCAAATGCATTTTATCAGTTTGAATCACAGCATGGTTTGGGAACAGCAAGACCGCAAGAAATAGTTTTGGACATGGTCCAGACCACCACACAAACCAACCTTCCTTCCATTGACTCCATATACACCTTACGTGATCTTGGTAAGACCACCAGGGTAATCAAGGAACAGTCTACCTTGGTCACTCCCCTCTCCCATCAGGCAAGAGGTACCTCAGCACACATGACAAACTAAATGATACTAAACATCTCTGGAGAAAACCGATGTTGCCAGTCGGGGCCCTTCTTAATTTTGTGTCGACTTGTGAAATAAACCAGCAACTGCAGTTCCTATTTATTTCACCGAGTGTGTTTAACTGCTAGTGGGCAAGTGGCAAGTATAAACAGTTTAACATTCACTTAGCAAGGATAAACCAAAGCTGTGAGTTATGGTTGAGTAGAGTTCAGTTTATTGTCATGTGTACAGAGGTACAGTGAAAGGCTTTTGTTGAGTGCTGACCAGTCAGTGGAAAGACAATACATGATTACAATCGAGCCATCCAGTGTAACTTTTCAGTTTGCACCTCTTGCTAGTTTTCAATAAGGAACTCACAGCACCTTCTAGATATCAAATATAGAAAATGGATAAAGCAAAGGATATTTTCATAAAGTGTATGACAAATGGAACAACAGCTAAAATGTTCAAGAAGGAATTGCAGATGTTGGAAAATCGAAGGTGGACAAAAATGTTGGAGCAACTCAGCGGATGTTGCAGCATCTATGGAGCGAAGGAAATAGGCAACGTTTCCGGTTTCGGAGCGAAATGTTGCCCATTTCCTTAACTCCATAGATGCTGCCGCACCCGCCGAGTTCCTCTACGAACAATAATCTCCAATCTTCAAAACCTTGGTCAAAATCCATTCTGCTCAATGACACTGAAGAGATCTACCGTGAAACTGCAACAAAGCCTCTCAGCCAGGACATAGAGGGACGCAGGATGAAATTTGCAGGACATGCACTCAGAATGTCATCAGAACGTGCACCTAAGATAGCAATGACATGACAACCTGACTGAAGAAGGAAAAGAGGCCGACCAAAACTCACGGGGGCGAACATTCCAGAAGGATTTGGAAGCCCGGGAAGCAAGCCTATCGAGGATGGAAGACGTCGCACATAACTGAACAGAATGGTGAAAGCTTGCTGCCCAATGCACTCAACAGCATGGGAGGAACGAAGTCTAATTAGTCAGTGACACTTTGCATCAAGACAAAATGAATTGAAATCATGTCTCGAGATAACTCTGAGCTGAGCATTTATATATTTGAAAATAAGGCAAAAATAAATAAAATTTGTGAATAAACTGAGGAGGGACCGGTCTAATTTTACAACTGTTCAGATACATATCTTTCAAGCTGAGACCGAGTAAATCAGACTATGAAGACTGCTTTAAGCGCATGCCAAGCTGCAAGCACTACAGGTTTCCTTTACTTTTGAAATTTTCCAACCAACAGTTGGGTTTTATTACTCAGTTGCTTTGCAAAACAGACCCAGATGTGTTGCAATGAGAGAGACGGCAGGAACAGAAATAACCAGAACAGCAGCATTTCAGTTTCCAAATGACTCAGCTTTTATAAGGGGAATTTGGTACATCTGTACAGTATCATAACAAATTATTAAGGAGTGCAAGCATTCAAGCTCGTGTTGTAAAGATTAATGCCTTTCCAGGTTTAGTACATGCTCACAAGTAGCTTATAAAATCATCACTTCAATAGATTCAACATTTACTTCATGTCCGACACCATGTCCTTCATATAACACATGATGGGGTTTTACTGTATAACGGATAGCGTGTCTGACTGCAACATTATAAACCAAAAAATAATTAAGGTCTATTCATAGTCACAGCTGCACAGCATGGAAACAGGTCATTCTGTCTACCTTGTCCATGCTGACCAAGTTGACACACTGGGCTCGTTCCATTTGCCTGCATTTGGCCAATAACCCTCCAAACCCCCATCTATATATTTGTCCAACTGTCTTCGAAAATTCTAACAACTTCTGTACCTTCCTCTGGCAGCTCATTCCAGATACTGACTACTGAGTTGCCTCCGAGGTTCCTCTTAAACCTTTTCACCCAGACAGTTGTGAATGTGGAATTATCTGCCATGGAAGGTAGCGGAGACCAATTCATGGGAAGTGTTCAAGAGAGAGTTAAGATGAGCTCTTGGGGCTAAAGAAATTAAGGGTGGGGGGGGGTGGAAAGCAGGAACGGGGTACTGATTTTAGATGATCAACCATGATCATATTGAATGACGGTGCTGGCTCGAACAGCCAAATGGACTACTCCCCTCTTACCTTATGCCCTCTAACTTTAGAATCCCCTACCCTGGGAACAAGACTGCAGTCTAGTTTTTTTTCAGCTGAACAGAGCAATGAAGTAAAGGTAGCAAAATAAAGAAATTGGTAGCACACAATTTTAAGTTATGTTCCAATATAAGCAGCACAACGTATCGTGGAATGAGCTGCCAGATAAAGCTATAGAACCTGTAACAATTATAACTTTTAAAAAACAGTTGGACAGATATATAGATCGGATTTAGAGGGCTATGGGCTAATTGCATGCATATCGGGACTAGCCCAGTGTGGTTGGTAATGTTGCCGTCAGTTATTCTATCCATTATTTTGTCAAACCACCCCCCCCCCCCCCCCCCCCTCCCATGATGTATTACATGAAGGATATAGTGTCAGATGGGAGCCGACTGACATGATAAATGTTAAATCAATGGGATTTATCAGGTTGCCGTGATAAATGCACCTGCACACCAACTAAGGGTGGCATTGGAGCATAGTTCTCAAAATATTCTACATATTTTAAATACTCAGCAGGTCAGACAGCTTGTTTGGAGAGAAACAGTCAATGTCTGATTAATGTGTTGCCAATCTGAACCAAGTATGTTCCATCTCTGAAGACACTTCCCAACTTGCAGAGTGTTTTAAACAATGTTCACTGCATTTGATTAGGTGGGGACAAGGGAGACGGGGGAAAAATAAGGTACATTTTCTTTCAATGGGGCAATTAATTTACACTTAGACTGTCCACAAGTGGGGAAGTTGCTGTGAGATAGTATTTATTTGATTCCAACAAGTATATCATCCGTTTGGCTCAATGGCATATCAATGATTGAATTACAAGGATAACGTGCGACATACTTAATGAGGTTTGAAAGGTAGCATATGACGATGATGTAAAAAAAACCTGTAGGGAAAGAGATTAGTGAACGATCAAGACATTTGCAGATTGAGTGCAAAATAGGAAAAGGCAAGATTACTTACACTGGAACACCAATGAAGGACATTGTAATGGAGTCAGACTACAAAAAATTGCAGTGCAAATTTGGGATTCCGACTACATACAAAGGTAGCACGCAGATGATTAAAACAAGCTGATTTCCCTTAAATGGAGAGACTAAGTGTGGATGGTACTCAAGCTCATGGTATAATTTCATTACCTGCATTCCATACCATAGCATTGCAGTTTACAATGTGGAACAGCAGTAGAGGCAGGTTCTCTCGGGACATGCACATGGGGAATTTAAAGACTTCAGGAGAAGCAGAGTCTGTCCCAGAAGATTAAAAACTGCTCTCCTTGAATTGACGTCGCAATTAATCCAAAAGGGCCACACAGCCTCGATCTGACCAGTACTCTAAACCCACCTGCATGTCGACACCATCGTACTCATAGATCAATTAATAATGTTCAGTGCGCCATGACTGGGCTCCACATCAATCCAGTAGCTATTACAACATGCCAAATATTTAGCTCCAAAGCAGGAATTGAAAATGAATGGCTGGTTATTCCAATAAAAACAACTGACGTCATCTATCCATTTTTGCACATTTTAACATTAGATTAAAACTAAATTAGACAATCAGGACGACTTAAACATGGATTAACTCTTTTTGGCAGCTTTTTATATGTGAGAATAATGGAAATGAAAGAAACGCCAGTTAAATTAAATTAAACTCAGTAGCACGCAACTCCAGTCAGAACTGCCTGGGAAGACAATGCTGCATCTTTTTACACTTTTAACTGGTTCAATGCCACAAAGACAGATTAGCCAGTGTTTAAATGCATTGAAAATGGTAAAAGGTTGACTTTAAGCTTTATTTAAAAGCTTATTTTTCCCCCTTTAAAACCCCTCAAAACAAAATGACTAATTCTAGCTCTTCCCCCCCCCCCCCCACCAATCTTCATAATTGAGCAACACATTAACAAAATCCCCAAGTTTCTATGCTCTGGTTCTGTTGCACTATATCATATACAAATACAACATTCAAGCCAGGGAGGAATCAGAGGGCCTCATTCATCTTAATTCCACGATACTGGTACTTGCTTCAGAGCACTATTATGAGGCAGGGCTTGAGAATAGTTTATTGTTTAGTTGTTAAAAAAAAAAAAAAAAAACATGCATTCGAGGCCAAAATGCCCAGCACCACAGCACAGCTAATTTCTTAAGCATTAAGAAATGTGCATCCTGTTTATAAAGATGAAACGGAGGCACTGCCAACTCGGATTGTCGTGTTGCAAATGGAATATTGCAGACAAATCACTCGGCCTCCTCACCAATTCTTCCCTCAAGCCTTGAATGGCAATAGGAACACATTCACTTTTACATCAACAACGTGGCTACCCATCTCAAACCGAATGACACAGAAGCTATAGCTTTGGAGCAGACAACTTAAGGAGGGTCTCAACCAGAAATGTCACCTATTCGAACGCTCTAGCTTTTTTAATTTTTTTAAAAATAATTCATACAGTTTGTAAACTTCTTCCATGTGATGTCACACACATGACCAGTCATATTTGACCTTTCACACTAAACAAACAGGGCGAGTGGTGGAATATTGCGTTGGGGGACCGGGTTGCGTTGGGGGAACCAGGCCACCCATGTGACAGTCTAGTAACATTAAAAAAATTCACTTGATAAACCAAAAGAAGAATATATACAATACAAAACAATATACCTGTAATGTTTTCATAATTAGAAGAGATTTATTCCACAATTTTTCATATTTTTGGTCACACGTGACTAAGAATGGGCCTTCTCCAGATATGCTGTCTGACATGCTGAGTTACTCCAACATTGTGTCTATCTTCAGCTATAGCATAGAATCGTTTATCCAGGAGATTGTAAATTTAAATTCTGGCAACAAAGTATAGTTGGCAATCTTTCATAATACACTCATTCAAGAAACGCACTGGAATTTTTCCAACTTTGCAGAAAGTATATCACTGAAAAAGATATTCTGCATTTGCTGAAAACCTCAGAAAAAATGTACACACACACACACACACACACGTAAAGCAGTACAGATTCAGCAAACAAGCTTGCATTTTACACGGCCACATATGAATGCATTTTTCCTGTGACAAATGTAATTGTGCTGTGTTAAGCCCTGGAATCTAACATTGGGCTCAATTAAAAAAGATGAAAACATACCAAAAACCAAGCCACAAATGACTTTCTCTTTGTGACAGTCCCATGTGAAATTTGTCAACCCACATTTAAAACTTAGATCATTTACCATCATGTTTCAAAAGTAAAACTTTAGAATTACAGAAGTACACTATTCAAGCTCATGTCTGTGCAAGCCAAAGTCTCCAGCCAAATCTAACTTTCCAGATTTGGTCCATAGTTTTATAGGTTACAAAACTTCTATTCTTAATTTCCCCATTTCGCACATGTTTCCACTAAAGCCAACCTTTCACACAGCTAGTTCCAAATCCCCACCATACTCATGAAAAAATATTTATATCATTGTCCGAACTACTTTATGTCCCACAGTTCATGATCTAAGCTAAAGGTCAATTTCTTCCACTCCATTCACCCTCCCAATGTTGTTTCAAAATAAATTTCTAACCAATAAATCCAGCACATCTAGCCACAATGCCATTGTTTACTATTTGATTTGATTTGATTTTATTGCTTGCCCACTGTACACTGTTGCCCGTCCTAATGCGATTAACCTCAAGGCCTTGATCCAAGTTATCTACACTACAATTCCAGCATGTCTTTCTTACCAAAATTTACAAACTGTCATTATTTTACTTAATGTAAAATACGATTATCAATGGACAAGTACTCAGGAGTCACGGTTCCCCTACGCGCAACACCTTTTTTTACGAATTATTGTGCATTCACTTTACATAGTCTACTTCCACCAAATGAATCGCCTCTCGTCTTGTTTATTTTTGTTTATTTGCCACCTGTCCAATGCACTGGTATCTTCTTGGGATTTAATTTTCTTCATGATGATCTAATCATGAATTAGACCTTCATATTTCTCAATTCCAGTGCACAGATTTACAGCTTAAACTTTAAAAGAAATCAATAGCAAGATACCATTGCAAACAGTTTTCCGGTTACTGACACGTGCCAATTATGCTCAAGCTGAGCTTTTCCTTAACTGAACGCACGACGTCTGGAAGTTAGTTAGAATTTTTATTTAATCAATTTAACTTAATATATACGTTATTAGATACATTACCTCCTTAGAACCCATAATGATTGATTTTAAAAAAAAATCATATAATATTAAAGGTTTAACATCCTTCATTGTTCATTGTCTCAGAAGATGACCTGTTATATTACATCTATCCTAATCTCAAATAACATATTCACAGGAAAGCCTGCTGTTATAGCATGTCTGGTCATTGATTATACAATAACTGGCAGTCATATTGGTAATACAACTGACAAACATGCAGCAGTCAGAATCTGTGTTAATCCATAACTACAACATCATTGCCAATGCAGACATTAACACAATGTGGTAATATGCGCTATTGTAAATAAAATCACTACGTCCATAAGTGATAGGAGTAGAAATAGGCCATTTGGCCCCTCAAATCTACTCCGCCATTCAATCATGGCTAATCTATCCTTCTCTCAACCGCATTCTCTTGCCTTCGCCCCAAAACCCCTTACATGGGATACAAATGGATTTTATCATTTAAATTGGAAAATGCATCTCAATTCTTTAAATTAAAAAAAAGTAGACAAAATTCCTTATCCTTACTTCCCCACAAACTAACTCATGATAAATGTCCACATTAATGATCAGCATATTACCTGCAATAATGGATGGTGTAACGTTACTTCCAGATGAGCCGCACAATGTGCAGGATCTTCACTATCTTGGATTTCTAGGTCCTCCTCCGGAATGGTGTCCCATTTTCCCTGGTGTGCAGCAAGATGGTGGACCAATACATAATGTCCAGGCAATGCCAAACTAACACTTGTCCTTTTACCGTGGGTGAATTTCAGCCGTCGCCTTTTACACTTACTATCATTGCTGCCCTTGACAATGGGTAAGAGCCTTTCACCCAAAAGACTGTTCAGTACGTGACACTTGGCCCAGCAATTCTGACCTAGGATCATTATGCAGGGATAGCAGCCCACTGTTGCTTGGAGGTAGTCCTCTTCATGACATGGGAATGTAATGCAGCATAAAGGACCTAGAAAAACAAAAGAGAAATTAAACAGATATTACTTGCAAATTATCCTTAAATTCACTAACCTGTTCTGTGAACTAATGTCCATGACCTGGGAGCCAGTGGCACTCGGATATATTACCCAGGCCAGATGTTGGTAAATTGAGATGGAAGTATGGGCTTTCCAACACAACCAAGTATCTAGAAGTATAAAAGTGTTAAAGAAGGAACTGCAGATGCTGGAAAATCGTGTGTACACAAAAGGCTGGAGAAACTCAGCGGATGCAGCAGCATCTAAGGAGCGAAGAAGATAGGTGACGTTTCAGGTCGAGACCCTTCTTCAGACTGGTCAGAGATCAGGGAAACGACAGATATAGACGGTGATGTGGAGAGATAAAGAACAATGAATGAAAGATATGCAAAAAAGTATCGATGATGAAGGAAACAAGCCATTGTAAGCTGTTTGTAGTGTGAAAATGAGAAGCTAGTGCGACTAGGGTGGGGGAGAGATAGAGAGAGAGGGAATGCCAGGGCCCGAGGGCTGAGGGAGAGGTGGGAAGGGGAGGAGACAGAAAGGATTAACAGAATTGAGAAAATTCAATGTTCAAGCCCAGAGGATGCAGACTCCCTAAGCGGAATATGAGGTGCTGTTCCTCCAACTTGCGGTGTTGCTCACTCTGGCCGTGGAGTAGGCCCAGGACAGAGAGGTCGGATATAGAATGGGAGGGGGAGTTGAAGTGCTGAGCCACCGGGAGGTCGGGTTGGTTGTTGCGGACCGAGCGGAGGTGTTCGGCGAAACGATCGCCAAGCCTCCGCTTGGTCTCACTGATATAGATCATCTGGCATCTGGAGCAGCGGATGCAGTAGATGAGGTTGGAGGAGGTGCAGGTGAACCTCTGTCGGACCTGGAAGGACTGCTTGGGTCCCTGAAGGGAGTGGAGGGGGGAGGTGATGGCATTTCTTGCGGTTGCAAGAATCCCCGTTCTCTGAAGAATGAGGATATTTGTGATGACCTGGTGTGGAACACCTCATCCTGGGAGCAGATGCGGCGTAGACGGAGGAATTGGGAATAGGGGATGGAGTCCTTACAGGAAGCAGGGTGGGAGGAAGAGTAGTCCAGGTAGCTGTGGGAGTCAGTTGGTTTGTAGTGGATGTCGGTCAGGAGTGTATCACCTGCAATAGAGATGGTGAGGTCAAGGAATGGTAAGGAAATGTCGGAAATGGTCCAAGTGTATTTGAGTGCCGGATGGAAGTTGGTGGTGAAATGGATGAAGTCAGTCAGTTGTGTGTGGGTGCAGGAGGTGACACCAAAGCAGTCGTCGATGTAACAGAGGTAGAGGTCGGGGATGGGGCCCTGGTACGCCGAGAACAAGGATTGTTCGAAGTACCCGACAAAGAGGCAAGCGTAGCTGGGGCCCATGCGTGTGCCCATAGCTACGCCTTGTGTTTGGAGGAAATGGGAGGAGTCAAAAGAGAAGTTATTGAGGGTAAGGACCAACTCCACTAAGCGGAGGAGGGTGTCAGTGGACGGGTATGGGTTGCTCCTCTGGTCGAGGAAGAACCGGAGGGCTTTGAGACCGTCCTGATGGGGGATGGAGGTGTAGAGTGACTGGACTTCCATGGTAAAGATGAGAGGATGGGGGCCTGGAGAATGGAATGCGCGGAGCCGACGGAGAGTGTCTGAGGTGTCTTGAACATAGGTGGGGAGGGATGTAACAAAGGGGGATAGGATGGAGTCAAGGTATGTGGAAATGTATTCGGTGGGGCACGAACAGACAGAGACAATGGGTCTGCCAGGGCAGTCGGGTTTGTGGATTTTGGGGAGAAGGTAAAATCAGGCGGTGCGGGGCTGGGAAACGATGAGGTTGGTGGCTCGGGAGGGCAGGGAACTGGAGCTGATGAAGTCGGTTATGGTACTCGAGATGGTGGCCTGGTGTTCGTCAGTGGGGTCATGGTCCAGGGGTAAGTAGGAGGAGGTGTCCGAGATCGACGCACCAGACTACCACGGCACCTCCCTTGTCGGTGGGTTTGATAACCCAGTCTGGGTTGTTACGGAGTGAGTCGATGGCAGTACGTTCGGGGGGGGGGGGGGGGGGGGGGGGGGGGGGGGAGGAGAGATTGGAGTGAGACAGGGCAGTGGAGAAGTCGAGTGATGTCCCGACGGCAGTTCTGGATAAATAGTTCTAGAGCCGGAAGGCTACGGAGGGGGGGGGGGTCCCAAGTGGAGGGGGTACGTTGGAGACAGGAAAAGGGATCATCAGTGGGGGGTGAGGACTTCTTCCCGTGGAAGAACGCTGTGAAGCGGAGGCGACAGTAGAAGAGCTCCTAGTCGTGGTGGGTGCGGAGCTCATTGAGGTGGGGACGGAGGGGGACAAAGGTAAGACCTCTGCTGAGGACAGACCATTCGGTGTCAGAGAGGAGGAGATCCGGGGGGGGGGGGGGGGGGGGGGGGATGGTGAACACGCAGCAAGGATGGGGGTTGTGGCCGGAGGAAGGCAGGTGAGTGCATTGAGGATGGAGCGTTGCGTGGTGGGGGGGGTATGGGGGCTGTGGTGTGGGTGGGGAGAGCAGGGGTTAGTTACATGGTTGGGGGGGGGGGGGGGGGGGGGGGGGGGGGGGGGGGGGGGGGGGGGGGGGGGGGGGGGAGGGGAGATGGGGAAGACCCAGTGGAATAGCCACTAAGGTTACTGGGGCTGGGGAGACGGGCACTAGGACCCAGTGCCATTAAAAACAGAGTGGTGGGAGTTAGCAACGTGGAGGCTTCAGGCCCACTGCAGAGTCCAGTCTGCAGGTGAGGCGACGGCTTCGGGCTACTGGAGGGCAGTGGAGTGTCGTGGGTCGGCGGACCCGAAGGTAGGAGTCCGCGGGCAGTAGAGTCGGGGTCGGCGGCGAGATGAGTGGGGTGCGGTGCGGCGGCCATGTTCGGGGAGCTAGAAGTATAACCAGTTGGGTACAACCAAAGTTAAATATCGCCCCAGAGCAATTATGAACAGCATCTCTATCCTCCCCCAAACCCCATTAATTTTATTTAATTTTAAAAAGTGTTATCTTCAATTAGGAGAGAACTACAGAGAAGAAGTTGGGGTGGAGAGATGGATATTACTTGAAATTGAACGATTCAAATGTTCATACCACTGGGATGCGAGCTTTGAGGAATACAAGTTGTTCTTCCTTCCCCTTACGGCCTTATTTTGGCAATGGATGAGGTTGAGGAGAGAACCGACAGCATGGGAGTGTGAAAGGAATTTGAAAAGTCTAGCAACCAGGATCTGCAGTCAGCCTTGGTAAACAGAGTGCAGCTGGTTGATAAAACAGTCTCCTACTCTATAGTCCTAGTCTTGGTCTCAGCAAGGTAGGAAGGTCACATCAGGAGCATGAAGTATTGCAGGGGAGGTGAAGTGCATTTCAACCTATGTCTCACCTGGAAGGAGCTGCTGGGTTTCCTGAATGCAAGAGAGGGAGGTATGGGAATAATTGTTGCATCTCCTGTATTTGCGAAGCACAGGATGGGGGGGGGGGGGGGGGGCTGTGCAGTAAACAAAGCTATTCTTTTAGAGGGCTGCAATGTAAAGTGCAATAGGTTGGTTCCATGTGAGACATTGAAATATACTTAAAACTGAAAAATATACTTAAAATTGATAAAAAAGAGATCTGGCCAGTCATAAAATATCTCTCATACTTTGGATAATACAATAACATGGAAGTAATTACTGTCGTGAGGCATGTGTGGAAAAGATAAATTAAATTGAGGACATTTTACATATTAATTTCTTTAACTTGAAACATAAGCACTCAAAATAACCAACCCATAATAAATAATCTATATTTTTGTAAAAACATTACTAGTACTTTTATAGAGACAAGCAGCACCTCCAGATAAGCTCTAACAAGTTGGTTTGTAACATGTGTAACCTGATAAGATGGAGATCATCATATCAATATCAAATGACAAATAAGGGAAGTACAAATATTGTTCTCCCCAAGGAAGAATATTAATTGTGGTCACAGAATGCATATTCCTAGAATCGCTTTTATTTGTTGAGGAAATAAAGCAGTGTGGTCTGTAATAATTAATGTTTTGGAGAAATTCAGTGATATGATTGAGAAATTAAAATAATTGGTTCTGAGCAGGGTAGATGCTGTTTTGCCTAGCAATGCAGTTTCAATAAAAGGGGTTATAATTCATAAACAATGTTTGATATTTCTTCCATGGGATTTGGGGGGGGGGGGGGTGGGGGGGGGGGGGGGGGGGGGGGGGAAACGACTTCATCTGCCTTATTTACATCAATCAAGTTTATAAATGCCTTTTTCCTGTATCTACAGTCTGGGCGGCTTGATTGTAACCATGTATAGTCTTTTCGCTGACCGGAAAGCATCCAATCAAGAAGCTTTTCATTGTACCTTGGTACACGTAAGAATAAAACACAAATAATAATAACTTTGGTTAATTGATAGAAATAACAAATGGATTATTTGGGGTATTGTTGGAATTGGTGGTGATGGAGACAGCATGAAAATAGATCCATGGGCCCCACAGAGACTGTGCTTACCATCAACCACTCATTTGGATGGGTCTCAGCTATTAAAAAATGATCAGTCTCAAAACCGACGCTAGGGTCGGGTGAGCGGGCGTAGGGAAGAGTAGTGGGATACATCTCCGCTTTTCACTTCTTCGTTAGTTATGGGGTTTTTCTTTTTTTCCCTTTTCGTATCTATTTTGAAATTCTTTCTTTTCTTTTTCCTTTCCCTTCTTTCCGATTTACTTAGTTTATAAAATGTTAAAACTGAAGCTGTACGAAAATTGTATAATTGGTATGTCGATTACTTTCTCCTTGTACAATTGCTGCTAATAAAATAAATATTTTTAAAAAGTCATTTGGTTGAGGGATTAAGCATCATCTCCATGTTTCTCAACGGCTGTCAGCTGGGTGACTGATGTGAGTTATGAGGCAGACACAAGTTTCATGAAAATTGAAATGGACAGAATAAATGGGTTAACATGTTATTTCCGTTTCAGAGTCAGCATGAGATTCCCTTTATGTGGTGAGAGACTGAATGGAGTCTGCTCTCCACTGGGGCCAAGGTGTCCTCGGATGCACCTCACCTGGAAGTGAAGTGCAGTGAAAGCAATATATTATGCTGATGTTTTGGCTGCCTTCACAATGTATTCAAACACTCCTGCAATAAAACAATCCAACTACAATTACAAGGCTGAGACCTTGACTGGAAATTTGTGTACAGGTGGAGGTACGAGTTTTCTCATTTCTGCACCGCTTGTTGAGGGGAGACATCACGTTATATCTTTGCACTGAATGTTGTACCTTTATTCTTTATTTGTGCAATGTGGATGGCTAGATTGGATTCATATGTGGCCTTTTCTCAGAATGGACAAGCTTTTCACGGTACCCCTGTACGTGACAATAATAAAATAAACTAACCAATCTTCAATCCCTGCCAGTTTATTTCTCGTCAACATTGGAGTTTTAATATTTAGTTAAACAGAAACATAGAAAATAGGTGCAGGAGGCCATTCGGCCCTTTGAGCCAGCACTGCCACTCATTGTGATCATGGCTGATCGTCCGCTATCAATAACCCGTGCCTGCCTTCTCCCCATATCCCTCGACTCCACTAGCCCCTTAATGTCAAGGCTCATCTCTAAGGCCTCATGCAAATTTCAACTGTCTGAAGAATGGCCTCAACCCAATACATTACCAATCCCATCTATCCAGAGATACTGCCTGAGCCGCTGAGTTACTCCAGCATTTTGTCTATCTTCGGTGTAAACCAGCATCTGCAGCTCCTTCCAACACCTCACCTATTTTGCTAGACACATTCTCAAAACTTAAGATTAGTCAAACATGATTTCTCCATTCATAAATCTGTATTAACTCAACCCAATGCTGAACTCCACTTCACCAATTCCTCAGTAAAGGGTCTGTCCCACTTTCAGGAGGTAATTCACGAATTTTCCCGAGGTTTCCCCTGCATCAAACCCGCAGAATGTTCGTAACGAGTCCGTAGGAGGTCGTAGGAGTTCGTAGGTATATCGTAGCGGCTCATTAAGCTAGCCGTAGGTCCCCGTGGCATCAGGTAAGTCGGGACGTTTTTTCCAGCCCAATAAAAAATGTCCACGAGAAGAAAAAAATGGTTGTGATGAAAGAATTAAGTCATGAAAGTGGGACAAGCCCTTATGCTTCCCCACTACAAATAGCGCATTAATTAGCTTTCAGTTTCAATTTGTCTCTCCCCCTCAAAGCAGGGTGGTGACAAATGTGACTTCATAATCTGTCAGAACTATTGAACACTGGCAGTTTTGGAAGATGGCAGCCCATGCACCCTATATTTGCAGAGCCACTTCTTTCAAACCCTGAGGATAAAGTCATTGAGGTTCTGGAAACACCTTGACTTCCTACTCCCATACATTTCCAGTGTCATTCAAGACTGAGATGCAAATTAATCTCTTCTTGCATAAAATGGAAAAATCTTTCCAACTCTTTATTGAGGGCATTGAAAGGTTGTTGGCTCAATATTATCAGGGTTGTTTCACTAAACACCAAAAATCTATTGATCTCAGTGTAAGTGCAGGAAATTGGTGCAGAAGCTAAAGGTCAGCCATTAATTACTCAATTTTTAAGTAACACTGCTCTCTTTCAAATCATTCCCTGAAGAATGATGTGAAGTGCTCAAGATCTTTTGTTGTTGTTAATTTTAAATCAAGATCTATGTCTCCTCTGGGTCTACAATCTGCTAGATGTACAGTGCCCTCCATAATGTTTGGGACAAAGAATCATCATTTAATTTTTTGCCTCTGTTCTCCACAATTTGAGATTTGTAATAGGGAAAAAAAAAAATCATATGTGGTTAAAGTGCACATAGTCAGATTTTAATAAAGGCAATTTTTATACATTTTGGTTTTACCATGTAGAAATTACAGCTGTGTTTATACATAGCCCCCCCCCCCCCTCCCCCCATTTCAGGGCACCATAATGTTTGGGACACAGCAATGTCATATAAATGAAAGTAGTCATGTTTAGTATTTTGTTGCATATCCTTTGCATGCAATGACTGCTTGAAGTCTGCGATTCATGGACATCACCAGTTGCTGGGTGTCTTCACTGCTGATGCTCTGCCAGGCCTGTATTGCAGCCATCTTTAGCTCATGCTTGTTTTGGGGGCTAGTCCCCTTCAGTTTTCTCTTCAGCATATAAAAGGCATGTTCAATTTGGTTCAGATCAGGTGATTGACTTGGCACTCAAGAATTGATCATTTTTTAAGCTTTGAAAAACTCCTTTGTTGCTTTAGCAGTATGTTTGGGATAATTGTCTTGCTGTAAAATGAACCACCAGCCAATGAGTTTTGAGGCATTTATTTGAAGTTGAGTAGATAGGATGTGTCTATACACTTCAGAATTAATTATGCTACTACCATCAGCAGTATCATCTATGAAGATAAGTGAGCCAGTATCTTCAGCAGTCATACATGCCCAGGCCATAACAACCCAACCACCGTGTTCCACAGATGAGGTGGTATGCTTTGGATCTTGGGTAGTTCCTTCTCTCCTCCATACTTGGCTCTTGCCACCAGTCTGATACAAGTTAATCTTTGTCCCATCTGTCCACAAGACCTTTTTCCAGAATATGGTTGCTCTTTTAAGTACTTCTTGGCAAACTGTAATCTGGCCATCCTATTTTTACAGCTAACCAATGGTTTTGCATCTTGCAGTGTAGCCTCTGTATTTCTGTTCATGAAGTCTACTGTGAACAGTGGTCATTGACGAATCCACACCTGACTCCTGAAGAGTGTTTCTGATCTGTGGGACAGATGTTTTGTGATTTTTTCTTTATTGTAGAGAGAATTCTTCTGTCATCAGCTGTGGAGGTCTTCTTTGGCATGCTAGTCTGTTTGCGATTAGTAAGCTCACCAGTGCTCTCTTTCTTCTTAATGATGTTCCAAACAGTTGATTTTGGTAAGCCTAAGGTTTGGCTGATGTCTCTGACAGTTTTAGTCTTGTTTCTCAGTCTCATAGTGGCTTCTTTGACTTTCATCGGCACAACTTATGTTCCCATGTTGATAAACAGTATAAAAGTTTCCAAAGGCGATGGAAAGACAAGATGCTGAGAACTCTCTTATACCCGCTTTAAGGAGGCAATTAAACACACCTGAACAATTACAAACGCCTGTGAAGCCATGTGCCCCAAACATTATGGTGCCCTGAAATTGGGAGGGGGAACTATGTTTTAACACATCTGTAATCGCTACATGGTGAAACCAAAATGTATAACAATGGCCTTTAATAAAATCTGACAATCTGCACTTTAACCACATGTGATTTTTTTTCTATTACAAATCTCAAATTGTGGAGTACAGAGGCAAATAAATAAATGATGGATCTTTGTCCCAAACATTATGGAGGGCACTGTACGAGCTGATGCTACCCTCAGCAGTATTTTGCATTACCTGATGTATCCACGTCTAGTGTGATTTGCCTGGATATCATGCAAAACATTTTTCACTCTTCCAGTGGAGGTGACAATAATGAACCAATATCAAAATGGCCCTCAAATCACAGGTTCCCACAAGTGCTCAAGGGGAACAAAACAAAAGCAGATTTTCTTTAATTGTCCCCCATCATGAATGAGATCCAGCAGACAGCTCATCGGGAGAACTAAAGTTGTTCTATTCGTTTCCTACACAACTCTTAGCGGCACATTCCCCCCCCCCCCCCATGGCTTTAAGCTCAATGGCCAGCAAGCACCATTGACTTCATTATCAAAGACAAGTCTTTATACTGGGAAGTCTGTATGCAGGTTGATACCAGCTTCTATCTAATGCAGGCACGTATTTGAGGGACTATAGTTGCCCAGCAGTCGACAAACTCATGGAACAACTACTAATAGATCCTAATGATGCCAGCAAGGGTGCACTTCTGCCCCACATCACCATTTGGTGGCTATACTCTTCTCCCCAGTAAAAAATCTCGAAATCTCTCATAATGTTAGAATGCACTGGATACTATCTCAACACAGTTGCTTTATTTGTCTTAAGGGTCTTGACCCAAAACGTCGCCCATTCCTTCTCTCCAGAGATGCTGCCTCACCTGCCGAGATGCTCCAGCATTTTGTCTATCTTTGATTTAAACCAGCATCTGCAGTTATTTCTTACACGCTTTATTTAGCCATTACATTTCTCCAAGGTTAGCTTTTGCTAACAATTGTGCCCAACCATCTGCTTGTCAACAAACCCCCTCAACAAACTATGTTCACCTATTGCCAGCCATGCTTTGTTCTGCCCATCCCCTTTTCCACCTTTCTTCCCCATGTCCCCTGCAATCAGTATGAAGAATGGTCCCAACCCGAAGCATCATCTATCCATGTACTCCGGGGATGCTGCGTGGTCCGTCCACTGAGTTACGATAGCACATTACGGCTTTCAGCTTTTCCAAGTGCACTTTTGGCGCTGTGCTGCATTGTAGCTAAGTATTCATCAACAAAAATATTGAAGCATGATTTGGCAAGATTTGGTGTATCTAAGAATACACTACGCATTTAGTAATGTAAATGCTGTTCCTGAACCATACTTGACCCACTAATCTTAACCTCAGCTACTACCATTCCTGGAAGACTTCTTGTCGAAATATCCTAGGCCGACAAGACTGAGCATGCACAATAATTGTTTAGTTGTCCTTTACTGAGTCGAATAACAAACAAAAAGCTTAATTATTAGCTCCTTTTTTAAAAATAAGACAGCAAATGCAAAACAAACATGCAGTGCTGACAAAGCAGTCAGATCTTCCAAGTGAAGAAAGAGCAACCTGCTGCTAAAGTCAGGGCGTATTCCCTGCTTCACTGGCGATAAATAGGCCAACAGTTTTTGCTTAAAGTGGCAAAAATAATAATTTGACACCGAATTTTACGCTATGGCGAGTGGAAGGCTTTGCAATGTTACGAGACTACATTGAAAGATGAGGCTGGTGTCTTTATTCAAATGTGAAATTTCACTGCTCTCCGCGACTGACGGGAGTTTACAGGCCTGTACATCGTGGAGAGAATTCACGCAGATGAAAGCACAAAGTGATTAGACAGTTAGCAAGATTTTGTGAAGGGAAATCATTTCTCGAAAGTTCTTCAGTGCTCATCGTAGATGGGACCGGCAAGGTAGACAAAAGTTTGCAAGTTCTAGGAGCAGAATTAGGCCATTCAGCCCAACAGGGCTACTCCGCCATCCCATCATGGCTGATCTATCTTTCCCTCTCAAACCGATTATCTTGCGTTCTCCCCATAACCCTCCGATCCCCTGATTGATCAAAAATCTGTCAATCGTCACCATAAAAATATCCAATTGACGGCCTCAACAGCCGTCTGTGGCAATGAATTCCAGATTCACCACCCTCTGACTAAAGGAATTCCTCCTCAGCTCCTTTCTAAAGGTACAGCCTTTTATTCTAAGGCTATGGTCTTTGGTCCTGGAATCATCCACTAGTGGAAACATCCTCTCCACATTCACTCTATCCAGGCCTTTCACTATTCAGTACGATTCATTGAGGTCCCCCTCCCTCTCCCGATAGGGTAATATTTCAATGGCAGCCTCTTTTGCCACAATTCGACTGACTCAATTGAAATATAGGTATCTGACTCACTTATTCCTGATTACTTACAGTTCAAATCCTTCCTAACACTATGTGCAATTATTTATCAATTTCAAGACTAGCCATTGAATCGCTTATCATTTACTATCAGAACAAGCTCATTAATATTTAACTTCCAGCAGTTGCAATCATCCCTATCCAATACTTTTAGATATCTTTGTCCAAATGCAAAAGATATGACTAACATCTCCAATGACAAAATGCCAACACCATCAAATGTATGTAAAAGACATTGGACACAACATTGGAGGATTTAGTTTTAGAGACACAGCCCAGAGACCACGCAGCCTAGCGATCCCCACACACGAGCACTCTCCTCCACTCTAAGGACAACTTACTGTTTTTACCAAAACCATTTGACCGACAAATTAGAGTTGCTGGAGGAAACTGGAGCATCTGGAGAAAAATCTATGAGGTCAAGGGGAGAACACACAAACTCTGTACAGACAGCACCCGCAAATGCGATTGAATCCGGGTCTCTTGCTCTGTAAGGCAGGAACTCCACTGCTGCGCCACCGTGCCATCCTGAAGTGCAGAATGTACTGGTTTTGAAGAAAGCAAATGGTAAATCACTGACAAGACAGACGAGGACGACCATGGAGGCAGCCTGAAGAGCCCCAACCCAAATTGTTATCTGTCCATTTCCTTCCACAGTTCCTCCAGCACTTTATAAATCGCTGGCTAGTGGTTTCCCTACACTACTTGTGCAACAGAAACAAACTACACGTATACTGGGAGACTTTCACATTCAGAGCACTTGAGCGCTAGAAATTTAAACAAGGTAACACACAAGAGGCAGAAAGAAATCAAAGAGTAAATGTTACAGCAGGGGCATGTTCTAAAGTCTGTAAAGAGGCACTGTGCTAAATAAACCACTTCAAATTATTAGAGCAAAAAAAAGTGTATCTATTAATTTGCCATGTTTCTATTTTCCCTGAAGCTGAAGTAGAGTGCAAAAAATAAAGCATATTCGGTCAGGAATGAGAAACACAGGAGTGTGATAACAGCATCTCATATTTCACTTGGGCAGCTTACAACCCTGTGGTAAGAATTGATTTCTCTAAGTTCAAGTAACCTCTGCACTCCCCCTCTCTCCATTCCTCCCCACCCAAGTCGCACCAGGTTCTCGTTCTCACCTAGCAAAGCTAATAATGGCCTGTTTTCTTTATCATCGTTACTTTTTTGCATATCTTTCATTCATTTGTTCTATCTCTCTCTACATCACTCGTTTCCCTTTCTCCCGACTAGACTGAAGAAGAGTCTCGACCCAAAACATCACCCATTCCTTCTCTCCAGAGATGTTGCCCATCCTGCTGAGTTACTCCAGCTTTTTGCGTCTATCTTCGGTTTAAACCCGCCTCTGCAGTTCCTTCTTACAGTGTGATGCACCGCCCTCTGACTAAGCAATGTAAACCAAATTTCAACACTTTTTGCAGTAAATACAGTTTCTTAATTCTCTGTTGCCCGAGCATGTCTCTTAAACTCCACATCATGGTTAACTAATACTAACCAACCTTTGCAAAAGCCTTTACTTTATGTCATTCAAACAAGGTCTAGAAGTTAAACTACTTTTTTTTTACAAATTAAAACAAAAAACAGATTTAATAGACTCATGCAAAACAAGACCCAGCTTCTTACATAAGATTTTATGCAGTATGTTTAACCCTTTCCTCCTTGTCAAAGCTAAATGAAATGTACAGTGTTTACTAAGCAAGAATCTATCTGTCTCTGCCTTAAATATATCCACTGACTTTGGACTCCATAGCCTTCAGTGGCAAGGAATTCCACAGATTCACCACCAAAGAAATTGCTCCTCATCTCCTTCCTAAAAGAGCGCCCTTTGATTCTGAGGCTATGATCTCTGGTCCTAGACTCTTCCACTCGTGGAAACATCCTCTCCATATCCACTCTATCCAAATAATTTCATTATTCTGTACATTTCAATGAGGACCCCACTCATTTTTCTAAACTGCAGTGAGTACAGACCCAGTACTGTCAAACCTGGGCATAATCCTGGACAGCGACTCAAATTCATGCCCACCTTTATCTGCAAATGTCAAAGCCAGGTGGGACAGGCTGTGGTACCCAAAGGAGAAATAGCTGTTGGTGGTGATGCTAGGGTGAAGCCCCAACTGGGGACCTTAATACCTCTCACCCCGTCACCTCATCCCACTACACCCTCCACCCAACATCTCCCTTCAATCCCACCCATCCTCCCCCATACTTCCACACACCAAGCCCCACATCCCACACACGCTCAACCCAACCATCTACTCCCACTCAACCTAACCCCATATCCCCCAGCTAAAGAGTTCCCAACTCTCACCACCACTCATTCAACCAACCACCCCCTCCCACACCACCTAACACCCTCCTCATCCCAGCCCCACATCCAATCCAACCCCACCAGCTTTCCACACCCACAAACCTCAACCAACCTTCCCAGCACACCGGCGACCCACATCCCACTCCACAAGTTAACCCACCATCAACCCCCACAACCCATCTACTCTAAAACCCCCACCCCCCAATCTCCTCTCATCACACCACCCAACCCCACCAACTTCCACCCCGACATACCCATTGGATACCACCCCCCCCAACCAACCCCTACTCCCCAACCAAGTCCCACTGCCTGCCATCTCCAACTAAATGCCACATCTCCCCTCCCCACGTCCCCACCCACTCCAATGGTCTACCACCTCCTCCCTCGCCTCAATTTCCCCAACCCACCCTGCCACCTCAGTCCACCCACCCCACCTCTCCCAACCCCCACCC
The DNA here is from genome assembly GCA_035221665.1 of Okamejei kenojei. NCBI lineage: Eukaryota > Metazoa > Chordata > Chondrichthyes > Rajiformes > Rajidae > Okamejei > Okamejei kenojei. The sequence continues at coordinate 8,991,943 of CM069154.1, forward strand.
CCACCTCTCCACACCCACCCCCACCCCCCCACCTCTCCACACCCACCTCTCCCACAACCCCACCCCCACCTCTCCTAACCCCCACCCCACCTCTCCACACCCCCACCCCACCTCTCCACACCCCCCCACCCCACCTCTCCACACCCCCCCCCCACCCCACCTCTCCACACCCCCACCCCACCTCTCCACACCCCCAACCCACCTCTCCACACCCCCAACCCACCTCTCCACACCCACCCCACCCACCTCTCCACACCCCACCCCCACCTCTCCCAACCCCCACCCCCACCCCCACACACACCCCACCTCATTGCCCCTATCTCCCCACACATCCCCCACCCACATCCCCCCCCCGGCCCCTCACCTTCCAGCAAGCTGATGCCGATGTCGACGGCCTCCTCGGCGGGTTCGCTGCCCTGCCCAGCAGTCTCGGCACACGGCGGCCCCGGGCTGAAGCAGTGCGGCTGCCGCAGCTCCTTGAAGTATTTCTTGGTCTCCCGCAGGTTCTGCCGGAGATGGGAGGAGTGTTTGCTGCAGCTGCCCAGCGTGCGGAGCAGCTCCCGGGCCGAGGGAGTCAGGCAGCGCCCGCCGCCGCCGCCCGCCGCCGCATCCATCGGGCCGCGCTGGGCTTGGCTGGGGCTGGGCCCGGCCGCAGCGACTCTCGCCTCCGCCCGGCGCCGCCCCTCCGCCTCCCTCGCCCGGGCGACACCCGCCCCCCGCCGCCCCCTGGGTAACGCCGCCCGCCGCTTCATGGGCACTGCCTGCTGGGAAATGTAGTCAGCTCCGCGCAGCCTCCCGGCTCATATAACGCGGCACGGCCTGCTGGGAAATGTAGGCTGCGCAAGGCCCCCTGGGTAATGTAGTCCCACATAGCGCATACTGCCGCATGACCCGCTGGGAAATGTAGGCGAAAATATGCCCCCTGGCCCATGTAGTCCAAGCAAAGATACCAGAGGAGCTCCTCTAGTATCTTTGGTCCACATGCTCCTCCTTCCAAAGTGTCGCTAGGACCTGCAGATGCTGGCATTGCTCCCTCACTGCAATAATATTGCCAAGAATCAAGAGTGTTTTATTGTCATATGTCCTGAAACTGAACAAATGTAATTCATACTCGCAGCAGGACAACAGTTAGATATGAAAAGTTTTGGCTCAAAACTTTGCCTATTTCCTTCGCTCCATAGATGCTGCTGCACCCGCTGAGTTTCTCCAGCAGTTTTGTCTACCAACAGTTAGATATATTGCTTTATCCATGGCGTAACTGTCACTGTATGTCATGTTGTTATTTGTGGGCGGAGCACCAAGGCAAATTCCTTGTATGTGAATACTTGCCCAATAAACTTACTTACTTAACAATATAACTATATATATACAAAATAACTATATATATATGTATATATATGTGTGTGTATATATATATATATACACACATATAGTTTTATATACGTAACTATTTAATGACTATATATAACTATACAACTCATGACACCATAATTGTAAAGTTTTTTTAATGTGTATATGTATATGTATGTGTATATACAGTACATATGTGTGTGTGTTAATATATATATACACCATATATTTTTATAAACCATATATATATAAACCATATATATGAATGAATGGGGGGTTACACAAAAAGCTGGAGAAACTCAGCGGGTGCAGCAGCATCTAAGGAGCGAAGGAGATAGGCGACGTTTCGGGTCGAGACCCTTCTTCAGACTGGTCAGGGATCAGGGAAACGAGAGATATAGACGGTGATGTGGAGAGATAAAGAACAATGAGTGAAAGATATGCAAAAAAGTATCGATGATAAAGGGAACAAGCCATTGTAAGCTGTTTGTGGTGTGAAAATGAGAAGCTAGTGCGACTAGGGTGGGGGAGGGAGAATGAATGGTTGAGTAGGCTTGACCGGGAGAAGGGTCTCGACCCGAAACCTATCTCCTTCGCTCCTTAGATGCTGCTGCACCCGCTGAGTTTCTCCAGCATTTTGTGTAACGGTTGAGTAGGCTTGGTCGGCCAAATGACGTAATTCAGCTCCTATAGCTTACAAACATAAATATAACAATATACATCTAGGCCCTTCAACCTACCAAGTCCACGCCAACCAACGTTCCCTGCATGCTCACAGTATCCTACACAGGCTCGGGACATTTAACATGTATACCAAGCCAATTAACCCACAAATCTGTACGTTTCTGGATTGTGGGAGAAAACTGGAGCTTCCCGGAGAAAACCCATGCAAGTCATGGGGAGAGCATTGCCACGATCGAACGCGGGTCTCCAGAGATGCTGCCTGACCCACTGAGTTACTCCAGCATTTTGTATCTATACTTGGCTGAGCCCCGTTCTTAGGAGAGGGATATTGAGTTTCAAAGTGCCTGTCAATTTAGCTCTCCATCCCAACCTGGCTCTGACTTATCTTCCTGCAGTGGAAAGCTGAGCCACAGCACCTTTCTTTTCAAATGGGCACACTGCAGCATTGCAGACTCAATGCATGTTTTTGGTGACTATTTCAGCTGTCCAAATGTGCAGGAAGGAACTGCAGATGATGGTTTAAACCGAACATAGACACAAAATGCAGGAGTACCTCAGCAGGACAGGCTTTCTCTCCAGAGATGCTGCCTGCCCCGCTGAGTTACTCCAGCATTTTGTGTCTATCTTTCAGCTGACCAGCCTAAAGGAAGGTCTTGACCTGCAACATCACCTTGTCCTTCCCTCCAGAGATTGTGTCTGACTGACATTATACATTAAAGGGAAGTATATACAAGCCTTGATAAGGAATACAGGAATACGAAGGAGGGTCTAGACCCGAAACGTCACCCATTCCTGCTATCCAGAGATGCTGCCTGTCCCGCTGAGTTACTCTAGATTTTTGTGTCTATCTTCGGTATAAACCTGAATCTGCGGTTCTTTCCTACACATTTTGTCTCCTCCACTCCGAAATCTCCTCAAGACATGCCTACTTTGAAAAAGTTCTCCTCCTCTCTCCGACAAGTGTTCTGCAACATCCTCTCTCGCTGCATCCCTTCTGTGATCCCTCCTGCTCTCTGGGTCTACTACCACGCTTGATCCCAGACTCTAGTCTGAAGAAGGGTCTTGACCAGAAACGTGGCCTATTCCATTTCTTCAGAGATGCTGCCAGACCCGCTGAGTTACTCCAGCTTCTTGTGTCTACCTTCAGTCTATTCTTTCTGCAGTCTATTCTTTCATGATCACTGAGGGTCACCTTTAACTACCTGTGTAGGAAAGAACTGCAGATGCTGGTTTGAATCGATGGTAGACACAAAATGCTGGAGTAACTCAACAGGACAGGCATCATCTCTGGAGAGAAGGCCTGTCCAGCTGAGTTACTCCAGCATTTTGTGTCTACCTTTACCTACCTTCCAGATCTCAGGCTTGAACAACATCTCAATGAACTCAACGTAAGATTCAAAGTACGAGACCTTATCTTTCGTCTATGCACCCTACAATCCCTTCCCTGAACAATGGAAGTTTGAATAAACTTTCAGGTGAAAGGTCATTGATCTGGAAAGTTGTTCCTTTTTACATATCGTGCCGGATTTGCGGAGTATTCCCAGCAAATTTTATTTTTATGTCATGCGTTGCTTCTGTGTTTGTTAGATATTAGCAGCATTTACAAGATTTGCATGCGTCCATCTATTTCTAAAGAGATAAACATTCTTTTCTTGCATACTGTCAAGGATGATATTTCAAAATACTGGAAAAATATTGTGTAGGTCTGCTGATAACAATGAAGTTACTGTATGTTCTAGTCTGACTCAAAGGAAAGACAGTAGTGAATTGAATTATTCCCAGATCCATTGATTTTTGAAAAAAGTTTTAATGTTTTAATTAGATTTTTAGATGTTTTCATATTTTGGGTACTTAATTGTTCAATCTTGAAAATGATGAAGGGTTTTGCTGCAAAGCATAATGAGGAAGTGTGTCTGGAGGCAGCAGGACTGGTAGTCAGAGGGCAATATTGTAGAATATTGAAGTAAGAATGCAAGGGGTGAGATCAGGACATTTTTCACTGAATGATTTATGATCCAGAAATCTGGCTGGTTAAAAAAACATCTGACTCAGTAAATGTTTGAAAGGTAAAGGGTGAAAACTTGAAAAGAGAAAAAATTGAAAGCCTTTCAGAAAAGGCCGGTGGGAAATGGGACTACTTTGGTTTAAAGCATTTCCATGGCCACATGGTTAGGTTACCAGATTCACAAATCCAAAGGCTGGACTAGCAATTCAGTAAATGGAGTTCAAACCCAACTCAAGTGACATTGAAAATTTAATTTAATTAAGGAAATTAACCAATTCTGGATTTTTTTAAAGAAATGAGTACTGCAATGCTGACAAATTCTCCTGGAAAAAAATCTGTTTATTTTTAGAGATACAGCATGGAAACAGGCCCTTCAGCCCACTGATTCAGCACTGGCCAGTGATCCCCATTCACTGTTGCCTCAAGCACCCAAGTTCGATCCTGACCTCAGGTACTATCTGTATGGAATTTACATATTCTCCCTGTGACCACATGGGTTTCCTTCGGGTGCTCCGGTTTATCCCACATCACAAAGACGTGCATTTTTGCAGGATAATTGGCCTGTGTATATTGCCCCTAATTTTGGAGGGAGTGGACGCATAAGTGGGATAGCATAAAACTAGTGTGAATCTTATGATCCATGGTCAGCGTGCACTTGGAGGGTTGAAGAGCCTGTTTCCAGGTGTATCTGTAAACTCATTTACAGTGATGTGGTTAATTCTTACATGTGTTTCATAATGGTCTCGGTTATCCACCAAATGAAGGGCAAGCGAGGATGTGGGAACAAATGCTATTCTTGACAATTATTATGGAATACAAACAATTGCCCTAACACAACGATCTGAATTCCTTCCATCCATGCAAAAGGACTTTAAAGTTGTGACACAAGGAACTGCAGATGCTGGTTTACAAAAAGACACAAACTGCTGGAGTAACTCGGCGGATCATTCAGCATGTGTAGGAAAGAACTGCAGATGTTAGTTTAAATCGAAGATGGACACAAAATGCTGGAGTAACTCAGCAGGACAGGCAGCATCTCTGGAGAGAAAGAATGGGTGGCGTTGCAGGTCCAGACCCTTCTTCAGACTCAATTCAGTCTGAAGAAGGGTCTCGACCCGAAACGTCACCCATTCCTTCTCTCCTTAGATGCTGCCTCTCCCGCTGAGTTACTCCAGCATTTTGGATCATTCAGCATCACTGGAGAACATGAATGGATGATGTTTTGGGTTGGGACTCTTCTTCAGGCTGATTATGGTGATGGGAAGAGAAAGCTGGAAGACAGATGAGAGCAGGACAAAGTCTGGCAAGTGATAGGTGGATACAGGTGAGAGGGGTGTTGACAAGCAGATGTAAGAAGAGTTGCAAAATGTGAAGTCTTTCAGCTTATCTGGCTGGATTTAAAGTTTGCAGGGAAGAATTGATGGAACCGCGAATGACTGAGCACTTGTGATAATCCCAGAGTCTCCTCACAATAAATGTAATTTAACATTCATTTATCAAAAAACAATAGATCTAAAAATTGGCATTTCAGCTCCCTCACAGTTCAGGAAAGCAAATAAATTAATCTTGGGACTGAGTGAATGGATTTTGTTTCAAAGTATAATTACAAGGGATGAGAGATTGAAACAAATTAATTATCGAACACATGTTCATTTTTTTGCTGAGTTCTTAAAAACGGAACAAATCCAATTAATAATGGATTCTTCAGGTCAGGAGCCTGAGGGAAATGATATTCCTTTGTAAGGCATCTTTTGACATTTAAAACCATCATGTGAAACAGGGTCCTCCTCCATTGCCAGAGTGAGACCACATGCAAACTGGAGAAACAGCACCTCAAATTCCATTTGGGTAGCTGCGGTCGTGGCGGTACGGTCGCGCAGCGGTAGAGTTGTTGCCTTACAGCGCCAGAGACCCGGGTTCGATCCTGTCTACGGGTTATGTCTGCACAGAGTTTGCATGTTCTCCCTGTGACCACGTGATTTTCTCCGGGAGCTCCGGTTTTCTCCCACACTCCAAAGACGTACAGGTATATATGTTAATTGGCTTTGGTAAAATTGTAAAATTGTGAATTGTCCTTTGTGTGTAGACTAGTGCAAGTGTAAGTGGTAATCGCAGGTAGGCCGAAGGGCCTGTTTCCGCGCTACATCTCTAAAAGTCAATACAAGTTTAAAAGTTAAAAGCTTATAATTCAACAGTATGGACATTGAATTCTCCAATTTTAGTTAACCAACCAACAACCTCCCCGCCTCCCTACAAACCCTACTCCCCCTTCCCCACTTCTTTGTGCCCCACCTTAATGCACACCCGCTTCTCCCACGAACCCACCCTCTTCTCCTTTCCCCTGTCCCCTTCCACCTATATCCCTTCCTCTGGCGCAACTGCTCTCCTTATCTCACAGGTTTTTGTCTTCCTTTCATCTCTAACCTTTGTGCACCCATCAGCCAATGAAACACCCCCTCACCGGTATCCACCTTTCACTTGTCTATCGAACTTGAATTTGGACAGCACCTCCATTTTGGTGCAATATCCCATGCACTTAATAATAGTGTTATTAAACAGAATTTGACACTTGTCTGGCTTTGTCCTGCCCCCACCTCTCTTCCAGGTTTTTCTCCCCCACAACAATTAATCAGAAGAAGGGTCTTGACCCAAATTGTTAGCTATCTATGTCCTCCAGAGATGCTGCCTAACCCCCAGAGTTACTCCAGCACTTTCTGTCCTTTTTAGGGACAAAGAATCTCCAATTGAAGTGAAGACAACTATGTCCTTAAAAAATAATAACAACTTGAATTTGGACAGCACCTCCATTTTGGTGCAATATCCTTTAATCTTCTTGCAACCATATAGGAGGCACAGGGACTTAGAATCAAAAGGTTAGTGAAAGAGGCAAATGTTAAGAGAGTCTTGAGAGTCAAGAGTGTTTTATTGTCATAAGTCCTGAAAAAAAGCAAATAAATACTTGCAGCAGCACAACAGATATGTCAACATATTACTCAGTAAAACCTATAATAAACAACAAAAAAAGTTCAGTATATATAACAGAAAACAAACAGACAAATACAGTACATAGACAATAGAAACATAGAAACAAGGTGCAGGAGTAGGCCATTCGGCCCTTTGAGCCTGCACCGCCATTCAATATGATCATGGCTGATCATCCAACTCAATATCCCGTACCTGCCTTCTCTCCATACCCCCTGATCCCTTTAGCCACAAGGGCCACATCTAACTCCCTCTTAAATATAGCCAATGAACTGGCCTCAACTACCTTCTGTGGCAGAGAATTCCAGAGATTCACCACTCTCTGTGTGAAAAATGTTTTTCTCATCTCGGTCTTAAAAGATTTCCCCCTTATCCTTAGACTGTGACCCCTTGTCCTGGACTTCCCCAACATCGGGACCAATCTTCCTGCATCTAGCCTGTCCAACCCCTTAACTATTGCAAAGTCAAAAATAATGTTCCCCGGTCTATGTAGAGAAAGGTGACGTCAGGAAGGCTGAGAGTTTTAATACTGACATACTACTTTTGTTTTAGTTTAGAGATACCGTGCGGAAACAGGCCCTTCAGCTCACAGGGTTCCCGCCGACCAGTGATCTCTGCCTTCACCCACTAGGGACAATTTTTACATTTACTAAGCCAATTAACCAACATACCTGTACGTCTTTGGCGTGTGGGAGAAAACCGAAGATCTCGGAGAAAACCCACGCAGGTCACGGGGAGAACGTACAAACTCCGTACAGATAGCACCTGCAGTCGGGATCGAACCCGGGTCGCCAGTGCTGTATTCGCTGTAAGGCAGCAACTCTACCGCTGCGCCATCAAGTTGTCCTAAATGAAATGAATGTCAGAGATCTGTCATTTTCTCTATCTTTCTCTTTATCGCTCTCTCCTTTTTCTAAATTCTCTCTTGCTCTTTTTCTCACTCTTTCTCTCTCTTGCTTTCACTATAGCTTTCTTTCTCTCGCACGTTCTCTCTCTCACTCTCTCTTTTGCTTTCTCTGTCTCTCTCTCTTCCCCTCACTCTTTCTCTCCCTCGCCTCGCTCACATAAATAGCTTTGGCCTCAAAACATTTTACCATGTTAAACGTAGGCTGAAATTGTTGTTGTAAGTAAGTAAGAAATGTTTGACGACCATTCTTCTAGTAAAAGCATCCCTCTTGATTGTCCAGCTATCCAGCTTGTTAGCCTTATATTTGGTTATATTGTAGATTCATACTGCAATACCTGCCATGAGTAAGTCGAAGAGATTGGAGATAGAAACATAGAAACCTAGAAAATAGGTGCAGGAGTAGGCCATTCGGCCCTTCGAGCCTGCACCGCCATTCAATATGATCATGGCTGATCATCCAACTTAGTATCCTGTACCTGCCTTCTCTCCATACCCCCTGATTCCTTTAGCCACAAGGGCCACATCTAACTCACTCTTAAATATAGTCAATGAACTGGCCTCAACTACCTTCTGTGGCAGATAACTCCAGAGACTCACCACTCTCTGTGTGAAAAATGTTTTCCTCATCTCGGTCCTAAAGGAATTCCTCCTTATCCTTAGACTGTGACCCCTTGTTCTGGACCTCCCCAACATCGGGAACAATGTTCCTGCATCTAGCCTATCCAACCCCTTAAGAATTTTGTAAGTTTCTATAAGATCCCCCCCCAATCTTCTAAATTCTAGCGAGTACAAGCCGAGTCTACCCAGTCTTTCCAGATGTCTTCTCTATTACACTTATGCCGAATTTAAACCTAGTTACCAGAGTCTACCACGTCAAAAATTAGGCTGACTTTTACCATTGGTTCATCTGCATGAACAAAACCTGAAGCTAATAATGGAAAGAAAGAGCAACAGCACAACATAAATACTGTTTATGTAAATACTCAGCTGTTGAAAAATAAACAGAGAAAATATTTCTGGTTGATAACCTTTCCACACCCATATACCATTGATTTATTTCCAAGTAGAAATATGCAGATGACCTAAGTGTCTCTTCATGACTTCCTGTTAGATTTGCTATAAAAATGTGGCTATATGGATTAATGGCAAAAGTTCCCAAAGCAATATTCAGAGAATAGGGCAATTCCTCCCATGTCTTTACCAGTATTTATACCTGAATCGAACTCCTGCTGAGTTTCAGTTTGTATCACTCGTTAACACCTTCCCCATATTCACCAATGGACCATTGTGGGCTCCACCTTTCCTTGATCCACCGTTGCTTTTTGCATATCTTTCATTCATTTGTTCTGTGTACCTTTCATATCTCTCGTTTCTCCCCTCCCCTGACTCTCAGTCTGAAGAAGGGTCTCGACCCGAAGAGTCAACGGTTCCTTTTCTCCAGAAATGCTGCCTGACCCGGTGAGTTACTCCAGTTTTCTGTGTCTTCCATCAATAAAATAAATGGTTTCAGTTCCCTTTCTCGTTGCTGGGTGTGGAGAAATTACTGTCATTGTTCCCTAAAGCAGAGTCTAAATTCTTCAATAAAAACGTATTGCAGTAAAACAAGCAAGTTTTAAATGTTTTTTTTAAATGTCAATCGTTATTTTCCATTCCACAAGATAACCAAGTGCAAATCCTGAAATAAAATCAATCTGAAGCAGTGGTCCCGTCCCCGAAACGTTGTCTGTTCATTCCCTCCACAGATGTTGCTTGCCTTGCCCGCTGAGTTCCTCCAACACTTTTGGGTTTTTTTTGCTCAAAATTCCAGCATCTGCAGTTCCTTGCGTCTACAAATCCTGAAATGATAGCTTGCACAAGGAAATTCAATATTGTCCGGTCAATATCAATTCCGTCGGTGGACAGGACCGGGAACCCACTCAAAGGCTCGTTGGTCGGCGGGACCAGAAGGGAGCTGGAGATGTCAGACGCAGGGAGCAAGGGCCGGTAGAAGGATGGACCAGGGCAATGCCTCCAGCACCTTCAAGGTCGGCTGCAGAAGGCGCCTCCAGGACACATTGCTGGGCGATGAGAGGAGAGGAGAGGAGAGGGACGTCGGTTCGTGGGAACGTCTCCAGTACATCGGACGCGTGGACCGACCACCGGACTTTGGACTTTGAATAAAGGGGGCACAAATGGCAGCGCCTGCACGGATACACTATGCAAAAACAATTTCACTGTGGAGTTGCATATGTGACAAATAACGTACATTTGAACGATTGAACCATTAAATGACCATGAAATTGTCTCAGTTGTCAGAAGTTTGACTGGTTCAACCTATGATTCGCAAAGAAGCAAATTAATAGCCATCAGAGAAAGGAAATTGTGATCCTTACCTGATCCGATCCAACTTTCAATATCTTCAGAGCCATAAGAACATTAGATGGCCGATCATTTCTCAGATGAAAGTAGGAAATGAAATAGCAAATTACAGAGTTTCTGGCTATGATTTATGCTCCCATTGAATCCCAGATTAGTACAGCATAGAAAGAGGCCTTTCAGTCCATCGTGTATTTTCTGGCTCTTCCAAAATGTATTCGAATTCATCTCACACCTCCGAACTTCTCCCATAACTGGACCTTTTTATTCTTTTTACAATTTATCTGATTCCGTTTTGAAAGTTGGCAGCACCGTGGCACAGCTGCTGGAGCCTGGGTTTGATGCTGATCACAAATGCTGTCTGTGTGGGGTTTGCACGTTCTCCATGTGACCCCGTGGGTTTCCTCAGTCCAGGTGCTCCGGTTTCCTCCCATATTCCTCGGACTTGCGGTTTTGCAGTCTAATAGGCCTCTGTGAAGGGAGTGGATTAGTAAGTGGGATAGTGTAGAACTAGTGTGAATGGTCGACGTGGACTTGATGGGCCAGTTCCCATTCTGTATCTTTAAATCTTTAAACTAAACTAAAGTTGCTGTAGAATCTTTATCCATGTGCAGTGCATTTTAAATGTTTTTCACTCAGTTGGTTCTTTCTGAAGAAGGGTCTGAAGAAGGGAACTGAACTCAAACGTCACCGTTTCCTTCTCTCCAGAGACGCTGCCTGTCCCGCTAAGTTACTCCAGCATTTTGTGTCTATATTTGGTCCTTTCTCTAATTGTTTTAAAGCTGTAATGAGTTATCAACCTTTCATTTGTGCCTTATCTATCTTGAGTGAACATCATTATTTTGAATCTGTCTTTTATAATGCAAAATCGACAACACTGATCCACCATTTTATCCACGTAAATGTAATCTTTCCTGGCCTGAACCATGTGAGAAACTCTTGTCTATATCATATCCATACCCCCTGATTCCTTTAGCCACAAGGGCCACATCTAACTCCCTCTTAAATATAGCCAATGAACTGGCCTCAACTACCCTCTGTGGCAGAGAATTCCACAGATTCACCACTCCCTGTGTGAAAAATGTTTTTCTCATCTCGGTCCTAAAATCTCATCTCCGAAGTTCTATCTTCCAAGAGTTTCTTCTTCTTAGGCCCCCTTCGGTCATGGCTGACCATGGGTGGCCCCAGGGTGTTATTCCCTTTATGGAGGACGCCTGTGCGTGACTTTGTTTAACGTGGGGAGACTGGTGCACAGACAGCCACCCCGCGGTCCTTGACAGATCTGGGTCAGGATCCAGTGGCATGGAGTCCAAGACGACCTGCAGCCTTCATCCGCCTTCCCAGCCGTTGTGACGCTCCACTAAGGTCAGCCATCATCCTCCGCCTGTTCCACCGTTGAGGTCTTGGTTGGATTACTCTTTGTCAGAGACCTCCCCCTCCACCTTACCACCATGGGTGGCCCTACCAGGAACATAGCTTCAGACGGCATCGTGCTCCGGATCTCAGGTCCACACAAACTTCTCCACCACGACAAGGTGACAATCCACGGAGAATTCCAAAAGTAGATTTCCAAAATTGGACACAACATTCCATTCGGGTTTTAATAGGTTTAATTGACATTCTAGGATATTTTTTTATAAAGCACAAGGACTATGATGCTTTATCCTTTACTTTATTAGCCTGTGATCACAAGGAACTACAGATACTGGTTCATAGTATCATTTCCATAAACAACGCCCAATGTCCTCAATGGGGTAATGGTGAATCAGACAGATTTTGGTTATGTAGAGACACTGGGACAATTATTGTTGTTTTAGTCAGAACATATAAGTGCAAGGAGGGTTTTGCTAAAGGTGTACACAATTATGAAGGGGTTTGACACAGTGAGCAATGAGCAGCAGTTCCCAGTGTGAGAAAGCTTCGCAACCAGCAGACACACAGTAATCGGCAAAAAGAAAGACTGGTATTTATACAAATTCTTCCACAACCACATGACGTCCCATATTAATTTTCTTTTGGCATGGTAGTTGCTCTCATAATCCACGGAATACGATAGCCAGTTCTGCATAATAACCTCTTGGACATAGCAATACCACATTCATAAAGTAAAATGTATCAGCCATTAATCAGTGGATAGCATTCTTGCCCCTGAGTTTGAAGGTTTTGAGTTCATCCAGTTGCAGAGAAATGTAGAAATTGTTACTCACACAATTGTTAGTACATAAATGTTAAGTTAGCTATCTAGTCAATCTAGTTTATCACTCCCATCCCAATGGTTCATTGGTTCAATGGTTCTTTATTGTCATGTGTGCACAGCACAGTGAAATTCAATGGCACAACCCGCTGGGACTGTGGAGCACAGGAGGATGAGGGGTGATCTTATTGAGATCTATAAAATCATGAGAGGAATAGATCGAGTAGACCACAGAGTGTCTTGCCCAGAGTAGGGGAATCGAGAACCAGAGGACAGAGACTTAAGGTGAAGGGGAAAGATCTTACAGGAATCTGAGGTGTACCATTTTCACATAAAGTGTGATGGGTGTATGGAACAAGCTGTCAATGGAGGTAGTTGAGGCAGGGACTACCACAACGTTTAAGAAGCACCTTGACAGGTTCATGGATAGGACAGGTTTAGAGTGATATGGGACAAACGCAGGCAAGTGAGACCAGTGTAGATGGAACGTGTTGGTTGGTGTGAGCAAGTTGCGCTCAAGGGCCTGTTTCCACACTGTATGACTCTCTAATTCTATTATCAGCTGGCATGGTCGCGCAGTGGTAGAGTTGCTGCCTTTCAGCACCAGAGACCCGGGTTCAATCCTGACTATGGGTGCTTGATTGTTCGGAGTTTGTCCATTCTCCTTGTGACCTGTGTGGGGTTTTTCTGGGATCTCCGGTTTCTTCCTACATTCCAAAGACGAACAGGTTTGTTGGTTAATTGGCTTGGTATAATTGTAAATTGTCCCTGGTATGTGTACGATTGTGTTAGTGTATGGGGATCACTGGTCGGCGAGGACTCGGTGGACTGAAGGGCTTGTTTCCGCATTGTATCTCTGTCACGATACTTTGGCACAGTTTACAGAGAAAGAGAAAAAACAAGACAGTCCAAAATCTAAAGTCTAAAGTCAGAAGTATCGGTACAGTTAGAAGTACAGTTAGGAGCACCTCTGATCCAGGTAAGCCCAGGTAACCCTCTGTTTTTTCTTAATGTCTTGATACGTTACAAATCAAACTGTCAGGGCACGCAAGGGTTCAGTATAATTGACCTTATAATGATACCACCCTTGACCAGTGCAGTTCTCTCTCAGTGTTGCCTGCACATATCTGGTCTTGGAATTAAACCTACAGGCACCAGACTGGGACATAACAGGACAAACCACTAAATTGTGGTTGACGTGCATAGTTTTTTTTAAATGGCAGAGTACAGTGACCAGATTGTCAAAAAGAACCTTGGGTGATGTGAGGATATTTTCGTTCTATTTGGAGGATTGCCATGATCTGGAATGCAATGCCTTGAAGTGATGGGAGCAACAGAATCAAGTGTAACCTTTCAAAAGAAAATGAGATAAATATTTGAAGGGAAACTGATGCATGGTCAGTGGAAAGTGCATCAGAAAAGGATGAATTGGAGAACTCCTTCACAGTTTAGATATGATGGGCTGAATTACCTCATTATCTGCGGTAGTAATATATAACTCAACGCTTATTAGAATCAAAGGGAACTGTTTCACACAACCATCCACCTAACTTCAAAGTAAATTATTCTGCAGCATTGCAAAACAATTCTTATTCTGTCAGGAAGGAAATAGCACAGTTTCCATTCCTTATCTTTATCCAGTGAGTTGGTCTGAAATTTATCCATGTACAGGTCCACCACCGATTTTCCGGCACCCTTGGTTCCCGAGCCTTGCTGGAATATCCTTTTTGCCAGACAAACAGAGGTATAGGCCTCCGAGAGGAATCCAATGGTACCGAAATGGTCCGCCTAGGCCGCCAGGGACCCGAGATATCGGCCCACAAATTCAGCCTCGTAAGTCGGCGATGGGAACAGGTCTGTCGCTCCAGCCGGACTGGAGTACCAGAGCCCTGTCTGTCGGGTCAAATTCAACCTGCCGATCGAAAGTCCGTCCGCAGAAGTTCTGATGAGGTCGGGATTGGCCTCCTCACCCGGCCTATGCACCACATTTTCCTTGGGAACCTCCGAGGAGGATTTCAAGAGCACTCTCATAATTTTGTCCAGATTAAAAGAGGCGCCGGACCATCAGTTGCCGGAAAATCGGTGGTGGACCTGTATAAAGTTAGCTGGGAAATTAATCCTACTTGGAAGTCATGTCCCTCTCAGTAAGGTGGCCGATTGACTGTTACTATCCAGGCTCATGTATGAACAGTGGCTTTGTGGTGCAAGCAGCCAGAGAATTGTTGGAATACTTACAGGCGGCACGGTGGTGCAGCAGTAGAATTGCTGCCTTACAGCGCCAGTGACCCAGGTTCGATCCTGACAAGGGGTGCTGTTTATATGGAGTTTGTACATTCTCCCTGTGACCGTGAGGGCTTTCTCTGGGTGCTCTGGTTTTCTCCCACATTCCAAAAATGTACAGGTTTGTAGGTTAATTGGCTTCGGTAAGTTATAAAAATGTCCCTCGTGTGTTGGATAGTACTTGTGTACAGGGTGATCAACGGTCGGCGCGTTCTCAGTGGGCCGAAGGGCCTGTTTCCACGCTGTATCTCTAAAGTCAATGGAATTATTTGAAGTGGTTGCAAATCCTGGTGTCCAGGATGTCGAAGCATTTATCCTTCGAAGCAATATCAAATCATATTTGCTTTTTTATAAACATTTGACCCCAGTTTGAACCTTAGAACAAATATTTCTACCATTGATGATTTCTACCCCTGACCAGGGCTCAGCTTGAACCCTTAGTTTTGCTCATTGACTACTGAAATTCTCATCCATGTCTTTGTATATCTGGACTTAACTGCAAGGCACTTCTATTGTAAGGAAAGTTGCAGCAGGGAAAACCATGACACAGTTATAGCCACCAAATTTTACAAAAGACAAAATGTCAAATATCAAATATGTGAAATTTTAGTTTAGTTTAGAGATAGAGCATGGAATTGGGCTCCTCGGCCTGCCGAGTCCACGCTGACCACCATTCACTCGCACTAAACATTCTTCCAGTTATCCCGTATGTGTGCATGCGGACGGCTTGATTGTAATCATGTGTAGTCTTACTGTCGACTGGGCAGCACGCAACAAAAAAGCGTTCCACTGCACCTCAGTATACGTGACAATAAACTAAACTAAAGTAAACTTAACATCAGGGGCAATTTTACAGAGGTCAATTACTTACAAATCTGCACGTCTTCAGGATGTGGGAGTACCCAAAGAAAACCCACCAGTCACACAGGGAAAACGTGCAAACTCCACAGAGATAGTACCCAAGGTCAGGGTCGAACCCAGGTCTCTGGTGCTGTGAGGCAGCAGTTCCACCAGCTGCAGCATTGGGCTGTTCTTCTTTGAAGATAAACAAAGCCGAGTAAATGTAATGCATTTGGATTTCTCAAGGCAGTCAGTGAAGAGCTACAGAAAATGTAAATGCATATGGCTTAAGGGGTAATTTCACGACGTTTGATATTGCTCACGAACTAAAAACAGAGTTGCAATCATGAAGTGATTTTCAGGTTGGCACTGTATAGCCAGTGGGATGCTACAGAGATCAGTCGTGGGATCTCAGCTGTTGACCCTCATTACCTTAATTACATACTGGGAATCTTTTTGCACAAGGGGTGGTTGGTATATGGAACGAGCTGCAGTTATTGAGGCAGGTAGGATCACATTTGGCCAGGTACATGGATAGGAAAGATTTGGAGGGATTTGGGCCAAACACAGGCATGTGGGATTTGTGTAGATGGGGTATGTTGGTTGGCGTGAGCATGTTGGGCCAAAGGGCCTGTTTCCATGCTCTATGACCAATACTTGAGTCTTCAAACAACCTTTTCAAAAGAGATTATCTGGCCTTAATCTTGTTACTCTTTCTGGCATACTATTATGCAAGAGTGGTTCTGTGTAAGTGTTTGATGACCTTTTACTAAGATGATGGAAAGTTGGAAAGCAAGCATGTTTTAATTTAGAGAAGGAGGTGGTATGGTGAGAACAAAGGATGTGACAGTGGAATACCAAGAGATTGTAATGCAAATGATGGTTCTCCAGGCTGAAAGTTGTTTATTGTTGAGTTTAATTTATTGTCATGTATACCGAGGTAGAGTGAAAAGCTTTTTTTGCATGCTAACCTGTTAGCAGAAAGACCATACATGATTACAATTGAGCCATTCACAGTGCACAGATACATGATAAAGTATGTCCACATGATAAAGGATTAAAAAAAACATGGTAAAGAGCGTTGTGAAGGCGTGTCTAATATTCTGCTTGGAGGAGATACATGTGGACAGTGGGGAGAAAGAGGGATAGAGAAAATGAAAATTAAACAATGCAGCTCCTGGAAATCTGAATTTAAAACAAAAAGAGAAAATGTTGGAAACACTCAACAGGTCAGGTAGCATCTGAGGAAAGAGAAATAAAGTTGATGTTTCAGGTCCGAGACTCTTGGTAAGAACTGGGTGGGGAAAAATAGCAATGCTGTGACTGCGAGATAAAGAATTCTGCTAACACCAAAAATCTGCCTGTTCCAATAGAGACTGGGCCGGATATCTGCATTAAAACCATGACAACTGTCAATACCTAATCAGAAGATTGGATGTTGTTTCTCAAGCTGGTTCAGAAGGCCAATATGATCTTATGGCCCATAGGACTAGGTAGATGAATAGATAGACCTATTCATCTACCTGTCAAAATGTATTTTAAATGTTGTTTGTAGTACCTGCCTCAACTACCTCCTCAGGTTCCATATTCCCACCACCCTCTGTGCGAAAATGTTGCTCCTCAGGTAGGTTTCCTCCAGGTGCTCCTGTTTCTTCCCACATTCCAAAAACATGCACGTTTGTTGATCAATTGGCCTCTATAAAACCACCCATAATGTGTAGGGAGTGAAAGGGAAAGAGCGATATCATACTGGTGTGAAAGGGTGATCAATTGTCAGCAGGAGAGTTGCTGTCCTACAGTGCCAGAGACCCGTGTTAGATCCTGACCACGTGTGCTGTCTGTATGGAGTTTGTACGTTTTCCCTGTGAATGCGTGGGTTTCCTCCGGGTGCTCCAGTTCCCTCCCACATTCCAAAGACATACTGATTTGTTGGTTAATTGGCTTCTGTAAATTGTTCCTAATGCATAGGATTGAACTAGTGTACAGGTGATCGCTGGTCGGCACTGATGTAGTGGTCCAAAGGGCTTGTTACCATGCTGTATCTCAAAACTAAACTAAACTATTGCCAGCATTTCCTGTTTTACATCACAATTTAAAAATACTTTGACGCACTTTGGAATATGCTGAAGGTCTTTTTAGATAAATTCACATCAAAGAACTGCAGATGCTTGAAATAAAAACAGGACATTAATAACGAGACTTTTATCTGAAACAGGAACACTAATTCACTTTCCACAGATTTTGTCTGACTTGCTGAGTGTTTCCAGTAATTTATATAATTCCACCGGGTGGCGCTTCGATGGCAGCCTCACCTATTAGTCTGTCCTTTTTGTCATTTTTTTTGTTATTTTGAGTGTGTTTAAAAAAGATGTATTAATGTTCTCTGATTTGTTTTATGTGGGGGGTGGGCGGGGGTCGGGTTAAACTTGTTCTCAATCTCTTACCTTGCCGAAGATGCGATTGTTTTCCGGATCGTATCTCCAGTCGCTCTGTGGCCTAACATCGTGGAGCTGGAGGCCTTGCTCAGGACTGACTTTGAGCTGGAGGACAAAGAAGAGAGAGATTGAACTTTTTTTCGCCTTCCATCACAGTGAGGAATGCGGAGGAGTCACTGTGTTGGATGTTTGTGTTAAAATGTATTTTGTGTGTCCTGTTGCTTTTTATTGGTATGACTGTATGGCAAAATAAATTCCTCGTATGTTGCAAAACATACTTGGCTAATAAAATATGACTATGATTATGATGAACTATATAGTCTATAAATGCATGTGTTTGTTCTATTTGCCTTCCCATCTTTCTTTGTGCACAGTGTCAAAGCTTTGGACATCTTGAGTTATTTCCATTTTAACATTAAACCGATGAAATACCATTGAAAACCTACTTAAAAACAATCTTTGTTTTCACTGACAAATCTTCGTGCTGACAATGAAGGTCAAGCATGCAAGATTAGCATTTTCATTCATTTCTCTTGCAGAATACGTGCACTTTTCCATGCACATGGAGGCAATGGAGCAATATTTTTTGTTTGCGTGATGCGTGGGGCAGTAGTTTGATGGTGTTTTTTAATGCATATATATCTCTGCATGTGTATATGCTATGTATATTATAACCAACATCAATTTAGTTAGCATTGATAAGGATCAAACGTTCACATGATGAACATCGAAAAGTGCAGCACAGGAACAAGTCTCTCAGCCCACAATATTGTTGCCAAATGTGCTGCCAAGCTAAACTAATCTCATCTGCCTGCCTATGAACCATACCCTTCCATATACATGTATTTCTTGACTCATGTATAAAATCATGAGGTGAACATATAGGGTGAATGCACAACATCTTTTACCCAGGGTCGGGGAATCAAGAACCAGATATAAGTTCTTGATATAAGGATATATTGAAGGATATAAGTTCAAGGCAAGTGGGGCAAAATTTGATTAGAATCTGGGGGCATCTTTTTCACTCTGAGGGTTGTGGGTATATGGAACGAGCTGCCAGAGGGGGTAGCTGAGGGAGGTACTATAAACAGCATCTCAACGACATTTGGACAGATACGTGGATGGTTCAATAGTGCTTTATTTGTCGCACATGCAACTGCAAAGTGAAATTCTTTTTGCATATATTGCACATGCAGGAGCCGTCATTATTGGCACCATTACATTTTGTGTCTATATTCGAAGTCCAGTCGGCCCGCCTACTCGATGTACTGCAGCAGTTCCCGCGAACCAACGTCTCTCTCATTGGGGTCAAGTGTGGACAGGTGGGATTAGTGTAGATGGGGTAAACACAAAATGCTGGAGTAACTCAGCGGGACAGGCAGCATCTCGAGAGAAAGAATGGGTGACTTTTCGGGTCGAAACCCTTTGGTGTCTTGGGCAAGGGTACACAAAAGGCTGGAGAAACTCAGCGGGTGCAGCAGCATCTAAGGAGCGAAGGAGATAGGCGACGTTTCGGGTCGAGACCCTTCTTCAGACTGGTCAGGGTTCAGGGAAACGAGAGATATAGACGGTGATGTGGAGAGATAAAGAACAATGAATGAAAGATATGCAAAAAAGTATCGATGATGAAGGGAACAAGCCATTGTAAGCTGTTTGTGGTGTGAAAATGAGAAGCTGGTTTGACTAGGGCAAATTGGGTCCTGTTTCCATGCAGTATGACTCTCCATTCATAAATTGGAAAAAAATACTTGACCTTTGCTGAAAATGAATAAAAATCATTGAAGCACATTGGAATTAAACAAAAAAAATTATAAACACAAGGAAAATTGATGCCGTTGTGGAGGTTTTTTTCTGCATTTTAAAGATGCACCATCAATAGCAGTGAACTACCTGGACCATGCAGGGGAGCAACCTCTATCTCCATCTCCAGCGACAACCGAACTTGATTGTGGTCCCCACAAAGTCCCGCCCCCCCCCCCCCCCCCCCCCCCGCAAGGCCCCGCCCCTCCATCGCCTCATGCGGTCGTCTGACGGCGCCCATTGGTGGGCGTCGCTGTCGATCACGGCTCGGCGTCACGTCCGGCGGGTGCGGGGAGGTTTGGTTGGCGGCGCAAAAAAGACGCGGGGCGGAGGTTGTCCGCTCGCCCTCCCCTCACACACTCACTCTCACACTCACGGCTAATGATGCTCAGTCCGCGGCGGCCGCTCCACCGGACCGTCGGCGGCGGCGCTTAAACACCCCCTCCCCCCCTCCAACAAAACCCCTGCCGCTCTTTGTCGCCGGTGATCTGAACCCTGCAAATCCATTCAGTGCATTTTTTTTTTTTTTTTACCCGCATGGGGCGATTTTAAAGGAGGTTGTTTGACATTAAAGGGCGCTGTCGCCATGAGGAAATCAACATTTTACCTCACAAGTCGTGATATAATTATCTGTTTGAGATGTTTTGCTGCAAACGTCAACGGTTTTGAGGGGAGGGACCAGTGGAAGGGCAGGTTTTTAAGCCACTGGTGAAGCCATCCTGCCCTCGGTCATCTCTGGCTTGGTGTGGTGAGAGGAATTTTGCACAGAAAGATTCCAGCAAGCCAGCAGGACCTTTCCTCCCTTCCCCATCCTCCTTTCCCTTCTCCCTCCACCTCCCCCTCCCATCTCCCCCTTCTTCCCTTCATCTCCACCACCTTACTGCTCGTCCCCATATCATCTACTCCTTCCCTTCCTCCCCTACCGCCCTCTTCCCCCTACCACCCTACTCTTCCTTCCCACCACCTCCACCCCTTGCTCTTCCTCCTTCCTTGTTGCAGATGAAGCGGTGCAAGTCTGATGAGCTGCCCCTGGATGAGGAGTATGGGGTGATGGCTGGTGCTGATGCTGGGCTTCGACAGCAAGGTGATGCCGCTCCTTCAGAGGCTTCCTGCCCATTGCTCTCCCTGCCTTCATCATCCCGCAACAGCAAAACTCAAGATTGGAAGGTATTGTATGCTGCTGTTGATTTCTTTAAAGTATAATTTCCAGTAACACTGAAATGAATAAAAACAAATGGTCTCTAAACTGAAGTGTTGGCTCTCTTTCTCTTCTCACAGAAGTGGCCTGACATGCTTGAGTATTTCCTGATTCATTTGTTTTTGTTTTAGATTTCCTGTATCTGCTGTATTTTTTTTGTTTATTTGTCTTTGTTGGATCCATGTCTTATCTAACAATGTACTTGGATTGTTAACTGTGCAAATGATTGCTTTAAAACTTTTCTGTTTACTTGACTTTTATCCTTTTTAAATGAAAGCAAAAATCTTGGCAATACTAAACAGTCAGGCTGCATTTGTAGAGAGAAAAATAACCAATGTTTCTGGTCTGGTCTAGGATCTTAAATATTTCCTTTGCCACATGTGTTGCCTGATCTACGACTGTGTATCTTTATTTCAGATTTCCAGGATCTGCTAAAAAAAATAATCAATGAGGTTAGTTTGAATTACAAGCAAGTAGTGGCATGGGGGGTAGGAGGGGGAGGTGTGGTGGTGTGAGATGACAGGGTGTAACTACACATCAACCGGTTTTAAGGTGAAGAAAGGAATGTTGCTTTAATATCAGATATAATGTATTTTCCAGCAAGGTGTTATTAACTAACAAAGGATGGATTGTCATGTGTTATGCCAGCCCTTGGACTGGACAGTGGGTAGAGAACACGATACACGGCTGATCATTTGTGATCTGCCCAATATTTTGTTTTAAATTACTGTATGCACTTTCTTGTATGGTTTGTCTTTCAAATTATTAATGATAGTGACTGAGCTTTTACAATGTACATTTTGGAATTGAAACATATGGTCATGTAGAATAAGGTGGATTTAAACAGTATCATGGAGAGAAAACTATTGAAAACTGCAGACTGCGTGCAATTTATTGAAATTAATTTTGAAACTGTCCTAGATGAAGTATTATTCTTTGTTTGAACTGGAGAGTGTGGTAATCCATACTGTTGTTTAATTTCAGTTGAGCAGTCAGTCATTGGGTGGGGCAATTGGCCAC
Source organism: Okamejei kenojei (assembly GCA_035221665.1). Taxonomy (NCBI): domain Eukaryota; kingdom Metazoa; phylum Chordata; class Chondrichthyes; order Rajiformes; family Rajidae; genus Okamejei; species Okamejei kenojei. The sequence continues at coordinate 9,013,993 of CM069154.1, forward strand.
AATGTCTATGCCAGCAGAATGTAAAATATCAAGCCCTGGTGTATAGTAATTTATACAGAAAATCCTGTTAGGAAGTAGTTTCAAGGATATTGGCTGAGGATATAGTCAGTCCAACTATTATGTACAGTCAGAAAGATTTTGTACACTTGCTTTAACTTGCATGTAAAAGATGGACAGTAAGGTTAATTATCAAATTATAACAATATCTCTAAAAATAAATTATCTATAGCAAATGTTTGCAAATCTAAGAATTAAAATTTAAAAATAATTTCTCAAAAATGCAGTTCACTGTTCTTTTTAGTGTAAAATATTTAAAAATCTTAACCTATTACTGCAGATGTGAAAATAAATAAGTCACGTTTCAGTTTTGTGGTTTGTGACATTGTTGAACCTTTAAATGTTATTGCTCTTTTGCAATTCACCAATGGCCATTCAATTTACTGTAGTTATTGTCCCCTGGTGCCGACATTATTCATTAATAACATTGTGTTGCTTTATTTACAGTGCCCTCGATAATGTTTGGGACAAAGACCCATTATTTATTTATTTGCCTCTGTACTCCACAATTTGAGATTTGTAATTTAAAAAAGCACATGTGGTTAAAGTGCACATTGCTAGATTTTAATAAAGGGGGTGTTATGGCCCAGGCCAAACTGTAACCCGGTCATCCTATTTTTGCGGCTCACTAATGGTGTACATCTTGCAGTGTAGCCTCTGTATTTCTGTTCATGAAGTCTTCTGCGGACAATGGTCATTGACAAATCCACACCTGACTCCTGAAGAGTGTTTCTGATCTGTCGGTCAGGTGTTTGGGAATTTGTCTTTATTATAGAGAGAATTCTTCTGTTATCAGCTGTGGTGCTCTTCCTTGGCCTGCCAGTCTCTTTGCAATTAGTAAGCTCACCTTTCTTCTTAATGATGTTCCAAACAGTTGATTTTGGTAACCCTAAGGTTTGGCTGATGTATCTAACAGTTTTATTCTTGTTTCTCAGTATCATAATGGCTTCTTTGACTTTCATTGGCACCACTTTGGTCCTCATGTCATGTTGAGCTCTCTTACACCTGCATTAAGGAGGCCTTTATTTAAATCTGACAACCGCATGTGATTTTTTCCATTACAAATCACAAATTGTGGAGTACAGAGGCAACTAATTAAATGATGGGTCTTTGTCCCAAATATTATGGAGCGCACTGAATATATAAATGGAGGCTGATGTAGTCCATAGCTTGAGCATGACTCTCTTATTTCTGTGAAGGGGGAATTCATAACAATAATATAATGGCGAGCATATGTATCACTTTGAACCATGATTTTAATTTAGATGAATAATGCATGTTGATTTATATTGTTGTGGTCCAAATTATTTTCACTTTGGTTTTTGGGGTAGGTGCAACTATTGTAGATTGAAGGATGACATCTGAACATTGAAAAATTGCAATTATTACATCTTTAAAAAAAAAAGTAGTAAGGGGGTAAATCAAATATTGCAGACCAGTTAAACTAGTATCAGGGAATGTTGCAAACACAATAAATTGAAACGGAATTAGTTGATATCAGGATAACAAGATTGATTAGTGAAAGACAAGTTGATTTTTTTAAAGACACATTGTGTCAAACTAAATTGATAGTTTATTTTTGATGAAGTAACAGAATTTGACGATGCAAATGTGTTTATTTTTGGGTGTGCAGGGCACAATTTCCAAATCATCAGATGATATCAAACTAAAAAGGCATAGTAAACTGAGGAGAATGGTAATAGAGTTAAAGGAGTAGAGGTTGAATGGGCAATTAACTGATGCATTAAATTTAATGCAAAGAAATTAATTGCTTTGATAAAGGTGAGAAAAGGCATTATAAACAGCCCTATTTTAAACTGAGCACAAAAGCTTAGTATGCATAGGCATACTTTGAACAAAGTGACAGAGCAAGTTTGTAAAAAACATGATTAAAGCATAATGCAGTATCCTGGCTTTACAAATAGAGGCATAGAGTACAAGAATAAGGAAGATGGGTTAGTTTAGACATACAGATACAGAAAAAGTGTGGAAACAGGCCCTTAGGCCCATTGAGCCACATCGACCAGGAATCATCTGTGTATTCGTTCTGTTCTACACATTGGGGACAATTTTACAGAAGCCAATTAACCACAAACCGGCACGTCTTTGGAATGTGGGGGGAAACTGAAGCACCTGAAGAAAGCTCACGTGGAGGGAATATACAAACTCCATGCAGACAGCACCAATGGTCAGGATCGGACCTGGGCCTCTTGGTACTATAAAGCAGCAACTCTACTACTGCGCAACCGTGCTGCCCCTACAATGAATCTTTATAAAACAGGAGAGGTGATATAACTGAAAATTATCATGTCTGATTGAAACTGCTGAAGCAGTGCATGAGTCTGGTGCACCATAACCAACAAACCTTCTGCACAATATGATTTTAAAAGGGATTGGACAGGCTAGATGCAGGAAAAATGTTCCCGATGTTGGGAGAGTCCAGAACCAGGTTAAGTTTAAGAATAAGGGGTAGGCCATTTAGGATCAAGATGAGGAAAAACGTTTTCGCTCAGAGTTGTGAATCTGTGGAATTCTCAGCCACAGAAGGCAGTGGAGGCTAATTCACTGGATGTTTTCAAGAGAATGTTAGATGTAGCTCTTGGGGCTAACAGAATCAAGGGATATGGGGAAAAAGCAGGAACGGGGTAGTGGTTTAGGATGATCAGCCATTATCATATTGAATGGCAGTGCTGGCTCGAAGGGCCGAATGGCCTACTCTTCCACCTATTTTCTTTGATTCACGCAACTGGAGTAGAGTTGATATTTGAATTCTGTATTTAGGCTGACTATTAAGACTTTGGTAAAATGTCAACATTATTTTGCAAATGATTCCAGGTGGATGGATGTACTGGAAAAACTGAGATTGTTCTATCTTGAAAATGAGGTTAAAAGAGAAGTAATAGAAGTATTTAAAATTGCATAAAACGTTAATTAATCCATTTTGCTAGTTTACTAAGAGTGCCCACTATTGAGGTTAAGCTGGCTGGCCTGTAGTTGCGGGGCTTTTCCTTTTTTTTTAAACAAGGGAATAACATTTGTTGTTTTACCTATTCTGTACCGGCTTTGCATCCAAAGATCTGGAGAATATAATGCCTTTTGCCCAGAGTGACACTTCACTGAAGTGTCTGTTTTGTAGTTTATTTCATTGTGATGGTCTCTTATGTATTCTTCATGTGTTTGCAAGATGAAGATATATTTTAGGTCTGATTCAAACTATATATTTTCTGTGTTTCATTTTATCCTTGATCTGTATCTCTCTTCACTACTACGCCATCTCTAAGCTTCTGAGTGGATGAATCGCTAGCTCCCAAAGTTAATCAACAAATCAGGCACACTCGCTACATGGGTTGCTTTGCTGAAAGGATTTGATTAAAGGACGTATTCTAAATTTAAGGTCATTGCACGTTTCATAAATAATGTGATGCTCACATGGCACACCTTATTTTAAAATATGACTCCAAGTTTAGGAGGTCTGATTTGGTTTCATACAGGTCAAGGGAGAGGCATAGAATTGGTAGTTGGGGAATGGAGTCTGTAATAGAGACTATTGCTAGTTTTGCACTACATAGTATTTATCATCTATCTTGTTGCATTCTGGTAGACTTGCCATGAAATGACAATCGTGAAGATTTACAAGACACTGAGAGGCCATTCAATGCACTGAGTTCTCCTAAAATGGAGATTTTAATTTGCTCCCACTTTCCAGCTCATGATCTGTTGCCATGTGTTACTGCTCTTCAAATGTTCTCATGGGTCCTTTTAAAATCTGATGAGGATTTTTGCATTAACCACACTGAGGCAACACTTCCTGACCATGACTACTCTTTGCATGATTCAATTTTCGCTCGACCTCTCTCTGATACTCTTACCGGTTATCTTGGATTTCTGTACCCAGGTGATTGAAAAAACATTTATTTTAGGTTTCTGCAATTGCTGTGTTCTGTATCTCCAGGTCCAGCATTGATTCTCCCTCCCCCCCCCCCCCCTCAATCTTTCATTTGTTTTCATTCTTCTCTCTTCTCCAGGCAGATTAGCTGCATTGAACAAGCTTTCACCATCCTCCCATTGTATTAAGATATTCAAGGGATGTGGGAGATATGCAGGAAAATAGCAGAGGTGCAAGATCTTGATGAATAGCAGAGTTGACTTGAATGTTTTACTTCTACTTAAATTCTTCTGTTCTTTGACCCAGCTCCAATGCCAGTGATGTCATTCAGTTGTTCTTGGTCTCTGCTGTACTACAGACATTCCCTTTGTTATTTTGCCTTTTCTCAGTAACTTTAAAATATGCTTGTTTTCCCGTTTTGATGAAAAGTCTTTTTCCAGAAACATTCATTCTGTTTTTTTCCAACTTGTGGAAAATGCTGCAAACACTCAGCAGGCCAGGCAGTTATCGAGAAAGTGAAACAGTTCACGTTTTAGGTCGGACTCATTGTTTGACCAGGTGCCTCTGACCTGAAAGGTTAAGTTAGTTGTGTAGGAAGGAACGGCAGATGCCGGTTTTATACCGAAGACTGACACAAAATGCTGGAGTAACTCAGCAGGTCAGGCAGAATATCTGGAGAAAAGAATAGGTGACATTTCGGGTTGGAACCCTTCTTCTGACTGAAAGTAGAGGTGGGGGTGAGGGAATAAACTGGAGGTGAGACAAGGCCAGAGCAAATCGAGGCCAGCGATAGATGACCTCAGGAAGGATGGAGCCCATAATGGCCCATAGTTGGTTGGGGAAGATGTGATAACAAAAAGGATACAAGGATGTGACCAGTGCAACACTTTGGTGCTCCCGGTCAGCAGAGGGCCAGGGAGGCGGGAAGGGTTGGTGGCAATGATGGTGGTCCTTGCCTGGGATTGGCTGGGGGAGCAGTGAGGTTTAACTTAGTTTCTCATTTTACACAGCCCACTTGACTTGGTGAATATTTCCCGCATTTTCTGCTTTTAGTTTTGATTTTGAACATCAGGAGTTTTCTTTGATTTTCATTCACTGCCAATTAGTTTTCAAAGGGAAGAAAGCTACTGTTGATGGTTAACTGTCTAAGAGGGAACTGCAGATGCTGGAAAATCTAAGTTGGACAAAAATGCTGGAGAAACGCAGCGGGTGAGGCAGCATCTAATTGGTTAACAGATGGCCAACTGTTTCTTTCTCCCATTAATCCTGTTCTTTCATTTAACCTGTACATTTCTCTTAGATGTCTTGGCACTAACTTCCATGATCTATCTGCTGCTTAGGACTTATGAAGTACCTTGCACAAATCTTTATAATAACATGTTGAAAAATTCACTTAATTTCTCAATTTAACCGGTAATTTACAGTCTTGTCACAATTTTTTTTCAGTTGTTTGCTCTTCCATAATGTTTAGTTGATTGGCAATTATCATTTGGTTTTAAACTGTTCTTAAAAATTAACAGTTCATTAGTTTTCCTCAGTTCCATGCCTATTGCCAAAGAGGATTGAAAAATAATAGTCATAGTCTGCATTGTTTTCATCCTTTTCAAGAGCATGGGATTCATTTAATTCATTTTGTTACTTTTTTCAATATCTCATCTGTAAACCTATTACAAAGTCTAAAAATAGAAAGCACTGGAAACACCCAGAAGATTAGACAGCATCTGTGGAGAAAGGCAGTTCTATTCCAAGATTTGCATTTCAAAGAGCAGGAGATGACCTGATGCCGCTCCACCAGTCTGTGAGAGCATAGCTGAAATTGAATCTCTATCCACTATCCTGTAGCACCTCATATTCTTGATTTCTTTAGTAATTCAAAATATATCAAACTCTGTCTCAAATATACACAAAAGCTGAGCTCCACAGCGCTCGCAGATAAATAATTCCATAAATAAAGACATTTCTTCTTGTTACTATGCTGAAAGATCATCCACTCTTTGAAATTTTTGGTTCTAGACACCCCAACCAAGGAAAACCTCAGCTCTGCATCGACCCCGTCAAGATCCACAAGTATTTTGCTTCTTTTAATGAGACCATCTCTCATTCCTCTAATGTGCCTTTTGCTTAATCTCCGCTTGAAATGCAAATCCCAGGAACAAACTTAACTGTCTTTCTCCACATTGCCCAGAATGTTGTTATTTGTGTTACATTTACAGATCTCTGAGGTAGAGATTCTAAAGTTTCACAACACACTGAGAGGAAATTCCTCCTGAAAGATGACTTCAGTGACTCTCATAACCTAAGATTCTGTGCCCTGGTGTGCCTCCCTTACTAAAGGAAATAATCTGATGGCCTTATCATTGTAATGTACCCTCAATTTTATCCTCTAGTGAAACCACTTGTTCTTATGAACTCCTGAGGGAAGAGTCCATTTTACTCCCCTTTTCCTTACCGAGCAACTCAAGTGATACAACTACAGTCAGTTTGCACAGATGCTCTGAGTACACTTATTTTAGTTTTGTCTTGATGTATCTGCATGTCATGTTGGTGGATGTCTGGAATTTGGGTCTTTTGTTTATGTTTAGATCAAGGCTGTAATGAGGCATGAAGCTGAGAATTCCTGGTGGAATGCCAGCAAATCATTGAGGAACATTGGTGATTAAATGACATTTGACACCAGAGTCATCAACACCTGTTATTTCTCCATGTTGAAGATGGATACATGAGGATTTATGTTGCAGGACCCAACTCTGCAAGTTTTCATTGTTGGGGAGATGCCAATTTTGAAATGACCAAACATGTATGCAAAGTTAGTTCCTAAACCTGAACAAATGGCAGCTGCTTCAAATGAAAGATGTTTGGCTGTTCATGATGATGTGTTTTCCGGTTAATCATGTCATGGTTCGGGTGGGAGATTGCAACCTTCACATGGTCCATCCTGTTTCGACGAATGCAATCAACCTGACGTGCATAATCAAATAAGATCAAATAGAACAAGTTGTCCTACAACTTTAGGCTGTGCACGCCATACGCAAGAAGATGTCATAGTTTTCTGTTGTGATTGGCTTTGCTGATGCATGTCTTGCATCATAGTGATGAGGTTCCTTCTGCTTCATCTTGCCCCTCCTTCTGCTGACTCATTCTGAATCAATCTTGTTGCACCCAGAATTGATCTGTCATTTCAAAAGGATTTGTGATGTCTGGGCTTTGTTGTTTTCTGGTCTTGATGCTCAGATACTTGGAACAAATGATTGGGGGTGGAGAGTTGATTGTGAAATAGCTGAAACTTCCATCTCTTTTCCCACCCACCAGCAGTTACAAATGCTAATATTGGTTTTAATGGTCAAAGTAACCATTACAGACTTAAAACTACAAATTTCAAGTTAGGATTATATTATAGGCAATTCATGGGGTTCAGACGAAGTGTGAAAGGAAGATGGAAAAATTTAGATATTCCCCTTGCCCAAAACTGTGCCTAAGCTGTGGACTACTCGTGTATCAAGCATGAAGGGCCGCATGATTAATTTCCATTTTGATAATTTAACTTGTTCAGGTCAGAACAGTAAATCGAGCGTGCAGTCACCTGTTTATGCTTAGAAGAAAATCAGCTGAGAATCATTGAGAAGTAGAGTTTGGTCCGCATTAATTCACATCTTATGCTAATTCAAGTACTTCTGCAGATGGTTCTTAAACATCGTTATTCTTCCTATCGCCACTGACAGCTTATTCCACATAGAAACTACATGGTGCAACTAATTTACTTCTCATCCCTGTTTACCTGCCTTCCTTTCACCATATACCTCTGCCTTTAATTTTACTCTCTTACCATGACTCTGTTTTGTGAGGTTATGTGAGATAAATGTGAGGTTATCCACTTTGGTGGCAAAAACAGGAAAGCAGACTATTATTTAAATGGTGGCCGATTAGGAAAAGGGGAGATGCAGCGAGACCTGGGTGTCATGGTACACCAGTCATTGAAGTAGGCATGCAGGTGCAGCAGGCAGTGAAAAAAGCGAATGGTATGTTAGCTTTCATAGCAAAAGGATTTGAGTACAGGAGCAGGGAGGTTCTACTTCAGTTGTACAGGGTCTTGGTGAGACCACACTGGAGTATTGCGTGCAGTTTTGGTCTCCAAATCTGAGGAAGGACATTATTGCCATAGAGGGAGTGCAGAGAAGGTTCACCAGACTGATTCCTGGGATGTCAGGACTGTCTTATGAAGAAAGACTGGATAGACTCGGTTTATACTCTCTGGAATTTAGGAGATTAAGAGGGGATCTTATAGAAACTTACAAAATTCTTAAGGGGTTGGACAGGCTAGATGCAGGAAGATTGTTCCCGATGTTGGGGAGTCCAGGACAAGGGGTCACAGCTTAAGGATAAGGGGGAAATCCTTTAAGACCGAGATAGAAAGACTTTTTTCACACAGAGTGGTGAGTCTCTGGAACTCTCTGCCACAGAGGGTAGTTGAGGCCAGTTCATTGGCTATATTTAAGAGTGAGTTGGATGTGGCCCTTGTGGCTAAGGGGATCAGAGGGTATGGAGAGAAGGCAGGTACGGGATACTGAGTTGGATGATCAGCCATGATCATATTGAATGGCGGTGCAGGCTCGAAGGGCTGAATGGCCTACTCCTGCACCTAATTTCTATGTTTCTATGTCTCTGTTTTCTACAGTATCTGTGCCCCTCTTAATTTTGCAAAGCCTGGCCTGCAATGCTCCAGGAAAACAGACCCAGCCTATCCAATCTCTTTTTATAATTCAAGACCTCCAATCCAGGCAACATAGTTGTGAATCTTTTATGCACCCTGTCTAGCTTGATCATGTCTTTCCTGCATGTTAACCAGAACTGCATGCAATCCCCCAAATGACGCCTGACAAGTTAATATTAAAAGTTAATATTTTGTATCTTTAACATGACTGCTGTAGTAATTGACTCTGCGGATGAAGGTAAGCATACAATATGCCTTTTTTTCAACCTGTCTACTTGTGTCGCTATTTGAGGGACCTCTGTTCTTGTACCCCAAGGTCTCTCTATTCAGCAACACTTTCCGTGGGCCTGCCATTCACTGCATATATCTTGCAGTGGTGTAACTTCCCTACGTGATTCTCTTTGCATTTGTCTGGTTTAAATTCCATCTCCCATTTCCTTGCACACTTTTCCCATTGATCTATATCCTTTTGTGACCTGAGACAAACCACTTCCCTGTCCACTATACCATTTCTTGTTTGTATCCTTGCTGGAGTAGGAATTGCATTTCTGAATCGCCTGTCTGTGATGATAAGTGTCGGATAGAATGCTGATGTGTGGGGAACTGCGTTCGTGTTTGAGATTGTTCTTTCAAGAACCAGAGAAAGAGGACGGATAGAACAATCAGAGGAACAATGACTGTTAAGGTAAAGGGGTAAAAAAGATGTACAACAGCTTCTGCAAATCTCTGAAACAATATTTGTTACTGTTATAATCCATCACGTCCCAGTTTGTTTCTGGGCACATAATTGCCTTTATATTTACAGGGCTGTACAATCTGGTTCTAGAATCTTTCTGTTATTGTCGCAGCAGTGAATAGTGTAACTGTGTTCATCTACTGCTAAGATAATTGAAAATCAATAATTGATAATTGAAATTCAATAACAACAATCATCATATTACAAGCTAATGGGGAGAGATGAGCTTTACCTTTTGAACAGAATAAAATATCCACAAAAAGACAACATTTTACAGATTTTAGAAATGTCCTTCCAATGTGTTTGAATTAGATGAGAATGTGACAGCAGGTTGAGCAGTCATGATACTTAATCAATGATCTGTGAAACGGGTTCATCAAATAACGTCAAGTTCATCAAATAATGTCAGCTCCATCTCTGCTGAAGTTGACAAAAATGAATTCAATCAATTTTTAATTTAATAAAGATCTTGATTTTGGTTAGATGGAAACATTATGCTAACTATGTTGATTATGTGGCATAATGATGTACATTGTTAATTCTGCTGCTGGAAAGGAATTAAAGGCTTAAGATGTTTTCTTTCTGAATGCAGCGAGTGAAATTAGGAAATCTCTGAGATGTTTGCTTTGTGGCTCAGACAATGACTGATGATTGATCCAACATAATGATTGGAATGGTCTGTTGAACTCAGTACATTTTACTACCTCTTCTTTCAGTTCGATCCATATACTCACCGCCCTAGGTGCGGGAAAATCTTGCTCCTCTTTATATCTTTTCCTTCTCACCTTAAATCTATGTCCTCAACATATGTTTCAAACAAGTTCCTTCTCATTTTTTCTAAAACTGTGTAGATAAAAGATGAAACTTGCCAATCTTGCACCATGGGACAACATGTTCCTTCCAGACATTCATCTAGTAAACTTTCTTTGAACTGTTGATGTATTACTATCCCTCTTTGCATAAGGAGACCAATACTGCACATGGTGTTCTGATCTCACCATGTGCAGTATTGGTCTCCTTAAGCAAGGAGGGGTAGTATTGGTAGAATCAACAGACCCTTCTTAAAAGAAGGGTCTCGACCCGTGCTCCTGGGGAACTTTTTGGAAGAAACAGAACCTCCTTACTTTGGCATTTGATTTCCCCAAGCAGTTAAAAATATATAATTTTACAAGTCGACATTGTTATATGCTGTACCTGCACATCACACTTTTGCAAATGTTGGGCACCAGATCTTTCCGTTTATGGCTTTTTGGCCCCTGGGTGATGGTGAGGGAGGAGGTGTGGTGACAGGTGTGGCATTTCGTACAAATACAGGGTAGAGGTCGGGATGGGGAGGGATGAGTGACGTGGAGTCTGGGATTTTGGTTGAAATGTACGAGTCTGTGAATTGTGTCAAATTGAATCATTACTCTTAGTTTTGGGTAATTTATTACCCTTCACTCGTCCCTCCGCATCCCCTGACCCCTACCCTGTATTTTGGGAGGGCCTTGGCTTAAGGATGACATTGGAGTCAAACAGGCTGGGTGTGCCCTTCCTCTGTTTTAATCTAGTTCTATTCTTAAAATTCTGTGATTTATCATGCCACTTAATATTGAACTGCCATGTTGGACAGCAATGAGAACATTATAAAGACAATTGCACTAATTTGTACAATTTAGATCTATTTATACATACCTGTAATTCCAGATTGTTTGATTAACTAATAATATTGCAAGGAACATTAGTCTAAACTTGTGGATTGTTGATGCTATCTGCATCCCCCTCCCCCCCCCTCCCCCAGAACATTATTGAAATACCTTTGTCCAAATGGTAAAATTTGTTGTGGACAACACTACTTTTAGCTGTATGACTTTGTGTCTAATGCAGGTAAGTAGAGGACTTAATCATTTAATAGCAATTCAGTTGCCTTGTTTTCATTTTAAAGTAATAGCTTCTTCATTGTTCTGTCTTCATTGCATTATCTGAAGCTCTATTAAAGAGAGCGATAATAATCAAACTTGGAAGATCTGTAGTAATTGAGGCATTGGCTGAATCATTAAGTCTGCAAAACATATCTCAGGATGAACATATTGCAGGTTTCAATTTTCGCATATATTGCTGTAAGTAGTTTAGTTGCAAAGGGCAATCTGCAATACAATCTGACCAATTCTTTTTAGTTTCTGTGATGTTAAATGTTGCTGTTATCAAAAACTAATTATGGTTCTGCATCAATTCTCTAATTTCCAGACCAATCCATCAGTTTGTCAGACCATAAACAATGGGTTCAGTTGTGCCTTGCTTCTGCTGTGTGGCAAGTGGTTAAGTGAGAACTTTGTGGTTTGAGTAAGATCTATTTGTTCAAACACTTTGTTTAACAATACTATGTTGCAAAAAAAAGGATTGGGTGAGATTCAGTCCCAGGCGAGTAATAAGATGAATTTATTGCGGGAAATGAGTTAGAGTCTTGGTCAATGATGTGTTGTGTTTGAGAGAAGAAATCTTAACATGGCTAAAACAGTTAAATTCCAAGTTCATGGATTACTTAGTATTCATATTTATCCAATGTCGTGCTAATGGGAAAATGTAAATCCAATGCATTGTACTCCAAATCTGACTAATTGTGAAAATGGAGCAGTGACGTTTTAATGTGAAAAGGGCTCTCTGTTTCAGCCATTTCGGTAGTCAATGCTAAATTTTGCTTTTCCATGTGATGAAGTTGTCTTGGCCTGGCTTTAATAGATTGACGTGATGATGCTTTGCTATGATTTCATGTTATTTTTGTGGTTGTGTATTTGGGTATTAAGTTCATTGTTATTGGAGCAGAAATAGGCATATCGGTCCATCGAGTCTACTACGCCATTCAATCATGGCCGATCTATCTCTCCCGCTCAACCCCATTCTCCTGCCTTCTCCCCATAACCCCTGACACCCGTACTATTGGAAAAATCCATCAATTTCTACCTGAAGTCGAAGATGTTGGCAGAATAAGATCCAACCTCTAATGCATTCTCCCTTCCCACCAATCTGCCAAATGCGATCCCTGCAAAACCAACCATTCCCCCCCCTCCCCCCCAGAAGCTAAATATGATATCCCCGATGACTTGCCGTGATCATGTTCAGCACATGTCAAGGATCAGATCAGAGGTGACCTATCTTAGTATTAATTCAGGTGTCATGTTTAACAGTCGTACCACTGAGGGAATAAATTATTTTATTTAAAGAAAATAATTTTTAATTTGTACAAATTAACCAGGTGATAAATGAGTCGGACATCAGTGGATTCTAAACTGCGTGTTATCAATTAATTTGTTGTCGAGCTGGTTTGATGTGTCTTAAATTGTTCCGTTTAAAATGGCCAACTAATATGGTATATTTCAGTTTCTGCCTCTGTCCAATTATAAATGGAAAATTTAGAATGGAGGTTTAAGCCATGTACTAAAGTTTTGAAGGATCTGAGGAGGATTTTTTCCTCACACCTGAATGACCTGGCTCTGAGGGTGGTGGAAGCAACTTAGTCTGTATTCAACTTGTCTTGATGAGCTCTTGAATCGACAAGGCATTGGAGACCATGAGAAAAGTTATGTTAAATCGACTGGTGTGGATGGTTATTTGATGATTGGTGGAGACATGGTGGGGCTTATTTCTGTGCCGTGCAACTGACTACGAGTTCAGTTATCTACTCGTGGTTGACCTCTGAGATTGCAACCATATGCAAGAATGGAATTGTAGATCTTAAAGAATTGTTTTAATCTCACTTTTCAGCTGCTGGGGTGCATAACAATGATATGTGAAAAATGAAAGCTTAATGATAATCAGTCAGGATTGCTGCCATGCATGGTTTGAAGCAATTGCTGTCATGCAAGAGAGCATGACAATGAAAAATATTCTAACTTGTTTCTGATCATGACTGGTCGACTGATGGCAAGGTGAATATATGCAGTGCCTTGAGATCAGAATATGTTTGGACTTGGTTAAGCTACTGATTGTAGTTGAATAGTGTGCTACAGATTAAAAAATGTGATATTCAGTATTCAATGTTACGGTTTATATTAAAAATGTGAGGAGCTTAAACCTCATACTGGATGTGAGGCAGATTTGGGTGAAAAAAGTACAAGATCACCAAGGAATTATGCTTTGAATGGCTAGTGGAGAAACTGCCTCAGTGGAAGCGACCGGGTTAAATTCTTACCTTGAACGCTCCCTTCATTGTGCTTGTATTTAATTTCCCCGTGGCATGGGTTTCCTCTCCAGTTTCTTCCCATGTCCCAAATATGTGTGGGCGGTAGGTTAATTGGCCACCATAAAATGCCAATAGACTGTAATGAGAGGCGGCATCTGAGGGTGTTGATGGGAACATGGGGAGAATATGGTGGAATTAATATAAATGTAGTCTAAATCTGTACTTGGTCACTGTGGACTTGGTGATCCACAGGTCTATATTGTATGGCGCAACAATGTCCTAAATGAAAGCAGTATGTGTTGATAATCTTCCTGGACATGTTACAATTTTAACCTTTAAGTTTTTGTAATTTTTATTTTTCCCTCGTGCTTCTTGTCTGTTAGCATTCAAATCTTCTAAAAGAATTGGTACTTTATTCCTTTCCATTTCTGCTGGAAAATGTCTACTCCTGCTCTGCACCAATGTGAAGGTTCTGTTATGGAAAATTGCCAATGCATTTTATAATGTGTCAGATACAGGCCTATTGATGGCAACATTGGAATGACAGGGAAAAAACATGAATAGACTGAAGCACAATTGCTTGTTTTTTGACATGTATTTGATATTTTTCATTGAACAAAATGCTAATAGATGAAAGCTTGGCACGGGACTGCTTGCTCGATTATTGAAGGAGGGTATGTGAGATTATGAACAAGAAAGCATACCTCTAAGAAAGGGATCTAACGATGATATTTTATTTTCTTTATTTTTGTCTTTAAGAAAATCCAGCAACTATCTGAAGGAGGTGGTTCAGGTGGTATGTTTGGACATGGTTTGAAGCAGCTTTTCCATCATCGAAAGCGGTCTCGGGAGCGTGATCAGAGTATGCAGGATTCATCTCAACTCCATCATCCTTATGGCCACTCCGATCATGACTCTGCAGATGAAAAGGAACGATCTCCTGAAATGCATCGCGTGTCCTATGCTGTGTCCCTCCATGATCTTCCTGCTCGTCCCACAGCCTTCAACAGAGTGTTACAGCAGATCCGGGCTCGACCATCCATCAAGAGAGGAGCTAGTCTCCACAGCAGCAGCAGGAGAACAAAAAGTGGATCCAGTGAAGCCCAGAAAGGAAGCCCTCATCTTGTGCGTAAAGCACCTCAGGACAGTTCACTGACTGCAATCTTACAACAGCATCAGTACAGACCCAGATCATCATCCACTACGGACACCTCAATTACTGCCGGAGAAATTGGCGTTACACATCCAGCGAGTGAAGAGTCAGAAAGAAACACCGACAAGGTAAAGACCTTCCTTGGATTTCAATGTTACAAAATGCATCTTTAGGCTTTGGGGAGTGGGACAAATTGATAGTGTTGCCCTACTTATTGTTAAGAATCTATGTTGCCAACGTTCACCTTTGTCTTAAATGGCTACAATCAACAGAGTTTAGTTCATGGAGTAAAGAATAACTGGAATAAAATTAACTAATAGGAAAATGTTACAAGAGTTCCCAAGGAAGTAAATTTTAATCATTTGTATTATGCATAATTAAAATTAATTTGTACTTCACAGTAAAAATTTCTGTTCAGAGCTTTTGCAGAAAACAAATCAAAGTTAATATTTTATGTTGGTGATTTATAGCTATTATGATTGCTATACTGCATTTCCCCTTAGCTTTATAGTATCAATTATTTTATTTTATTTCTGAGTTTGAAATGCTTGGGTCCCTACAGTTCCTCGGGTTTTAGACCTTTGATACTCGCTTTTCATTTTCTGTCTGTTCCATAACGGCCTGCAGTGGTGGAATAACTGCAGTGGACAAAGTAGTTCAATTGTCAAGGTATCAGATTAGAGTTGATGTGACCTGAGCAAAACATTGTTTGTCAAACTTTTAAAACGGTTGACAATTTATCAAGTTTAATTTCATTTTATCTAAAAGTAAACAAAGAACAGCTTGCATTAATTTTGCGTCGTCGAATTAAACTGTAGGTCCCAAGATGTTTCTGATGAGCATTGCCACACCAACTCTGTCATTGAGATATCAGAACGAGTGAAGGGTAGTTCTGCTTTAAGACGAAGGTTGCATTTCAAAGAAACCTTGTGTTACATAAAATCGCATAACTAAAGTAATTCATTCTGTCAATGACGGATGAAAGGGTTGGAGGCCCGTGTGGTTCGGACTTGCAACAGGCAAGTTATTTTTTCAGCATGATTTTGAATAATAAATAATTGGACCTTGCAACTTATTCTCTCTAGTACCCATCAACTTCTATTTGAAACTTTCTGCCATTTATTGACAGGGGTAATTTATAGCCGCCTTTTATCCTACCAGCACGTTTTGGGATGTGTGAGGAACCCCATGTAATTTTAGACAGAATCGGCATACTCCACTCAGTCAATATGGAACCTTTTAATTCTTGTATTTCAAAAAATTCACTAAACACATTTACTGTGTTATAAAGAACTTGCATTGCTGATTGGTATATTTGCTTAAAGCATAACATTTGAAATACATACTGCAATGATTATTTGATAACTGGCCGTCTTATGGCTTGAAATAACATGGATATCAAATTGGATCACATGGACCACATAAATTAATAAGAAACAAGCATTTGAATCACCATCTCTGCTACTATTTCTGAAGATCAGTTGCCCCTGGCTTAAGAACAATTTTTCCCCTGTGTAGGATTAATTTTCTTTTGTCTGTTTGTTCGTAATCACAGTGATTGTGCGATGATAAAAGTTGCATTACTTTGGGTACTTTTCTAACAATTTAGCTGTCAAAGTTTTAAAACTTAAAAGTGAAATTATGAACAAATTGGAACTGGCTTTGCTAGATGTGTTACCTGACATATATAAGAATGATTCCTAAATCCAGTATGAGTTTTGCAGAATTTATTGCCACAGGGTTCATATTGCTATGTCCTCAGCTTAAACGAAAAAACAGCTTCTTCCAGGTAAAACCTGGTTAGGGTGGGGCAGCATCAAAATAGTCATTGTGTAACAAAGTTGGCAAGCTGCAGGGTGATTGTTGTAGTGTGTTAATTGTAACAAACCATTATAGGAGAAACCTGAATGAAGAGCCTGGGAAATGGAATTATTATTTGTCTTGCTGATAAAAAAGGAATTTGTTGCTTCTGACATCTTGCTATTTAAAATGAACATTTTTCTCGTACAGTATTATTAATTTTAAGGTATGAGTTTAATGCATTCTTACCTGGGTGTGAACACTACAAGAAAAGGAGGATAAATTAAAAATGAAGTTTACTTCTCCGTTTATGTCTATTTTTAGCTTTTACCACTAGAGAAAATGAGATGCCATTCTTATCACTCCTGCACAACTTAATGTGGATCATTTTTGATGTGCTAACAAGAGCTTTGTTATATCCACATACATTCGGTGCACTTTGACAGCATCAGCAGGGACATGCTATGTCAAAGTGTTTAGCATGATGAATGATGCTAATAAATAGGAGAACGTCGGGAAAGTGGGATGGAATGGGTCTGCAAACAGCTTGAATTTGTCCCAATGTTGCTGTATTAAGGGTAGGATGCATGTTTCAATGTTACATGGTACTCTTCATCATCTTCAAATGCTTGCACCAACTGTAAAAGATTTGTAATTGGTATTATCCCAAATAGTATATTTTTGAGGATAATTAGGCAAAGTCATAGATTATATAAATAAACATGGTGAAGTCAAACATCTATCTGTTCTGTAAATTCCACATTCTGTTTTTTTGAAGTTCCATTGACAACATTGTCCATTTAAAAACTAATCCTTTGTTAATGTTATGGGATATTAATTGTTATAATATCGTCATGTAGAATTGATGATGCAATTAATGTTTCAGTGTCATCTGTGTTCTTAAAACTGTCTTTCATGTGGGAAAAAAAATCAAATAGCCAGCTGTTAATCTGCTGAAGGTTTGAATGTTCGAAACTAGAGTAATGGTTTTCTACAGACACAATGAACAGGGGCAGCAGGATGATTGGATTGCTGTCCACTATGCTTGAAAAGGCAACTAAAATTTAGGATCTCCACCATGTCTAGACGTAAGCAGTAACAAAGTGACGTTAAATTGCAGCTTTATCTAATGATACTATGAAATATAGAATTATTTACACAAGGTGAAATAACTATTCTGCAGTTATGTATAATTTCCTAGCAATTTTCCAGAGTGAAAAATAAAAATCCTTGCATTTTGAAAGAAATATATTTCAAGCGCATATTTTATCCAGGAAGCTTTGTATTTTAATAAATTTCTTGTAAACATTGAACATGAATTGCAAATTGCCGCAACAATAGTATTTTTGATATTTAAATTTGGGGTTATCCTGGGTTTCTTAATAAAGGGAATGCTTGGAATTATTCATTTTGTTCCAATTCTGAAATCATCTCCCATTATTGAGAGAAGTTGTATGGCACCTGTCACTGAGAAAAGAGATAAAAGCAAGACTACTGGTTATATGCCTTGGAGCCACCTAACTTGGAAACTAGCGAATTCTGCTGAAAGTTCTTTGATAAAAATGTTTAATCTGTTTCTGTTCCTACAAAAAAAGGGTCTCGACCCAGGAAGTCACCCATTCCTTGTCTTCAGAGATGCCGCCTGTCCCGCTGAGTCACTCCAGCATTTTTTGTCTATCTTCTGTTGCAACAAATGCTGCTTGGTCTCCTTTAAAGCCCTGTCCCCACTTAGGAGACCTAAACAGCAACCTCTGGTGACCTTGCCCGCCACCCAAGGTTTCCGTGAGGTCACCGGAGGGTTTGGTCACTCTCCCTAATGGTCGAAAGTGGTTTCCACGTGGCCGAGGCTTCATCTAGGTTGCTGCTATTTTTTCATCATGATTAAAACTGGCCTCAACTAAAAATAGTTTGTTTAAATCTACAGTTTGCCGTTTTAAAAATCGATAATTTTTTAGTCGCAGGTCTAGTCGAAGCCGGTTTTCCTCATAGTCGAGGAAGGTTTTCAACATATATGGTAGGAGGTTGCAGGTTACCTCGACCTTTTTTTTTTTTTATGGGTGGCGGGCAAAGTCACCAGAGGTTGCTGTTTAGGTCTCCTAAGTGGGACAGGGGTTTAAGTATTTTCAGCTTTTTCTGTATTCGCTTCTGCTATATTTTGCTTGTTGAAAAAACTTGATTGCTGTTCCAGTTCATGTGAGCTCAGTATGCATTGGGTTGTCCTCTTCTTTTGAAGGGATTAGTAGTGGCTATTTTTAGGGCAAATAATAGGCTGGGTCCAAAATAGAAATTGTTCCACCAGTAAGGGCATGCATTCGACCTGAGCTTCCCGCTTCTGACTACGATCGATAAACTAGATGTGAAGTGTATAGAATCTTTTTAAATCTTAAAACATATATCAGCAAGTTGAGACATTTTAATGCAGATGATTACATTTCTCTCTGTCTGTGCTGTAAATGGTCATCATAAGTTCCTAAGTTCATACGTCATAGGAGCAGAGTTAGGTTATTCGTATCCATCAAGTCTACTCCGCCATTCAATCATGGCTAATCTATCTTTCCCTCTCAACCCTATTCTCCTGTCTTCTTCCCATAACCCCCAACAACCCGTACTAATGTAGAATCTATCTCTACCTTAAAAATATATGTGGCAATGAATTCTACAGATTCACCACCCACTGACTCAAGAAATTCTTCGTTATTTCCCTTCTCAAGGTACGTCCCATTCTAGCAACGAAGTTGCATAGTTAATCTTGCTTTACCAGTGTCCATTGAGGAATGAATGAGACCCAGTTTGGTTCGGATTGATAGACATTTTATATTAATTGTGGTCTATGCTAAAACATCACAATGATTATGTGCCTTTTCCAGAAAAATGTACTGAAGTGTAACTGAAGGAACCAAGCAGTGTGGTCAGATTTTTCCGTTGGTGCTCCAGATAGAAATGATAGAATGTTAATAATGACAGCTGCAGATTGGAGACCATTTTGACTGGCATCTCTTCAATTGTGTGAAGTTAAACCATTGAAGAGGAAACAGGATTTAAATTTAATTATGCAAATCAACTTGGGAAATAAAATAGATAGTTGAAGAGGATGTTGGCTGAATAGGATTTGTAATGGCAGAGTTATTTAGCTAATTTATAATGTCAGCTTTGAGGTTATTAAAATACTGTTCTGACATGACTGAAGTAATAATAAGAATTTTAGTGTTACATACATGGACTGAGATGATTGGGATGAGTGATGTGGAGGTGCAACTGGATGGTCTTCAAGGTGTGTATGAGGGTAAAAGATATGAAAAACACACAAAGTGCTGGAGTAACTTAGCGGGTCCAACATTTTGTTCAATGATAGGTGGATACTGGCAGTGGGTTTTGATTGGCAGATGGGTGGACACAGGCAAGAGGTGAAAAGGAGACCAAAGCTTGGGTCAAAGTAAACATGCAGGTACAGCAGGCAGTGAAGAAAGCGAATGTCATAACAAGAGGAGTTGAGTATAGGAGCAAAGATGTCCTTCTGCAACAAAGTTGTACAGCATCCTAGTGAGACCACACCTGGAGTATACTGTCCAGTTTTGGTCCCCTAATTTGAGGAAGGACATTCTTGCTATTGAGAGAGTGCAGCGTAGGTTTACAAGGGTAATTCCCAGCATGGCGTCACTGTCATATGCTGAGAGAATGGAGCGGCTAGGCTTGTGTACTCTGGAATTTAGAAGGATGAGAGGGAATCTTATTGAAACATATAAGATTATTAAGGGTTTGGACATGCAAGAGGCAGGAAACATGTTCCCGATGTTGGGGGAGTCCAGAACCAGGAGCCACAGTTTAAGAATAAGGGGTAAGCCATTTAGAACGGAGATGAGGAAACACTTTTTCACACAGAGTTGTGAGTGTGGAATTCTCTGCCGCAGAGGGCGGTGGAGGCAAGTTCTCTGAATCCTTTCAAGAGATAACTAGATAGGGCTCTTAAAGATAGTGAAGTCGGGGGATATGGGGAGAAGGCAAGAACTGGGTACTGATTGGGGATGATCAGCCATGATCACATTGAAGGGCTGAATGGCCTACTCCTGCACCTATTGTCTATTGTCTGTGATTTCTGTTACTGCTGCGTCACAATTTCTACCTCCCACATCGATTCCTTTCAGGGTATTTGCTCATCCCTATTTTGCCAATCTATGGCTGGAAGATTTAGATTTCATGCAGCTGTCTCCTCAGCTGCATGAAATTACATCTTTGCAAAATCTTGTGATCATCAATTCAAATTGTATCATTTAGTAACGGTACTATGAAATTCCTTTGGACATTATGAATCCTTTTTGTTCAACTGAAATAAGCTTGGGGAGTTAGTCTGTCTCATGATACATTGACACACTTCTCATAATGGGGGATTGTCTCACACAAGGGAACATAATTGCAAGAGAAGAAGGTGGACATTTAAAGCTAAGGTGCATTAAAATTTCTTGCAGTCTGCAATGAATTTCAATATGTCATGAAAGCTACCCATGAGATGACCAGATAGAGTGAATGCGGTCTTTTTCCCCAAGATGGGAAATCAAGACCCAGAGGGCTTAGTTTGAAGGTGAGAGGGGAAAGATTTAATAGGAACCTGAGGCGCATCATTTTCACTGTTTTGATGGGTAAATACAATGAGCTTCCAGATGAAGTTGAGGCAAGTACAATAACATTTAACAGACATGTAGATCGGTAGAACATGTTTAGAGGGATATGAACCAGGTGTAGCTTGGATTTGGCATCTTGGTCAGCGTGGGAGATTTGGATCAGCGAGCATGTTAACATATATCCTATCGTGAGACTGACTGTAACTGCCCAAGCTTATTTCTGTTGCACAAACAGGCTAGCTGTTTGTTATTGCCAAAACCACTCGGATTCAAAAATCACCTTTAATGTCCAACATAAATTTCATAGTACTGTTACTAAATGATACAAGTTGAACAGATGATCACATTAATTTTGACACTGACTCTACACCTCCATCATGGGACGGCAATGGAGGGAATCAACAGCTTCAAGATCCTTGGCGTGCACATCTCTGAAGAGCTGCCCTGAACCCGACACAGTCATGCAATAGCAAAGAAAGCTTATCAACGCATCTCATTCCTTGGATGTCTGAGGAGAATACTCCATCAAATTTGTGCATGTGTACAGTAGTGTGCCTACTGGTTGTTTGCATCATGGCCTGGTTCAGTAACCCTAACACCCAAAAAGAAAGGAGGCTGCAGAAAGTGGCAGACCTTGCCCAGTCCTTGTCTGCTATTGACCACCCCACTATCAAAGAGCTCTAAGGGAGATCGTAAGCAGCTAATATTATCAAAGGCTCACACCACCCTGTCCACACTCTCTTTCATCTCTCCACTCCCACCAGGGGAATGGTACATGTAACGTTCTCTGTAAGACCCTGTTGAGACTAGCACAATTAATACACGTCCGACATCTTGTGAGTAAGATTTAATCTGCAATCACTGAAACTTCCAGAAGGTCACTTGACCTCAGTCACGAGGCCCAGGTACATTTGCCAGCTTCTGCTTTTGGCCTCAAGGGGCAATGGCATTTACATTATATATGACATTGCATATACATCACAAATTCTGTTCTGATACATTCAATGATAGTACATTACAAATACCTCACAGTACAGAAGTGTGGGAACCATTACCCCACAGGCTCAAGAACAGCTTCTTTCCATCAACCATCAGGCTCTCGACCACACGGCACAACTTTACCCACAACCTAACCTCAGCACCAAACTACTATAGACTTTGTATAGCTTGCACTGCGTACTTTGGCTTGCAATGTTATAGTCTAGTTGCCTCGTATTACTGATTGTTTATTGTGTTATTGTTTATATTTCTGTTGTAGCGTGAATGTGCCTGCAAAGCTGCAGCAAGTAAGAATGTCATTGTTTCTTTCCTAGTGTACATGACAATTAAACATTATTGACACCTGGTGGTGGGCAAGTGTTGGATTTTTGTAAAGCTAACTGAGTATTCAAATAGCACCTCATCCCGCATTAATCAGAGTAAAAATGGATAAAACTATACAAAATTCAACTGTCAGATATCTATATATTTTGACATGCCTAACTTTTCTTTGCAGGATTGTTTTACTCTTTTTTAAGTTATTAAAATGAAGCCAATTATTCAGTACGATTAATGTAGTTGGGAATTCACGGTGATAACTGCTGCTAAGAATATTTACAGCCTGACTGGAGAAGCCTAAAGGGAAATATTCAGTATAGCTGGTATTTAAACAAATACCCAGTGATATTCATGGCATCTGGTGTTTAATTGACCAATTCCCAAAACTGGAGATAAATTATTACGGATAAATAAAGGATGCTACTATCTCATTTGTTTAAAAATTATGTAAGCTTGGATAAAGTGTCAGTTTTGTTATTATCAACAAGTAAAATTCTGAAAGGAAGAATTAATGCTTTTTTCAAAGATGGGTACAAGTCAATGCCTGCAAACATATTACATTGATACCCTGAGTTGTGGGACATCTCTATGTAACAAAAAAACGCAGTTGTCGTAATAATGAATGTTAGTTCAAACTAGTTTCCAATTCAAATAAAAGCGGTGTTTAACTTACAGATTGGTCGACATGCCCAATTTTCGGAGTCTGTCCTCAACTTTGCATGGGTAGACTAAACTATTTGTGGAAAGAAAAAAATCTATTTAAGATATAAATGTAGGCTTTAATTTGTAATCTTGTACAGCTAATTATCTGAACAGTTTCTGTAAAGTACTGGGATTATTTTGTTTGTATCCTGACTAACTAAAAATATTCACTAAAATTAAAGGGTGTTTTTTACATTTCCTTGCATGTAATAGGGTATACAGCTATTTTTGATCCACTGAAGATTCAAATATGTTGCTGATAATTTGCAATTTGTCCTATTGCTAAATATAATGTTCAGCTCAGAAATAAATGTGGGTGGGGTTCTAATTATCGCACTGATGTCTTCTGTAACTTGTGTTAAAAATCTTACTGCGGATTTTTATTTGTTTTCGACTAAATTTTACAGTTGTCACAATCTTGGCAAAGATGTTTGAAATGTCAGAAATAATCAACATTTTATTAAAATATTCCAGACCACCTATGCTCAGCCTGCTTGGTTGACTAGAATCTTCTGGTCACCTGCCATCCTGCTTCCACCCTGACTTTTCTGTCTGAGGCCACTCTCACTAACAGTGAACCCCAATGTTTATTTGTGAAACACCATTTTATCCTCTTTATGGGCATATTGAAGTCTACAGCTTGATTAATGTTAGTCTTCCTTTGTATGAGAACTGGATAGTTTTTTGCCTTTAGCATTTTGTCTATCTCATCTGGCCTGCTGGGCATATCCGACAGCCTTAGTTCACAACATGATTCATAAAGCCCAATTTTGATATGAACTGCCCGTTAACTGCTGCATTGGCCTTCCTGGCATGACCTATGAGAGAAATCCTTCTTCCTTCCATCCATCCCTTACTTCTTTGCATAACTTTTTTCTTTCCTAGTTTTGATGAAGGATCTACAATTTGAAACATGAGCTACTTTTTCCATAGGTGTTATCTCACCTGCAGAGAGTTTCCAACCTTTTTGGTTTATTTTGTTATTTAATCTTTTGTTTTTTCGTTGTTAATGACTGTAACATGTGCAATCCGAGTTATCAGCATAATCAGTTTGAAAACAGTGAAAAGTTTGAAAATTAATTAATATTGGCATCTTTAAAGAAAGGCAATTTTCTTTTCTATCAAGGACATTATGGTCTACTGCACTATTGTTTATTGGGCTACTGATTGGGGATGATCAGCCATGATCACATTGAATGGTGGTGCTGGCATGAAGGGCCGAATGGCCTACTCCTGCACCTATTGTCTATTGTTTATCATAAATACACGAATGCTGCTTGAGTTACCATCAGCTGTAAAATGGTATTGGCATTGGTACAGAGAAAAGCTTTTATTTAACTGCTTTCAGATAATACTATACATAAATACAATTTTACTTCGGAGTCACGTGAGTGACTACGTGAAGAAGCCCCGCCAGGCGTATGTGCATCATTACGTCGGCGCATGTCGCACTGAACGGAGCTGGAGAGCGCAGCTCCACCAGTGGGTAAGTAAGAAACCTCGCAGGTAAGTTCTTTTAAACTTCCAGCGAGATTTAAGCTCCGTTTGGCTGGCTTGTGAGTCAGCAGGAGCCTGTTCAGCGGGGGGAGCAAGCATGGGCCACGCAGTATTGTGGTCCCATCGCAGCGATCGGCAAAATAGATAAGTGCGGGTGCCGGTTCTGATACCGGTGGCCGTTATTCCGTAGGTAATTCCCTCCAGCTGCTCTAAAGTTGTTCGGGCTGAGGCCACAACGATAGGTAAGCATACAAGGTCTGCTCTGTGTATGTGTTACCAGATGCAGTTCCTTAGTTGATGTGTATGATATATGCATTATTAAACTTTCACCCCTGCTCTGAGAGAACAAGCAGGTAAATACAAAGGTTGATTCTGGGGCTAGCAGAGGCAGAGAGATGGGTATTATACCCAATACAGCCACATCAACCCTTATATTGGGAGAACTGTAAAACAGAGTAATATAAATATTCTGCAAATACAATGTGCCTGGCAGAATTCTAAACGTGAACATATATGATTATGCACAAATACACAAGGGAATGTAAATAAAGTTACTCCTCCAACTGGGGGAGACTAATAATGGAGAAAATGCTCTACACTTACTCAGTCAAGGGTCCAAAGACCCAAAGATTCTCAGGCAGCCTCCAAAGGAGTTCCATAAACTATGTTTGGTGCCTGTAATTTAAAAAAAAAAAAAAAATTAATAAATAAATAAATAAAATTGAAATCCGGCTCTCCAGTGCCTTCTTAGGTCTGGATGAGGTCTCCCTAGAGCAAGACTAAAATGCTCTAAACTTTAATCAGTCAAGGGTCCAAAGACCCAGAGATTCCCAGGCAGGCTCCGAAGGAGTTTCCATACACTGAGTATGGTGCCTAGTAAGGAATTTTTTTTAATTTTTTTTTTTTTTTAAATGGGAATCTGACTCTCCATTGCCTTGTTTAGGTCTGGATGAGGTCTCCTAGAGCAAGACTCGGTAGTATCAGGGCAGGAGGAGACTGACCCTGAAGCTGGTGTCCCTACTTATGTGTATACACCAGAGCACAAGAGCCACGCTCCGGGTGTTCCCGATGTAGCATCAAGTTTGCTATATCGGTATGGACTGGTGAGGCTATGGATGAGACCTGGCTGCCAACACTATTTGGTTTCTCACCTGCTCCAAGAAACTGTTATGACTGAAGCAGTGTATATTAACACCTGTCTATTTTGCCTCGCTCAGGGTGCCAACAGTAAACTCAGTAATTTGGGCACCCATGAGTGTTATGATGTGAGGGCAGGAAATGTGTTTCCAGCATGTCCTCTAGCTGATATTCAGTTGGTATCACTGCATTTGGGGAAAACATACAATGGTCGATAAATGACCAAAAACGTATAAGACAGGCTTGCGTTACTCTGCAGTGCCTATTCAAACCTAATTGTATGATGAAAATTGCCATTTGGCCAACATTATACCCAGAAATGCAGGACTATGTAGGACAAACAATAACCAGATTAATTATTGGTGAAAATTTGCCAAAACAATTCTGGTTCAATTACGGAGGTAGAGTAATTTCATTCCATCACACATAGAATTCTGGGGTACAACCTCTGGTTGGGTGTAAGATCACAATTATTTTATAATGAATGATGCTGCATAATATTGATCGGTTTGATGTTTGCTCCAGAAACTCGTCAGGTATAAAATATATCCCAGACAAGAAGATGGGGGTTGCAGAATCATTCTGGACCTCACAAACTTAACTCATATGTTCAGTATAGGCATTTAATAAAATACATCTTCAACACTGTAATGCAGTTGTTATCACAAGGCTGCTATATGGTTACGATAGACGTAAAATAAAAAAATAAAAAAAACCTTATTATTCAGTACCAGTGCATCATTATCGCAGGTACTTTAAGTAAATTTGATGAGTCTGAGACAATTTAAAGAATTACTTAATGGGTTAACTTCAGCACTCAGGCAGTTCACATAATTATTGAAACCAGCACTGGTGTTACTGAGGGCTCAGAATCACATTGTAATGGCTTATCTAGAGGATATGTTAATTGTAAATGCCACTCAGGAGACAGCTGAAGAACTGGTTCAGCAATCATAAGCCTATTGAACGGCTAGGGCTCTGCCCATCCAACAACATTTAAGCTACAGCCATCCCAAACAATTGATTATTTGGGGTTTGTCATTAATTCAGTAATGATATGTCAGTAACTTGTTAACAGATAAGGTTGGGAATATTACAAATGTCTGTACTTGTCTCGCTGAGAGACCTTATCCCTCCACAGAGATGCCAAGTGTCCCGGATTCGCCGTATTTTATCCCGGCGAAATAAACTTTTTACGGTGTTCCGGCAGCCAAACATGCTGTTACGGAACACCGCCGCGCCGGTGTTCCTCCCGTGGTGAACGCCGGCGCCATGTGTCCCCGGTTTGCCAGCCCGCGCGATCAGCGGCACTTTGCCGGGACCTAGTGTCCGCGCCTGCGCAGTGGGGGAGGGTTGCCGGGCCCCATGTGCCGCGCGTGCGCAGTTGGGGGAGGGTTGCCGGGCCCCAGTGGCCGCGCGGCGCAGTGGGGGAGGGTTTGCCGGGCCTGGCGCCATTTCGAGCCACGCCACGCCCGGCCCAGAGCCCGGGCGGCGCCGGCCCGTGCGATCAGCGGCACTTTCTTGCCGCCAGCCGGCCGCTTCGCGGCAGCCCCATCACCGGGCGGGGTGGCCCCCCCACCCCCAACCCATTGCGCAGGCGCAGACCCGCCGGCAACCTTGCCAAGTGCGCATGTGCCGCACCCGCCCGCCGGCAGCCCGCTGATCTGCACCAGTGCGCAGGCGCATAGCCGCCGGCAACAACCCCAGGTGAGTACGGAGAGAAATGCATTTAACCCCATTTGTTACGGACAAATGGGTTAAATGTTACTGTGAACTAAATTTAGGGTTGGCATCTCTGCCTCCATCCAAGAAGTAGCTACGGGTATTGGTAAATGGTAGCAGCATTCCTGCTGTTGAGTTTGGACCTCTGCATTATCAAAGTCTGCTGACAGCCAGAGGACAAGCACTTAAAATAAAAAAGTAAAAATAAATAAATTTAAATGTATATAAATAAATAAATAGAGATAAAATAAAAAGCGTGCAGGTATTGATAGGTCCATGCAGTTACCAACTAAAGCTTTAGCTGAATTGCAATGGTGGATTCTCAATGTTGCACAAGCTACCAGAATATATTTTGGTCAGCAACCTTCAGTGGTATTACAAACTGATGGGAGTGCTCTCGGATGGGAAGGTAAGGACAGCGCCACCAGTTGAGGTGGTGATGGACTGTCCAAGACGATTAATTCTCCTAACACATGGTATAAATTATTTGGAGTTATTGGGCGTTTTATGCATTGATAGATTATTGTTCTACAATGAATGACTTACATGTTCAATTACAAGTAGACAATGCTACAGCTGTGGGAGAGACAATATGGTGGCAGATAACAGATCAAGGAAGTTCAATAACAATAGAGAATGGATGGTAAATCCAGAAGTTCAAAAAGATTGTCAGTCGGTATGGGTACCAAATATTGATCTGTTTACGTCCAGATTAAATCTCCAGTGCCTAAATATGTCATAGGAGCCAGGCCCAGGAGCAGTATCGGTGGATGCATTCTCGCTACATTGGGGAAGTATAATCTTCTATGTTTCCCCATTTTGCCTGGTCACCAAAATAAAGCAAGACTCCACCGCAGGCGTTTGGTGGTTCCAAACTGGTCTACATGACCATTGTTCCCATTGGTGCTCAGAATGATGACTCAGCCATTCATGACAATCCCCAGCTGCAGTAATTGTTGGTACATCCAGTACAGGAGAAGTCATCCATTACATGATCGTATTAATTGTTAATCTGCAGGTTCTGATGGACTGTCGGATAGGACAATGGATGAATCAAATACACAGGACTAGATGTTAAGAAGTCCCTTGTGCCAGTAGGTGGGGAGCATTTCACGACATTCATTGATTGCTGAGAGTGGTCGACGCTCGACGTCGGGGGGGGTGGGGGGTACGTATACCTATATCTTGGCCTGGGTAACCTTCAGGACAGTTGGGCACAGGACACATCATCAGTAGTGTACCCTTGCATCACTGGGTGTTTCGGCCTTTTAACACTATACACCCTCCACAAGGGCGGCCCGCTGCAGGATGATCAGCCCTCAGCGCGTGTCCCGTGTCAAACTGCCTCAAAGATTCACCATAATGTATTTGGGACCCAGCATGGATCTTTCCGCTTGAGCCAAATCCAACAGCTGCTTCTTTCAGCCGCATCTGAGAGTGATCTTATGGTCTTCCGCAGAGCCTGACCTTGGATTCCAAGCTCCTTCAGCAGTCTGATGGTAGACGACGCAACAAATCCTCTGCATCCCACTTCAACTGGATAAACGTTGATGTTCCAGCCACGCTGCGTTGCCTCTGCTGCAAGCTCTGTGTAGTGCAGCTTCTTACGCTCATAGGCCTCCACAACAGAGTTCTCCCATGGAACTGTGAGCTCTATGATGTAAGCAGTCTTCTGTGAAAGGGACCAGAACACCAAATCTGGCCTGAGGTTGGTTGAAGCAATTTCAGGTGGAAAGATTAGTTGTCGGCCGATGTCCGCCAGCATCCTCCAGTTACGGGCCCTGCATAGGTTTCCTTCTTCTGATTTAGTGGAAGGATGTTTAGGTGTTTTCTGTCCCTCTCGGACAAAGGTTGTCGCCCTTAAGTAGGAGGGGTTGCTTGCTCTCGGAGGCAAGGAGCTGGTCGCACATAGCCTGTTCTCAAGGGCTGTTGCCAGGCTTTTTAATACCTGATTATGCCGCCACGTGAATCTCCCTTGCGTGAGGCTGGTCTTGCAGCCTACCATGATGTGTTTGAGGGTCGCTGGAGTTGGGCAGAGGGCACAGGTTGGATCCTCGCCGTACCACTGATGGAGGTTCTTTGGTGATGGAAGGACGTCGTATTTCGCTCTGATGATGAAGCTGATCTTGCTTGATTCCATTTCCCATAGTTCTTTCCAGCTGATCTTCCTCCGCTCCACACCTTCCCACTGCATCCATTGCCCCTGTTTGGCAAGAGAGACCGCCTTTGCACTTCTTGCGGCCTCCTCCTGTCGCCGCACCTCCTCAACCACCAATTCCTCCGCTCTGATGTTGTGGCCTTTCGCCAAGTTGGTTTTACCTGTCGTAAGGCCAAAGCCGCCTCTTCCCTGCTGCACTTGCCCCACGACGTCTTTGTGCCTCAGGGCTGATGAAGCTTGCTGTACTGCATCAGATGGTGTCCACATCCGGCCCGTTACTAGGGGCGGCGCAACAGCACTGATGGTCTTGCCTCTAGAGTCCCTCAGTGTCATCTGGAGTCTTACTTTGGAACACTTGTATTCCTCTGTTAGACTAGTGAGAGGTAGTTCCAGGACCCCTTTGTCATAGAGGCCGATGTTAGTTAGACATCGTGGAACACCGAGCCATTTCTTCGCGTATGAAGTTATGGTTCGCTCCATCTTCTCCACAGTTGTTATTGGAGCTTCATAAACGGTCAGTGGCCACATTGTCCGAGGAAGGAGTCCAAACTGTAGGCACCAGAGCTTCAGTTTCCCAGGCAGTAGGACGATCTCCAGACCGTTGACAATTTCTTGCCTTAGTTGTTGCACCTGCTCTTTGTCCTTGAGACTTGCGTTGTACCATCTGCCCAGGCTTAGTTCGTTCACCGCCCACTACCCATTTTGAGGCCCTGATGATGACTTCCATGGCCATTGTAAAGGCCAAGGGTGAGACTGTGCAGCCTGCCATGATGCCTACTTCCAAGCGCTGCCATGTTGTACTGAATTCAGCTGTTTGTTACCAGATAGGTGGATAGCCTTTGATACAATGCTGAAAAAGATTTTTCCCTCGACGTTGAGCAGACATATTGGCCGGAATTGGCTGATGTCTGATGCATCCTTTTCTTTAGGTATTATAACTGCAGCTTGGAGAGATAGCACTAAGAAACAATATATGTCTCATATAAGGAAATGGGAAATCTTTTGTATACAGTCAGATATATTTGATCATACTGCAAACATATCGGATGTATTGGAGTTCCTTGCTATGTTGCACCTGAGATATAGTGCCATTAATAGTGCTCGGAGTACTTGGTCCTCCTATTTAGGACAAATTCAGAATGACAATCTATCGGGTTCATCCGTTAATATCCCGATTTATGAGAGGAATTTTAATAAAATCCTACCAAACCCAGATATACAGAAATCTGGGATGTCAGTATAATTCTCACATTGCTTTGGCAGTGGGCTCCAATTACGTCACTGTCTTTTCAGAACTTAATATTTAAAGTGGTTATGCTCATGTCATTAGTATCAGCACAATGAATACAAACATTACAAATGTTGCGCTTAGATTGTATGCAGTTGTCTGTAAATGAAATTATGTTTTATGTCTATGATCTAAGCAAGCAAAGCAAGCCAGGGAAGGCTGGAACCAAGGTAATCTTTAAAGCATACCCTGTCGACCAAACATTGTGTGTGGCAAGCATCTGACTCAATATATTAAAGTAACTAAGAGTCTCCGAGATTGTGAGACACCAATGCTCATTACCCACAAAAATGTAAAAAATGTAAAAAAAAGTGACAGTACAAACTATTCTAGATGGTTAAAACAGGTTCTGTATTTAGTTGGAGTTCACACTCATGTGTTAAATCTCAACTCCACAAGGGCGGCATCAATGTCTGCGGCGAAGGCGCAGGACATGCCGCTCGACCAAATTCTAGAGGCCGTAGGATGGTGTAAAGAAGTAACTTTCTATATTCATGATAAACCTGTTGTCACAGTGCCAGGGTTTGCATATGCTATGTTGTGTTCTGTTTAAATTGCTTGCTTTGTTTCATATCATTGTTTCATGTCATTATTGTTATTTTTCTCTGGGATAGAGGGGTTATTACTTTCATTGTTATTATTATTAACATAGTTATTGAATAATTCAAGCAAAGTTCAATAATATTATTTACTTACTACTGTGTCAACTGAAGCAGTGTGTCGTATGGAATGAATCTACAGCATGAAAAACACAGAGCTTCAAAATCTTCACGTAGTCACGCACGTGACTCCGAAGTAAAATAGTAAGATTAAACTAGAACTTACCTGTTCGAAGTTTGATCTTTATTTTATGAGGAGTTACGATGAGGGATTACGTGCCCTCCGCTCCCGACCCTCATAATCTAAACGATCATCTGGTAGTTCTAGTCTTTTGTAAGCCTTACTATCTTACTTTGGCTGCTTTGAAGTATGACGCGCATGCGCCTGGCGGGGCTTCTTCACGCAATCCCTCATCGTAACTCCTCACAAAATAAAGATCAAACTTTGAACAGGCAAGTTCTCGTTTAATCTTACTATCAAACCATACACAAGTTCAACAAGTAAAGCAAAGAGAAAAATACGAGAATCAGAATATAGGGTTCCAACTTTATACTGTTGCATTTCTTAACAAAAAAGTCAAATGTTTGCAATGAGATGGGTTGGAAGATTTGGGCTATACCCTAGTTTATGGGAGGACCATTCAGAAGTCTGGTAACCATGGGGAAGAAGTTATTCCTGAGTCTGGTGTTGTGCTTTTAATCATTTGTGTCTTCTGCAATAAGGGATTGGGGAGAAGAGGGAATGACTGGTGGAAAAGGTCCTTGATTATGATCTCTGCTTTCCCAAGACAATGTGAAGTGTAGATGGCATCAATGGTGGGATTCTGGCCTGCATCATTGACTGGGCTACATCTACAATTCTCTGCAATCTCTTGCAGTCTTGGGCAGAGCTGTTGCCAAACCAAGCTGTGATGCAACGCAAGAGTGTGCGTTCTAGGATGCATCTGTGGAGGTTTGTAAGAGTCACTGACGACATGCTGAATTTCTGCAGTCTTTTCAGGAAGTTAAGGCATTGGTAAGAGTCTTTGGAGAAATGCCAACAGTTAGATATACTGATATACAATGGGAAAAGAGATTTAAAAGGAGAATGATTTATATTGGATGATAATCTATCATCCAATACAATCACTCCCTTTTTAAATCACTATTCATACCAGCAAGCAAAGAATCACCATGCTTCGTGCTGCCTTCCAAATGGCTTTTTTGATGAAAATATTGCTGTTTGTATTGTATAATCATTCAGGTGTGGTAATAAACAGTTGATTTGAGGGACAAAAACCCATTCTGGTTTCTTGTTGAGGTAGACATCGGGCATAGATATAGAAAAGAGGTGCAGGAGTAGGCCATTTGGCCATTCAATATCATGGCTAATCATCCAGAATCAGAATCCTGTCCCTGCTTTCTCCCCATATCCCTTGATTCCGTTAGCCCCAAGAGCAAAATCCAACTCTCTCTTGAATATATCAGATTGATTGCTATCGAGTGGTGCAACAGTGATGACCAAAGATCAAGTCTAGCTCATCGATGAAACTGCACTATTGTGCAGCACAATTATCCAATTGTTCCCTTCGAAGTTACAAATGGGAAAAATATCCACATAAATATAGTTCCTTGTCAGAAACTGATTACCAGCGCCTTGTCAGAAACTGCTTGTGGTGGTGTGTGGTGATGACGGTAAAAGGAGAATTAGGGTGTGATATAGGAGGAAAGAAAAAAGCGTAAAGGAAGTTTAAGGTGTTAACCATGTTCAGCCATGTGAGAGGCTGATGTACTTGTATAAGTATTAGCTTAAAATTGTTACCGAAAATAAAGTTTTAGACAAGCAGCGTCACAGTTTAAAATGAAGAATCTAATGTCAATTTAGCTGGTGAGAAGGAAGAGGGCTGTTTGCTGATCCTTGTTGATAAGATGAAAAGCCCAGATGCTGAAAATAAATGCAGCATCTTGCAAGACGCTGTAAGTAGTGTAATGTGAAAACGCCTATGTTTGCCATGTTTTAGACTGCAAGTCATGTTTAAGTTAAATTTTGAAAGATTTTTGAAAGCTAACAGACAATTTATGAAAAGTGATATTATGGATCATCTTAAAGATCCGTTTGCTGAGATGATAAATACGTATTAAGTCTTTATATGTTCAAGTTTCTTTAAACTGTGCAGAGACCATTAATTTAGATTGTCTGTAAATTAAAATAAGTAACATCACATGCTGTTATTTCATTTCGTAGTGGACTAAGGGATCTAATTTATTGAAAGTTTGTAGCCCATTTTGGTAACGTGTGTTTCAGAGTATGAAGGATCTCCTTATGTTTAGTTTAGAGATACAGCGCAGAAACACCAAGTCTGCGCCGACCAACGATCCCCGCACATTAACCAGGGCTGCCAACATTGGGTGAGAGTTGGGAGTGAGAAATTGCGAGACCAAGCCTGAGGGAGTGTAGCGACCGGGGGGAGGGGGTGGGGGGGAGGGGTGGGAGGAGGGTGTCCCCCTTCCCATTGGTACTGAACTTTTGCATATTTTAGCTTGAAATTGTGTAATGTGGTGCATACTGTAGCGAGTCTTTTAACTTACACTTGAATACAATATACATGCTTTAAATTGGATTAGCTATGAATAAGGTTAGAGTAAATTACATTCCTAATTACATTCTACAGTAGAGCCCAGGCACTGATCCATACGTGCAGCACATGAATGATCTTAGTGTATTCATGTATGGAAATCAGATTATAATCAAACACTTGGCCCATGCTGGCCAACCTGGGTCTCACTGCATACCTGGTACTACTCCTGGCCCTAACTCCAGTTGCATACCTTCTCTCATTCCTGTCCCTGAGTCCAGCCCTACACCTGGCCCCTTATTCTATCCTGATCATGGCTGCTTACTTGCTTAGGTTCCCAGTGCTGAACACACCTCTGGTCCCAGCTTTGACTACACACCTAGTACTATTCCAGACCTTGACTCTGGATGCACACTTGGCCTTGCTCCTAGCCCCTTTGCACTGACAATATATCTGGCCCACACATAAAGCCCCATATTCTGACCCCCTGGACTTAACCTATTACGTTCAAGTCCACAGGTGCTTAGCTAATGCAGTAATCCTTTATGGGGCACTTCACAGACCAAATTATGGATAACAAAATTTGTTACATTCATTGACTTCCTTGTTATCTACATGCCAGTCACTTTGTCAAATAAATCATCAATTGGTTGAACACAATTCCCATCCATAAAATTATACTCACTCAGTTGTATAAGTATTCTGATACCATTTCTTTCATTTTCGTAACAAACTGTCATGAAGTTATCAGGCTAATTACAAATCAATAACATTAGCCAACTCCGAAAGATGAAGCGCTGAGCATTGGGATCCAACATCGTGGACAACTGGCCTCAGTTCCCTGCTCACATCTGGCAGTGTTCTCCATCTGAACCAGGGTCCACGGAGCGTTTTTGAAAGTGGGGAGGCT
Organism: Okamejei kenojei; assembly: GCA_035221665.1. NCBI lineage: Eukaryota > Metazoa > Chordata > Chondrichthyes > Rajiformes > Rajidae > Okamejei > Okamejei kenojei. The sequence goes on from CM069154.1 coordinate 9,048,993, forward strand.
GAGCGATCACTGATCACTGGCCTTGGGGGTACCCAGTGAGGGAGTGGAGCAACCGAGTGGGGAGAGGGTGTGGAAGAAGGGTGTCCCCCCTCCCAGGGTAGGAACTTTTTGAAATTTGATGTATTAAAATCATGTTTTAGTGCCTTGTAGAAGTATGATTTCAATGTTTTTTGTATGAAGTATTTTTAAGAGGTAACTTTTTAAGGGGTAACTTTATCCACACAAAGGGTGGTGGGTGTTTGGAACAAGCTGCCAGAGGAGGCAGTTGAGGCAGGGACCAATCCAACATTTAAGAAACAGTTAGACTGATACATGGATAGGACAGGTTTGGAGGTATGGACCAAAAGCAGGTAGCGTAGCTGGGACATGTTGGCGGATGTGGGCAAGTTGCGCTGAAGGGCCTGTTTTCACACTGTATCACTCTATGACCACATTATACCTCCACCATGCAAGAATGCTTCAAAATCAAGTGATTGAGTTTTATTGCCATATACTCGAGCATAGAAACATAGAAAATAAGTGCAGGAATAGGCCATCGGCCCTTCGAGCCAGCACTGCTAATTCAATATGATCATGGCTATTCATCTAGAATCAGTACCTCTTTCCTGTTTTTTCCCCATATCCCTTGATTTTGTGAACTAAATGTAACTCTCTCTTGAAAACATCCAGTGAATTGGCCTGCACTGCCTTCTGTGGCAGAGAATTCCACAGATTCACAACTCTCTGTGTGAAGAATGTTTGTCCTCATCTCAGTCCTAACTGCCCCCCCCCCCCCCTTTTATTCTTAAACTGTGACCCCTGGTTCTGAACTCCCCCAACATCGGGAACATTTTTCCAGCAGTTACAGTAAGTGAAAATCTAGCAGGCAAGTAGGATGCTTTCTCCAACCACCCCCATTTGAAGTCCACTATCTTCCACCGTTTCTACCCAATGCCTGGTACTTACTTCCAGCAGCCACTGGTTGTCTTCCAGGATGCACCGAGCCGCAGCCTGATCCATGCCGGTCACCTGGGTGAATTTGGCACAGAGACTCTCACGGCAGCGGCACAACGCTTCCGACGCCTTGCATTGAGGCTGCTCCATGGCATGAGCTGCAGTGAGCGACTCGCCAGCCCGGCAAACACTCGTTAGTCCCGCTCCCCGTCTGCATCTGTCCCTGTCGCTGCTTCTGCTTCCATGGCCCATGCAGTTGATATGAGTTTAGAAATGTTTCGTTGATCACAGAATTTCTCACGACAGAGCGTGAAAAATTTGTGATCAGCATGAGAATTTGGCGAAATGTGTGATTCTCACGCACAGGCATGGAGGGAGCAGAAAAAACGCCCCCCCCCCTCTCTCCCCCCTCTCTCTCCCCCCTGCTCTCCCCCTCTCTCCTCCCCCTTCCCTCTTCTCTCCCCCACCTCCTCCCCCCCCTCTCTCTCTCCTCCCCTCCTCCCTCCCCCCTCTCTCTCCCCCTCCTCTCCTCCCCCCTCCTCACCTCTCTCCTCTCCCCCCTCTCTCTCCCCCCCCTCTCCTCCCCATCCCCCCCTCTCCTCCCCCCTCTCTCCCCACCTCTCCCCCTCTCCTCCCTCTCCTCTCTCCCCTCTCCCCCCCCACTCCTCCTCCCCCCCTCTCTCTCCCCCCCCTCTCCCCTCCCCCTCTCCTCTCCCCTCACCCTCTCTCCCCCCTCTTTCCCTCCCCCTCTCTCACTCCTCCCCCCCCTCTCTCCCCCCCCTCTCTCCTCCCCCCCTCTCCTCCCCCCCTCCTCCCCCCCCTCTCCTCCCCCCCCCCTCTCTCCTCCCCCTCCTCTCCCTCCCTCTCCTCCCCCCCCTCTCCCTCCCCCTCTCTCCCCCCCCCTCTCCTCGCTCCCCCCCCCTCTCCTCCCCCCCCTCATACTCCTCCCCCCCCCCCTCCTCCCCCCCTCCTCCCCCCCCCTCCTCTCCCCCACCCCTCCTCCCCCCCCTCTCCTCCCCCCTCTCCTCCCCCCCTCTCCCCCCTCTCCTCCCCCCCCCTCCTCCCCCCTCTCCTCCCCCCTCTCCTCCCCCCTCTCCTCCCCCCTCCATCCCCCCTCTCCTCCCCCCCCTCTCCTCCCCCCTCTCCTCCCCCCCTCTCCTCCCCCCCTCTCCTCCCCCCCTCCTCCCCCTCTTCCCCCCCTCTCCTCCCCCCTCTCCTCCCCCCCCCTCCTCCCCCCTCTCCTCCCCCCTATCCTCCCTCCCTCCCCCCCCTCTCCCCCCCTCTCCTCCCCCTTCCTCCCCTCCTCCCCTCTCCTCCCCCCCACTCCTCCCCCCTCTCCTCCCCCCCCCCTCCCCCCCCTCCTCCCCCCCTCTCCTCCCCCCTCTCCTCCCCCCTCTCCTCCCCCCTCTCCTCCCCCCCCGCCCCCCTCTCCTCCCCCCTCTCCTCCCCCCTCCTCCCCCCCTCTCCTCCCCCCGTCTCCTCCCCCTCTCCTCCCCCCTCTCCTCTCCCCCCTCTCCTCCCCCCCTCTCCTCCCCCCCTCTCCTCCCCCCTCTCCTCCCCCCCTCTCCTCCCCCTCTCCTCCCCCCTCTCCTCCCCCCCTCCTACCCCCCTCCCCCCCCTCCCTCTCCTCCCCCCTCTCCTCCCCCCTCTCCTCCCCCCCTCTCCTCCCCCCTCTCCTCCCCCCCTCTCCTCCCCCCCTCCCTCCCCCCCTCTCCCCCCTCCCCCCTCTCCCCCCCCCTCTCCTCCCCTCCCCCCCTCTCCTCCCCCCCTCTCCTCCCCCCCTCTCCTCCCCCCCTCTCCCACCCCCCTCTCCTCCCCCCTCCCTCCCTCCCCCCCTCTCCTCCCCCCCTCTCCTCCCCCCCTCCTCCTCCCCCCCTCCCTCTCCCCCCCCCCCTCTCCCTCCCCCCCCCTCCCCTCCTCCCCCCCCTCCTCCTCCCCCCCCTCTCCTCCCCCCCCTCTCCTCCCCCCCTCCTCCCCCCCCCCTCCTCCCCCCCTCTCCTCCCCCCCCCCTCTCCCCCCCCTCTCTCCCCCCCTCTCCTCCCCCCCTCTCCTCCCCCCCCCCCCCCCCCTCCAACCTCCCCCCCTCCTCCCCCCCTCTCCTCCCCCCCTCCCCCCCCCCTCCCCCCCCTCCCCCCTCCCCCTCCCCCCCTCCCCCCTCCCTCTCCCCTCCCTCCCTCTCTCTCTCCCCATTCACTCTCTCTCTCAGCCCCTCTCTCTCTCCCCCCTTGTCTCCCTGTCTCCTTCCCCTCTCTCTCCACCTCCCTTTGAGAGTCTCTGTCCCATCGGCACAGAGACTTTCGCGGCAGCGGCGCAACGCTTCCGACGCCTCCGATCGGCCCGGGACTCTTGCACTGCTCCATGGCCGGAGCTGCAGACTCACAGGCCCCGCAAACACTCGGCAGTCCTGTAAACACTCGGCAGCCGCATCTGTTCCAGCCGCTACATCTGCTTCCATTCCTCCCTCAGCCCCGGCTCTCCAACCCGCGGCCAAGGCAGCTTATCTGAGTGTGAGAAATTTCTGATCAGCGTGAGGGCTGATGTTTATGCCTATATTCCATATGGCTATTGTCACCTTTCCTTCGAGAGGTAAGGTTGGGCATACTGCATAACCCCTTTCTAAACTGGCCCTTATCCAAGTCAAATATTTATCTTCTCAGCGAAGATCACTGCAGACATTGGCTAGGAACACTTAAATGAAGCTGATGGACTGGTAGTTTGATATTCCACCTTTGGCTTTCTTTCTTGGTTTTGTTTTTCCCAAAGTTAAAATTATTGCTTTCAGCTGCTGTGGATTGCTGCCTCTGATTAAATAGTTTTACACATAAATTATGAATAAAGATAAGAAAATGTTTCAAACACAAGTAATATTTTTTTTATTCCAGTAGCACAGTAAGGATTAAATGAAAATAAGAAACTCTAACTTTTTGAATATTTCATAATTGCAGATTAATGAACTGAACTAGAACTGGGACTGTTGGTAGAGTGTGAACAGCAGAACAAAAAAGGAAGCTATTGAGTTGACTGAATTCTAGATTAATTCCTTGGTAGAATAGTTAACAATTTATACACAGTTTATGCAACGCTGCGTTCACTTTTTTTAATCCTTAATGATCTTTGACAAATCCCATGGTAGACAAAATATGCTGGAGAAACTCAGCGGGTAAGGCAGCATCTATGGAGAGAAGGAATAGGCGACGTTTTGGGTCGAGACCCTTCTTCAGACTGATGTCGGGGGGGGTGGACAAATCCAATGATTCCTTGCATTTATCGAGATACTGAACTCGCTTATTCACTCGTATCATCTTTGTTGGCAGCGCTGACTTTCCAGCCGCGGGCGGCGCTGACTTTAACATCGCGGAGCCCTGGGATCTCTCACCGAGGTCGCCAGCGTTGAATCTCCGTTGTAACTCAGCAGGTCAGGGAGCATCTCTGGAGAAAAGAATGGGTGAAGTTTTGGGTTGCGACCATTCGTCAGATATTAGTGCCTTGACTGAAGAACCATCTACACATGTAGTCCAGATACGACCTTGGTAAGGCCATCAAAAAGGCCAAAAGGGAGTTCTGCTCCAAACTGGTGGATAAGACAGATGTTCGGCAGCTGTGGCAGGGACTGAATGCAATCACCTCCTACAAGGCAAAACCAGGAGGCAGCTCGGATGTCGGCGATACATCACTCCCTGATGAGCTCAATGCATTTTACGCACGCTTTGATAGGGTGAACACCGATGTGCCTTCCCGAGCCCCCATTTGCTGTGATGGTATTTCAGTCTCAGTCACAGAGGCCGACGTCAGGAAATCCTTCAGAGGGGTGAACCCTCGAAAAGCGTCTGGACCTGAATGCATACCTGGTCGTGTTTTAAAAACCGGACGTTTTCAACCTGTCACTTCTGAGGTCTGAGGTTCCCACCTGCCTCAAAAGGGCATCAATAATACCGGTGCCCAATAAGAGCAAGGTGACGTGCCTCAATGACTATCGACCTGTGGCACTAACGCCTGTGGTGATGAAGTGCTTCGAGAGGTTGATCATGGCGCAAATCAACTCCTACCTTGATAATAACCTGGACCCACTGCAGTTCGCTTACCGCCACAACAGATCAACGGTGGACGTGATCTCGCTGGCCCTCCACTCCGCTCTGGACCACTTGGACAACCAAAACTCATATGTCAGGCTGTTATTCATTGACTACAGCTCGGCATTTAACACAATCATTCCCTCCAAGCTGGTTACCAAACTCGCAGAACTGGGTCTCTGCGCATCCCTCTACAATTGGATCCTCGACTTCCTCATTCACAGACCACAGGCTGTTCGTATTGGTGGAGATGTGTCAGACTCAATAACAATCAGTACGGGAGCACCTCAAGGCTGCGTGCTCAGCCCCCTGCTGTACTCACTCTATACTCATGACTCCGTAGCCGGTCACAGTGCGAACTCCATCATCAGGTTCGCTGACGACACCACTGTAGTGGGACGTATCACTGATGGGGATGAGTCGGAGTACAGAAGAAAGATCGAGCGACTGTCCATATGGTGCCAGCACAATAACCTGGCCCTCAACACCAGCAAAACCAAGGAACTGATTGTGGACTTTGGAAGAAGTAGGAGGGATCCACAGTCCTGTTTATATCAACGGGTCGATGGTTGAAAGCGTCAAGAGCTTCAAATTCCTGGCGTGCACATCTGTGAAGATCTTTCCTGGTCCGAGAACACAGATGCAATTATTAAGAAAGTCATCAGCGCCTCTACTTCCTGAGAAGATTACGGAGAGTTCGGTCTGTCAAGGGGGACTCTCTCTAACTTCTACAGGGTGCACAGTAGAGAGCTTGCTGACTGGTTGCATTGTGCTTGGTTCGGCAACTTGAGTGCCCTGGAGATGAAATGACTACAAAAAGTAGTAAACACTGCCCAGTCCATCATCGGCTCTGACCTTCCTTCCATCGAGGGGATCTACCACAGCCGCTGCCTCAAAAAGGCTGGCAGCATCATCAAGGACCCACACCACCCTGGCCACACACTCATCTCCCTGCTACCTTCGGGTAGAAGGTACAGGAGCCTGAGAACTGCAACAACCCGGTTCAGGAATAGCTACTTCCCCACCGCCATCAGGCTATTAAACCTGGCTCGGACAAAACTCGGAACATTAATACCCTCTATCTGTTATTTGCACTTTATTAATTTATTAATTAATGTGTGTATTTAAGTATATAACTGTAGTCAATGCCTACTGTGTTCTATTGTGCTATGCAAAGAAAGAATTTCATTGTCCTGTCAGGGACACATGACAATAAACTCTTTTGACTTTGACTTTGACCTATGAACGGTGGGACAGTAAAATTTCAGATTAGATGGGACCGCAATTTCATTCTAAAAACATAACCCAGTTTAGTTAATATATAGAATATATTTAAATTACAACTACTTTTGTTTGTTTGAAGATGAAAAGAAATTACCAAATGGATAATGAAACATGAAAAACATTCTGTGTACTTGCTGACATGATATTCCTTGCTGTTCTCAGCTGCAGCTTTGTCGTTACATTTTTATTTGCATGTAAGTTCTTTGCTCTAAAATGAAATACTCATTTGATTATAAAGAAATATCAATTTATGGTACAGGGCAAGGTCTTAACTTAATATTTAATGGTTAACATAGACTGAAGAGTTGATGTTTTTGTAGGGAATTACTTGATTGATGTAGAGTGACCACTGAAGTTCGGATTTGAAGTTAAGAGTGCATTGGCATGAAGATGCATTTGCAAGTTCAAAATTGTACAACATGTTTTACTTTTGTTTTGCTTTTCATAGTTGGATTAGTTTGTTGGGTGTACATTAAATGGAAAAAAATTGCAGTTAAAAGCACTTTGTGAATGCATCATTGGCACCACCTGTCAAAATTTGTTGAAATAATAATTACCTTGATTTCCAATGCATTTGGTTTTTCAAAATTAACTTTGCCCATGCAGATGTTCAGCCTTTTTAATTACCCTAGTATTTGTCAGGAAAAAAATTGGCTCATTAAATGTAATTGCTTCAAAAAAATTCAAGACGCTTAGCATTTCTTTAGATTTTAATTTGTTGGATGATCAAATTCTACCCCATCTGAACCAGAGAGATTGAAAATAAATTACTCTGAATTTTGTATCTTTATTTGGACAGCAGGGTGCAGACACAAAAAATTGTGCAGAACTGCTGTGTGGAACATAAATAGCAAGGTTAACTGCAAATACTGGAGGCCAACAGCAAGAATTGGAAAACATGGTCTTCAATCACTGAGTCTTGCTTCAAAATCTAAGTTCTGCAGAAATCAGTTCTGCAGAAGGTAGACAAAAATGCTGGAGGAACTCAGCGGGTGAGGCAGCATCTATGGAGAAAAGGAATAGGTGATGCTTCGGGTCGAGACCCTTCTTCAGACTGATGTTCGGGGGAGGGGGGCAAGAAAGGAAGAGGCGGAGACAGTTGGTTTGTGGGAGAGCTGGGGAGGGGAAGGAGGGAGAAAGCAAGGACTATCTGAAATTAGAGAAGTCAATGTTCATACCGCTGGGGTATAAACTACTGAAGCGAAATATGAGGTGCTGTTCCTCCAATTTGCGCTGGGCCTCATTCTGGCAATGGAGGAGGCCCAGGACAGAAAGATCAAATTCGGAATGGGAGTAGAATTTGAAGTGCTGAGCCACCGAGAGATCAGGTTGATTAGTGCAAACTGAGCGGAGGTGTAGGGCGAAGTGATCGGCGAGCCTGTGCTTGGTCTCGCCGATGTAGAAAAGTTGACACGTGGAACGGGAGGATCTTATAGAGACTCACAAAATTCTTAAGGGGTTGGACAGGCTTGATGCAGGAAGATTGTTCTCGATATTGGGGAAGTCCAGAACAAGGGGTCACAGTTTAAGGATAAGGGGGAAGTCTTTTAGGACCAAGATGAGAAAATCATTTTTCACACAGAGTGGTGAATCTGTGGAGATCTCTGCCACAGAAGGTAGTTGAGGCCAGTTAATTGGCTATATTTGAGAGGGAGTTAGATGTGGCCCTTGTGGCTAAAGGGAGCAGGGGGTATGGAGATAAGGCAGGTACAGGATACTGAGCTGGATGATCAGCCATGATAATATTAAATGGCGGTGCAGGCTTGAAGGGCCGAATGGCCTACTCCTGCACCTATTTTCTATGTTTCTATGTTTTCTATGATCAGCAGATTCAGTAGATGAGGTTGGAGGAGGTGCAGTTGAACCTCTGCCCCGTCTGGAAAGACTGCTTGGATCCTTGAATGGAGTCGAGGGGGGAGGTAAAGCGACAAGTGTAGCATTTCCTGTGGTTGCAAGGGAAAGTACCCGGGAAGGGGGTGATTTGGGTGGGAAGGGACGAATTGACTAGGGAAATTCTGCGGAAGTGTACTTCTATTGAGATTTCAAGTGTTATTGCAGTGTAATTCCGCGTCCCACTGACATCTCAGTTACTTTCATTTATTGTCACATGTACTGATGTACAATGAAAAGCTTTTGTTGTGTGCAAACCAGTCAGCCGAAAGACAATGAATGGTTAGACTGCTCTCTAGTTGGTGACAAAGGTTCAGTTGCCTCATAACAGCTGGGAAGAAACTGTTCCTGAATGTGGGTACACAAAAAGCTGGAGAAACTCAGCGGGTGCAGCAGCATCTAAGGAGCGAAGGAGATAGGCAACGTTTCGGGCCGAAACCCTTCTTCAGACTGAGGGAGGTGGTGGGGGGGGGGGGGGGGGCGGGGAGAAGAAAGGAAAAAGGAGGAAGAGGAGCCCGAGGGCTGAGGGAGAGGTGGGAAGGGGAAGAGACAGCAAGGGTTAACAGAATTGAGAAAATTCAATGTTCAAGCCCAGAGGATGCAGACTCCCCAAGCGGAATATGAGGTGCTGTTCCTCCAACTTGCGGTGTTGCTCACTCTGGCCGTGGAGGAGGCCCAGGACAGGGAGGTCGGATACGGAATGGGAGGGGGAGTTGAAGTGCTGAGCCACCGGGAGGTCGGGTTGGTTATTGCTGACCGAGCGGAGGTGTTCGGCGAAATGATCGCCAAGCCTCCGCTTGGTCTCACCGATATAGATCAGCTGGCATCTAGAGCAGCGGATGCAGTAGATGAGGTTGGAGGAGGTGCAGATGAACCTCTGTCGGACCTGTCCCTGAATGTGAATGTACGCATTTTCACACTTCTGTACCTATTGCCTGGAGGTAATAGGTACAGGTACTCCCTGGGAGTACAGGGTGTGACTGAGGTGAGGCTTGTCCTTCATTATATTGGCGGCCTCATCGAGGCAGTGTGAAGTGTATATGGAGTCAGTGGAAGGGAGCTTAGATTGTGTGAAGAAGGGTCTCGACCCGAAACGTCGCCTATCTCCTTCGCTCCTTAGATGCTGCTGCACCCGCTGAGTTTCTCCAGCCTTTTGTGTACCCTTAGATTGTGTAATGGTCTGGGCTGCGTCTACAATACTCTGTAACTTCTTGGGGACTTTATTTTTTTTTTATTTCAAAATATTTAGTTTTTAGAGATCTAGCATGAAAACAGGCTCTGTGGCTCACCATCCAAGCTGACCAGCTATCGCCCTGTTCACTAGCACTATCCTACACACTGGGGACAATTTACATAAGTGGATTAACCAACAAACCTATGTCTTTTTGAGTGTGAGAGAAAACTGGAGCACCCACAGAAAATCCACACGATCCCAGGGAGTACAGACAGCAACCGTAGTCGGGATTGGACCTGGGTGTCTGCTGCTGTATGGTAGCAACTCTAACGCTACACAACTGTGTAGTTCTGGTACTTAAATTGTTTTAAACATTTAAAATATAAAAGTTATTTCAATTGTTTTAAAATATCTGTCTCTGCCTGGAACATGCTGAGAGGAGTGGTGGAGGAAGCAGATAGGATACTGGTCTTGAAGAAGCATTAAATTCCCGCATAAACATGCAGGGTCTGGAAGGGTATGGATCATGTGCAGTCAGATGGGGTTACTTCAATTAGGCCTCATGGTCAGCACAGACATGATGAGCCGGAGGGTCTGTTCCTGTGCTCCACTGTTATTGTATGGCGGAAACTGACCGCTATAGATTTATTTTTTTATAAATTCAATGCCGTAAGATTTTTTTGTTTAACTTTCTTTTATCAGTTACTGTATTGATCTTAATTATGAATGCGCATTTTTATGGGGTGAAGACGTGGCTGCCGTCCGTTTTTAATAAACAGTATCCATCATTCTTTGCACAATGTTATTCTGTTTCTTTGTTTTGTTTAGAGTTTGGTTATTCATGTCTTTTCACACTGTGTTCCCCATTACACAATCCTTGTCTGGATGAAAATGAAGCCTCAATCGAGTGCTTGTTTAGCAGCCAACTTTCTGAGAGACCATGAGCTGAATCTGACTGAAGATTTTTGTTTTTCTGTCCAAGATATCGCTGCACTGAACTACTTCCTTCTATCTGTTGTCCCTTCCACTTTATTTGATCTCTTTCATCGTTTTGGCTTTTTGTTTGTGATGTTTTTATCCTTCTTTCCCCAATCTTAATACTGTCAAAAGAAAATAAAAAGTTATCCATGAGAGTTTATGTCTTTCACAGATGACTGACCACTATGGACGTCGAAACACTGAGCACAGCTGTGGTGTATTCTCCACCCAATTCTGGAATTGGGTGCTAAAACAGATGTTTGGGCAATGACGTTTATTAAAAATGCTGCAGTTCCTAAATGTAATTCCATTTAGGAACTACAGTGTACTTGATAGTTAGTACACTTTTGTTTTAGATGCAAAATTCAACAAAAACGTTTCACTGTACCTTGATACATGTGCCACTAAACTGAATTTAACTTTATCCTGAACTGTACTTGTTATTCTCTAACCATATAGATTATGTAAACTAATTTTTGTTCCTGCCTGCTTTATTCACCATGAACCATGTCTTTCTTTTTCCACCACGTAAAATACAGACGACACTTTATTAGTAAAACATTTGAAGACATGCTGAAAGGAACCATAGATTTTCTTCCTTTTTATCTCATTTCTGCACAGGGTAATGCATGCTTACACTTAACCAAATGCAATGGGCCACAATGCAAGGCATTTCACAAACATCTTTTATTTAATGGAAACTAACTTGAGGGAAACCATGGAAGAAATTGGTGAGACCTTTGCAGAAATATTTGTATCATCTTTAGCAAAGGTAAAGTTCCAGAAGGCTAGAGGGTGACTACTGTTGTACCATTATTTAAGAAGGGCAGCAATGACAAGCCAGGAAGCTCCAGGCTGCTGAGATGGACGTCAGTGGTGGGAAAGTTTTTGGAGGAGATTCTCATGGACAGGATTTATCAATATTTCGGTAGGCATGGACTGATTATAGGCATAGTCAACATGGCTTTGTGCATGGGAAATAATGTTTTGTGAATCTGATGGGTTTTTGAACAAGTCACCAAGAGAATTGATGAGGGAAGGGCAGTGGACATTGTCTATATATATTTTAGTAAGGCCTTTGACAAGGTCCCATATGATACGCTAGTCTGGAAGTTAGATCACATGGACTCCAAGGTGAGCTAGCTAATTTAATTCAAAAATGGAATGGAGGAAGGAGTCAAAGGATAGTTATGGAGGGTTACACAAAAAGCTGGAGAAACTCAGCGGGTGCAGCAGCATCTAAGTTATGGAGGGTTAGTTTTCTGATTCAACATTTGTGACCAGTGAAGTGCCACCAGGGTTGATGCTGAGTTTGTTTTATGCATTAACAATCTGGATGACAATGTCCTTAATATTATTAGTAAAATTGCAGATAATACCAAAATAAGCCGTCAGTAGACTGGAATGCAATCTAAGTTTACGAGGTCAAGGTCAGTTGGGATGGAGGGCCAAGGGCCAAATGTGAGGTGTTGCACTTTGGTATGTCACTTACAGGGCTTGCACAGTCAACAGCCTGTTGACATTAATTTTGAAAGATCTTTCAAAGCATCTTGGTTCGTAGAACTTGCCCTGCTTAAACTAAACTTCAGCAGCAGCACCTGTGTTTACGTGATAATGTGGGAAACTGCCCAGTTATGTTTTGTACACAAAGATTTAGATATTTGAATCCAAGCCACTTGCTGGTAAGGCTGTAACAGTTGAGGGCAAATCTACCGGGTGTCCCATTTATGATTGTCCAGGGATAAAAACATCCAATGTGGGATTCACCTGAGTGTCAATAGACATACACAATGCAGCAAACAGTTGTAAGTTGTTCAGCTCTTTAATTGTTTGCAAAATGATGAAAGGTGTCACTGATGCTGCTGTTGGCATGACCTGCTCACCAATAACCTACTTTGCTGACCTCAGTTGTTTTATCAGGATCATGGGCCTCAAGACTCAAGTCAAGAGTGTTTTATTGTCATATGCCCCGAAACGGAACAATTACATTCTTACTTGCTGCAGCACAACAGATATGTAAACATAAAACTCTTATAAAAACTATAAAAGTTCACCAAGCAGACAAATAAACAAACAATAATAGTGCAAAGTCAAAAGTAATGTCCCCAAGCTTGAGACCAAAATTGGGGGAAAAAGGCTGAGTTAAGAAATAAATTAAAATAAAGTGCGGCAGTAATTCAGCTTGTCAGATAGCAGCTCTGAAAGACATGGCTAGAGCGACGTTTCAGGTCACGACCCTCCTTCAGACTAAGGACTGGGGATACAGCCTGGCCCACTGAGTTATTCTCGCAGTTGGTGTTTTACTCAAGATTGCAGCATTTGCAATTCCTGGTGTATACAAGAAAAGCTAAATGGCAAAGTTGATAATGTCACCTTGTTAATCGTGGCATTCTTTGCAAGGCCAATGTCTCCTTCTGAAGAGGTTGTGTCCTGAGCTGTTGACTGTGCTCCTGACAGGAGTAAACCAGGCTTTTGTGCAGCAGCAGCAGCTTAAGCTCTACTTTTTGATTTCAGTCCTCGAGAAAAAAGGGCAGGAATCCCTTCGCCATTTGAATTATTCTCTGTACACATCCAAGACATTTTGGTGATAGGTAGAGAGTGCCCTCCATAATGTTTGGGACCAAGACCCATCAAATTTATTTATTTGCTTCTGTACTCCACAATTTGAGATTTGTAATAGAAAAAATCACATGTGGTTAAAGTGCACATTGTCAGATTTTATTAATGGCCATTTTTATACATTTTGGTTTTGCAATGTAGAAATTACAGCTGTGTTTATACATAGTCCCCCCATTTCAGGGCACCATAATGTTAGGGACGCATGGCTTCACAGGTGTTTGTAATTGCTCAGGTGTGTTTAATTGCCTCCTTAATGCAGGTAGAAGAGAGCTCCCAGCACCTAGTCTTTACTCCAGTCTTTCCATTACATTTGGAAACCTTTATTGCTGTTTATCAACATGAGGACCAAAGTTGTGCCAAAGAAGCCAATATGAGACTGAGAAACAAGAATAAAACAGGTGTGGATTTGTCAATGACCACTGTCCACAGAAGATTTCATGAACAGATATACAGAGGCTACACTGCTAGATGCAAACCACTGGTTAGCTGCAAAAATAGGATAGCCAGATTACAGTTTGCCAAGAAGTACTTAAAAGAGCAACCGCAGTTCTGGGAAAAGGTCTTGTGGTCAGATGAGACGAAGATTAACATATCACAGTGATGGCAAGAGCAAAGTATGGAGGAGAGAAGGAGCTGCCCAAGATCCAAAGCATACCGCCTCATCTGTGATACACGGTGGTGGGGGTATTATGGCCTGGGCATGTATGGCTGCTGTAGGTACTGGCTCAGTTATCTTCATTGATGATACAACTGCTGATGGTTGTAGCATAAGGAATTCTGTATTGAATACATGTCTTCCATATTGAATACATACTTTCAGGAGATTTTGCATAAAAAAAATATAGAAACAAGAAACTGCAGCTGTTGGTTAATGTATGCTGCACTCTGTTCATTCCAATTGATAATAGGCCAATATCCACTTTGAGAGAAGAATGAAAAATTTAAAACATTTTTAATGGATAGCAACTAGAAAATGTCACAGTGCACATGTTTTTTGGGTTCCAACAAAAGGTTACCATGCACCTATAGCAAGTAACTTGGAAGGCTGATGGAATGTTGCTTATTATTGCAACGGAATTGAATGAGTGAATATTGAGTTGTAAATTATGGAAGTTATACCGCTGAGCCGTGCATTTTCGCAGTTTGGATAACATAAGTTTGACCTTGAGGAATTTATGAATCGCTTTCAAAATATAAACAAGGAACTGCAGATGCTGGTTTACAAAAAGTACTGGCTTAACTCGGCAGATCAGGCAGCATCTCTGGAGAATATGGATAGGTGACATTTCGGGTAGGGACCCTTCTTTACATTTCCTCTGGTTTTAGTGATTTTAGTTTAATTTAAAGATGCAGCGTTGAAACGGGCCCTTCAGCCCACCGAGTCCACGTCGATCACCTGTACACTAGTTCTATCCCACACCTTAGCGACGTAAGTCAAGAGTGTTTTAGTCTCTCACGTCCCAGTTACAACAATGGAATCCTTACTTACAGCAGCACAACACAATATGTAAACATAGTACTCTGTAAACAATGTTATAAACGAGAAAACAAAACACTGTATATTTATATATGAATATATAACTATATAAATATAAAATATAAATTATATATATATATATATATTTATATAGTTATATATTTATATAGTTATATATTTATATAGTTATATATTTATATAGTTATATATTTATATAGTTATATATTCATATATAAATATACAGTGTTTTGTTTTCTCGTTTATAACATTGTTTACAGAGTACTATGGAAAAGGAGCAAACTCCATACAGACAGCACCCATATTCAGGATCAATTCCGGGTCTCTAGCAATTTTAGGCATCAACTTTATGGCCAATGTACTGCCCCATAGTCTTGAACTGAATTAAAACATATGGTAGTTGTAAAGGGGGACATAGTGTCACTCAGACTGATGTTGGGGGGTGGGTGAAAGAAAGGACGAGGCGGAGACAGTAGGCTGTGGGAGAGCTGGGAAGGGAAGGAGGGAGAAAGCAAGGACTGCCTGAAATTGCGGAAGCCAATGTTCATACCGCTAGGGTGAAAACTATCCAAGCGAAATATGAGGTGCTGTTCCTCCAATTTGTGGTGGGCCTCACTCTGGCCGTGGAGGAGGCCCAGGACAGAAAGGTCAGATTCGGAATGGAAGGGGGAGTTGAAGTGCTGAGCCACCAGGAGATGAGGTTAGTTATTGTGAACTGAGTGTAGGTGTTGTGCAAAGCGAACGCCAAGCCTGCGCTTGGTCTCACCGAGGTTGATCATACGCTGAATAATCCAACCTGATTTTTGTTTGGAAGTGGAAAGAAATAATAGAAATTGCATTCATTGCGATGTGTAAAAAGAGATGAGATATTGTATTATAATTTTGCTGCATGTCATTGTGGTATATATCATTCTTGATTGGTGAATATGTTTAGTTTGTGACTTTATTTGAAGCAGAAATAATATGTGAATGCTTCATTGACCATAATTCCGACTGGTAACTACGCCCTTCGTCCGAGCACATTATCGCACGCGTCATGCAAGCTGTTTTAAATGACCACCTAAACTGTCATTTGGCAACCTAAAAAGCTGCCGAGGTTGCCCGGCTGGCAACAGGCAAAAAAAGATATGTGAGAGCCCTGTATTTGTACTCGTATATATACATAGTCATTTTGTTTAAGCTTAAAACAGCAGTTTACTTTGTGGTGTGCTAGTGTTTGGTGTCAAGCTGTATCTTGACAACAGTTTCCATATAGAACCTACCAGATCAGCTGAATAATGATCCATTTGTGCGCAGGACAGCAAGCAAACGATTCCTTTTTAATTGGTTTGTTTCAGAGATCATGAGGGCTGCCCCGTGGCAGTCTGTTTCTGGCACTGATAAGCTTGAGAAGCAGTTGTTGATTAGTGTAAGTGAGTACTGCTTGTCAAAGGGATCTAATGTCAGAATTGGATACTGGCAGCAGTAAAACTAACTGAGTCAGACCACTTTATAAGCATTGTTTAATCAGGCAGCAGTGTGCTTATTTGCAGAGCTTTAAGATAAGCAGCAAAGCACTGACATTAATATCTGGTTAAAATATGGTTTTAATTCGTGAGTTTGCGTACCCCTTACAATAGTTTCTCAATTCTCCATTGGCCTTGCATTATTCCCTGCACCTATCCAATCCTAGTTTCCCATGACTGCCTCTTCCTCACATTGTTACTTTTGAAACTACTAAATGCTTTATTTAGCACTGCTTCACAGGTTCTGAAAGT
The DNA here is from genome assembly GCA_035221665.1 of Okamejei kenojei. NCBI lineage: Eukaryota > Metazoa > Chordata > Chondrichthyes > Rajiformes > Rajidae > Okamejei > Okamejei kenojei. The sequence continues at coordinate 9,065,193 of CM069154.1, forward strand.
CCTCTTGATCATCACTAAGTGGGCACTCCCCAGTTCTAGTACAGTGACTGAGTGACTGTTTCCATATCAATTTAATATCTTATGGACATGCCCAGCCTTGTCACTGCCTACACACTGATGCTTTCCAGGGCAGTTTTGTGAATGACATCCTGAGTGGGAATATCGGTTGATCTTATTCCTCTACAATTTGATTTAAATTAATTTGGTGTGTTTACTACACAATCCTGACACAAAACTGCAGATATTGGAATACAGAGCAAAAACAAAAGTGCTAGAACAACTCTGGGTCTGTGAAGGGAATAAATAGGCGATGAATGGAGCGGGGTATAAAGCTGGAAAAGAGGTGGGAATGGGACGAAGCCTGGTAATTGATAACATAGCAACACAAAAACAGACCCTTCGGCTCATAATATCTGTGCTGAACATGATGGGTATGTGTGAGAAAGAACTGCAGATGCTGGTTTAAATCAAAGGTAAACACAAAATGTTGGAGTAACTCAGCGGGCGAGGCAGCATCTTTGGAGAGAGGAAATGGGCGACGTTTCGGGTTGAGACCCTTCTTCAGACTGGCTACCTTCACATTACCCATATCTCTCCATTCCCTGCATATCCTTACCTCCATCCAAAATTATTTTACATGCCATTAAATGTGTTTATTCAACTACCACCATCTGCAGTGCATTCCAGGCACTCGCTTCACTCTGTGCAAGTGCCCTCCAGTATTTAATTTTATTTTTCCATCCTAGGAAAAGGTTTCTGACTGTTTTCCTTCTGTATGCCTCTCACATTATATACTCCTATCAGGTCTCTCCGCAATGTCTGGCATTCCAAAGAAAACAATTCAAGTCTGTCCAATCTCATCCTATAGCTAATACCCCCTAATCCTGACAATGCTGGTAAACCTCCTCTGCACCCTTTCCAAACCCTCCTCATCCTTCCTGTTATGGGGCGACCAGAACAGCACACGATACTCCAAATGCGGCCTACTGAAGACCTACAAAGCTGCATCATGACGTCTATGGATCACAAAGTGCTGGAGTAACTCAGCAGGTCAGGCATCTTCTCTGAAGAACATGGATAGGTGACGTTTCGGGTTGAGGTCCTTCTAGATGGATGCGGGGGAGGGGGGGGGTCGATGCTTGGTAGTTGAACTGATATTACTATCTGCACTGTTGACACTTTTTAATCTTTAATTTTTCTGATTTCTATTGTAGGATGGGGTAGAATTATAATTGATTTGTCTTAAAAACAAGAGTTTTTTAAGACAAATTTGTCAATAAACCATTTCACTTAATGTTTGCAATGCCCATGTGGGAGTCACATGATATAGCATCTAAACATGGAAAAATTATGCTTAGAAGCTTCTTAAAACCTATTCACCTTCCACCCTTAATGAATGCAGACTTGGTAGGTATATGTTGCATCTTGAGAAAATAAAAATAGAAGGCAAGATTCGGTCTGTACTTCTACCTGGACGAACTTTACAGCCAGAACTAACAAATAAAGAATCAAATAGACACAAAAAGCTGGAGTAACTCAGCGGGACAGGCAGCATCTTTGAAGAGAAGGAATGGGTAACATTTTGGGTTGAGACCCTTGAGTCTGTCTTTGGTTTAAACCAGCATCTGCAGTTCCTTCTTACACTAGAATTAAATAGAGTTTCCTTCTCCCTCTGGGATTAAATTGCACAGTCCCACAATGCATCTTTGTCAAAGGTTATTGCAGGGCATTTATTCCTCTTATTCTTAGCTTGCTGAGCCTATTAGCTTTTGTGTTTTCAGATATGTAGGTTTAACAATAAGCCCTCTGTTCTGGGGAATTGGAGTAATACTGAATGGGTTCCTGTTAGTGAATGCAGAAGAAATTGTTTCCACTTCATTCGATGTTTTGTGCATTGCACAAAAATGGTTAGTATTCAGCTATGTTTTTTTAAGATTAACAGTTATGAAATAGGGGTTCAAAATTTGAAACGTGTTGCACTTTGTAATTTATGTTAGGTTTGTTGTGTTTCTTTGTTAACTGTAAATAACTGGCATAATTTTTGCTTGCCCCCTTGAACTTGTCAAGATAACAGGTTGATTCCTGTGCAATCTGAATATCATCTGTGTAATTGTGTAATTACTTTTTAAAAGGGGGGGCAAATAACATGGTGAATGGTCTGCGCCTGTGGCACGAGTGAATATTCCAGAGATAGTTTATAAAGAGTTCTGTTAAGGGAAATCAAAATCTTGGAAGAAATGGATATTGAACATTTGTTCAAGAAGGAACTGCAGATGCTGGAAAATCGAGGGTACACAATGCTGGAGAAACTCAGCGGGTGCAGCAGCATCTATGGTGCAAAGGAGAAAGGCAATGTTTCGGGCCGAAACCCTTCTACAGACTGATGGGGGGTGGGGGCCGATAGGCAACGCTTTGGGCCGAACCCCTTCTTCAGACTGATGGGGGGTGGGGGGAGGCAGGGGCAGGCAACGTTTCCACCCCCCATCAGTCTGAAGAAGGGTTTCGGCCCGAAACGTTGCCTATCTCCTTCGCTCCATAGATGCTGCTGCACCCGCTGAGCTTCTCCAGCATTTTGTGTACCCATTAAATATTTGTTCATTGATTTCAGGTGAAAGGATCACTGCATCCATTCAAATTTACTGAATTCAATAACCATGTGAATTGTCAACAGCTGTCTCAATTCTAGCTTGTCATGGAGAAAAAGTATCTTTAACCTACTGAAAGTAAAGGTGAAAAAAGGATCAAATACGGCCTTTTTATTGGTTAAAGTTGCTATATAATAAATAATCAGAACGTAGCTGGGATCGTGGTGAGGATATACAAAAAACGTCTCATGGTCTGTGTCAAGTAAGAATCTCATTGTTCCGTTTCAGGACATATGACAATAAAACAATAAAAGCCTTGAGAAAAAATTAAATCCGCTGTGTCAAACAATAAGTATGTGAGAACTTTGTTAAAGGATGGGGATTTAACTTCATTTAAAACTGATTTATCAATGGCAATAACTATAGGATTCATGCCAACAAGTTCCAAGCAATGGATTAATATAGTTAGTAAACAGAAACAAAGAATGATATTTAGTTGTGTGGCACAAATAAATGATTAATGTACGGAAATGTTTGATTTTCTCTTTCCGATATATTTGTGGTTCTGATTTTTCTGAGTGGTCTGATCAAAAGAGTGGGAGAATTTGAGATGTAAAAGCAAACATTTTGGTATTTTAAAAAAAAAAGCATTTTATAATTAGGGTGGAGTGTGGGTGAAACTGATGGGCTGGAGATATTGATGAGATGAGATAGCTTTCAGGGGATAGAGTATTATAACCATATAACCATATAACAATTACAGCATGGAAACAGGCCCTCTCGGCCCTTCCAGTCCGTGCTGACCATTTGTTTTCCCCTAGTCCTATCTACCTGCTCCATTCCCTCCATACCCCTCCATTCCCTTCACGTCCATATACCTATCTACTTTATTTTTAAATGTTAAAAGCGATCCTGCCTCCACCACTTCTGCTGGAAGCTCATTCCACACAGCCACCACCCTCTGAGTAAAGAAGTTCCCCCTCACGTTACCCCTAAACCTCTGTCCCTTAATTCTCATGTCATGCCCTCTTGTTTGAATCTTCCCTACCCTCAATGGGAAAAACGTATCCACGTCAACTCTGTCTATCCCTTTCATCATTTTAAAGACCTCAATCAAGTCCCCCCTTAATCTTCTGCGCTCCAAAGAATAAAGACCTAACATGTTCAACCTTTCTCTGTAACAGAGTTGCTGGAACCCTGGCAACATTCTAGTAAATCTCCTCTGTACTCTCTCTATTTTGTTGACATCCTTCCTATAACTAGGCAACCAAAATTGTACACCATACTCCAGAATTGGTCTTACCAATGCCTTGTACAATTTTAACATTACTTCCCTATTCCTATATTCAATGCTCTGATTTATAAAGGCCAGCACACCAAAGGCTTTCTTTACCACCCTATCTACATGCGATTCCACCTTCAGGGAACTATTATCTGGATCTGCATGTCACACCATTTGAGGGTTATGATCACAGGGGAAGATAAATCAGATGACAGGTCGGAAGCTTCTGTCGGGTTTGGACTGCCAGTAATTGTGTCTACTCCTCCTGGGCTCCAAGCGTAGGGGAAGACACTTACTCAAAGAATCTGCATCTTCATGGGCAAGTCTGCCAACTCTCGAGGATCATTGTTGCTGTTGTGAGAGGTCCGATCTCATCGCGAACCTTCAACTCTGATCTCCAGCAATTCAGATTTTGATTTGTGCTGGGAATGTTCTGAGCATGTCTCTGCTGGTTCCACAAGGATTTGATAATACATGCTTCATTCCTGGTAGGTTAAACGAGAGTATACATTTCTCTGCAATTAATCAAACTAAAAGAACATTGGGCTATTTGGAATCTATATTAAAAGTCCAAAGAATACGTTTTTGCAGACCTTTATCAGGTGTCAAAGATGTGGAACTCTCCCTGTCTGTTCAAAGTTTTCTTTTTATATATTTTTTTTATTTAATTGTTGCTGCATCAAAATTGGCTGAAATATTTTCAAAAAAATAATATGCATTTGTTTATTTAAAATAAGCCAAATACTGGTGTGTTAACAGAGAAATAGCTAAACCCTTAATTTCGCAGCAAATGGTCTGTACTTGTATTGGAGCAATTTGTTGTGATTTACAGGTGACCCCCTGTTTCGCAGCTATTCAGAAAATGGTAATTTGCTTTTTACAGATTGTATGATTAGCTGCTCAAAAATTTGCGCTTTGTGTGAAAAGATAAACATAATTTATTTTTATTTCCAACTCTTATTTTTCCATGCAGCTTTGTGTTATAGAAATTCCCAATTTGGACCGTTTGTAGAACTGCAACCTCCCCCAGTAACATGGTGCATGGCCTGTATCTGCATTGGGTTCAAGATGTTCAATGTCTTTTTTCAGCCACGAGAGGGAGAGTTTGTATTTTCATGCCAAGGGAGACCCCTTGTGGCTTTGAACAGTGCATGCAATTGCTTACCTTGTCCACTTTCTAAAGAAATGAATTGTAAATTTACCCTTCTACTCTTTCAGTCTACTGTAGGTAAAAATCTCAACCCAAGACAGGGACTGTCCATTTCCCTCCACATATGCTGTCTAACCTGCTGAGGTCATAGTCATGGAGTCACACTGCATAGAAATAGGCCCTTCGGCCCATGTTGAGCAAGATACCCTATCTACACTAGTCCCACCTGCCTGCATTTGGTCCTTATCCCTCTAAAACATCCCTAGCCATGTACCAGCCCTCCAGCCACTTGGGTGCAACTCACTGTAAATATTGGTCCAGATTTGACTCTGTTTCCTCTAATGCTGCTGGGTTTTCAGATTCTCACAGAAGCTTGATGCTGTCCAGGAAAATGTAGCCTGCTTGATTGACATTGTATCTTCCATCTTAAATTTGTAATCCATTTTCTATCGGTCCATAGTGATTGCAGTACATACCATCTACACACTGCACTGCAGTTAATTCCCAGATGGCCTTGACAGCATCATTCAAACCAACAGCCTATTTTACCATGAAGGATGGACAGCCAGTTCATGAAACATCTACAACATCTCCACATGTTCAACTTCCCCAGCAGAACATGAGTTCCTTCACAATGAAGACTGCAGCCATTCAATAAGGTGGCTCACCCCCCCTCCTCCCGTCTCAAGAGCCAGTAGGAATGAGCAATAAACAGTGGCCTCGTGGACTGACAATCTATGCCAGCAAATGAAGAACAGTGTTGTGCTTTTATTGGTAAAAGCTGACATTTAGGGAGCAAATGTCCAGTGCCAAAACTATAGCTTTATTGAGTTTAGCAATAATAACGCTATTTTACAATGAAAGAATGGAAAACTGAAAGAACATGTTCCCATTTAACTACTTTGGCTTCGTTTCAAGTTGTGGGATAAACTCAATTGTTGTTTCCCTACACCAGCCATGTAAAGCACAAACATTAAAACAAAAATGACATAACAATTTGAAGGATTTGTGTGAATGCTGAATGGTATAATGGATAATTGGGGAAGTAAAATTAAACAAGTTATGGGCAAAGCTATTTCAAAATTTGGATTATTTTTACTCTTTGAGTGATTTAAATCTTAGAATGAGTTTCCAAATGGACTGAAAACTAATTGAATACGTAGGGGTAGAGTCGACGGGCCCTGGCCAGAATTGTCACCTGGTCATTTCCTCCACAGATGCTGACCTGTTGAGTTTCTCCAACACTTTGTTTGTTGCTTGAAGTACTGTTGGTCTTTAAGGGTATGAACAAAACTCTTCAAGGCTTAAAGATCTAATCAAGTGGTGAAAAGGTACAACAAAATTGAGTGGTACACTTAAATTACTGGAGAGTAAATTACTAGACTGAATCGTCTTCAAGGCAACAATCTTCAACTACCTTTCCCATGGATTTCAGTTAATTGTTCAACCAGAATATGGCTATTTACCTGATGATTGTAAATCATCTATTTACCTGATGATTGTGTATTCTTTTCAGAGCTCCGTTTCTTTAGGAAGCATCCTAACATTTACAACTGAACTCAGCTTGCCTTTTGAGAATGTGTGGTTCTTCAATCTGTGCTCTGTGATTCAGTTTGAAGAGTTGTAGCAACTACTTTCTTTATGATTCAACTTGCTGATTATAAACAATCTATTTTTAAATCACTGTTGGGTGGTTTCGAATGGGACAAAACTCAAAAGCATCGTAGGAGGATTCAGTCACAAAATGGATTAACACTGGAATCTTGCACATCTGATGGTACTCGCATTAGAAACTTGCTGTTTCATTGGATTTATTCACTTCCATAAGAGGACAAATTTCTTTAGTCAGAGGGCGATAAATCTGTGGAATTCATTGCCTCAGGACGGTTGTGGAGGCTAATCAATGGAGATCACCAGATTCTTGATCAGTAAGGGTGTCAGAGGTTATGGGGACAAGATAGGAGAATGTGGGTAGAGAGGGAAAGATAGATCAGGCATAATTGAATGGCGGAGTAGACTTGATGGGCTGAATGGCCTAATTCTTCTCAGATAGATGGATAAATACTTTATTAATCCACTCGGGGAAATTCAAGATGTCCAGTAGCCAACACAGTCAAAAACATAAGTTTACTACTTGGATTAAATTATTATACGCAAATCCAACAGCTAGAATAATAACAAATTATATGTTATCAACTAAGTTTAGTTTATCTCGAGGTTGTAGACAAGGCTGTCCTTTATCACCATTACTGTTTGCGTTAGCAATCGAACCCCTTGCTCAAAGGGTAAGACTACATCCAGAAATATATGGATACGATACTAAAGATACTAAGAATAAAATCTCGTTATATGCGGACGATATATTACTTTATATTACAAAACCGGAAATAAGTATCCGTAATTTGTTAAAACTAATAACGGAATTTGGTTTAATTTCAGGATATAGCATCAATTGGAATAAAAGTGAACTTATGCCAATAACCATGAATAATTTACAGATATTACAACAATTTCCTTTCAAGATAACAAATGAAAATATTAAATATCTTGGTATTTTTGTTACAAAAAGATTTGACTCTTTATTTAAATCTAATTTCCCGTTATTATTGAATAAATTAAATAAAAATATCTTATATTGGAAAAGCTTACCTATCTCAATGTTAGGTAAAATAAACGCAATAAAAATATTTTCCTCCCACAATTATATATTTATTTCAATCAATCCCGATATATCTTTCTAAAAATTTCTTTAAAAAAGTAGACTCAATAGTCACTAACTTTATTTGGGACTACAAAAATCATAGAATAAATAAAAAACATTTATGTAAAGCTAAAATAAACGGGGGCTTAGCTTTACCAAATTTTATGTTCTATTATTGGGCAGTTAATATTAGAAATATGAATTTTTGGTTAGGAGAAATAGATAATAAACCAAATTGGTTAAAAATGGAAAGAGAAGACTGTTTTCCATTTGAAATTAGCTCTATAATATTTGCTAATATTAATGTACCTAAGAAAACTTATAGTGAAAATTTGATAATAGAAAGTGGAATACGTATTTGGAAACAAATAAAGAAAACACTAAAACTAAAATTTATACCGCTAGCTCTTACAATTGCCAATAATTTTACGTTTAAACCGTCAATGATGGATAAAGCTTTTATACAATGGAAAAATAAAGGAATTCTAAATATAGGGGATCTTTATAAGGATAATTCATTTCTTTCATTTCAAGAATTACAACAAACTTACGGGCTTCATAATAATGAATATTTCAGATATTTACAAATCAGAAACTATATTTCTGCAAATACACAAGAACTAGAAATGTGAAAAAATGATATCATTTATAATATTTTGTTGGAAAGTGATATCCCATCATCGGAAATACATAGACAGCGCTGGAAAATGAACTAAGTCAAATAATAAGTCCAGAAATATGGGAAGAAAGCCTACAACATATACATTATTGCTCTTTAAACGCTAAACATGCACTTATACAGTTTAAAATCTTACAGATTACATTATTCTAAATCTAAACTACATATATATTTCCAAAACTATCACCTATATGTGATAAATGTCAAATCATGGAAGCAACTCTGTCACACTCATTTACTAATTGTACGAAGATTTTACAATATTGGAATGAAATATTCAAAATAATCTCGAAAGTTATTAATATTACTATGATTTATGACCCAAAGTTAATCATACTTGGAGTACCGGAAATGGAACAAATAATTACAAGGAATCATAGAACTTTTATCGACTATTCTTTAATAATTGGGAAAAAATTAATATTAAAAATTTGGAAAGGCCCTGTATCCCCAACAATTAAAATGTGGAATACAGAAATGACGGAGACACTTCACTTGGAGAGATTGAGACTTGTCCTCATGGACAGGTTAGATCTCTTCAAGGAGATATGGTCTCCCTATATTAAATATCTACAGGGTCACAACGGTTCGGCGCAGGGACTTGACTGAGGCCTGAATATCTGAGTGGATGAAGAAATACACATAACAAATCATGAATGTATCTCCAAGATTGGATTACTTAGTAATACTTCAATCCCTCCACTTTTCACACTTTCTTTTCTATTTTCTATTCCTTTTTTTCTATCTCTCTATCTTTAATTAAGGAAAAAATTATAGAAACATACTATATAAATTTTAATATGTACACACTTATTTCTGTTTGTATGAAAAAGATTATAGATGTCTTAAACTTGTAATTATATAAAACTATGTACTTTCAATTATACAATAACTATGAAATATAAAATTAACAATAATACAAACATTAATGAATATTAAAAAAAAATGTTGTTTAAGATTGGTACTACGTAGTTAAATTAGCGGGGATTTCTATTTGGTAATTAGAAGAATATCTATGATTTGAGAAATCTAAGTGTATTACTTATTTTAGGAATATACTACATATACTCCCAATTATATAAAATAAATAATAATGAAATGTATAATGGATAATACTACAATTATCATAAATAGTACTAATTAATAATCAATACGTTATAATTTTATACATTGTATAAATCTCAATGTCGTTATAAGAGTGTACTTGGTATATACTGTTTCTACAATAAAAAAATATTTAAAAAAAAAAAAAAAAACATAAAGCAGACAATACAGAAAATATGAACAATACATAAAAGCAATAAATACTTAAAAATAACCCAATAAATAACTATTAATAGTGTAAAGCTTCCCCATACAGTTTAACGGTCAGTATTATAAAATCTAATGGCTGCAGGGGTGAAGGATCTCCTGAACCGCTCTGTTCTACAGCGCAGGGAGAGGAGTCGGTTGTTGTTCCGTTTGCTGCTCTGACCCTCCAGAGTTTCATGGAGGGGGCGCCCGGAGTTGTCGAGGATGACCTACACCTTGCTCCTCATACGCCTCTCAAGCACATCCCCCACAGAGTGCACACTGTAAATAAACTGTAAATAACTTCTAAAATAATGGGAGCAAATCTGTTGATATTTATGTAAACTATTCATCTTACAAGAAAGTAACATTTCATACTTTCCTCTCACTTTTATTTGTTCTCAAGTAGCACCAACATTTATTCCACTTAATCCCGCAAACACTTAAAAATTCAATTCAATCTTTAATTGTCATTGTGCAGTGTACAATACAGAGACAACGAAATGCAGTTGGTATCTCCGAAGGGCGAACTTACGAATAAACAAGTAATACATATACAGTGGTATCCGTGCAATTTGCTGGTGATTGGATAGTCCGGTGGGGGGGGGGTGGGGGGGAGGGGTGGAGACAGGCAGTCATTGAGGTGCAGCGTTGAGAAGTGTGACAGCCACAGGGAAGAAGGGGTTGGACAGGCTAGATGCAGGAAGGTTGTTCCCGATGTTGGGGAAGTCCAGGACAAGGGGTCACAGCTTAAGGATAAGGGGGAAATCCTTTAAGACCGAGATGAGAAAGACTTTTTTCACACAGAGAGTGGTGAGTCTCTGGAACTCTCTGCCACAGAGGGTAATTGAGGCCAGTTCATTGGCTATATTTAAGAGTGAGTTGGATGTGGCCCTTGTGGCTAAGGGGATCAGAGGGTATGGAGAGAAGGCAGGTACGGGATACTAAGTTGGATGATCAGCCATGATCATATTGAATGGCGGTGCAGGCTCGAAGGGCTGAATGGCCTACTCCTGCACCTAATTTCTATGTTTCTATGTAAGAAGCTGTTCTTGAGCCTGCTGGTACGGCAGCGGAGGGACCTGTAGCGTCTCCCGAATGGGAGGAGGCTAAACAATCTATGGTTGGGGTGTGAGCTGTCCCTGGCGATGCTGTGCGCCCTGCGCAGGCATAGTTTACTATGCAATTGATATACGTTTCATTCTGCAGATGGCACCTGACTTGCTGTGTTCTTTCAGCATTTTCTACTTTATCATGGAAGACTGGTTCAGCAATTCCAGCCATGAGGGTGGCACAGCGGTAGAGTTGCTGCCTTGCAGCGCCAGAGGCCTGGGTTTGATCCTGACTACGAGTGTTGTCTTTTCGGAGTTTGTACTCCCCTAAATGCGTGGGTTTTCCCCAGGTGTTTTGGTTTCTTCCCACATGCCAAAGATGTACAGGTTAATTTGGCGTCGGCAAGTGTAAGTTGTCTCTAGTCAGTAGGATAGTGCTAGTGTACGGGCTGATCGACGGGGGCCGAAGGGCCTGTTTCCGTGCGGTATCTCTAAACTAAACTGAAATTATTAGATTTTAGCCTTTGCTGCAAATAATATTGCCTTGGCTTGGTATTATATTTCCCCAATCTGATGCAATTAAAGCCTTTTTGATATATTTAAAACAAATTCAGTTATTCTAAAGTGTTACAGTATTTTTGAAACTGGATATGTCACATTCAGTTTGAAACATGAACATTTGGTTCAATTACTAAAATAGTTTACAGTGCAACAATTTAAAAGTTGATGCACTTGTTCTCAAGTTTAAAATATTCTTCACAGTAAATTTCTTGGTGAAAAATCACTGTTCTGTCAGACTTATTTGAGATGGCACCAGTTGGCACAATAATTCCAACAGGGTGCAATGGCATCTTAAGAATTTTTTGGGACTGTGAGGCATCTGTTGCTTTTGAAATGAATTCTTGTACAGTCAACTTGAAGTCTGGGAAAACCTCAGCATTATTGTTAATTATCAGCATTCAAACATTGAATAGAGTGTTTAAAGTCCATGTCATTTTCTCTACTGCAGTAGGGCCAAGTACAGGGCGGCACTGTAGCGCCGCAGTTGGAGCTGCTGCCTCAGAGTCAGAGACCTGGGTTCGATTCTGACCTCGCGAAGTTTCGGCTGTGTGAGATTTGCACGTTTTCCCTGTGTCCGTGTGGATTTCCTCTGGGTGCTCCAGCTTTCTCAGGCATCCCAAAGATGTGCAGGTTAAATGGGCTCTCTAAGTTGCCTCTGCTGTACGGGGAGTGGATGAGAAAGTGAGATAACATACAGCTAGTGTGAATGGGTAATTGATGGTCGCTGTGGACTCGGTGGGCTGAAAGGCATGTTTCCATCTGTATCTTTCAAACAAAGTACTGTAAGTTCACTTGGTGAAAGCCATGAAGTAGGAATTACACCAAAGAGATGGGTTTGCAAAGTAAAATTATGTAACCAGAAGTAAGTAGGAAATCGGGAGATGGACCCCAAGATGGTTAAAAGTCATTTTCTAAAAATGCCCTCTATGGAGTTCTGCTTATCACCATTTCCTCTTTTTATTTCCTTAAAGAGTTTATTTCTCCCCTTGTTTTTAATTGGGAATGTACCAAACCGCAGCCACAACTTCTGCACTCTGCCTGATCGTAGGTATTTTCTTCCTCTTTCTCCGATTCGTTGTTTATCTTTGACCTTAAACGGGAATCTTTCCCTTTTCCCTTTCCTGCAGATACCTCATGACCTAATTGAGCTTTTCTCACATTTATAGTATTTATTTAAATCAGCGTGTTTTCTCAGTTGGTCTTTTACAACGTTACTTCTGGAGTATAAATATATAAATTTTAAACATAGTGGTTCAACCTTGAGCCCAGTTGATTTTTATTGATCACGATCCACACCCTTGTCCTCCTTTCACTCTTCTTAATGTTCCTTGTTAACATGTTTCCTTTTCCTACTTTCATGCTTTCCTATTTTCCTCTTGAATGTATCTTTGTTTCAGTTTGTTCTTGCATAGATTTCTTTCTGGGACCTTCACCCTTTAATCAATACATAGAACTCTGTTGCTTATCTTAGAATCCAGCTTAGTCAGTTTTGATGCCATTTAAGGATCTGAAATATTAACTTTGATTCTCTTACGGTAGACAAAAATGCTGGAGAAACTCAGCGGGTGAGGCTGCATCTATGAAGCGAAGGAAATGAGCAACGTTTCGGCTCACAACCCTTCTTCAGACTGACGTGAGGGTGGGGGCTGGAAGAAGAAAGGAAGTGGAGCTAGTGGGCTGAGGGAAAGCTGAGAAGGGGAGGAGAAAGATTCTCTTGCATTCTGTGTGACCTGCTGGCTATTTCAAGCATTTTGTGTTTACATTTCAGATCTACAAAATCTGCAGTGTTTTTTTTTGTCAGTGTTACATTTGCTATTGATAATCCAACTGGCCTGGGATAGCCAGTGTGGCATCATTTCTGGATGGCTCTGTACATTAGGTAGAAACAAGGAACTGCAGATTCTGATTTACCAATGAAAGACATTTGAAAATTATGGAGTAACTCAGTGGGCCAGCCAGCATCACTGAAGGATATGGCTGCGTGAAGTTTTGGGATTGGATCCTTTTTCCGAATCTACACGCATTGTACCCAATCAACCTTGTGGAAGCAAACCCTTCCACTCACTCTGGCATTTACACACACCCCAGAAAACAGGTCATCATTGGGGAAGATGTAGACTGAACCAATTTGAAGTTCATTTGCTGTATTGGGATCTAGTGATAACTTTGAACCATATAACCATATAACAATTACAGCACGGAAACAGGCCCTCTCGGCCCTTCCAGTCCGTGCCGACCATTTGTTTTCCCCTAGTCCCATCTACCTGCACTCAGACCATACCCCTCCATTCCCTTCACGTCCATATACCTATCCACTTTACTTTTAAATGTTAAAATCAATCCTGCCTCCACCACTTCTGCTGGAAGCTCATTCCACACAGCCACCACCCTCTGAGTAAAGACGTTCCCCCTCACGTTACCCCTAAACTTCTGCCCCTTAATTCTCATGTCATGCCCTCTTGTTTGAATCTTCCCTACCCTCAATGGGAAAAACGTATCCACGTCAACTCTGTCTATCCCTTTCATCATTTTAAAGACCTCAATCAAATCCCCCCTTAACCTTCTGCGCTCCAAAGAATAAAGACCTAACTTGTTCAACCTTTCTCTGTAACATAGTTGCTGGAACCCTGGCAACATTCTAGTAAATCTCCTCTGTTCTCTCTCTATTTTGTTGACATCCTTCCTATAATTAGGCGACCAAAATTGTACACCATACTCCAGAATTGGTCTTACCAATGCCTTATACAATTTTAACATTACTTCCCTACTCCTATATTCAATGCTCTGATTTATAAAGGCCAGCACACCAAAGGCTTTCTTTACCACCCTATCTACCTGCGATTTCACCTTCAGGGAACTATGCACAGTTATTCCCAGATCCCTCTGTTCCACAGCATTCCTCAATTCCCTACCACTTACCATGTACGTCCTATTTTGATTTGTCCTGCCAAGATGTAGCACTTCACACTTATCAGCATTAAACTCCATCTGCCATCTTTCAGCCCACTTTTCCAAACGGCCCAAATCTCTCTGTAGACTTTGAAAATCTACTTCATTTTCCACAACACCACCTATCTTAGTATCATCTGCATACTTACTTATCCAATTTTCCACCCCATCATCCAGATCATTGATGAACATGACAAACAGCAGTGGACCCAACACAGATCCCTGAGGCACCCCACTGGTCACCGGCTTCCAACCTGACAAACAGCCATCCACCATTACTCTCTGACATCTCCCATTCAGCCACTGTTGAATCCATCTTGCTACTCCGCCATTAACACCCAAAGATTGAACCTTCTGAACCAACCTTCCATGGGGAACCTTGTCAAAGGCCTTACTGAAATCCATATAGACAACATCCACTGCTTTACCCTCATCAATTTCCCTAGTTACCGCTTCAAAAAATTCAAGAAGGTTTGTCAAACATGACCTTCCAGGCACAAATCCATGTTGACTGTTCCTGATCAGACCCTGTTTATCCAGATGCTTATATATATTATCTCTCAGTATCCTTTCCATTAGTTTGCCCACCACTGACGTCAAACGAATAGGTCTATAATTGCTAGGTTTATTCTTTGAACCCTTTTTAAACAATGGAACAACATGCGCAGTACGCCAATCCTCTGGCACTATTCCCATTTCTAATGACATTTGAAATATTTCTGTCATAGCTCCTGCTATTTCTACACTAACTTCCCTCAATGTCCTAGGGAATATCCTGTCAGGACCTGGAGACTTATCCACTTTTATATTTTTCAAAAGTGTCAGTACTTCCTCCTCTTTGAATCTCATAGTTTTCCATAGCTACTCTACTTTTTCCCCTTAACTCACAGAGTTCAATATCCTTCTCCTTGGTGAATACCGAAGAAAAGAAATTGTTCAATATCTCCCCCATCTCTTTTGGCTCTGCAGATAGCTGTCCATTCTGGTTCTCTAATGGTCCAATTTTATCCCTCGTTATCCTTTTGCGATTATTATAGCTGTAGAAACCCTTTGGGTTTACTTTCACCTTTCTTGCCAAAGCAACCTCATGTCTTCTTTTAGCCTTCCTAATTTCTTTCTTAAGATTCTTTTTTCATTCTTTATACTCCTCTAGCACCTCATTTACTCCATGCCTCCTATAATTATTGTAGATATCTCTCTTTTTTCGAAACAAGTGTCCAATTTCCCTTGAAAACCATGGCTCGTTCCAATTTTTACTATTTCCTTTCAACCTAAAGGGACATAAAGATTCTGTACTCTTACAATTTCCCCTTTAAATGTCCTCCATTTCTCTTCTACATCCTTCCCATGAAACAAAGTGTCCCAATTCACTCCTTTAAAATCCTTACGCATTCCCTCAAAGTTAGCCTTTCTCCAATCAAAAATCTCCACCCTAGGTCCAGTTCTGACTCTCTCCATAATTATATTGAAACTAATGGTATTGTGATCACTGGTCCCGAAGTGCTCACCAACGCATACCTCCGTCACCTGACCTGCCTCATTTCCTAACAGGAGGTCCAGCACTGCCCCTTCTCTGGTCGATACCTGTATGTACTGCTGCAAAAAACTATCCTGCACACATTTTACAAACTCCAAACCATCCAGCCCATTTACAGAATGTGTTTCCCAGTCTATTTTTGGAAAATTGAAATCTCCCACAATCACTACCTTGTGCTTACTACTAATATCTGCTATCTCCTTACATATTTGTTCTTCCAATTCTCGCTCCCCATTTGGCGGTCTATAATACACCCCTAAAAGTGTTGCTACACCGTTCCCACTTCTCAGTTCCACCCAAATAGCCTCCCTAGACGAGCCCTCTAATCTATCCTGCCAAAGCACTGCTGTAATATCTTCTCTGACAAGCAATGCAACACCTCCCCCTCTGGTCCCTCCTATTCTATCACACCTGAAGCAACAAAATCATGGAATATTTAGTTTCCAATCACAGCCCTCCTGCAACCATGTTTCACTGATTGCCACAACATTATATTTCCAGGTGTCAATCCAGGCTCTAAGTTCATCCACCTTACTTACAATGCTCCTAGCATTAAAATATACACATTTTAGAAACCCACCATCCCTTATTCTCTGTCTATTATCTTTTTCATCTTTCTCGCCTACATTTTGGGTCCGAGTGCTTCCCTTCTCTGCCTCTTGCCCCACACCCTGACCCCTAGCCCCCTCTACCCGAGTCCCTCCCCCTAGCCTTTCTAGTTTAAAGTCTCCCCAGTAGCCTTTGCAAATCTCCCTGCCAAGATATTGGTCCCCCTCGGGTTCAAGTGCAACCCATCCTTTGTGTACAGATCATGCCTTCCCCAAAAGAGGTCCCATTGATCAAGAAACTTGAATCCCTGCCCACTGCACCAGTCCCTCAGCCACGCATTTATCCTCCACCTCATTTCATTCCTACTCTCACTGTCACGCGGCACAGGCAGTAATCCTGAAATCGTTACCCTTTTGGTCCTTCTCCTTAACTTTCCCCCCGACTCCCTAAATTCTCCCTTCAGGACCTCGTCACTTTTTTCTGCCTATGTCATTGGTACCTATGTGTACCACAACATCAGGCTCCTCACCCTCCCTTATCAGAATCTTTTGGACACGTTCTGACACATGCGAGACCCTGGCACCAGGGAGACAAACTACCATCCGGGTCTCCCGACTGCGTCCACAGAATCGCCTATCCGACCCCCTAACTATAGAGTCCCCTATTACAATTGTCCTCCTCTTTTTGCTACCCTTCTGAGCATCAGGGCCGGTAACTTTGAAGCTACTTAACATTTGAAATGAGTGGGCGGCATTAACTAGTATTGGTGTTTCTCAGCATTGCCTTAAATTGATTATATTGCTATTTTAATCTAGTCATAGTATGTACCAGTGGTTAATAGTTGAAGTAGACCCCCACAATTCACTGTTAAGACTGAGCTCAAAATCTAATGACTAATTGTCTCTGCATTTGTGTATGCCAGTGCTTGTATTCTAAGATGTGATCCTTCATTGAAATAGATTAAATGCCCGAGCCTTGAATCTCTGATACACATGAGACATGATCTGATAGAACAGGTCAGAGACTGACTCGTATTTATCATTTGTAGTTCAGTTTAATTTATTGTCACAGGTACCGAGGTACAGTGAAAAGCTTTTGTTGTGTGCTAACCAGTCAGCAGAAAGACAATACATGATTACAATCAAGCCATTCACAGTGCATAGATACATGATGAGGGAATAACGTTTAGTGCAAGGTAAATGTTGCTGTAGGAATAGAGATTTAAGAGTGTGGAGCGATTGTAATGAGTTTGTCGAACTGCTTCTGTGGCTAGCACGCAAATAGTCGCCTGGGTTCGCCATCTAGGGAGCAATGTTTATATGACAAAAATTGTTCAGTATTTATTGCTTTCAACAATTTTATGGTGTCGGTTATAGCAACCTCTGATTAATTAATATAAAGTGTAGGACACTACTGCAATTTATGTTTTATGTTGCTCTCTCTTAGTTTTCGCTCAACAAAGCATTAAGCTTCTTGAATGTTTGACTGAATTGGCATTCAGCAAAAAGATCAGTGTTTGCAGCCCTGCATAATATCTTGCACATTGAAACATAGAAAAAATAGGTGCAGTAGTAGGCCATTCAGCCTTTCGAGCCAGCTCCGCCATTCAATATGATCTTAGCTGATCATCTAAAATTAGTACTCTGTTCCTGCTTTTTCCCCCATATCCCTTGATTCTTTAGCCCTAAGAGCTAAATCTAACTCTTTCTTGAAAACATCTAGTGAATTGTCCTCCACTGCCTTCTGTGTCAGAGAATTCCACAGATTCACAGCTCTATGGGTGAATAAGTTTTTCCTCATCTCAGTCCTAAATGGCCTACTCCTTATTCTTAAACCGTGACCCCTGGTTCTGGACTCCCCCAACATCAGGACTATTTTTCCTGCATCTAGCCTGTCCAATCCTTTAAGAATTTTATGTTTATCACATTTAATTAAATCGTTAGTATATACTGTAAATATATACTATATGGAGTCCCAGCACCGAGCCTTGCAGCCCCCACTGGTCACTGCCTGCCATTCTGAAAAGGATTTGTTAATTCCTACTCTTTGCTTCTTGTCTGCCAGCCAGTTCTCTATCCACATCAATACTGAACCCCTAATACCGTGTGCTTTAAGTTTGCATACTAATCTCTTATGTGGGACCTTGTCAAAGGATTTTTGAGTTTAGATACACAACATCCACTGGCTCTCCCTTATCCATTCTACTTGTTACATCCTCAAAAAATTCCAGAAGATTGGTCAGGCATGATTTCCCTTTCTTAAATCCAAGCTGACTTTGACCAATCCTGTCACTGCTTTCTAAATGCGCTGCTACAACGTCTTTAACAATGGACGCGAGCGTCTTCCCCACTACCGATGTAAGGCTAACTGGTCTATAATTCCCTGGGCCCAGGGCAGTGGCGACCCAGGCTTACAGCCAGTGCGGAGAAGAAGCGCTAACTCCAGCTCAACTCTGCCTGTCCCGCCGGGTTACCCGGTAGCGCTTCTTCTCCACACTGGCTATGAGCCTGGGGCCGCCACTGCTCCGGGCCGGTCTCCCGTCAGTCCATGTCTGTCGGTTAACCCAGCGGGACAGGCAGAGTTGAGCTGGAGTTAACACTTCTTCCCCGTGCTGGCTGTAAGCCTGAGCAGCCACTGCTCCGTGCCGGTGTCCCATCAGTCCAGGGTCACCCCGGGCATCTCCGGCTGCCCTTGGACAGGGATGGGACACTCGGGTGGGGACTGGGACGATCCAGTAGCAATTCAACAGCGCTGGAGACCCGGGTTCGATCTTGACTACTGTGAGATATGCGATGTGCTCACAATCACTACTCAAAGACTAAACCGTGGAAGCAAGAGATTCTTTATTTTCGAGTCTGCAGAGTCGGGTGCCTCTCCAAGTTGAGACACACCGAAGTCAGAAGGGTAAACCCCCTGTATACACACAATTCTACATCCAACCTCCTCTCCTTTGACCCCCTCCAATCAGACACTGAGGTGCACAATCTGTAGGTACATCCCCCCAGTACCTCCCACATCATACACCGCATGTCCAGACATGTGCATGGTAATGAGCAGTTTCTTGACCAGGGGTGTGTTGTAATATTCATTTATTTTATTAAGCATGCTCAGTTGTTCATGACCTACCCTAGTTTTACTCACCTCCAAGTGAACTCTCTCAGTTCTCCTATATCAGCACTAAAGTTAAGCTATAGTGACAAGGGTCCCATCTATCACTCCCTTCTACTGATAGGGATCTATCTACATCACTCCCTTTTACCGGTATACAATGCTATCACTTCTTACTCAAGGATGGGTCTGGTAACATTTGATACACAGCCGTGTCAGAACCCTCTCCCTGGCCCCTATCGGTTTGAATCCTCTTTAAAGCCCCTTACAATAGTGGGGTTTAATCACTTTATCCCTCACACTACGGATGAAACGCAGGTCTGTATACATGCAGCAGCACAGCTGACGAGAATGTTTATCGCGAGTGACCTATGACCTGGGTATGCGCAGTCAGAATACCAAACTCGCTTATTAACCCCTTTGTCCTCTGAGTTCTAAATTTCACCCAGCCCTCTGGTTTGCTGCTTCCTCTGGCCAATGTATATGCCTTTTCCTTGGATTTAACACTATCCTTGATTTCCTTCGTTAGCCACGGTTGAGCCGCCATCCCCGTTTATTTTTTCGCCAGACAGCGATGAACAATTTCTGGAGTTCATCCATGCGGTCTTTATATCTTTGCCATTGCATCTCCATCGCCAACCCTTTAAGTATAATTCGCTAGCCTATCCTAGCCAATTCCCGTCTCATACCTTAAGTCCCCTTTCTTGAAGTTCAGGACCCTAGTCTCTGAATTAACCGTGTCACTCTCCATCCTAATGCAGAATTCCCACATTTCACACGCAAACTGCTGATTATTTTATTCCCAGTGAATGAATGTCCCAGTGATTGAAACACTATGCGTGTTTCATGTTCCATCCCCCTCAACCTGCAGGAGCATTATGTAAAGTAAAAAAGTGTCAAGACTGTAATTTTTGGCAGATTGATTGCAGCAAATGTGCCTTGAGTTTTGTAAACAGTTGTGGGGTGGTGGTGGTGGATACAGGAAGAGCAGGAGATACTGTAGCTCTGATGACCCTTAAATGGTCTTGCTTGCATTGGTAATTCATCCAAAATCCATTTCAGCGTCAGCCTGGCTGACTGAATTGGTATGATAGTTAGTTTGGTATAACTGTTACGTTACCTGACAGAACAACTGTGTCTAATTAGTGCTACTCATAATGAAAAGGCTACTACCATGGCGATTTTGTCTGATTTGATTCAGAGGCTGACCAGCTGGCACTTTAACTGACAGTCGCTTTTGGCCTGCTCGGATCATGTTGCAAGTTTGTAGCGTTGGCAGTGAAACTGCAACCGTAAAAAAGACGTTACAAACTATGCTGTCCAGAGGTAACGAACAGTGCAGATGGTGAGGCATGATGTGAAGACCTCCGATTTCTTTGCAATGGAGTCCAATTTCCGTGCAGCTTTTGCGCGAAAGCAGAAGAAAGGGAAAGGCAATGAAGAAAAAAAAGTTTTTGTTGCGTACCTTGAAGTATCATTTGGACTATAAATAAGTAGTGAAGTATCCTTTTGAGTTGACTGTTGTTGTTTCATGTGATTTCCATGTGTTTGATAAGGAATGTGTTAATGCTAAGAAATTCTACAAGTCACTGGCCACTAAAGTGCCTGTAACACTGCAACAAGATCAATCTTGCCTAGACAGTCCTCTGCAGTGGCAATTAAAAATGAATGTCTGTTTTCATGGGCCCCAACTGCACTGGAGTATAGATATCAAGGTACACTGAGTTAAGTTGAGAACCTGTCACATTCTGTAATGCTTGTCTACCATATTTTTGTATCTTTTACTAAAAATCAAATGGCGAGTTTGACAAGAAACATAATGCTGTGTTCTTTGATAATTCAAGTTGCTGTGCTTTAACTTTGAATAAGGTTTAAGGAACAGATAATAAATCCGGAAATGGCCATGTGCTTCAAGTTTTTGCCTTTGATAAATTTCTGGGTTCTGGCTACAGTTGGAATTGAACATTTTATGTCATTTTGCATTTAAATAAAATGTGAAATATAAAGCTTTTTTGATGGAATTGGTGTTTTGTTCTTCCAAATATTGTATTTGTGACCATTGCTATGCTTTGGCACTACAACTAGATTGGCCGGCGGGTGGGATCTCATACAGGACAGAAGCAGGTGAGAGGTTAGAAGTTGATATGGAGGGTGGTGAGGGAAAGGTTGGTGGACAGAATAGGCAGGTGAAAGGTGGAGAGCGAGGAAGGAGCGTTGGTTTAAACTGCACATACTTTAATGCAAGAGGCCTGACGGGTAAGGCAGATAAGCTTAGGGCAGGTACGAGCGACTGGGATGTCGTAGCCATTACTAGAACCTGATTAAGAGAGGTGCAGGGCTGGCAGCTCAATGTTGCGGGGTACAGGAGCTTAAGGCGAGACAACGGTGAGGGAAAAAGAGGAGGGGGGAGCGGTTGCATTGTTGGTTAAGCAAGATGTCAAGGCAGTGGTCAGAGGACATTATGGACGGTTTGTTTAGTGAGGCTATATGGGTGTAGCTGAGGAACATGAAAGGGATGACCACCTTGTACTACAGACCTCCAAATAGTCAATGGGGAATTAGAAGAACAAATATCCCAGGAGATTGCAGACAGCTACAGGTCAAAGAAGGTTGGGGATTTTAACTTTCCCAATATAGTCTGGGAAAATCATAGTATGAAGAGTTTAAATGGGGTGCAATTCCTCAAAAGTGTATATGAGATTTTTCTCAAGCAGTATGTAGAGGCCCCCACACGCGAGAGGGCAACAATCTAGTATTGGGAAATTGGGAAGGCATGTTAATGAAGTGTAGAGAACCCTTTTGGGACCAGTTACCACAGTTTGATTAGGTTTAAGATATTTATGGATAGGGACAGAGAGGGCCCATATGTAAAAATGCTCAACTGTGGCCAACTTTGAGGGTATGAGAGGAAGCCTCGCTCAAGTTGACTAGAGCAGGTTATTTGAGGGGAAAGGAACATCAGCCAAGTGGCATGTTTTTAAAAGTGCTGGCAAAAGCGCAGGATATGTATGTCCCTGTTAGAGTTACGGGCAAAGCAGGCAAATGTAAGGAAGCTCAGCTGACAAGGAGAATTAAGGCATTGGTCAAAAACAAGAAGGATGCATGGGACAGGTATAGGCAGCTGGGATCAAGTGCACCTCTGCAGGAGTTTCGGGAACTAAGAAGTCAAGTTAAAAAGAAAATCAGAAGGGCAAAATGGGGCCAGGCGATAGCTCTGGTGGGTACCATTGAGGACAATCCCAAAAGATTAAAAAAATACAAAAAGGGGAAAATAGTAACTAGAGAGAGAGAGAGAGAGAGAGAGAGAGAGTGGGACCTCTTAGGAATCAAAGTGATCACCTCTGTGTGAAGCCAGAGGAGATGGGCAAGGTCCTCTGAGTATTTCTCCTCTGCAATTGCCGAGGAGAAAGACTGTGGGAGGGAGGAACTTGGGGCAGTCAATGGAAGTGTCTTGAGGGCAGTCAGTGTTACCGTCAAAGAAGTACTGAAGGTACTATCGTGTATAAAGGTAGACAAATCTCCAGGGCCTGATCAGATATGTACGTGGACATTGTGGGAAACTAGAGAGTAAATTGCGTTACCCCTGGTTGCAATTTAAGAGACGTCCTTAAATACAGGATAGGGGGGTGCTGAAAAACTGGAGGGTGGCAAATGTTGTACCTCTATTCAAGAAGGGCTGCAGCATAAATGCTGGGAACTATAGGCCAGTGAGCTTAACATATGTAGTTGGAAAGATAATGGAGAGTATTCTGAGGATAGGTTATACACGCATTTGAATGGGCAAAGGCTGATTAGGGATAGTCAGCTTGGTTTTGAATGTGGGAGGTCCTGTCTCACAAATCTTGAGTTTTTTTGAAGACGTGACCAAAAAGGTCAATGAGGGTAGATGTTGTATGCATGGATTTCATTTAGGCATTCAACAGGTTCTGCATGGTCGACCGTTCTGGAAAGTTAGATCGCATGGGATCCAAGTAGAGATAGCTGAATAGATAGCAAATTGGCTTCATGGAAGGAAGCAGAAGATGATGGTGGAAGGTTCCTTCTCGGACCAGAGGCCTGTGACTTGTGGCGTGCCTTAGGGTTCGGTGCTGGCCCTGTTACTGTTTGTCTTCTTCATCGATGATTTGGATGAGGAAATACGGGACAAGATTAGCAAAGTTTGCTGATGATACATAAGTGGGTGGTTTTGCAGATAGTGAAGATGGTTGTGAAAGATTGCAGCAGGATCTTGATCAATTAGCCAGGTGGGAGGAGGAATGGTTGATGGAATTTAATACAGAGACATGTGAGTTGTTGCATTTTGGGACATTTAACAAGGGCAGACCTACACAGTGAATGGGAGGCCTCTGGTGAGTGTTGTAGACAAGAGGGATCTAGGAGTGCAGGTGCACGGTTCCTTGAAGGTTGAGTGGCAGGTACATAAGGCAGTCAAACAGGCTTTTGGCACATTAGAAACATAGAAAATAGGTGCAGGAGTAAGCCATTCGGCCCTTCGAGCCTGCACCGCCATTCAATATGATCATGGCTGATCATCCAACTCAGTATCCCGTACCTGCCTTCTCTCCATACCCCCTGATCCCTCTAGCCACAAGGGCCACATCTAACTCCCTCTTAAATATAGCCAATGAACTGGCCTCAACTACCTTATGTGGCGGAGAATACCAGAGACTCGCCACTCTCTGTGTGTTGGCCTTCATCAGAGTATTGAGTTTAGAAGTTGGGAGGTCATGTTGCAGTTGTATAAGATGTTGGTAATTCAGGTTTCATTATACCTCAATTGGTACACATGACAATAAACTAACCCTTGCACCTTTGAGACTATTTAGACAGAGTATTGTGTTCAGTTCTGGGCACCGTGTTAAAGGAAAGATAATGTTCAACCTGAAAGGTTTCTGAGAAGATTTACGAGGATGTTGCCAGGACTAGAGGGTCTGAGCTATAGGGAGAGGTTGAGTAGTCTCTATTCCTTGGAGCGCAAGAGGATGAGGGGTGATCTTATAGAGGTGTACAAAATCATGAGAGGAATAGATTGGGTAGATGCACAAAATCTCTTGCCCAGAGTAGGGGAATTGATAACCAAATGACATAGGTTCAAGGTGAAGGAGAAAAGAGTTAATAGGGATCTGAAGGGTAACTTTTTCACACAAAGGGTGGTGGATGTATGTAACGAGCTGCCAGAGGAGGTAGTTGAGGCTGGGACTATCCCAAAGTTTAAGAAACAGTTAGACAGGTACATGGATAGGACAAGTTTGGAGGGATAAGGGCCAAGCCCTTGGGACTAGTGTAGTTGGGACCTGTTGGCTGGTGTGGGCAAGTTGGGCCGAAGGGCCAGTTTCCACACTCTATGACTATAACTGTATTAAATAGAGAAAAAAAACAGAAGATGATTAAAGATTTTCAATCTGCAATACTGCTTTAAAAGCTACTGCCACCTCCAGGCTGCAAATTATCTACAGTGTCCCACACATTTCTACGGAGACTAAACAGAGTGATCATCGTCAAGGACAATAAACCATGTGAATTGACACTGCTTTTCAAGTTTCCGGCTTGCTTTTATAACATTTAGTATTCAGTTTTAAATTGTACAGAGTTCAGATGTACATGTCAAATATAGGACTCATGATGGTCATACCTTCTTCATGTGTAGTAGCACATATATGGTCTTACCTTGCTCTTGATTTACAATTAATTTGTCACAATACATGCTGTTGATTAATTAAATTGAATTATAACTGGGCACATCACGCATCTTTTTCACATCTTTTGTTGTTATTGTCACCCTTTTTATAAAACGACGATGCTATGTGCCACCACATAGCATTACTGTAGTCACAGTAAATTCTTTACACGTGCTTCAAATCTGTGATGGTATTTGGGCTTGCAGTATTGCCACTCTTGTGATCATGGTAAGTGAAATAAATTGATATTGAGAATAGAATATTACTTTTTGCATGTATTGTAAATCTTGCCTTTTTTATTTAAAGTGAAGTTCTGCATTTAGATGTGTTGGTGCAGTTGACTGAGCATTGCAAAAATGGCCCTATTTAAACCAGCATGAACCGGTTTCTATTAGCTGTTGTGTTGCAGCTTTGAGAAAATGAACGTCTTTTATTTTCCTTGACTGCTGCTGGCAGAAGGACTCGCTCTTGTTGAAACTCTCCCACTCTGAGAGAGAATCGCAGTGCAGCTTGACTCTCTTGGTTCATTTTGTGTTTGGTGACACATGGGATATGCAGATGGAGCATTCCTCTACAGGCAGAAGAATTTTTCTCCTTAATTCGTTGCTGGGAACATTTGTGAGTATTACAAACATAAGTTCCCTGATTTGAGGTTTGTATGACGTTGCTATCTGAGCGATAAATGCCTATTGGTGACATTAGGAACTGCATGTGTTGGAATATTGAGCGGAGTATGAAGTTCTAGGGTACCGCAGTGGGTCAGCTCACCTATAGGGGTCAAGGAAAGAGCGTTCACGTCGCAGCCCTGTTTCTACCAATCTTTCCATCACGAAGCGCAAGAAGTGCAAGACGCCATTGTATGCAGATGCCGAGATGTGTGTTCAGCTCTGGCTGAACAATTTCTAATCTATGTGGACTTGATAAGAAAAAGCTCACTATAGAGGGATTAGATATGAGACGTTTCGGGTCAGGACCCTTCTTCAGTCCGATTGTAGATGGTAGAAGAAAACTGGAAAATAAGTGGAGGCAGATCAAGACCTGCAAGTGATAGGTGGATACAGGTGAGGGTTATTTGACTGGCAGATTGGTGGAGTGACTTACAAAGGCCAGAGATGAAAAAGAAACAAAATGTTGCCAGATGAAGGGAAATGAAATGTAAAACCAGCAGGAAGGATATTCGTGTAAAGGAATGGTAGGGAGGTCGAGGGCAAGAAGGGTGAAAGGAGAAAATGGTGCACATGGGTTGGGGGCACAGGAAAGAGAGAGGGGGAGGTGGGGTTCGGTTCAGTTTAGTTTATTGTCACATGTAGCGAGTACAGTGAAAAGCTTTTGTTGCGTGCTAACCAGTCAGCAGAAAGCCAATACATGATTACAATCGATCCATTTACACTGCATAGATACATGATAAGGGAATAATGTTTAGTGCAAGGCAAAGCCCGAACAAGGATAGCCTGAGGGTCATCAAAGAAGTAGATCATTGTTTAGCACTGCTCTATTATCTACCTCCTTGAGGTAGTTTCCCATGATGGTAAATTGCCTCTGCACTGCTAGCTTGCAGTAAAGTTGATGGTATACCATGTTTCATCTCCACTGCATTCTTTATCATGTCTGTTATTATTGATTCAAGCCGACTCTGATGACACCTTACTGTATTTTCCAGTTATTTATGGTTTTGCATTACTGCATGAATAAACTGTATGATGTGAGTAAGAGGCTGATTTTGTTAGTCCTGGGTACATCTGCAGTTTTCTGT
Source organism: Okamejei kenojei (assembly GCA_035221665.1). NCBI lineage: Eukaryota > Metazoa > Chordata > Chondrichthyes > Rajiformes > Rajidae > Okamejei > Okamejei kenojei. Next base: position 9,092,067 of record CM069154.1, read on the forward strand.
GTCCTTTTAACTACCAGTTGTAGTTTTGTCAACTTTGTTATGTTGCTGTATCCCAGTGTCTGTTAGCGTTTTTCAAGACTTGCTACATTTATCCACATTGCCCGGTTCAATGTGCGTAGTTGTTTTTTTTTAAAACATTAAGTTTTTTTTTGTAATCCTAAAAATTCTGCCTTTGGTATCCTGCTTGGAAGTTGCTTCAAAAATTTGATAATAATGCTGTGGAAATCCTGTGATTGAATTCCATTCTTGATTTTCATTCTGTAGTTTGTTTTTTTCCTTGTCAAATTTTGTTCCGTCCTACCTTGAAAGATGCTCTAAGTCAGTGGGATGAAATCAATATCAGTAGCTTACTTATAGGTCAGTGGTAGAGTCATGAAGTAATACAGCACAAAAATAGGTTCATACAGCACAAAAACAGGCCCTTGCCAGGGGAAGAAAGGAATACTAGTGGATAGAACATATAGACATTTTTGGCATCTCTAATGGGATCCCACAACCAGTCACATCTTCCCATCTCCACCCCTTTCAGCCTTCCGCAGAGACCGTTTCCATCGCAACTCCTTGGTTAACTCATCCATTCCCACCCGTACCCCATGTACCTTACCCTGCAACCACAGGAGATGCAACATCTGGCCCTCAACCTCCTCCCTCGACTCTGTCCAAGGACCCCGACAGTCCTTTCATGTCAGGCAATGGTTCACTTCCACCTCCTCTAACCTCATCTATTGTATCCATTGTTCAAGATGTGGACTCTTATACATCGGCGAGACCAGACGTAGACTGGGCGATCGTTTCGCTGAGCACCTTCGCTCACTCCGGCTGGACCTACCAGATCTCCCGGTTGATAAACACTTTAACTCTCCTTCCCATTCCCACATTGACCTTTCTGTCCTAGGCCTCCTCCATTGTCAGAGTGAGGCTAAATACAAATTGGAGGAATGGCATCTCATATTTTTCTTGGGCAGCTTACAACTCAGTGGTATGAATATTTCCCCAACTTCAAGTAACCCCTGCTGTCCCCCTCTCTCTCTCTCTCTCTCCATCCCTGCCCCACCCAAGTTGCATGAGCTTCTCATTCTCACCCAACAAACAGCTAATAATGGCCTGTTTCCTTTATCATTGCTTCTTTTTTGCATATGTTTCATTCATTGTTCTATATCTCTACATCATTGCCTATATCTCTCATTTCCTTTTCCCGTGACTTTCAGTCTGAAGAAGGGTCTTGTCCAGATACATCACCAATTCCTCTCTCCAGAGATGCTGCCTGTCATGCTGAGTTACTCCAGCTTTTTGTCTATCTTATAGCAGATCTACCTGTAGATGAATCCCTCTTTGACATTGTCAATTAAAGATGGAGGATATGTCAACCAATTGTTTTTGCAAGACAGTGCCAAATAAATTATTGCAGATTTTCCACAAATGGCCTTTCTAAACTGTGGATTATTTTTGATGTATCTTTATTTTAGGGACTTGTTGGGGATGCCTGACTTCATAACTGCCATGAATACATTTTCAAATGTGGACCCATTAGACTGAAGAAATGTCCCAACCTGAAATGTCACCTATCCAAGTCCTGCAGAGATGCTGCCTGACACACTGAGTTTACTCCAGCGCTTTATATGTTTTTTACTTTTGAAATGGATTGGGAATTTTCAGTATTATTGAGAGGTTAGGAGGAGAAGTTAAATAATATATTCATAAAGTGATTTTTCTCGAAATACACTTCAAACATACTGTGTCCATTTTCTGGATCAATTACAAATCTTGCATTTTATCCTTGATTTTCATTTTGTATTCAGTTAATTTACTTCCCAAAATTGCAGTAGATTAGCCAGCATCTGCAGTCCCTTGTGTCTCCAGAATAAGTAAGTGGACTAATTTATGCCTAAACTTGTAGATGTTTGTTTGACACTTTGAGAGGGTGGCAACTTCTCTACATTATAGAGTGAGGACAATTTTGATTCTGCTCACTTTTTTCTCATGCATTGGTGTATATGTGACATGTAAAGGTTTGCGACAAATTGTGCCACTGGCATTTGTTGGATAAGTGTAAGCTTCGGATGCCATTTGTGTTCTGTATAATATGTTGTTGTTCGCAGATGCTGCTGTGGTCAACATAGGTTATTATATATTATTATATTATAACCTATTATATTATTTATTATTAAATCATTGACAACATTAGCGACGCAGTGGTGCTGGTTTCCGACGGGCAATATTATCCATTATGCTTTCTCGGATTTTCATTCATGGAGAGTATAATGGATAAACTATCTCATCAGTTTTTGCTTTTGGAATTGTTACGTTCATCATTCTTTGGGCAGCACTAATACATGGTTTTGAATCCGAAAATGTACTGGGTTCAATTTTTATTACTGTATAGGCAATTTAGATTTTTAGTTGAGAGATGTGGCAGCAGGCCCTTCGACCCACTGGGTCCACTCCGACCAACGATCCCCATACACTATCGAAATCCTATACACTAGAGACAAGTTACGATATTTATTGAAACCAAATTATGCTCCAAACCAGTGCGTCTTCGGAGTGGGGAGGAAACTGGGGAAAACCCATGCGGTCACAGGGAAAACGTACATACTCCGTGCAGACAGCACCCATAGTCACAATCGAACCCGTGTCTCTAGTGCAGAGTTTTTGTGCTTATAGTTATTTAATTAGCTTCATTACCGAATGTACAGTAGATACAGTGGGAAAAGATATTTTATTTGAACAAAAGGTATTTTTATAAAAATATAAAATTCCTATATTATCCAATTTGCTTGCTGAATTCATGATACAAAGGAGGCTTTGATGGATTTATAGAAGCAAATTCAATCTGATGACACCAGAAGTATACGATTAATTTTAAAACATTATATGGGCTATCTCAGCATTGCAAAATATGCTACATATGGTAATAAACAGAGTCTTTTATCATCGCGAAGAATAGGAAATGATCTAGTTGAAAGCACAAATATGTTGCAGGGTTGATGCTGATGCATTCCCCGTCTCAAAATAAAGAGCTCGCCAATCGTTGCAGAATATTTCTTCACCCAGACGATGATGAATCATAGCCTCCCTTGTACAATTGGGTTGCGGAGACTCAGGGCGGCAGCGGTAGAGTTGTTGCCTGACAGTGCCAGAGACTCTGATTCGATCCTGACTACGGGTGCTGTCTGTCCAGAGTTTATACATTCACCTCATGACTATGTGGGTTTTCCCTGGTGCTCTAGTTTCCTCCCACATTCCAAGGATGTACAGGTTTCGGTAAAAAATGTAAACTTGTCTCTTGTCCTTAGGACTGGGTGATCCAAAGGGCTTGTTTCTGCGCTCCATCTTGAAACTAAACTAATCAAGTACAAAAGTGAGGCACAAAATGCTGGAGTATCTCAGCGGGACAGGCAGCAAATCTGGAGGGAAGGAATTGGAGACGTTTTGGGTCGAGACCCTTGTTCATACTGATGTCAGGGGTGGGCGGGCCGAAGATAGAATGTAGTCGGAGACAGTAAGACTGGTGGGAGAACTGGGAAGGGGGAGGAGATAGTAAGGGCTATTTGAAGTTAGAGGTCAATGTTCATACTGCTGGGGTGAAATATGAGGTGCTGCTCCTCCATTTTGCGCTGGGCCTCGCTCTGACAATGGAGGAAGTCCAGGACACAAAGGTCAGATTGGGAATGGGAGGGGGAGTTGAAGTGCTGCGCAACCGGGAGATCAGGTGAGTTAAGACGGACTGAGCGGAGATGTTCAGTGAAACGATCGCTGAGCTTGCGCTTGGTCTCGCCGATGTAGAGAAGTTGACACCTGAAACAGTGGATGCAGTAGATGAGGTTGGAGGAGGTGCTAATCAAGTACAGATCCTCACAGGTTACAAACACGTGACTTATGTGCACCCCTTGCATATAAACAACATTTTGTGACTGGCAGGATAGATTTGCCGGCTGCCGCAGGACTGTAGGTATCCTCCGCAGTGTACTATTTCGAGGCACTATTATTGCATCTTGCTGAGAAATATAAATTGTGAGTTAAATGCCCTGATTTAACTACATGTTGCCCATGATTGGCCTAGGTTATATTTAAATGTACTGCCAGGCAACCACATTTCCAACTTTTGAACGGTTTGGCTTGCAAATAATTCTTGGGAACGCAACCCTGTTGTAACCTGGTGAGGATCTGTATATTCAGGCAGTTCCAAACCTTTTTGGATATTAAGGGAATCAAAGAAAATTAATGAGTAATTTACTTATCTATCTTAAGGCAATTTATAGCTTTAGAGATACAGGGGGAAACAGGTCATTTAGCCCATGGAGTCTGCACCGACCAGCAATCGCTCCGTGCACTAACACTATCCTACACATTAGAGACAATTTCTTGTTCATATGTTATAGGAACAAAATAAGGCTGTTCGGCCCATCAAGTCTACTCCGCCATTCAATCATGGCTGATCTATCTTACCCTCTCAACCCCATTCTCCTGTCTTCTCCCCATAAACCCTGATATCTGTACTAATCAAGAATCTTATCTATCTCTGCCTTAAAATTTACAATTTTACTAAAGCCTGCAAACCTGTATGTCCTTGGAGTGTGGGAGGAAACCAGACCATGTGGTCACACGGAGAATGTGCAAACCTCGTACAGACAGCACCCGCAGTCAGGATTTAATCCGCGTCTGGTGCTGCAAGGCAGAAACTCTATCGCTGTGCCACTGTGCCGTCATTTAACCTGGCCAGAAAGGATGACACCTGTCCTGGTATGGCTGTTTTGATATTTGTGACACCAAATTTTCACAGATTTCAAATGACTGGGTTTAGGAATAGGGTTTTGTTGTGGCAAGCTTCTAGGAATTGAATTCAAATTGCCATACCTAGTCCATATGAAAACTGGAGAAGCAGTTTCAAGCTAGGTTCTCGGATGTCAAGCCTTTGTATAATATAGTGGGCTATGGGCTATGTGCTGTCCCCTGAGTGTTCAACCATTTTGCCTCTTTACTTCTTTACTTTTCTAACTTCAAAGTGGCGCAGTGCACAAAGGCTTCTTTCTCAACATTTCACATTTGGGACATATAAAATTCAGCAGTGTTAAAGGGGGCCGTGATTCTGATTCCAATATGCGCCTGCATTATATAACACCACAGTATGATCTCTTCAGCTTCAGCTGTATTACTGCCAGCCTCTATGCAACTTTGCCTTCTACCTGCAGAATTAATATAGATGTCTTAGTCATGCAGCTCAGAAATGGCCTCTTGGGAAATAAATGGATGGGCGGTTTCATTGAGCTGTTCTTTAAAAGAGCAGGCAGACTCAGTTGGTAAAAATGGCCTCCTGTGTCAAAATCTTTCTGGAGTATATTTAAAATATTTTGTTGTGCATTATTCATAGATTTTCTAATTCAGTATCATGGCACAGCACCAGAAACACAGAGCTGAAGGAGAAAAGTTATTAATTCTGATTTTGCAGACGCAGCATATTTTTAGACCATTTGATTTACGCATTAAAATGCAGGGATGTGAGTGCAATTGAATGTCTACTTAAGTTGAAAGTAGAATGTCTACTTAAGTTGAAAAGTCTGAGAGGTAATATATCAGAAAACTGCTATGCAGTAAGCATTTATGCAGTTAACAGCACAGACCAAAGAACAAATCATAGACAAATTTCTCCTGCAGGGATACGTGAAAAATGATGAAAAGAATACATTTATTGCCTTTCGTCATAGACATAGAACAGCAAAACCATGATCAGAAGTCCTGACAGTGACTCAGTTATTGATCTCATGCAAGTATGTATTACATGAGCAGCCTATAAATAGGGTAGCTAATCAATTGTAAAGTAGGTGAAAAAGCATTAAGATTGAATAAAGACACAAGGACTACGGATGTTGGAATTGGAGCAAAACAAAAACAGCCTGTTGGAGGGGGTGGAAGATTGCAACCTTCATGTGGTGCGCCCTGTTTCAACGAATGCAATCAACACAGCGTGCACAATTAAATAAGATCAAAAAGAACAAGTTGTCCTACAACTTTAGGCTGTGCACACCATACGCAAGAAGAAGAAGAAGAAGCCTGTTGGAGAACTCTGGTTCGAGGAGAATCTGTGGAGGCCAAGGGATAATGGATGTATAGGATCATGACTCTGTATCAGGAAGATATCTTCAGTCTGAAGAAAGGTCTTGAACCGAAACATCACCTACCCACATTCTTCAGAGATGCTGCTTGACCTGCTGAATTAATCCAGCACTTTGTGTCCTTTTTCACTGGCAATAGTTTTGTGAAGTATCAATGTGAAAACTGATATTTGAAAAAGACATAGTTTGTAAACTTCTCTTTTAAATGATAGAAATTAATAATAATAGAATATTGACTGGCCTTGAGGGGGATACGACATATATTGCCTGAAGTAGATTCATATTGCCCGAGTCGAAGACGAGGGCAATATGGATCTAGTGAGGGCAATATATGTCGTATCTCCCGAAAGAGGACAGTCAATATTGTTATTATTACCCATATCAGACATCTAGAGGAAAATTTGAACATCTCAGCTCGGCGGACTTCCACGTAAAATTTAACCAAAATGGACGTGGCAGTCTTCCTGTCTGCCGTTTGAATATTCTAAATTTCCCACGCAGCGTCACGTTGCCGTCACGTTGCCAAGTTCCCGGATGTGAGACCAGGGGAATATAAGACTATATTCCCCGCTGTTTTAACAGGTAAAGTCCATAGGCGTTCGCAAGAAAGGGGAATACAAGAAAATATTCCCCTGTTACCCCTGCTGGCAGTAAAAACGAAGGGAATACAATTTTGTAAAAGCATACCTCAGATGTGTGATATGGGTAATAATATAAAATGTTACCTCAGTGAAGGTGATCTTTGAGCAACTATGAAATTCTGTGCACCATGCTTTGCTGTGGATAGTGAGGGAGTTTGGTGTCTTCTTAGAATGGCTCAATTTCCAAAATGTGAAATAAGTTCAGTGATACCATGAAGTTCGGCCCCTTCCGCATTTCTTTTGGCAGAGAGGAGTCTTTAGGAGTTTTAGCTTTGTACATAGTCGTCCAATTTTTAGACTGCTCATGCAATGCATACCTGAAAGAAACCAATAACATAATCTGGCTTGCGGCTTCTGATCTTGCCTTTGCTTTGAGAACATCAAGTCTTGATGTGTAAATTCAACCTGAGTTTATAACTGACCAACCAACTAGTAATTGCTTTCTCACCACATGTTTAGTGAAATTATTCTCTCTGTATTCTGCTCTGTTTGTTCATTTGTGGTTGTTTGGAGAACATCCTCTCTGCTTTGTATTTTAAGGATGAGAGTATTTGCCATTCATCCATTTTAGTACTTTTGAGGAATGTTACCAAAACGGTTTTATAAAGGGCATCAAAATGCATCCCCAATTTATCGACTCTGCAAGGAAGTATTATTGTGCTATTGTAACATTTGGTATTCATTGCTCAGTCAGCATACAAATCCACTTGGCTTCATGACAGCCTTTGAATAACAACTGTTTTAATGAGGACAGCAGTAGATTAAAAATAATGACACAATCTCATAGCAGAAGAAAATGTCATGAGCCAGATAACATTCTACCTCTTTGAATGTTTAGAAGAATGATGTGGGACATGAGTTCAGAGCAACAAGATGTAAAGACTTTTAGTTCTTTTAATGATATTTCCATGCCCATTGAAAATAAACATGGACAGATTTCAAACAAGATTGCCTTCCATAATGGGGGACTTCTGTAAAACAATCAGAAGACCACAGTATTATACTCAATTTTGGTGCAATATAAATGTTCAAGAATGACAGGAAGGATTACTTATAAGTTAAGTGAAAAGAGCAGAGAATCTGGAATTCATTATCTTTAAATGGGGGTGTTTAAGGGGGAAATTTAGTTGTCCTTAATATGTCTTGTATAGCCGCAGAAACATCTTTTGATGTCTAGTCACTGTAATAATATGGGATGCATAATTGTAACAAGATATGGAGAAAATCTTTTCTCTGCAGAAATGTTAGTAACCAGAGGATACAGAATCAAGATACCTAGCAATAGATGAAAGTGAGAGATGAAAAGTTTATTTTCTTGGCAGTGAGTTGATATTACTTGGAGTGCGTTAGTTGAAAAGCTGGTGGAAGTAGATTCAGTTTAACTTTCGATAGGGAATTGGATCAGAAATAATTGCCACAGCAACATGAGTGGGAATGATTTAATTGTTTCAAAGAGCCAACTTAGACACCGTGAGCTGATTGCATTTTTTGCACTCTAAGGCTATATAACAGTTGCAAGATTCAATCTCTCTCTCAGTATGCTGGGTAAGACATTTCGAGGCTGAGGGAACCAGAGGCAGAATTTGTAAATGATTACTTTAACAGGAAAGAGTAGGTCCCCTCAGGGACCAAATGTTAAGTCTTTGTTTGTAGTCAGGAGATAGCTGTGGTGTCTTGAATGAATATTTTACATCGTTATTCAACAGGGAGCAGGGTGAGAGTTAGATGGGGTGTATGTTAATAGTCTGAAATGTGTGTAACTGGAAAGAGGAATTGTTAGAGTTATTGACTCACATTGTCTCACCAATTTCCAGGTCCTGAAGGATTCTATCACATATGTTATAGGAAGCAAAGGAGGACTTAGGTTACAAGGAGAGATTGGACAGGTTAGGTTTGTCCATAGTCATGCACAGGAGGTTGAGGGTTGAGTTTATTGAGGCTTATAAAATTGGGAAGGGCGTTGAAGAGTTAGATAGTCACAATCATTTTCCTCTGGTCGGGAACTTATATGGTTTAAGGCAAGAGAGGAAGTCGTTAAAGGAGATCTGAGGGGCACTTTTTTGACATGGAGGGCGTGGGTGGAACAAAATGCCAAAGGAGGTGGTAGGGACGGGTACAACCAGTGTTTAAAAAGCATTTGGATAGGTGCATGGTTGGGAAATGAACAGAAGCATCTGGGCCAATTGCAGGAAAATGGGATCAGCATTAATGAGTCGGGCTAGACGGCCTGTTTCTGTGCTGTATGTCTCTGACTTTATGACAACAACTCTAAATTATTTTTACTCTAGGCCTACTCTCCTTTAATGCTGAAATCAGCAACACCTTCTGCATTAATGCCAATATCGTAGGGAGGAAGCACTTTGCTTCTGCTGATTTGCCGCTATACTATTATGGGACTGCTGTTAATATATTTGACCTTGACTCAGTAATTGGTGCACCAGACTCAAACAACATAATCGTTTAACTTATTTAACTGCTGTTATTGGGTTGAATATGTTGCAAGGAGTGCTTGATATGTGTCACCTGACATTTTGCTGATTTTCAGTAACTTGATAAATAAAGTCCTAGAAACATTCAGTGTCTCCTGAGTGAGAAGTGGAATGGATATTTAGACCCATGACTTGCCTTCAATGGTGAATCTTTTTGAAAGACTTTTGACCTCAAATATTGAAGTCTTGTTCCATATCCCATGGTATTGGAAGACCTTTTGAGCATTTCCAGATCTTCAGATGTTCTGTTATTTCCTACTTTCTGCCATCATGTTATTACAGACTGGAAAATAAAAACTGCCCATAAACATCATGTTTTTTATAGAAAGATGTCGATCAACTCGCCTGTAGTTATTCGGGTGTGGTTGTGATCAATGCAGTAAAAAGATTGTGGGTAGATAGAAAGGCATTATAAGATGATATTATGACAGTAATCTGATAAACTGTCACCCGCATTTTCCTTTTACTGATGCTAATAAGTGGTGCATTTCCTTTCATTTTCTACGTTAACTCATCATTTTTAGTTTTAGCATGGAAACGGGCCCTTCAGCCCACTGAGCCCACGCCGCCCATCGATCATCTGTTCACACTAATTCTATGTTACCCCATTTTCTCATCTGTGCTCAAGGGGCAATTTACAGTGCTAATTAACCTACAAAGCTGCAGGTCTTTGGGATATGGGAGGAAACCAGAACACATGGAAGAAACCCACGCGGTCACTGGGAGATGGTCATAAGGGATAGGAATAGAATTAGGCCATTCAGCCCATCAAGTCTACTTCACCATTCAATCATGGCTGATCTGTCTCTCCCTCCTAACCCCATTCTCTTGCCTTCTCCACACAACCCCCGGCACCTGTGTTAATCAAGAGTCCATCTATTTCTGCCTTAAAAATATCCATTGACTTGGCCTCCGCAGCCCTCTGTGGCAAAGAATTCCACAGATTCACCACCCTCGAACTAAAGAAATTTCTCCTCATCTCTTTCCTTAAAGAACGTAGTTTAATTATGAGATTATGACCTGCAGTCCTAGGCTCTCCCGTTAAATGCTCATCAAACCTACTCATTCCTGGGATCATTCTTCTAAACCTCCTCTGGACCTTCTCCAGATCCAGCATATCTGTCCTCAGATGGTGCCCAAAATTGCTCACAATATTCCAAATGTGGTCTTACCAGCGCCTTATAGAGTCTAAACATTACATCCCTGTTTTTGTATACAATCCCTCTTGAAATAAATACTAGCATTGAGTTTGCTTTCTTTACTACTGATTCGACTTGCAGATTAACATTTTGGGAATCCTTAGATTAAAGGCTAAATGGATTGACAAAGTGTATCATTCTTCTTTCACACACAAATCTAGAGGTGTAGCAATATTAATTCGTAAAGGCACTTCATTTAAACATACTTCAACAATACCTGATAGTGATGGTAGATATTATTGTAATAGAATTATACACACAAAAAATGATTTTTGTCAATGTATACGGTCCAAATTTTGACAGCCCGCTGTTTTTAAAAAAAATATTTAATACTATCCTGGAATTATCACAACACAACTTAATAAATTGGAGGAGATTTAAATTGTACACTAGATCCTTATCTGGACATATCATCAAAACAACGGAAACTTAAATCGCATTCCAGTGATTTAATAAATGCATATACAGATACTAGTAATATTAAAGATGTTTGGAGAATGCAAAACCCAGCAGGACGGGAATACTCATTTTACTCACCTGTGCATAAAACTTATTCAAGAATAGATTATTTCTTGGTAGATTTAAAACTTGTCCCATTCACTTATAATTCAAAATATCATATTATAATTTCAGATCACGCACCTTTAACTTTTATGATGAAAATAACTGGTAAAACGGAAAAACAGGGACAATGGAGACTTAACCCACACATTTTAAAAGACAAAATAACTCAAGAATATATCACAAAAAAGATCAAGATTTTCTTTGAAATAAATGATACGCCAGAAATATCTTCGTCCCTATTATGGGAAACTTTTAAAGCGTATCTTCGGGGAATTATGATATCCTCTCAAGCATTTTATAATAAAGAGAATCGGAGGGAACAACAGGCATTGAAAAGGAGATCAAACAATTAGACACAGAAAACGCTGTAAACCCAACCATAATAAAACATAATAAAATCTTTGCATTGAAATATAAATTAAATAAAATACAGTCAGACCAAGTTATAAAACTATACCAATATACTAAACAAATACAATTTGAATTCGGAGATAAACCACAAAAAATATTGGCTCGTCAATTACGAAAATTGGAAGGAGAAAAATTAATCCATAGGATTAAATCAGACAAAGGGGAATTATTAGTACAAACTAAAGATATAAATGAGAGATTTTTGCAATATTATAAACATTTATATTCAGTCAAAACGACAGAAAATCGAATAGGAGTAGAAACATTTTTTTAAAATTGTAATCTAAAAGGACTGGATTCAGAAAATAGAGAATCACTAGACGCTGAAATAACTACTAAAGAAATCGAAGAAGCTATTAGGTCATTAAAAAATGGTAAAACTCCAGGACCGGATGGTATTGGATCAGAATTTTATAAAACATTCTATGATATGATAGCTCCACGTTTGAAGACACTTTATGAACACATTTATGCACAACAGAAGTTACCAGAAACATTAACTGAATCTATTATAACGCTTATACCTAAATCAGATAAAAATCTGGATGATCCAGGGTCGTATAGAGCCATAGCTTTTTAAATACTGATCAAAAAATATGAACCAAAATACTAGCACAAAGACTAAATACAGTGATTAATAAAGTAATTCATTCAGATCAAACAGGATTTATACCAAAACGATACTCCTCAAACAACCTGAGAAGATTATTCAATATTATATACTGAAAAGAAACATTAATAAGGATTTATCAATTATTTCATTGGACGCAGAGAAAGCTTTTGATCAGATTGAATGGTCTTATTTATTTTCGGTTATGGAAACTTTTCAGTTGGGAGAGAAGTTTATAACATGGGTTAAGCTACTATATACCAAGCCAACAGCTAGAATATTAATAAATCAAATGTTAACAACTAAATTTAATTTATTCCGTGGCTGTAGACAAGGTTGTCCTCTATCTCCACTACTGTTCACACTGGCAATTGAACCATTAGCACAGCGCGTCAGATTACATCCTGAAATATACGGGTATGAAACCAAAGAAACTGAAAATAAAATCTCTTTATACACAGATGATGTATTACTTTATATTACAAAGCCGGAAATTAGTATTCCTAACTTATTAGATTTAATAACTCAATTTGGATTGTTTTCAGGATATAGAATTAATTGGAATAATAGTGAACTTATGCCAATAATGGGAAATAACTCACATATATTACAACAATATCCTTTTAAGATAGCAAATGAAAAAATCAAATATCTTGGAATTCATGTAACAAAAAGATATGATTCTTTATTTAAATCTAATTTCCCTCCCCTATTGAATAAACTACTTAAGATATCCTATATTGGAAAACATTACCTATTTCAATGCTAGGTAGAATTAATGCGATGAAAATGATTTTTCTTCCGCAATTATTATACCTGTTTCAACTGATCCCGATATATCTTCCTAAAAAATGTTTTAAGAAAGTGGACTCTATAATTACCAACATTATTTGGGATTATAAGAGCCATAGAATAAATAAAAAACATCTATGTAAATCAAAAATGAATGGAGGTTTTGCATTGCCTAATTTTATGTTTTATTACTGGGCAGTTAATATTAAAAATATGAACTTTTGGTTGGAAGAAGTAGATAAACAACCAAACTGGTTAAAAATGGAAAAGGATGCTTGTTCACCTTTCGAAATTAGCTCGATTTTATTTGCTAACACTAAAATACATTAAAAAAGTTATAGAAGAAATCCAATAATAGAAAGTGGCATACGTATTTGGAAACAATTAAAGAAAACATTAAAATTAGAAAGTATACCACTGGCCCTTCCCATTGTAAATAACATTACTTTTAAACCTTCAATGATGGATAAAGGTTTTTTTTAAATGGAAGAACTATGGAATAAATAAGATGGGTGATCTCTACAGGGAAAGTTTATTCCTTTCATTTCAGGAATTACAACAAAATTATGGATTACACTCAAAAGAGTACTTTAGATATTTACAAATTAGAGACTATGTTAAATCAAACACACAGGATTTTAGAAATAGAAAGACAGAAATTTTAGATGAATGTCTAAGTAAATATCCACATACAGAAAAATTAATATCATATATTTATAATATTTTACTGGAAAATGATTTACCAAAGTCGGAAATATATAGGCAAGCATGGGAAAACGAATTAGGACAAACAATTAGTGTAGAAGTATGGAATGAAAGTTTACAACATATACACCACTGCTCATTAAATGCTAGACACTCCTTGATACAATTTAAAGTTTTACATAGATTACACTTTTCGAAATCCAAATGAAACAGAATTTTTTCAAATGTTTCTGCTATATGTGATAAATGTCAGCATTTAGAAGCTAATCTAACGCATTCATTCACAAAATGTATAAAAATTACTAATTTTTGGATAGAAATTTTTAAGATAATCTCGAAGGTAGTTAATGCAAATCTGACTCCAGACTCAAAATTAATCATATTAGGAATAATAGAAACGGATCAACTACTAACAACACAGCAAATAATTTTTATTGGTTATAGTTTAATAATTGGTAAAAAACTAATACTAAGATTTTGGAAAGGTCCTACATCCCCCACAATCAAAATGTGGATTACAGAAATGTCGGAGACACTTCATCTGGAAAGACTAAGACTTGTCCTTTTGGACGAGCTAGATCAATTCAGAGGAATATGGTCTCCATTTATTGAATACTTAAAGGGTCAAGGAGGTCCGGTTCGAGGGCCTGACTGAAGCCTGAATGAAGGAATAGATGAAGAACTATATACAATGGACCACGCATATATCTCCAATGAAGAATATCTTGCTTTATACTCCACTCATTTTGTCGATTTTCTACTTCTATTTTATTTCTTTTTATTATTTCTCTTTACTATTTTCTTTCTGTTATAAAATAATAAAAAGTATAGAAGTATAAATAAGAACTTTAAAAATATTAAGAATGTATGTGATGAATAATATGTTTCTTCTTTTTTGATTTTGTGTTATTCCTTCTTAATATGTATTTACTTCTAATAAAAATATTTTCCAAAAAAAAAAAAAACACATTTTGGGAATCCTGCACCAGCACACCCAAGTCCCTTTGCACCTCTGATTTCTGGATTCTCACCCCATTTAGAAAATAGTCTACACCTTTATTCCTACTACCAAAATGCATGACTCAACACTTTGCTACACTATATTACATCTGCCACTTCTCTGACCACTCTTCCAATCAGTCCAAGTCCTTCTGCAGAGTCCTTGCTTTTTATCTACACTACCTGGAAATTGTGCAAACTCTACAAAGACACCGCTCCCGACGTCAGCATCGAACTGGATCTCTGATGCTGTGCGGCAGCAGTTCCAACAGCTGTGTTACTGTGCAGCACACACATCTCTCTGTTTAAAGCATGAGCTTCAAGTATTTTAAATTTGTTGAATAATAACAGTACCCTAAAAATAGTGATATTTGTTGTAATTTCCTTTGTCCCTGTGACTTTCTCCAGGCGTTTCACTGATAGCAACTCTCCAAATAAGTTTAAAGCTGTGTCTATAAACCACCATATGGGTTGTTGAATCGTGCTATTCAAATAATTAGATGCAAATTCATCTTATTTATTTTTAACTTGATAACTTCTATCCTCAGAGTGGCAATACCTTGCAGCTGTGTCAATTCATAAGTATCTTTGCATTGCAACTTGCTGTGTAATTACCAGGCTGAAGCAACTCCACTGCGTCTTGTCTTTGCAACCCACAACTCATAAATAATTCTCGACAGCTGTCAATTTTATAAATGTCATTTTGTATATCTTTCTATAAGATATGACATTTACCCAATAATTTTCACCTGCCAATCATTCAATTCATAACCCAATTAGATCCCAATGGTGAAGCTAAAAACAGAGATATTGCTCAGGTGCATATAGAGGAAATTAGTTTAACTTGGCATCATGTTCGGCATGGGCATTGTGGGCTCAAGGGTCTGTTCCTTTGCTATACTGTTCTGTGTTCTCTGGAGTACTGTTATTGCCTAACATTTGAAATAAAAAGATAATCTGGAAATACTCCAAAGAAATGAGCTTCAGATATGCATTTTTGTGTGATATTGTTAGCTTGCTTATTATCAATCAAATTCTGACTGTTTTGAGATGTATAGCTACAAATCCTACCAAAACTTGTATCAATGGACACTTGAATTTTTAAATATTTTACTCCTATTTGGATATTTGTGGGCAATATTTAACTATTTCCAGTGCTAGATAGTTGTTTGTTAATTATTTCATATTTTGTTTCATATTATTTGTTTGGAAAGCCACTTTCCATTTACCAGCATTTCTTGAAATGAATATTTAATTGAATTCAAAAGAACATTACAAAATAACGAGAGAAATAAATCATCTTTAGGAATGATGTTTAGTCCATAATTCCCCAGTCTGTTGTGAGATGTAAATCTATTAAAATCAAATACCAAACAGCATTCCCACCATGAATTAACTAAAATGTAAGAGTTATTTGAAATATGAAGAGTTGAAATAAAATGATTGTTACGATTCTTCAGAAGTCCTGCAACTGCTTTAAGTGTGAGTGTGACTGTTGGATAGCAATTCGGATTGCTGGATGACTTGACTTTAATTTTTGTTTCTTCTTTTTTCTATTTGACAACTCTCATTTTTGGACACAGAGCTTGCTGTGGTAATTCTAGAGCAGTACTTTGAACATATCGCAGAACTGAGGGTGAGAAAACCCTCTAAGGGATGTCCCAGTGGTGTGGACAATAATAACTAGTCGTACTGTACAAAGTGGTTCATTCTTTATCTTTGCTGGGTGAAATTGGCAGTAAGAGCACTATAATTGGCATCTGTATTTTCAGCCTTGCATGAGAAAGAATCAGAGGTTTGCAGCCCTGATTATTAATCAGGCTTTTTGTGTGGAATATCCATTCAGGAGTGGGTTTTCCATGGGCGATAAACATTTGCTTTAAAAAAAAAAATCACAGTTGAACAATAATCGTTCTGAAAAGATAGTTGTGTTACTTCAGACTCTAGAACAAAATGAATTAATATCAAGAGGGAGAAATCAAATAAAGATGTGTTATTCAGAAATCTTATCTACTCCAAGAAAAATTGCAAATTTGGAATTGTGGAGCATTCTAACAATTATTTGTATTTCAACTCTTCACATGAATCTTAAATTTTACTTAATTTGTGGTAAGAATGCAGTTTAGTATTTGATATTAATGGAATTGCCGAATTGCTTGCATCTCACAACAGACTGAGGAATTGTTGAACTAAGTATCTCTACCAAAGGTTATTCAACATTATTTATTCCTCACTTTGTTTTGTAATGATATTTTGAATTGTTAAATGTTTAGTTCAACAGATCGGACTGAGCAGCACAATAAAACTGCAAGGTGTGATTTTGGTCCTGATATCATCCATATGATAGTTCCAGAGATGCTTACCATTTCCAGTGTGTCTTTTTAGGAAAACACTCATTTAACTGAATGGGATTATTAAGGAAATAGTGGGAATATGGAATTGAGACAGATCGTTAGCTGTGACTTTTTGAATGGTGGAGCAGGCTTGAAAGGCTGAACAGCCCACTATTCTTGTACATGAAGTAGAGGCAGGTGAAGATTGAGGGAAACAAATTGATGTGCAGGGTTGAAGTTTGAATGGAATTATGCTTAGTTGTGAGTCTTTCAGGAACTCTGGAAGGTTGGCATTGAAAGCTTTGGGCTTTACTCAAACCACCTTGAGTGAGGTTATGGGCTGGCAGTTCAACTTGAGCACGTTCATGGAGTAATGGTTGTCCTGAAGGAAAGCATTTTAGGTTAATTCAGTGAATGATTATTTGGGCAAGCCTTTGATTTGGAGCCGGCGTAGTGCAATCTCTGTGGGTCAAGGCTTCTAGTCTTCTAAATTCTAAGTATGAGAGGAGAGGGGATACAATTCCTAGGGCATGCTTTTAGAGAGAAGTAGTGCTTGTGACAAGCTTTCAAAGGATTGAAGGAATATGGTAAAGGTGTTTTTGGAGTGCTTCAATAGGGTGAGCTCTCCGGGCAGTGGGATTGAGAACACTGCACTCATTTGTTGGAACCATTCTTCATTGTTAACCTCCACCTGCAAGGGAAATGTAGTATTTTGTATTGCTTTAAATCTCTGTGTAAAATTCTTACATTATGATTATTATGTGTATTGCTGATTAAATCTTTACCATGCTCTGATTTTGGCTCTGACTATTTTTCTTCAGCTTTCCTTATTACACGAACCCATCTCCCTTCTGAATAATTTGAATTATTAGGCCTGTTGTCTATTTGAAACTCATCCTACTTTGCTCAGTATGAATTTCAGTGCCTGCGAATGGAAATGTCGCCTGTCACCATTTATTGATTCAGTTCCAGAATCCGGAAATAAAGAAATACCATGTCGAAAATCTTGCATTTTATTGTCGATTTAATTTAACAAAAGAGAATATTTCAATTAATTCTTGAGGTGAATAGAAAATCTTTATTGTAGTTATTATCTTTTGTTCTTTGTATTAGTATTGTGTTTTTTGGTAGAATTTTTAAAAATCCATTGAAGGGACAGAATGTAAGGACCTGCGCAATGATTATAGATGGTTGAACTATTTGACTGGAAAAGCAAAACAACTTGCCTTTTGATTCCAAAGCTGCTTAATTCCTTTTTTTGAAAATGCTATCTTGATATGGAAATCCCACACTGGATCCATCTGTACAGTAGGCTAAGTAGTGCAGCTCCCGAGAGAGAGAGTGAGAGAGACATTTATGCCACGGGCTCTTGGTCTGAACCATTAAACTGAAAATGAATTCAACAGGGGAGTAGAACGCAAGAGGAAACGCGGAGAAATGTTGATATTTGCCCCAAAGGATTCATCATTAGTAAATACTGCTGCTGTGCAATTTAATGATGTGAATCTTTTGCAAAACAAATCAAATGCATAAAACCGCAGCGTTTGTGTTAATTTGCAGTTGCAGACCAACCCTTGAAGATAATAGATAAATCAAGTTCAGAGCAGCTCCTTTCTACTCTGTTTAATTCCGTGCTAAGTAATCTGTTTGAAGCATGGCATGGGTGCTTTCACAAGCAAAGAATTCCTACTGCAGTGATCATCTCACCCACACAAAAAGAAGTCTACTACATCTGGAGATGTTGGGAAAGGAAAAAGCTGCACGAAAACAAAAGTGACTTTTGAGACATTTAGCGATGCCAGGGAACGAGGCTCTCCCATTTACGGCTGACCGATGTCACCAGGAGACAGTTACTGCTCTTCCTTTGCACAGCAACACGGTAAATGCAGATTATGTGGTCCTTTGCTGTAAATCTCCAGAGGTGGGGAAAAATATGATGGAAGGGGAAATTCAAAATTTAATTTGGTTCCTTTTTCTTTGAAATTTGTATTCTTGGGTATCATTTTGCACATCATAACCCCATGAGGGTTTTAAAATTGAAAACATTTTTGGGCGATTTTGCCACATTCAGCTTGGATTCTTAAAATTTGAAATGTCTCTTATTTTTTTCGTGCATTGGCTAGTTG
The DNA here is from genome assembly GCA_035221665.1 of Okamejei kenojei. Lineage (NCBI taxonomy): Eukaryota > Metazoa > Chordata > Chondrichthyes > Rajiformes > Rajidae > Okamejei > Okamejei kenojei. Next base: position 9,111,049 of record CM069154.1, read on the forward strand.
AATTGAAGTCAAAGTGCAACAACACTGAAGCTATTTTAAAAGTTTAAAGCAAAATCAAAATTGGTGGATGTTAGTTATGGTGGTTGTGGTGGAGGGGGAGGGGGGTTTGTGGAGAGGGTATCTGATGCAAGAATGTTGTATCACTTTCTCTCATTTTTCTAAAGGTTTTCTTGAAGTGTGAAAGATTTTAATATTGTATAAAGGGAAGTGTGTGTAATAGCATCTGTTGTAAAATATGAAATTGGGAAGCTCTTGATCAACAGTACCCGGAACTTAAAACAGTGATAATTTCTGACAGGGCCTTTGTAATTTTTCAGTGTATTTAAGTAATTGAAAAAATAATAGCTTTATAAATCACTTTATTATCCAAGTCCACCTAACATGAGGTAAAACAAATGTCAAATGCTAAATATTTGAAACTAAAATATTGCACGTTGATGGTGCAGAAGTGGTCCTAGACTTTAATTTGAAATGTTCTTTCTGACTTTGTTTACTGTTGCATTCAAGATTAGTTACTTCTCACTGGAGAAATTGGTAAAATGTCTTGAGGACTAGGTCGCTTTGTTAAACATAATACTTCTATCACTTTTTTTATTTTACATAGGAAATCACCAGGTATTTAGAATATGCACCTTCCCATATTGGCCATAACTACATGATAGCACACTATCGTATCATGAATTCAGTTTTCACTTCAGAGGCTTCCATTGAAGTGCCGAGGAAGTGCTACATTAGAGGAAGTGCAATCTTTCAGATGAAAGATGAACCCAACACCCTTCAGCCCTCCACCTCTATCCCTTAAAACGTAGAGGAATGCTCATGATCACTAAAAACAATGAAGGTAGAAACAATGAATTGCAGGGGCTTGGTTTACAAACAAAAGACAGTGCTGTAGTATTCAGTGGGTCAGGCAGCGTCCCTGGAGAACATGGATAGGTAACATTTTAGGTTAGGACCCTTCTTTGGATCCAGTCTGAAGAAGGACATCCTTGTGTTGAGGCAGTGCAGCGTAGGTTCACGAGATTGATCCCTGGGATGGCGGGACTGTCATATGAGGAAAGATTGAAAAGACTAGGCTTGTATTCACTGGAGTTTAGAAGGATGAGGGGGATCTTGTAGAAACATATAAAATTGTAAAAGGACTGGACAAGCTAGATGCAGGAAAAATGTTCCCAATGTTGGGTGAGTCCAGAACCAGGGGCCACACGTAGAAAAAAGGGGAGGTCATTTAAGACTGAGGTGAGAAAAAACTTTTTTACCCAGAGAGTTGTGAATTTATGGAATTCCCTGCCACAGAGTGCAGTGGAGACAAAATCACTGGATGGATTTAAGAGAGAGTTGGATAGAGCTCTAGGGACTAGTGGAGTCAAGGGATATGGGGAGAAGGCAGGCACGGGTTATTGATAGCAGACGATCAGCCATTATCACAATGAATGGCGGTGCTGGCTCGAAGGGCCGAATGGCCTCCTCCTGCACCGATTTTCTATGTTTCTAAGTGGCCCGATCCAAAATCTCACTTCCATGTTCTCCAGGGATGCTGCCTGACCCACTGAGTTCCTCCAGCATTTTTATCGTTAAAAATGAGTTTATTGAATATTATAAATGTTTTTTTTTACTCGTGCCTCTTGCCAATTGCCAGTAGGGTGTTTCATTCCATTTATCAGTAGCTACACTAAAATTAGATAAATGGTTGTAAGCTGTTTCATATAATCGAAATACTAGTCTATTTGTTTTATACCCATGTTGAAGAACTTGTATTTCCAAGAAGTGAATATTCAGTGGAATGCTCTAGGTTGTGGGAAGTCCCGATAGAAAGTTATAAAATTATGAGAGGCATAGAGATGGTAGATAGCCAGAACCTTTTTCCCAGTTTGGAAACATCAAATATTAGAGGGCATAGCTTTAAGATGAGAGGGGCAATGTTGAAAAAAGTGCGGTGCGAGTTTTTTATTTACACAGAGGACGGTGAATACCTGTAATGCGCTGCTGGGGATGGTAGTTGAGACAGATACGATAGTGGTATTTAAGATAGGCATAGGGATTTGCAGGGAATTAAGGCATATGGATTATGTGCAGACAGTTAAGTGTTGGTTTTGGCATCGTGTTCGGCAGAGACATTGTGAGCCGAAACGCCCGTTCTTGTGCTTGTACTGTTCTGTTCCATGGATTGACCTAGATTTGCTGTAAAGAATAATAACATGCGGCATGTCTTTTGTTGGCTTCTTTGCACGTGTACAATGTCTGCTGATTTCTACAGTTGCTCTCTTGATTGTCATAATGTGTAGCTAATCTCAATTGATCCCCTTTATTTGGTTTTTTTTAAAAACTCAATATCCCAAGTAATACCTTGCTTTCTCCCTCTGACACAAACTTGAAGTAGTTTCTTATCTAATTTCACCATTGCCAGATTTATCTGAATTGGATAGAACACTACTTTCTGTCAGATGTGGTCACTGCTGTCACTTTCACTGGGAAGGTAAAACAACTACAGGCTCTTTTTCATCTCTTCAACATCTTTCTCTTTTCTCCAGCAATTAGTTTTTTAGTACTAACATGCAAGCCATAAGGTCGGCTACGTCTGCCACATCCCACTTTACCTTAACCCACTCCGTCCTGGCCTATTCTGAAACTGTTGTCCCATCGCCTGGCTTTTTTTTTCCCCTTCACTGTCATGTTCTCAAATTGCTAAAATATTTTTCTTTTGGTGACAGAATCCCCAATTTGAACAGCACCCACGATTGTCAGTGACCTCTGCTGACTGTATTTTTCTGGATTGGTTTTATTTTGCATGATTCAAATGAGTTTGTCATGGTGGGAGGTGAGGAGAATTAATTCAATACCCCCTTCATTTAAAATCTTAAGAGATAAACAATTGGCCAGATTTATTGGCGAATTGAGATTTAAAATGCTTCTTTGGACTGTTTATTCCCATGGGACAACATCTCTGCAGACATCTTCAGCCCAGTGGGAGCTCCGTTCAAAGCAGCATCTTCAAATTGCCAAATGTTCGACTTACGAGCATTAGCCAGGGGGAACCTGCAGGTGAATATAAATGTTTGCATCTCTTTTCACTAAATAATGATTAGCGAGACCAAGACGAGTCCAGACCTGAAACATCACCTATCCATGTTCTCCAGAGAAACTGCCTGACCTACTGAATTACTTGAGTACTTTGTCTTTTTTCAGGGAACATAGAACTTGATTATTTGTTGAGGGATAACATCCCCCCCCCCCTCCCCCCCCCCCCCCCCCCCCCCCCCCCCTTCCGCACCGTCCCTGCAACTGAACACTTTTTTCTCATTTCCAGTTCTCATGAATGGTGTTCAATTAAACCATTAGCTGTGTTCCTCTTCCCTTTAATGCTGCCCGCCTGCTGAGTATTTCCAAACTGTTGTGTGTTTAGTTTTCTGGCAACTGCAGTTTAAAAAAAAAAGGTATGTTCAAAGTATTCTTAAATCTCTTGTATATGTTATACTCTTCAAAACAACTTGACTCCTCGATTTTATTCACAGAGATATAAACTACTAACAAGAGTCCTGAACGTTTAATGAACATTTATAGAATTATCAGTATTTGCAATGATTGCATTAACCCAATCATGGTATAATCTTTCTAAACCAAAGAGAGACAAAATAATCCTTCGCTTCCTGTCACAGGGTCACAATAACAGTGACAAACACCCTTTACAAAGCACAATGATAATGTAAAGTGATACTGTAAAGTGAGCCATCCGAAGCCTTGCCTCATAACTTGAATTCAAAGAAAAACTGTGTCCAAGCTAACAATAAGGAAGTTGGTGAAAGGAATACTTCAAAAGCTATATATGTCTGCTATATGTCTCATTACTTCAGTTTTCATAGAGCAGCACATTTTTGAAAAAAGCATTTGAAACTCAGCAGAATAGAAAAAGGAAACTCTCTCTGATGCAACCACTATTTGTCAAACCATTTGTATTCAAGCATACATGACGTAAATATTGGGAAATCCAGCTCATTTCAGCTGTGCCTTGTAGATTATAAGTGCATTTGCAGTGGGCAGTTATTATTGTATCTCATTTCTTGCGACCTGCATCAACAATGTGTGACAAAGGGACTAATCTGAATTGGTGTAGAGTTTGGATTCAGTGCCAAATTGGTGAAGTTATTGCACTACATGTTGTTGGTTAATGGACATGACTGTCCCTTGAGATATACTGAGATTCCACCACGCAGCCTCTCCTGCAGCAAGGAGCTTCTGTGTCTGAGCACTGCCAACGTTTTCTCATCATGTGGAGAGACCAGTGTAATGCAAGTAAACCAAAGGTACAGTAAATGTTTCCCCTCGACTAATTCTTCACTAATGTGTTTTCCACAGCAAATCCGAGGATTTAGAAGAGTACAGGACAAAGAGTGGAAGATGTTTCCAGCCTGAGCTGTAAGGAGAGGTTAAGCAGGCTGGGACTCTATTCCATGGAGCGCAGGAGGATAAGGGGTGATCTTATAGAGGTGTACAAAAGCGCGAGAGGAAGAGATCGGGTAGATGGACAGTCTGTCGCCCACAATTGGGGAATCGAGAGAGGACATAGGTTTACGGTGAGGGGGGGAGGGGGGGAGAAGAGTTAATAGGAACCTGAGGGATAACCTTTTCAAACAGAGTGGTGGGTGTATGGAATGAGCTGCCAGAGGAGGTAGCTGTGGCAGGTAGTTTTGCAATGTTTAAGAAACAATTGGACAGGTACATGGATAGGAGAGGTTTAGAGGGATATGGGCCAAAAGCAGGCAGGTGGGACAAGTGCAGATAGGGCATGTTGGTTGGTGTGGGCAAGTTGGGTCGAAGGGCCCGTTTCCACTATGACGCTACGTACATTGACGCTACTAAATATAGCTTCATTTTCCCCTTTACAACATATTTATTTATTTTATTAGATGCAAAACCTCGTAAATTTTTATGGACTGTTTATGCTGTTTCAAAAACATTGTTGATTTTGGGCAGTGTTATGAAATATCTTTTGAAAGATTCAAGGATTATTCATCATCAAACTCTATTGCTGGCCAAATAGAAAATAATACAATCGATCTAGACTCAGATGCATTAGATCAATGCAAATGGGTAGAAAAAAAAAGATATTATTATAGGTTTTCTGAGATTTCTGATTTTAATCAATTTAAACTGTTAGAATATTACTGTTGATATTTTGTTTACAATGGCATTCTTTCCCAGTCGATGAATTTACATTTGCCCCCAACATAGCAAAATCTTTCTGATGAAGCAGCAGCTCATTGAAAGGTTGTTATTATGTAAGATAATTGATACAAATGTAACTTGGGAATGGGGGTGAGATTTCAGCTGAAAGTCTTTATTGTGAAGCTTCATACACCACTTACACCATCACCCTACAGGGCTTGCTCTACTCTTATCATTACTGAGGTAAAACATGTCTTCAATTCAGCAGCACTGATTTAATTTAGTTCGTAGTTGATAAGTTCATATGTCATAGGAAAAGAGTTAGGCCATTCAGCCCATCAAGTCTACTTTGGTGTAAATTAATTTATTGTTACTGAGTTCTCTAAAGCGGTTATATTTAGGGTATATTAATAGCCGTAGTGCCACTACATAACTCCTAGCTCAATAGGCTCTCTGGAAAGGCTGTCATTTACAGATGTCAGACAGAACGTTAAGAGTCTACTTTGGCTCAGTTCATAATTCTCTTCTCTCTTGAGACAGAAGATTCAAGTTCCACACCTTAGGCTTGAGTACAAAATTCTAGGCTGACGTTCCCGTTCAGTATTGTGGTGTTGGAGGCAGTATCGTTCAGGTGAGATCTGAGCTGTGGCCCTGACTGCTCCCTCATATAGATGTAAGAGACCCTTGGAAACAATTGAACAAAGAGCAATGGTGTTGTCCCTTGTGTCACAGGCAAGATTTATCTTTGAAATAATATTATATACAATGTAGCTGACGGTGATCACATTTCTGAAGCTGTGTTCAAACAATTTGACTCCATTCTTAAGTTTCAGCATCGACTACACTGGAATATTTTACTCTGATATTCGGAAAGGGATATGAAAGGTGCTTTGCAAGTCTAAGCCAGTCGAGTAACAGTCTCACACTTTGGTGCAGACATCAACCAAAGTCACTTCTATGGAAACCTGAAAATGATCAAGCTGGTCTTCTATTTCACCTTTAAGGTACTTGGGTCAACAGATCAGAGTGATTCATTAACTTATCAATATTATCTTCCTCTGGGTACTGTCATCTTAACCAGTTCTTCTAATATTTACTTAGCAGGAAGGAGGAGGAGCAAACCAAAAGTTGCAGCACATTGGGGGAAGTTTCTTAATAAAGCAATAGCATGTTTCCTGTTCATTAATGCTGAGCCACCAGACTACGGCAGCTTCTGTCAGTTTGTCCAACTGTGCTTTCTCTAGGTGTAGGAAAGAAGTGCAGATGCTGGTTTAAATCAAAGGTAGACACAAAATGCTGGAGTAACTCGGCAGATCAGGCAGCATCTCTGGACAGAATGAATGGGTGACATTTCGGGTCGAGACCCTTCTTTAGTAGATTTAATTTCTTCATAAGAAGGGTCTCCCATTCCTTCTCTCGAGAGATGCTGTCTGACCCGCTGAGTTACTCCAGCATTTTGTGTCTACCTATACTTTATATGTTTAAGAAAGAACTGCAGATGCTGGATTAAACTGAAGGTAGACACAAATTGCTGGAGCTGCCAGAGGAGGTAGTTGAGGCAGGTACTAATCGCAATCTTTGAGAAACAGTTAGACAGGCACATGGATAGGACAGGTTTAGCGGGATATGTGCCAAATGCAGGCATGTGGGACTAATGTAGATGGGACATGTTGATCAATGTGTGCAAGCTGGGACGAAGGACCTGATTCCACTCTGCATGACCCCGTCACTCTCTATGACTCACAATTCTGTTCCTCAGTGGTTAAAGGTTTGGTATTGTTGAAGTTGTAGGTCTTTTTATTGCCCATGAAATGTTTTGAGTTGTCATACATTGGTGTAAAATATATATGGTCAAACAATACTAATTCACAGTTGAATTTCTTCTAACTTCTATTTATGGTTTTGCACATTGTAGGGATAAAAAATATTCTTCACGTTGAAAGTTACTTACAATGCTATGTATTACACAAGTCCATGTGCATATTATTTCATCTTAAACGTTTTAGAATCTAATCAAAGGTTACTGTAATACACAGAACCCATCTGTAGGAAAGGACTTTTGCTACAGCTGTAAATGAATAAATGTGAGAGCATTTAAAAATCAAATGCATTCACTGTCACATACACCAAAGATAATCCCCAAGAAAAAGAGTAAAATTCTCACAAGAATAAACAACCTCCCTGAAATGTTTAACTTCCCTGAGAACTACTTTACTTTATTAAGAATCCATGGTCACTGCACAGGAACTTACATTTGCATATCACCTTTACCATTGTACAGCATCCTAAGGTTCTTCAGTGGGACATACTCGCAGATATTTTAGAGATTGAACCACTTGAGGACATTGGAACGATTTAAAGGGACTGATGAAAAAGTAGTTTTCTATGGGTCTGTACCATTGCGCTATAGTGCCGCACTAGGGTGAATGATGGTGCAAGCAAAATTTTGGAATGCACAAGAGATCACTGTTGAATGGCAGAGACATTGATGTGTGTTCGGCAGATAGTGGTTTGAAAGAAAAAGTGCTAAAATAATTTGACAACAAAATGTTTTAAATTGAACTGTTGCTGTGCCAGGAAGTAGAAAATATTGGAAATTAAGGATCAATTTGCCTTTCTATGGCCTCTCTCCTAGCGTGGGAAGTTCTAAATCACTGAAACCAATTAAATCAACTATAGACACTGTATGCAAAAATGCAAATTTAATGTATATATTCAAAATCAGAAATCTCTTTTTTTGAATATATAAAAGACCAAGAGACACATGAATGTCAATATTGAACATCAGTTAAGGTCAAACTATTCAACCCTGACTACGGGTGTTGATTGTGGCCGCGTGGGTTTGCTCCGAGTGTTCTGGTTTCCTCCCACACTCCAAAGACGTACAGGTTTGTAGGGCTAATTGGCTTTGGTTAAATTGTCCCTTGTGTGTACGATTGTGCTGGTGTACGGGGAGATCATGGTCAGTGCAGACTCGGTGGGCCGAAGGGCTTGTTTTCGCACTTTATCTCTAAACTAAAACTAAACTAGACTATGTGGATGCCATGGATAAAAGAGAAGGCAAGAGTGTATGAATTAGTAATAATCAATTTTCTCAGACAGAAACAGGCCATTTGGCACATTTGGTCTTCGCTATTGCTAGTTGGAGAAACAGAAGAAATGGTGTTCAACTTTGTTGCTGTAAATTCATTCTATGCTACTTGTGAAGACTAGTTTTGCTCCAAATATTTTTGATGAAAATAAATGGCATAAAATTGAGTTTGGTTGGGCCATCTGGATAATGGATCCATACATGTATAAGAGCAGATTTAGGCTAAGGTCATAAATGAATAATATTGTTGACTAGACTATCTCTTGATATCTTGACTTACATCGGCATTTTCAAGTAACGATACAATTTGGAAGTAAAGAAGAATATGTCCTTTACTACTTTTATTTTTCATTGCAGCTTGAAAAGGGGGATGCAAGTACACTCAGCCTGCCAGCAAACACAAGCTATGGTGGCTCGGACACCAACATCAGCCTTGAGGTTCCCGATGGCACACCAGATCCCCATAAGACAAAAGCTGCTATCGACCATCTTCATCAGAAGATCCTGAAAATCACAGAGCAGATAAAAATTGAGCAGACTGCACGGGACGATAATGTAGCTGAGTACTTGAAGTTGGCCAACAATGCAGACAAACAGCAAGCCTCCCGTATCAAGCAAGTCTTTGAGAAGAAGAACCAGAAATCGGCGCAGACCATAGCCCAGTTGCACAAGAAGCTAGAACACTACCACAGAAAGCTAAAAGGTAATGCTAACAGTAGTTATGTATTTATGTATTAAGATGATATTGATCGCTGATTACTGCACCAGTCCTAACCATGTGGACTTGAGGTCGATTGGCCTGAATATTTAATAAGCACAAAAATTAAGGACGGCATGGTAACGCAGTAGTAGAGTTGCTGCCTGACAGCGCCAAATAACCAGGTTCGATTGTGACTACAGGTACTGCCTATGTAGAGGTTGTACGTTCTCCCTGTGACTGTGTGTAAATTGTCCCTACTGTGTCAGATGGTGCTAGTGTGTTCGGGGATCGCTGGTCAGTGCGGACCAGGTGTGTTGAAGGACCTGTTTCTGCGTTGTATCTCTAAACTAAACTAAAAGCTTCAATGCATACAACCCATGCAATCTCTGGTTCTGTTTCATCCTCTGTGAATCAATGGACTGACAAGCTTCTTATTTTCTGTTGGAAATAAACTCTGTCAAGAGAGTCAATAGTGTTTTATTGTCATATGTCCCAGATAGAACAATGAAATTCTTACTTCCAGAAGGTCTGGGGAAAAAAACTTGAATTTTAAATTGTTCTTCATCTCTACAAACATTTTCAATGAGCTAGGGATAACTGTTGTATTTTTGTTTCAATATGCAAGGGATTGGACATGAACCATTTCAGATTCCTGGTCAAAATTAATAAAAAAATAAGGATTTCAGTTCTTTGCACAAGGACAGGCAGTAACTTCAAGTTTCTTTCAGATAATTTCAACCGTATAAGAACAAAAACAAAATACCAAAGATATTTGATCTAAAATTAATGAGGGCATGCTGGAACCTGTTGAGTGTGCTCCTTGCATGTCCTCCTTTATTTCACCCAGTTTTTTTCTTGTGCTTTTTTTCCCTTCCTAAAGTAGTGACTCATTAGGATGTAAACTTGGTACCATTTAGATTACTTCGCCAGGATAGTGAACGTTTTGGATGGGCCTTAGATAGACACAATTGCTGGTGTAACTTATTGCATCAGACAGCATATCTGGAGAAAAAGAAAAAGAGACGTTTCGGGTCGGAACCTTCTTCAGGCTGAAAGACAGAAAAAGCCGGCAACAGATGACCACTGGAAGGGTGGAGCCCATAATGGCCCATTGTTGGCTGGGGATAACAAATGTGATAACGAGGGTTACCAGGATGCGAACAGTGGAACTGAGGGGGGGGGGGGGGGGGGGGGGGGTGGGGGGGGGGGGGGGGGGGGGGGGGGGGGAGGGGAGAGAGGGAATGCAAGAGAATTAAAATTAGAGAAATCAACTTTCGACCGCTGGGTTGTAAGCTGCCCAAGCGAAATGAGAGTGTATTGTTCATCCAATTTACGTGTGGCCTCACTCTGACAGTGGAGAAGGCCCAGGACAGAGAGGTCAATATGCAATGCGAAGGGGAATTAAAATGCTTGGAAACCAGGAGATCGCATGGGCCAAGGCGGACTGAGCGTAAGTAAACTGAGTTTGTTAATTTAATTTATTAGTTTGTTTATTGTCATGTGTACCGAGGTACAATGAAAAGCTTTTGTGTGCTATCCATTCAGCGGAAAGACAAGACATGATTACAATCGAGCCATTTACAGCGTATAGATATATGATGGGGGAATAGCATTTAGTGTAGAGTAAACCCAGCAAAGTCCGATCGAAAAGGATAGTGCGGGTATCACCCATGAGGAAGGTAAGACCTTTTTTTCACCCAGTTTTATTCCACCAGGGTGGTCTTACCAGGCAGATAGTAGTTCAGGACTGCTCTCTGCTTGTGGTAAGATGGTTCAGTTGCTTGATAACAGCTGGGAAGAAACTGTCCCTGAATCTGCAGGTGTGTGTTCAGTGTGTTAATGCCATCCTTGTGTCATGCTTTATAAAAGTGTTTCCATGAAAGATTACAACTTGGTAATTATGAATGGGAATCTATGTTGAGATTAAATTGCCTCCACCTTGTGGCACAAAGATCATTAATGCCCCTGTCCCACTTGGAAAACCTCTGGAGACTTTGCGCCCCACCCAAGGTTTCTGTGCGGTTCCCGGAGGTTTTTGGCAGTCTCCCTAATGGTCGAAAGTGGTTTCCGCTTCTTCTATGTTCCGGCGATTATTTCAAAAAAATTAAAAAAACAGCTGCGACTAAAAATAGGTTGTCTTTTTAAAAATCGGTAATTTTTTAGTCGAAGCCGGTTGCGATGCTGGTTGAAGGTGGTTGCAGGTAGTGGAAGGTATGACCTTTTTTTCACCCAGTTTTATTCCACCAGGGAGGTCTTACCTTCCACTACCTGCAACCTCTGGCAACCACCTTCAACTAGCATCGCAACCGTCTTTGACAAAAAAAAGTACCTATTTTTAAAACTGCAACCTATTTTTAGTCGCAGCCGGTTTTGAATTTTTTGAAATAATCGCCGGAATATAGAAGAAGCGGAAAGCCACTTTCGACCATTAGGGAAACTGACAAAAACCTCCGGGAACCGCACGGAAAGCTTGGGTGGGGCGCAAAGTCTCCAGAGGTGTCCGTTCTGGTTTCCTAAGTGGGAGGGGCATAAGCCTCCCTTTACCATATAAGAGTGAATTTACCTGATTCGGTGTAATCCAGAAATGATACCTAAGACATTTTGTTTGATCAAATAGTTATCTTAAAGCTTCTGCTGTGTATGATTTTTGTTTCCTAATCTGTACTATGCTTTTATTATGAGATGATAGGAAAAAAATGTTTTCTGGACTTCCAACTGGTTTACAGATTGAAATTCAGTTTAAATTTTGGTAGTTTAATTTAGAGATACAGCACAGAAACAGGCCCTTCGACCCACTGACTTCGCACCAACCAGCGATCCCTGCACATTAACACCATCCTACACATACTTGGGACAATTTAGTTATACCAAGCCAATTAACCTACAATCCTGTGTGTCTTTCGAGTGAGGGTGGAAACCGAAGACCTCGGAGAAAAGCCGAGGGTAGGGAGAAGGTGCAAACTCCGTACAGACAGCACCCGTAGTCAGGATCGAACTCGGGCCTCCGGCGCTGCAAGCACTGTAAGGCAGCAACTCTACCGCTGCGGCACCGTTCCGCCCCACAGTTCATGTGTTTGACATTAATTCTGGTTTCACTGCTGCCAACAGTTTTATGAAAACTGAAAGCAGAGGATAAAGAGAATTAAATCTATGTTTCGTTCCCCATCCAGAGTACAATGCTCTAAAGGGAAATGGAAACTGAAACTAGGAATTTTGGGGAAATTTTAAAACTTTGATTTCAAATTGTTTTGTATACATTTCCTGTAATACTGAATTTCAAATTAGACAATAAATGTGATTCAGAATTAGAAAGCAAAACAAAAATTGATATTCCTGAAGAATAAATAGCATCCTGCTGGAGCGAGGAATTGCAGAATAATTGTGGGTCAGCAAGTTGGGATATGAAAATTTTGATTTTTTTCGCCCCCAGTGATTATCTTTGGGAATCATGTTGTTTTTATAGAGTGAGAGAAAAGAGAGAGATGAGAAGATGCATTGATTATATTATATAGAAGAAGCAAGTCTTGCGGTAGTTCATTGGCATTTGCAACCGTGCGTGTCTGGATTTGTACATCTCCAGCTCCAGTGATTAAGTGACACTGCTAATACTTGTGACTGCAGAGACTCTGATTACCTTTAACATTTAGCAGTTGGAAATCTATTTATCTTTTGGTAAACAAAATATCAGATTACAGGGGATTTCAATGCTTAAATTCCTTTTTTAAACGTAAACTGGCTTATCATTGTTCAAGTAATCTGTCATTTAAAACTACATGAATCAAAATAAAATAAAAGGGATTGCATCCTTAGTGGGATATTCCCTTCACCTAGAAAAGCCACAGAGCAGAAGGTCCAAGCTTTAATACAGTCTGCACTGAATGCAGGTTAAATCAGCAGCAGGAATGCCGCAACTTGTATTTGAGTTAAAGGTAGCAACTTCAGATCGAGTTACTATTCATTGCTGTCCGCCATCATGTATCTGTGAGTGGTTTTCAGCTAAAGAAACCAGATATTTTCACGATCTGAGAATATATACGAAATAGACAGAGCAATAAACAGTGCTGGAGGAACCCAACGGTCAGGCAGTATCTATGGGGGGAATGAACAGATGAGTTGAGTTGGCAGCCTTCTCTGGACTGATTCAGAAGCAAAGGCAACTCCATTGGTTTTGAAACTACAACTGTGTGAGTTATGAGTTCCTCCAGCACTTTGCTTTCTGCTTAAGTTTCCAGTGTCTGTGGAATGCTTTGCCACGGAAGGCTGTGGAGGCCGTCAATTAATATTTTTAGGGCAGAGATAGATAGATTCTTGATTAGTATGGGTGTTGGAGGTTATGGGGTGAAAGCAGGAGAATGGGATTGGGAAGGAGAGATGGATCAGTCATGATTGAATGACAGCGTAGACTTGATGGGCCAAATGGCCTAATTCTCCTCTGATCACGTGACCTTATGATCTGCCATTTCTGGTGTCTTCATTGAATGGATCGATGTTTGCTACCCCATTGTGTGTCGTTGTTCTTCACCTTGCTTTAAAAATCTGGAGAATGGTCTGGAGAACTAGTTTATCACAAATTTTAACTGAAATATCTGTGTTTTGATTTCGGGGAGTAGTGAATGTTTGTCAAAAGCTTTTTTGTGGTGTTAATCTGAACTTTGAAGTGCATTTAGAGTGAGATAGGTGAGCGCAGAGATTGTCTGAATGTCTTCAATACTTGTCAATATGTTGGAGAGCAAGACATTTTTTTATTTCCATTTGACAATTAAAGAGACTTTAATCGTAAATGGTGCTTTTTACTAATATAAATTAAAAAATGAACTTTTGCAGAGATAGAACAAAATGGTCTCTCGAGGCAGCCAAAGGATGTTCTCCGGGACATGCAGCAAGGTCTCAAGGACGTGGGTGCCAACGTCAGAGCTGGTATCAGTGGATTTGGCGGAGGTGTGGTGGAAGGTGTGAAGGGAGGTTTGTCTGGCCTTTCCCAGGTCACTCACACTGCCGTCGTCTCGAAACCAAGGGAGTTTGCCAGCCTGATACGGAACAAGTTTGGCAGCGCTGACAACATTGCCCATTTGAAAGACACGTTGGATGAGTCACACCAGGAGGAGGCCACCAGGACACTAAGTGGCAGTGCTACGCTGGTGTCCAGTCCCAAGTATGGAAGCGAGGATGAATGTTCCAGTGCAACCTCTGGCTCTGCAGGTGGCAGCAACTCCGGGGCAGGAGCTGGAGGCATGGGCAGTCCAAAGTCAAATACTTTGGACAGCCATCATAACAATTTTGATACTATTCTGGATGAACTTCGTGAAATTAAAGAAAGTCAGTCCCATTTAGAGGATGCTATGGAAGACTTGAAAGGACAGCTACAAAGAGACTATGCCTATATGACACAGTGTTTGCAGGAAGAACGATACAGGTATCTGCCTTTTATAATATTTTTGTATTGGTTTGTGTATCAGAAAAATAGATACCTTCTTGAGTCGTTATAATTTGGACAGTTCCAGAAAGCCTTCTTATCTTTTTATACTATTGGTCCATCACTGGTTTTGTGGCACCCTTTGTTCCAGTTACTGTCGGATTATCCATTTTGTTGAGCCAACGGAGGTCAGATAATAGTGATACAACAATATACCTCTGACCCACTAATTATACCCCTACCGTGTCTCAGAAGCACCATGGACTGCGTGAAACTTAAAACAAATATTAAATGTGCTTAACCTCGACACCATGATTGTCGCTTGGACTTTGCTTAGAACCCATAGCCAGGTTTAAATGTAAGCACAATGAGCTAAGGATAGCACAAAACCAAGGGTTCACAACCAACAACTGCAGATGTTAACAGTTTATTCTTTTGGAACGGAGGGACATGTCCCGAAAGAGCGCACACCACACGCAGTGCCATCAGGGAAGTTTGAGTGACCTCTCGTGATTTCGTCCAGATTAATGGAGATTAGAACCATCAGTTTACAAGGTCATAAGTGATAGCAGAATTAGGCCATTCGGCCCATTAAACCTACTCCACCATTCAATCATGGCTGACCGATCTCTCCCTCCTAACCCCATTTTCCTGCTTTCTCCCCATAACCCCTGACACCTGTGGTGGACCTGTACTCACATCAGCAAGCATTATACTGACACAAGAAATTATGTTTCTGTTCCAAAATGAAGCAGGATACAGTACCTATATCAGTATGCTCATTCTCTTTCCTTTCACTACTGATCATCATTGTTAGACATGAAATGATATACCCTGTGATACGTTCTTCAATTTAACGTCAGTAGACTTGCTCCAAGTTTACTTTGGATGATAACTGTGCCTGATTATAATTTGATGACCCTGTGATCTCTCTGGTATGATCATGTGATGGATTGTGTTTTGAAAAACCCCTTTTACTGCATAATCAATTTAACGCCCTTGTTTATCAGGTGTACCGGGCTACTTAGGGTGCTTCTCTGATGGGCTGAGAGTGTAAGAGTGGAGAAGGTTTACCCAAGGCTTCCCCCTCATGATTATGATCCAGTGGCTTCTGCTGCATCACATGGATAGGAATTAGGTGCAGGAGTAGGCCATTCAAGCCTGCAGATGATCATGGCTGCAAGGTGCTTAATCATCCAGCTTCAAGACAGTCCTGACACATCCCAGGACTCCCTCTATGGCAAAATGTCCTTCCTCAGATTTGGAGACCAAAACTCGCAATAACTCCAGGTGTGGTCTCACCAAGACCCTGGCTGACCTGTGAATTGAGATCCTTGTGAAGTGTGAGGGAAAAATGGACAAAATCCTAGGAGATTTTGCAATTTATAACGTTCATATACGTTCATATACAATTGTTAACATTGTACCATGTGGTGGCAGTATTGTTCTCACCTTGGCTGCTGCTCTGATGTTTCTGGTTGGACTGATGTGGAAGAAAATTTAACCAAAGATCGATGAAAGCATAAGATTCTAACCTTTCCTCAGCCATATCACATGAGCTCACATACCTAGTTTCTCCGTGCTGTCAGTTATTTTGGGCTGAAGGCCTGTTTCTGTTCAATGAATTTTGAAAAGGTAGAGTTTACAAAATCATCGGTTTAGATTGGGATTTTTTTTTTTCTCCATTAGTAGATGGTTCGAGAACAGTGGTGACTTTGAAATGATTAGAATAAGGCATGAAATGTAAGGGAAGTGCTTGTTAGTGGCAACTTGCTGCCTTTCAGGATGGTGGGATCAGTGTCAGCTGGACTTGCAGACAAAGTGCTGGAGCAACTCAGCAAGTCAGGCAGCAATGTTCTGGGTTCCAACCTGAAATGTCATCTCTCCATTCCCTCCGCAGATGTTGCTTGGCCTGCTAAGTTCCTCCTGCAATTAATTATTTGCTCATGATTCCAGCATTTGTCTCCATATGGAAGGGTAACCTGTGTTTGGTGAAGAGGGGAGATTGTCGAGAGTCACTGTGCAGGAAGGGGAACTGGGTGATTAAGTGGCCAGTATTGTTACAGAATAGACACAGGAACCCAATTGGTCAGGCTGCCTCTCTGGAGAATATGGCTGGGTGATATTTCAGGTCTGAAGAACAGTCGTGTCCATCGCCCATCCAAGTTCTCCAGAGATGCTGCCTGACCCACTGAGTTACTCCAGCACTTTGTGTTGTTGTACCTTGAAATGGCTGACGGTGGCGCTGCACACCATGGGATAAAGTAGCACCGTCATGCCAACATGATTGGTTTTTTAGCTGTTTTAGTGTGCATGCATATCAACTGAGTACACAATACTTCACCGAGTGCTCCATCATTTAACAGATATTTTATTTGGACCTGTGCCTGGTAAATGAAACTCAAATTAAATTTTTTTCTCCCACCAATTCACATCCATTCTTTATTTCTAAATCTGCCACTGCCTCCGCCCAGCTTAATTTCCCTTGCATCTCAGTCACTTTCATTTCATCACTCCTGCTCTTCACGTTTTCTTTTCTTTTCTTTTTTTTCTTTTTGACGTTCCATGGGTAAGATTTCAAGTTTCAGGAGATTCTAATTGGTCCGGAAAGACACATTTTGATTATGTTACAATATTTTGATTTCCCTTGCATATCTTCCACAAGACTTATCAATCCAACCATTCTGTACCACAGCTTGGGTCTGATAAGTAGCTAAGGCCAGATGAAATTTATCCAAGAAAGCTGTGAGAAGCAAGGGAAGAGAAGGTTGGGACCCCCCTCATAGATCCCTGCTATAGGTGCGGATCCAGAAGATTGGAGGAGAGCTAATATTGCTCCTTAAGGACTGTAGCAGGGATAAGCCAGATAACTGCAAGCTGGGGTGAGCCTTGTGTCAATGGTAGGGAAGTTATTGGAGAAAATGCTCAGGGATAAGATTAATTGACATAGGTAGGGTGTGTGGGTGTGGGTGTGGGTGGGGGTGTGGGTATGTCCTTCCTTTTTAGAGGTAACTAAGAATGTTGATAAACAGTGTACACCTGTCTGTCCTTCACCATGGCATTTGCCAAATTCATGTTAGGTAGAGAAAATTAGGCACATGTCATCCAAGGCAAGCTGCATAAATGATTCCACAATTGCCTTGGTTATGAGAGGCAATGGATAGTGATGGAAGGATGCTTTTCGGAGTGAAAGTTTGTGACCAGTGGTGTACCAAAGGGAAAGGTGTGATCAGCAAGGAATATTCTCCAAGGTTTCAGTCAAGGATACAAATCAGATGGAAAGCTGAGGTAAAGCACTTTGGGAAGTCAAGCTCCTCTTGAGCATGTGGAGGAAATGGCAGGAACTACAGTGTGGAAACAGGCCTTTCGGCTCAACTTGCCCACACCGTCCAACATGTCCCATCTATACTAGTCCTACCTGCCTGCCTTTGGCCCATATCCCTCCAACCCAGTCCTATCATGGAATTGTTTAAATATTTTGAATTAAATATTTCAAAAACATTGACATTGTAACTGCTTCAACTACCTCCTCTGGCAGCTCATTCCATACACCCATCACCCTTGTGTGAAAAAGTTACACCTCAAATTCCTATGAAATCTTTCCCCCCCTCACCTTAAACCTATGTCTTCTTGATTTCCTCTATTCTGGGCAAGAGTCTCTGTGCATCTACCCGATCTATTCCTCTCAATTTTTGGAGCATTGTCGTACCACGGGGTGTAAGAATGTAGCTTTTTGAAAATGATCACGCTCGGATGATGAAAATTGCATTTGATGTGTTTGCCTTCATCGACTGACGCATAGAATATAGAAGTTGGGACATGTTGCACCTGTACAAAACATTGGTTCAAATGCACATGGAGTCTTGCATACAATTCTGGTTGCCAGATTACAGGAAGAATATGGCAATATAAAGAGTGCAAAAGAGATTAACCAGGTTGTAGCCTGGAATAGAGGGCAGTAACTGTAAGGAGAGATTGGATAGACTGGGTTTATTCTCACAAGTCAAGTCAAGTTTATTCGCCACATACACATACGGGATGTGCAGTGAAATGAAAAGTGGCCGTGCCTGCGGACTTTGTGCAAAAAACAAACAAACAAACAACCAACAAACAACGAACAGAATGGAACAGAATCACATGTTCTTTTACATATTAAATATTGTGGGCAGTATTGTGGTACAGTAAAGTTAGTCCTGGTGAGATAGGAGTTTACAGTCCTAATGGCCTCTGGGAAGAAACTCCTTCTCATCCTCTCCGTTCTCACAGCATGGCAACGGAGGCGTTTGCCTGACCGTAGCAGCTGGAACAGTCCATTGCAGGGGTGGAAGGGTTCTCCCATGATCTTATTGGCTCTGGAGTTGCACATCCAGATGTACAGTTCCTGCAGAGGGGCGAGTGTAGTTCCCGTAGCGCGTTCAGCCGGACGCACTACTCTCTGCAGAGCCTTCTTGTCCTGGGCAGAGCAGTTCCCAAACCAGATTGTGATATTTCCGGACAAGATGCTTTCCACCGCCGCTGAGTAGAAGCACTGGAGGATCCTCAGAGACACGCTGAATTTCCTCAATTGCCTGAGGTGGTAAAGGCGCTGCCTTGCCTTACTCACGAGTGCTGCAGCATGTGATGTCCATGTCATATCCTCAGAGATGCGGACTCCCAGGTATTTAAAACAGCTCACCCTATCCACAGTATCCCCATTTATCCTCAGTGGTGTGTACGTCCTCGGATGATGTGCCCTCCTAAAGTCCACAATTAGCTTCTTCGTTTTTTTGATGTTCAAGAGGAGGCTGTTGTCCTGACACCAGAGTGCCAGATCAGCCACATCCTCCCGGTAGGCCTTCTTATCGTTGTCTGAGATCAGGCCCACCACCACGGTCATCAGCAAACTTGATAATCGAGTTGGAGCTGAACCTAGCCACACAGTCATGTGTGTGCAGGGAGTACAATAGGGGGCTGAGGACACAACCCTGGGGGGATCCTGTGCTCAGGGTGAAGGACTTTGATGTATTCCCTCCCATCTTGACTACCTGGGGCCTGGCGGTGAGAAAGTCCAGGGCCCAGGCACGCAGGGGTGTCTGTCACCACTGGAACATAGCTGGTTGAGGGATGACCTGATAGAGGTTTATAATATTATGAGGGCGCATAGATTGGATAGTTTTCTTTACCCCGCCTGGTGCAAGAAGTCGAAAACCAGAAGATATGGGTTTAAAGTGAGAGTTTAGTTTAGTGATACAATGCAGAAACGGGCCCTTCGGCCCACCAGCGATCCCCGCATATTAACACTATCCTACACACACAAGGGATAATTGTTACATTTACCAAGCCATTTTAGCTGTACATCTTTGAAGTGTGAGAGGAAACTGAAGATCTCGGAGAAAACCCATGCGGTCACGGGGAGAACGTACAAATTCTGTACAGATAGCAACCGTAGTCGGGATCAAACCCTGGTCTCCGGCGCTGTAAGGCAGCAACTCTCCCACTGCACCACCGTGCTCCGAGAGGGGAGAGATTTAAATGAGTTGTTGAAGGCCAACTTTTTCACATGGAGGATGATAGTTATCTGGAACAAGTTGCCAAAGAACACGATGGAGGCAAGTATAGTTACAATATTTTAAAACTATTTAGACAGCTCGATGTTAGAAAAGAGCATGAGGGATAAGGACCTGAAGCGAAATGGGCACTCAATATTTTTGGTCCAAACTCTTCATTTATTGTATAAGGGTGTAAAAAGATGGGGGGGAGGATTGGGGAAAGAACGAGCCTGCGTAACGGTCAGGTCAGGAAGAGGAGGGGGGAGATGGTGACAGACTGGTAGGTGATGTGGAGAAGAAAAGGCTGTCCATTCTGGAATCTGATAGGAAAGGAAGATAACAGAGGGGTGGTTGCAGATGGGAACCACAAAGAGGGGAGAGATGTGCAGTCGGGGGGGAAGGGGGCTCAATGGGCATAGTGAGTGTGGGGCAGCCCATGTTGCTCTGTTTCTTTCTCATCTCCATTCAGCATGCATAAAATATTCCACCTTTTTTCCACCAAAGTGGACAACCCCATTTCTGTCATGCATTGGCCATTCCCCGGACCCATCCATGATAACTGGCGCACGGTCACTGACTTACCCCTTTCTGAAGTTCAGGCCTTAGTTCCTTGTTCTTGTTGACATTAATCGAGAGGTCATGTTGCGGAACCACTCAACCAAGAGATCCGTCTCTCTTGTACGCTGACTCATCGCCAGCTGCAATTCAGCCAACCACTGTGGTGTCATCGGCAAATTTATAGATGGGTGTCGGAGCTATCCTTAGTTGTACGTGATGTGGGTGTAAAGAGTCGAGCAGGGGGCTAAAGACGTAACCTTGAGGTGCCTCTGTCTTGATGGTCTTTGAGGAAGATTCTCACTGAGGTCTGCTGATGAGAAAAAAAAAATCCAGTTTCAAAGGGAGGTACAGAGGCTCTTGGAGTGATAAGTTTTACGAGAAAGATAATGTTGAATGCTGATTTGTAGTCGGTGAACAGTTGCTTGACATAGGTTCCATTTATCCAGATGGTGCCGAGCAGAGTGTAGAGCCAGTGAGATAGCATCTGCTGTTGACCATTTCATTATTCCCCAAATTTCATTCATCCTTTCTCCATCTATTGAAGGCCCCCCATTAACCTTTGCTGATCTTTGTCTTTTGACATGTTCATAGAAGGTACTTCTATCAATTTTTAATGTATATTTCCATGTCCTTATCAATTTTTTCATCCTACCAGACTAAAATATTTCGCAGAGATCAGGTTTATTGCAGATTTTGGCAATTTCATAGGCCTTTTTCGCTGATCTAATACTACCTTGGCATCTCATTAGCTATGCATTTCCTGATGTTTTTTATGCCTGAAAGAGAGATATAATTGTTGTAAACTCTGTATTTATTCTTTAAATGCCAGTCATCGCTTGTTTACTGTCATGCCTCTTAATGTCCTTTCTAATTTTGCTTTAGCCAACCCTTATCTTGTACTACCTTAAGCTGCTTAGTTTAGTTTTCAGAGCAAGGTTTCAGATTAATGTAAATCACTAAGATTTTAGGGAAAAAAAAGATTTTCTGATCATTCTTCCCTTGAGACCCATCAATCGCCAGATTATCGATTAACCATTTCTCAATGCAGAACACATGCTTTCTCTTGTCCCACTGTTGCCTCACTGATTCCTCACCATATTGATCCAGTGAACATTTCTTATACATTTCATGAATTCATGTCACACCCTGTTACTACTAATTTGACCCCCACACAAAGATTGGTGGTGTATTCTCATGTTTGCAGGCTCTGCCCCATTATCGATTTATCCTTTCTCTTTTGTCTCATTCTGCCCTTCTCACTACTTAACTTCTCTGCAACACTCCTCCCACATTCCCCCCCCCCCCCCCCCCTCCCCCCCCAATGGTTTAATGGAAACTCTTATTTGAAACCCAGGTTACTTTTTTGGATACCAATCCTAGGCTGATTCAAATGAAGCCTTTTTAATCATTCAGCTTCCTCTTTCCCCAGTATTGGTTCATGAAATGAAACCTATTTTTTTCACTTTTTTTTGCACCGCATCTTTACGTACACAGTCCACGCAGACAGCACCTCGTCGTCTTTGACGTTGTAAGGCAGCAACTACTGCTGCGCCGCCCCATGACCAGTTCCAATTTAGTCATGAGGTCAGACAGCGTGGTAACAGGCCCTTCGGCCCAATGTGTCAATGCTGACCAAGGTGCCCATCTACACTAGTCCCACCTGCTGCTTTTGGCCCATATCCCACTAAACTTTGTTTAAATTTGTTAAATGAATGCAGAGCAAGTTCATTGCTTACAATTAAAAGACAGATTAGAAGATTGGGTAAATATAGCAGTAACATTGGATAAACAAACTAAATATTTAAAATGAAATCATCTCTTCAAGTCCATGCTCAAAGGCATTGCATGCTTGTTGTATGTTATTAATCTTGGCTCTGAAATGAATAAGTAATTTGCTGTTCTTTCTATTTGTGATTGTATTTAATAATTTACTTTCTAGTTTCATCTACTTCAATAGCAGAATAATATGTGGTCCCATGCAGTGTTATTCTAAACAAATACAAGATATTAAGTGGACATGCTTCTGGTTAGCAATCCTGAACAAAACATGCCATAACTTTTACTTTCGTCCAGAAATTTCTGTGCTGGACCTTAACATGTCTGTCCAAATCTTATTACCTTTTATACCATTGTAGATTAACTCAGATTTGCCTTTTTTCATGCTTGGGTTCAATGATTTCTAGCATTTTTCTATCCCCTTGACGCTGTAGATCGTATTTGTTCTCAGAGTGAACTGTAAGTGGCATGTAATGAGAAGACTGCATCTCCTGCTGTAAAATCATGGACATGCATTGCTGAGGAGTGAATTGAGCTTGTAATTTGTTCCTGTCTGTTTTATGACTACAAGAACTAAACACCTCAATTCATCACGTACAGGCACCTCGTGTTTTACGCGTATTTGATCTGTGTTTCTGAAATAACAGACTTGTTCCTTCATTACCAAATCTTGACTTGCACGTTACTATTTTCGGAATAACACGATCAAATTTACTGCTGACAGCATCGTCGCGTCGATGTTTAAATGACGCCTTTTTGAATAACCCGCTGCTTTTCAACCACGTATCCCCCGCATAAAACGCGATGTGTCTCTACTGTCATTTTCCATCATGCACACCGTATAATTTCAACCATAACCTATCGAAGAACACTGTCGTTTACACATGCAAAAATAATTTGGTTGCTTTAATAATCTTGAACTTTATGTCCAGGTATGAGCGTTTGGAGGAGCAACTGAATGATTTGACCGAACTTCATCAAAATGAAATGTCTAACTTGAAACAGGAACTTGCCAGTATGGAAGAAAAAGTGGCTTACCAGTCAGATGAGAGAGCCAGAGATATCCAGGTACATTCTCAAAGAAATGCTGTTTGTTTGCTTACTATTGGATACAGTTTCCATTCTTGGACATTTGAACAATTTTTCTAATGGATGAGGCTCTTACTCACAGGAATAGAATTCACATTGTTCATCAAATAATGCTGGACACAAACAACCATTTTTAAAGCAGGCATTTGCGTGGCAGTAATGGGAATACACAGCACCCGATCTTATGTATACAATAGGAACTGCGGATGCTGGTTTGTACCGAAGATAGACGCAAAGTGCTGGAGTAACTCAGCAGGTCTGGCAGCATCCATGGAGAGAGGATTGGTGACATTTTGGGCTGGAACCTTTCTTCAGACTGAAGAAGGGTTCCGACCTGAAATGTCATCCATCCTTTTCCCCCAGAGATGCCGCCTGACCCACTGAGTTATTTCAACACTTTGTCTAACTCCCAGTCTCATTGTTTGCTCCCCTTTCTCCATGTATGTCGGTCATTTGAAGTAATTTTGATATTCTGAGTATATTACATTCAAAATCTGTGTAATTGTCTCTAGCAAAATTCATGGTTAATTGGATTTTAACATTGAAGCTCATTGGCAGTTTTGGAAGAGTTGCGCTTAAAATGTGATTCTTTAATGTGGTCCAACTTGGAAAAAAAAAAGCAATCTTCATTAATTTTGTTTTCTTTCAGAGTTGCATAAAGGCAAAATAAACAGGACCAGAAATAAGCTGCACAGCATTCAGTCTTGCTTTGTCATTTGCCAAAGACTGCTGAATTTCTAGATCAGCTTTCTTCTCCAACTAATCCCTTAAGGGCCTGGCCCACTTACGCAATTTTTTTCGGCGGCTGCTGGCACCCGTGATAGGTTGTTACAGGTCGCTGAAAATTTCAACATGTTAAAAATCCAGCGGCGACCAGAACAAGGTATGACTCTTCACGACCATACAGGCTTCCCCCGCAACATATCACCAGGTTGTCGCATTTATGGTCGTGAGTAATCTTTCTGGTCGCTGCTGAATTTTCAACATGTTGAAAATTTTTGACGACCTATGACGGGCGCCGGCAGTCGCCGAAAAAGTGGCATAAGTGCGACAGGCGCTTTAGTCCTTATTGATTCAAGAAATCAGCTGATATTCGTGTTAAATATACTCAGCAAGTGAATTTCACTGTCCTTTGTGGAGAATTTAAAGATTCAAGACACTGAGTGAAGAAATTTGTCAGCCTTATCCTGTTGTGAAGGAGACCACTTTTCCCATTTCTACCATTTAAAGCCCTTTTCATGAATTATGTATGTTTTGGTAATACCACGTTTTTTTAAAATTCCAGAAGAAATAGGCCTACTCTACTCAATCGTGGAACCGCCGCCTTAATCCAGGAATCAAAATTGTAAATAAACTCACAATGCTGGAGTAAGACTGCGGATCAGACAGCAGCTCCGGAGAAAAGGAATAGGTGACGTTTCGGATCGAGACCCTTCTGCAGTCCATAGAATAGAATGCCTTTTATTGTCATTCAAACAACTTGGTTTGAACAAAATTGCATTTTCTACAGTATTTTACATTACAAAAAAACCCAAGACCCACACTTAACACAGTTTACATAAACATCCATCACTGTGAGTCTCCAACACCTCCTCACTGTGATGGAAGGCAAAGTCTTATCTCTTCCCTTTGTTCTTCTTCCGCGGTCCAGCAGTCCAACTGCAGTGTCGAGGCAAACTGGGGCTCCGATGTGAAAGCCCCCGGCGGACGATGATAAGTCCTGTGGCCATTAAGCCACGGCGGGCGATGTTAGGCCCCGGCTCCGTGTCCATTAAGCCCCGCAATTCCAGCGGGAGAAGTTGCCGTTGCGGGAGCTCCGAAAAACGCTCCCACCAGGGACCTGGAGCTCCCGATGTTCCTGTCCACCGGGCCTGCAGCCGGAGCCTCCGAAGCTCCAGAGTCGGGTCACAGCCGAGCACCACCACAGCTTCCCCGCTCCGAAGACGGCCAGCTGCGCGATGTCAGGTCCGCAGGCTCCGCGACTGGAGCCCTCAGGTCGGTCCTGGCCGGAGGCCGCCGCCGGCTCCATGATGTTAGGCCCAACGACACCGGAGACCCGACAGGGAAAAAGTCGGGTCCCCGTACAGGGAATTAACGGTTTCCCCCACATCCCCACCCTCCACCCCCAACATATACACAGCTAAAAAAATAATAAAAACTAGGCACAAGACATACATTTAACAAGACAAAATTAAAAAAAAGACAGACGACAGTAGTCGAGCTGCTGCCGTTTGGCGCCACCACACCCATACCAAAGAGGGGAATTGACCCGAAAAGTCATCTATTCCTTTTCTCCAGAGATGCTGTCTGTCCTGCTGAGTTACTCCAACATTTTGTGTCTATCCGGTTTAAACCAGCATCTGCAATTCCTTTCTACACCAATGTTGTAAACCTCTGCAGTATCAATAATAGGTCTGCACTCACGATGCATTATGTATTTAGACATGGAATGAAGTGGCATAAACTATTGAAATCCAGCGCAGGAAACCTAATAGAGGTTTAGTTTAGAGATACGGTGTAGTAACAGGCACTTTGGCCCACCGAGTCCGTGCCGTCTAGTGATCATCCATACGAGTTCTAGGTGATTTCCAGAAGCTAATTAACCTACAAACCCGCCCGTCTTGGGAATGTGGGAGCACAGGGAGAAAACCCACGTGGTCACAAGGAGAATGTGCAAAGTCCATACTGAGCACCCAAGGCCGGGATGGAACCCAGTCACTTGGCACTCGTCGCCCTTGTGTATAAGATCACGAGGGGATTAGATAGGAAAATGCAAAGAGTCTTTTACCCAGAGAAGGGGAATGAAAAACCTGAGGATAAAGGTTTATGTTGGGGGAGAGAAGATTTAATAGGAACCTACTGGGCAATATTTTTCACAAAGGGTGGTGAATATATGGAATGAGCTGCTACTGAAGGTAGTTGAGGCAGATACTATCACAACATTTAAAAGACATTTAGGGGATTGTTGGTTGGCGCGGAATCGGTGGGCCAAAGGGCTTGTTTTGCGCTAAACTATCATTTTTTAACAATTTGGAAAAACTCATCCCAGAGCTCCTTATGGTTGCGGGGCATTTGAGTGACTTTTGATAAATTGGAGGTGTTGAGATGTGTGGAACCAAAATAAGCAATGGGACATGAGATATGATCAATCTGGTTGGAGGACCTACTTTTGAACCACTGTTTTCACAAAACATGAAGGACATTCTGCTGTTTTACTGTGGAAGAGGAATTTCATCTCTGTAAATTCCCACATTGTACATTCTTGGCCAAGAGGACAGAGTGCAAGTAGAATTGCTTATCATTTGTGTTGAGCGTTGTGTATCTACATGAAACGTGGTATTGGCAGGGGGTGGTGAGCAAGAATCGGGGTATGATGTGTTGAGCAATTGCATATGATGATTTGTCAAAAATAGGAGCTGGAGAATGCCTGTGGTGTGAATGTGTGTGGGCGTGTGGGAGGTTCAGGATGTTCCTATCAGTCTTTGCTGAAACAGGCTTTGATGTGGTGTATCCAAGATAATCGTGCACGACAAAATGCATTGTTCAGACAAGGATGTTCCTGATAAGTGTGACAGTGTTTGAATAGACACATTCCTGAACTGTCTGAACCACTTCTGACTCATTCTAGGCTACTCTGCATTGTTGACCTCACAGCACTATAGCCACAATTCCAGTTGCTCAACACTGTTTAACCTTTCAAAAGTCTGAAGATAGTTTGAATTTTCCATAACCCCAGATGTTTAACAGCTGCAAAAGTAATTTTCCATTTTTTAAAATCCATCCTTAAATATACCTTTTTCATCTTTGTTTCCTTTTCCACCGGATTTGCAGTTGATTTATTCTGCAAAATGTATATCGCATGTTCGTCTTTATGAAAGATCAATGTCGTATTATTTTAATTTGAAATTGGAAAGTGGAACCAAGCATTGGTCTGAATCTGAGGAACGTCCCATTTTCATAAAGTAAAACGTTGGTATAAAG
Organism: Okamejei kenojei; assembly: GCA_035221665.1. Taxonomy (NCBI): domain Eukaryota; kingdom Metazoa; phylum Chordata; class Chondrichthyes; order Rajiformes; family Rajidae; genus Okamejei; species Okamejei kenojei. The sequence goes on from CM069154.1 coordinate 9,138,348, forward strand.
TATAAAGTGAACTCTGAAGAAGGATGTCGACCTGAAACCTTACCCATCCTTTATCTCCAGAAATGCTGCGTGACCTCCTGAGTTACTCCAGCACTTTGTATCTATCCATAAAGTAAAATCTTGGATTACTCAGTTTAAAAAAAAACAACTTTTTTTTGCTTTGTATCCTGTATCGTATCTTCTTTCACTGGGCTTGAGAGGATACTATTGAATGTATTGGGTTTTCTGCCTTCTTATCTAACCATGTTAAATTTTCATTTTACATTCATTCAAATACGATTGCATGATTATGTTTATATTGGTGGGACTAGTGTAAATGGGACATGCTGGTCGGTGTGGGCAAGTTGGGCTGATGGGCCTGTTTTCCTGCTGTTTGACTTTATGACCAAGATATTTTCCACAGCGACCAACCTTTAATGGGATGGTCAGTTCAATGTCTGATCAGAATATACGTATGTATCTTTGTACTGTTTTGAGAGCTCTCTTCACTGTGTTCTCTCCTGTTTGTGTCCAACAGGAGGCTCTGGAGTCGTGTCTTACCCGGATTACCAAGTTGGAACTTCAGCAGCAGCAACAGCAAGTGGTGCAGCTGGAGGGAGTGGAGAATGCTAATGCAAGGGCACTCCTGGGCAAATTCATCAACGTCATCTTGGCACTCATGGCTGTCATTCTGGTCTTCGTCTCCACCATTGCTAACTTTATTACTCCTCTAATGAAGACACGTTTCCGGGTGCTGAGCACACTGCTATTGGTGCTGTTCCTTGTTTCTCTGTGGAAGCAATGGGAAAATATTGTATACTTCTCAGAACAGATCTGGTTGCCCAGTTGATCTAGACGCCGTTGGTTAGATGGCAGACCGGCGTGATTTTTTTTTTAAGACAGGATTTCAGGAACTTGTTATTTTTCTCTTCCTCGTCCCCTGCCTTCACCATTACTTGTTGACAATATCACCAGTTAACGGACACAGGCAACAGTGTAAGATGGAGGCCGGTCAGGAGGCAGAGTCCTGATAGAGCCGATCAAACTACTTCTCTTTTGGAAAGGTTGTAATCGAAACGGCTCTGGGAAACTGCACGCACACTGAGCGAACGATCGAGTGCAATTTGTGGAAGCCACTGCTCTTACTGTGCTATACCATTTCAGTATTTTTTTTGTTTCCTTGTTAAGTTATAACAAATATTTAATTTTTTGAGGGAGGAGCAGGGAGAGAAAATGTATTGTTTGCGTGAGTGCTTATATTTATTATAACTAATATACATTCGATTGTATAGTAAAGAGGTTTGCAAAATCCCTTAAACTTAATCACATTGCACATTCCTGTTTATGTAAAACAATCCGAGAAACATGTACAAGTTCCATTTCTAAGGCACTCGTTGAAAGAGTGTCAGAGGTAATTTTGTTGGACAGCTTCGGCAAAAGTGTGAAGGAAATTTCATTTCATGTGGGTATGTTTGCATTGAAGAAATAGTAAGAATTTTGGAGGAAAATTTCTAATATGCTCTTGGTGACACATTGTTGCAGCATTGGACCATTTGTTTTAGTTTTAACTATTCCAGTCTTGCATTTCTTCGCAATTTATTAATTTAATGCTGCCAGTGATCAGGAGGTGGGGAATCTTTCAATGATGCACTGGCCAGCTGCCGCAGAAATGAAATGGCAAGAGAGTGCATTATCAATATCTTACTGAATGTTGAGGGTGGGGTGGGATGGGGTAGTGTGCGGACAGGACATCTAAGGGCCTGCCATCTCAGTAGAAAATAGTTACATTTATAACCTGTTTAAAAACTCATTTGAGAGTAAAAATATGGGATGAGATTTTTTTTAATATATTCTTGGTGACGCATTGTTGCAGCATTGGACCATTTATTTTTATTTTTAACTTTTCCAAACTTGCATTTCTTCTCAATTTACTCATTTACTGGTGCCAGTGATAAGGAAGTGGGGAAACATTTCAGTAGCTCACTGGCCAGCCACTGCAGAAATGGTATGGCATTAAGACCATCGTGATAAATGTTACAAATTAAATTATTTACATTTTTTTTAAATGAATTTAAGTATGATAGTTTATTGCACTTTGCTCTCCCCACTACCTTTTGACCTGTTAACTAGGTGGGGTCTTTCCCTCTCTGGCCACCCTGAATCCAGTAACTAAGAGCAAGAAAGGATTTTGTTGCGACTGGCGTTAAAATTGTATCAAGCAGATTTATTTTTCTTGAGCTGCTACAATGCCAAATTGTTGCAGAGTATGTTTGGTTTGTGTGGACATAAGTGATGCTTGAAAACTTTTAACTTCATTAGAATACAGTGATTTTTTTGTTGTTATCTATTTGTTTTTTTTTAATATTATTTTATTTTTGAACAGTATTTGATGAAAGAACAAGTGAGTGTTTCCTCTCCAAGGCAGCAGCTAAAGAATATGAGTTGTTTATCAGTTATGTTATTTTTTTTTTGCTCTCTCATCCTTCATCCTCCACTTTCAGTATCAAACCATTGTGAAGTAAAGGAGAACAAATGCCTCAATGAATTGGTTATTTTATATCAGTAAGCATGAAATGAGGAACACTGCACAGGACTAGTGGAGGGATTGTTGCTGCAAAACAAACTAGTTACAACAAGCCATAAAGTGGACTGCAGATCAATCACTCTCCATGGCTATTTCCCGTTCAAACAAAAAACTCCAACAGATTCCACATCACAATCCCAACCATACATTCGGCCAATCTACAGATACATTGTAGTCCCATTCTTAAAATGATTTTTTTGCTGTTCCATTTCACACCTTGAATTAGCCATCTTGGTGTTATTGATCCTGATATGTAATGTTTGACTGGTGATGTAATTCCAAAGAGTAGACTGTTGAAGCAAATACTGATTGTAATGGAGACATTGTTCGGATGGAGTGAAGGGAAAGCAGCTACGATAATGTCCTTCACATAATTGGCATTTATATATATAAAAAAATAAGTATTCCTAAAAAAAAAATAATTGCCATGACTACAGCACCTCGACATATGCTTTTAAGTTTTAATGAGAACTGGCACTCCTTTAGGTGTTTGATAATGCTGCTTGTAACTCGGATGGCTGTACTGCCACTTTAGTTGGTGCACGGTATTGAGGTAATGTTCCACTTTTGGATGGGGCCTGTCAGCTCTTCCTGCTGGGCATGGCCAATTTTAAGTCAATCTTTCAGGGAAAGGTCGGGACATGCTTCTAGCATCCCTACCAATATCAGCCAACATGAATAAAGCTAATTATTTGCCCAATATAAAACTACAGCTTGTGGGTCTGTTTGCCAGTTGCCTGCTGAGTTATCTTCTCTTTCCAAGTATCTTTACTATTCTTTCATTCGAATGGTGAGTGCTGTGCCAATGCAAATCTTTAACAAAAAGCATTGTCAGGTTGAATATTAATTTGGCAAAATTAAGTTGGGCACGGGGGTTACTGGAGCATCTGTGCAAAGGCTTAGTGGCCTGAAAATGAAGTTAGAAATGGGATGGGGACTGTATCTTCCTCAGCTATGATCATTACTATGGTGATGGCTAAATATGTAAACATCTTACACAATGTGACTTCAGGTTAAAAAAAAAACCCACCCAGAGATTCCCAGATTTAATTTCTGGGTTGCAATGCATCAGCAGGGGTGATAGGATGACACAAACTGACTTCAATGGGGGAAGGGAAAATCAGCCTTCGCTCTGTCCACTGACCCATATTTAGCTATTTCTGTGTGCATTTGCAGTTCGAGGTCGCATGGGACTCCATGGAGCTAAACCATGACCTCATCCATGATTGAATAGCATTCCTGCCAAGGCGTTGGGGCTGGTGCACCAAAATGATAGCTAGAATTGAGGAACAGAGAGAGTAGAGAGAGACTGAAGGGGCCGATGTTGAGAAAATGGAGGAAGGGAGAGCCTTTTTTTTAAATTTGGAAATTAACTAATTTAATCTCTTCGTATTGTAAGCCTAATCACAGCATATTTGGTGCTGGAATAAAGTGTGAGAATGTAGTGTCAGCAGGATCTAACTATTCTATCAGTAATACACTGCAGTATGTGTAACAGGAAGGGCGATAATACAAGGTAATATGCTGTTAACACGATTAAAGTTCTCACCATGTAGGAAGGGATGTGCTTTCCTGTGAAAGAACAGCACAAGGAAAAGCAGTGTACCGTGTGAAGGTCAACTACGAATCTCCAGTGTAACGAAAACAGATTAAAAACAAAAGAACATAGAGGTGATGTCGGACCATTACATTTCTAATTTTGATTGACACAAATTTAGTACATAATGTTTAATTTTCCAGTTTTCATTCCAAATATACATTAAGAAAAGGAGCTGATTTTGTCAATTTGCCTGACTGCTCTATTGCCTTCCTGCCAATGTTGCTGCAAAACCTACATAAATACATAAGTACTTACATAAGTAATGTGACTGATTTACCCAGTTGTTTCCATTAATAATGGACTTGGATTTATATTGGAAATTTAAGAACCATTTTAAAATAAGGGATTGAATTATGTTGGCATAGCATGATCCATTTTTCATCATTTTAACACTCGGAGTAACAGCATGAGACTTTAATTAGTTAAATAATGCAGAATAATGTTCAAAGTAAATTAATTTCTGGAATGGAATAAGTTATAAATAGGCTTTTTTTTAAAAAGTTGATCGCATTCCCATTAATTCAATAACACTAATGATTATAAGTCCTAATAGGCCATGGTTTAAGATTTGGCATTTGGTTTTGTTAGTTTGAAACAGTGCGGCAAATTTCTCCCTCCACTACTGGTGCCAAAAACTCAGTCAGTCGCCCATCAAATTACATTCATCATGATTACACTTAACCACTGCACTCGTTGTCTAGCATGAGTGGGATTGTGTGCGTGATGAAAATCCGAAGCAGACACAGAGAATTCAGTGAGAATTCAACACCAGTCTGTCGGACATTTCTGAAGCGAGCAGACCAGCTAACGTCCAGGCTGTGAAACCTTCAGATTTGAAAAATGATGCGCAGACAGGCATGTTTTAAGCTTCAGAACAGTGACAAGCAAAGCCTGTGAGGAATCCGTGTTTGGAATAATAAAATAGATTTTGTGTTCTATCATTGCATTCATGATAAGCCTCTAAATTTGCATGCTTGTGCAGACCCCTCCCATTGTGCTCTTTTCTTTGAAGAGTGTACTTTATGTTAAATGGAAAATCAATTGATTATATTTAAAAAAAATTAATCGATATTCCAAATCCTCTCCTCCCTATTCCCACCGGCTACTGATTGATCTGTCATGCACTTGCGTTATTCTCTGTCTCTGTTTAAGTTACTTTTGGGGTATGGTTTTGGATTTCTCAGCAAACCACGATCCATGGTAAAGCGTCAGAAAATGAAGGCGCAAGACTGCAAAGACTGGAATCGTGAGCAAAAAAAAACACAACTTGTCAGACAGCAAATTGGGCAACATCTGTGAAAGGGAAATTACAGACATGTCTGAAGAAGGGTCTCGACCCAAAATGTCGTATGTTCATTTCTCTCCACAGATGCTGCCTGACCCACTGAGTTCCTCCAGTACTTTGTTTTTTGCTTCAGAAAATGAGATGGGTTGTTGTAAAGTCCAGTATCAAACCACCAAAATGTACCTGTGATTTGTTCTGTGTGTATATTTGAATATTTTGCACAAAAACAACAAATGGTGTAGTACTTCAAAGGGAAATGTACACAAAATGCTCACTGCAAATAGTATGTCCTAGTTAAAGGCATGAAACTGGATGAGAGCTATACAGAAAACTATACTGTGCAGGAAAAAACCCATCATCCTGTAACTGCAAATCCAAAACCTTTTGGGCAAACTTTAGTTTGAAACTTTTCTATTTGCAATTTTGACTTAACCATTTTCACATATTGATAGTCATATAATATTAGTCTGTTGGACGCGAAGTATAAAAACCAAAGTTTTAATTGTAGACATTATCCCATATTGGGGGAAGATTTCTGCTATCGCTACAGTGAGTTTATAAATAATTCCCACACATGTGATTCTAAAAAGTACTTTATGATAATGGAATTCATTCCTCTCTCTCGAGTGCAAGCAGCTAGGCAATTAATTGATTATTCTCCTTTTCAATTTTAAGAGTATTGTACTTTGAAGATTTACTGCCACTTCCTAAACGGACCTCTCCTTGGGGATCTTGCAGCTCTTCCACCATCAAGCACTTTACGCAGGCAGAATAGACCTTTGTTATTAGGCTGCCAAAAAGGCTCTATTACTTTGGCACATAAATACAAGAGGTAAGCAATCCCGTTTTGGGAGAATAACCTCTGATGTACTGTCTTACTGTTGTTGCACTGGACTATACTATGAAACAAAACATGGGTGAAAGATTGGATGCACAGGACCCGATGCATTTCCATTTTACTGAAACGGGCTGTCTTAATCTGGTAGCGAATCTGTAGACCTCCATTTTAAGGGGTCTCCTGCCATTTGTTCTCTGAATGTCATGTTATTTACATTAAACAGTGTTGGTGACAGAGAAAGAATAGCATGTCTACCACTGACTAACTCGTGTTATTAACATTATAATCTTAACGTAGAGAGAGGGTAAGTTATGGAATGCCAACACATGCCTAGTTTATGTCATTAGGGTCTCTGGTAACTAACTAGAGTTAAAGCAATTTACGAGTGTATGAAAGATGGTCTTTCAATTGAAATAAAGGATGGCTCCCTGCATATGGTATGTTTTGTTTTTACATCTTCATTAATCGTTTGTATATATGCTTCAAACTTGCTTTTCATGCCTTATGAACTGCTTCCCTGCCTTTATGATCAGCTGCTGCTTATTTGAAAGTTCTCAAACGTGTGGTAAATGGGAAGTTGTGTTGAGAATCAGGAGTGCCTTCTCCTTGAGGTACATCCCACTTTTGTGGTTTTAAAATGAGATTGGGAAGGTGTGGTTTGTTTTATTTCAATCACCTTTGCACCTTGGGTGATTTTCCACCCCTGATTACATTAACATATGTCTCAGATTAAGCTGTGCTTGCTAAATTTTTGGTTGGACCAACATTATATCTGCTGATTATTTTAAATCTGGACATTTGCTAGGAAAGAGGATTGTAAAGGGTGAATCCTTCGCAGCCCAGAAGATTAATTTCCATTCAAAGTCAATGTATTTATTAAAAGTTTCCCTCTGTATACAATTACAAGACGGTTATCTTCACTTCTGTTGTGTGAAAGAGGATACCGCAGCTAATAGAGTAGATTTTATTGAGCAGATTTGCAGCTATAATTCATCAATTTCTATGCTCTGCACCAAAACTGGAAATACTTTCCTAATTTTGGATTCTAATGGTTCAAACATTAAAAAGGGTTTAAAACTAGTGGACATTCAAAAAAATATTTAACAAGCTCTTCAAATGTGCAGTATGATTCTAATGCAAGTCAGTAAAGCTTTAATGCTATATAAACATTTGTCTGTACTTGTGGTTCTCGCCTTCAACAGAGCACATGTGTGGAACTTGCACTGTATTTCTTCAAGACAGGTTTATTGATTGGAAGCAAGGTCCATTGTGCTCCAGGAGGAAATACAGAACCCTGAAGGTTATGAGTTATAAATGCTAACTCTATGGAAGTCATAATTCCTTCAGTTGTTAAAGTGAATGCAATCAACCACAATACTCCCTGTGTGCTGCAAGGTCCAAAGTTTATTTTACTAGTTGTTTAATTAGATAGCCTGAAGTTAAATTGTAGTATATTTATTTGTATTACTGATTTGAATTATTTAATTTCTCTTCTCGCTGACAAACCTTTAACAGAAGTTGCGGACTCCTCACGCCTTTACAGGCTAGCTGCTCCTTCATACTTTATTTCTTCACCAGCTCCTGGGGAACAAGTTTGTAAAGGCTGTTTTTGGTAGCATTCCTAGGCAGTGTAACAGTTGATATTATTCACAGATTGGATTAGTTCCGATGTTGTTATTTAAAGATTATACTTATTTAAAATATTTCTTTTATTTACTTGTTAAACAATATTTATTACTGAAAAGCAACTGCTGTAGATTTTTTTTTCTTACAAATCCAACAATTGAAAATACTTTTTTAGTATACGGAGAAATGTGTTCAGCTTTGGTTTTTGAGAAACTGGGCCCTGTTGTGAAGTCTTTCTGGAAGAATTTTGTGCTCTCCACCCTGTCACAAGATGCATTACAAATTTTTAGGCCACCCAGAAATCCATTCTGAATGCAGATCACTTTGTGCATGGATTTGTTCCTGATACCAGTCCTAAAATTATTCAAACCTGTTACTTGTTTACTTCAGATGTGTGTCTATCGACATGTTTACCACAGATGGCCTCAAAGTATGCATTGATGTTTCAAAGTTTATCAGAATTTCAGAGCTTGTTTCTCCCCCACGTCCAGCGTAGTGCAGATACATAATTTAAGGTTGTGTATTGGCATAACCCGAGGCTGCAGTTGGGATGCGGTGTTGGACCAAGTCTAATTGAAGTTCAATTCCCAATCCTATCTCGCCGCTGATACCGACTGGACAAATGTGGGTGGCAGTGTGCATGTGACTTTCTGTGTGATTGAATTGCCTGAGAATGGTTGGAGTTGCCGCACGAAGGGCTGGATAGACAGAGGTCAGAGGCCAGGTCCGAGATCCATTACAAGAAGACTCTCTGTTCAGACAATAATACTGAGGTGGCCAGAGAGGAAAACAAAATTACAATCTCAAGGCATTTTTGATAGACATTATTGAAGTATGGATTTATTGGGAGTTTGTGAATTGTCTAAACCTAAAACTACCAATTTTCATGCTGGTTGCTTCAACCCTGTAGATGTCCTATTAGAGTTGGTCATTTTCTTCACTACCTGAAGCATGTACTAATGTCAAGGAATCTGATGTCTATGCCCTTGAGATATTCAGGTGGTTAAAGAATTACTTTTCTTTTTGTTTATTTTGTTGTCTCCAATGGATAGACATTACTGAACAAATAATGATATAGACAATGGTAAAAAGAGAGGATAAATAATTAATTGGTACCTTTTGGTTACTAAGTCCTTGGGGAAATTTTACCAATGTTCCTCATTATTCAAATGTGTGTAGCAAGAAGTTATAGGTACTAAAGTTTTCAATTATATGCAATGTGTGTTGAAAAATTCCATCATTCATTTTGCTTTCTGGAAGAAGAATAAATGTTCTAAATAACTGTACACTTCTCCGTACAATCGAAATAACCGTAAATAAAATTATTTTGGAAAAAAAAAATCAAATTTTCAATAATTTATTCAGAAGAGTCCTGACCCAACATGCCGTCTACCCATTTCCTTCCGTAGATGGTGCTTTGCCTACTGAGTTCCTCCAGCACTTTGTGTTTTATTCAGATTTTTTTTTGTCCCCGGGATATTACAAACTATTCAGCTTGCACTAGTTCTCCTCAACTTGCATCAATCCTGACTTCTAAAGGTCCTGTCCCTCTTGGGCGTCATTTACGCGACAGGCCGGTAGTGACTGACGCGCGAAAACCGTCTAGCAGTATGACAGTCGAGCACCAAGTGCTCTTGAGGGCCCTGCTTCTTTTGGGAACTATTTGCGGTGTCGTTCGTGCTTAGTCCGATCTCCGTGACAAGGATTTTCCCAGCGAAAAACGTTCAAAACTACGCGCGCTTTATACCCGGGTGGTCACGTGGTGCGGCGCTCAAATGACGCGCAAATGGTACGGCGTACGGGTGGCGCATGGTTACGGGCGTTGACGCACGGTGGTGCATAATAAATTAGCATAGGCAATGTTCGTGCGTAACCATGCGTCACCATGCGCTACACGCACGGCGTCAGTACGTCAGAGTGCGCAAGGGATCCGTCACGCAGGTGGCGCACGAAGATTTTGAGCATTCCAAAATCCTGCGGCGCCGCGCATCACTGCATAAGCCACCGCACTGCACCGCACCAACCAATTTTTAGGATGTCCTGTTAATGACGCCCAAATGGGACAGGCCCTTTATTGTATAATTCGGGACTTGCCCTAGCAAATCCTGGATGTGTTCATGTGTTTCAAATCTGGAGATAGTCCAAAAAAGCTCAATGAGTGGGTGATTTCATTTACGCTTTTTTGTCCTTCTACTCTGCACGGTGGCGCAGAGTTGCTGCCTTACAGCGCTTTTAACTGAAATGTGTAGTGATTGAAAGGCGAGAGTGAGAATTTTAAACTCGTGACTCCTTGAATTTTAAATGCAAGGAAGACAACATTGCTATTTTTCTTCTCCTCCCAGCACAGCTGCTGATCAGGAAATACTGAATTGAACTTCCACACCTTCCAGCCTGTACACTTTGTGCTTTGACAGCACAACTGAGGAGCATCATCAGTGACGCTGTCCCTCTGGCAAGCCAAGGGTACACCCCATCCCCCGGATGTTTCATGTCCTTTCTGACCGGAGGTGACAGGATAAAACCAGGTCATTTGTACTCTAAAGAAGCCACCCTTCACTCTGCAAACAGTCTCGTGTGTATCTTCTCCATTTCCCAGTACTTAAGGGTCACAGCTGCAAGATCTTCCTCACGTATTTCCCTGGCAAAAATAGTTTTGACTGCAGCTGTACTGCAGACCGCCTACATCATGAAAGATGCCATTTATTCTGAAGGACTTTTCCAAAAATTCTCCCACCCTCCACCATGTTTCACAATCCAAAGACCGTAACTAATGTATGGTTATCTAGGCCAATCTGCAACATGCACCAAGCTCTCTTTAGGTGCTGTTGGCTTAGGTTAAGATTATGGAACACCAACATTTATCCACATTTTTTTTTTTGCCTTAGAACATAGAACAGTGCTGCACAGGAACAGGCCCTTCGGCCCATAATGTCCATGCCGAACTTGATACCAAGATGAACAAAATCCATATCCTTCCATTCCCTGCATATCCACGTTCCTGTCCAAAAGCCTCTTAAACACCACTATGGTATCTGCCTCCATGAACGTGTTGCATGCACAGCATCACATGTAGCACATTCCAGGTACCACTCTACTTATATTTTAAAAAATAACAAAATTCTGCTGCACACATTGCCTCTAAACCCTAGGAAATTGGTTAAAGTGGAAATTGTCAGATTTTATTAAAGGGTATTTTTATACATTTTGGTTTCAGATATAGAAATTACAGCTGTGTTTGTACATAGTCCCCCCTATTTCAGGGCACCATAATATGTGGGACACACGGCTTCACAGGTGTTTGTAATTCCTCAGGTGTGTTTCATTTGCCTCCTTAATGCAAGTATAAGTGAGCTCTCAGCACCTAGTCTTTCCTCCAGACTTTTCATCACCTTTGGAAACTTTTATTGCTGTTTATCAACATAAGGGCCAAAGTTGTGCCAATGAAAGTCAAATAAGTCATCATGAGACTGAGAAATAAGAATAAAACTGTTAGAGACATCAGCCAAACCTTAGGCTTACCAAAATCAACTGTTTGGAACATCATTAAGAAGAAAGAGAGTTCTGGCGAGCTTACTAATTGCAAAGGGACTGGCAGGCCAAAGAAGACCCCCGCAGCTGATGACAGAAAAATTCTCTCTATAATAAAGAAAAATCCCCAAACACCTTTCCGACAGATCAGAAACACTCTTGAGGAGTCAGGTGTGGATTTGTCAATGACCACTGTCTGCAGAAGACTTCATGAACAGAAATACAGAGGCTGCACTGCAAGATGTAAACCACTGGTTAGCTGCAAAAATCGGTGGCCAGGTTGCAGTTTGCCAAGAAGTACTTAAAAGAGTACTGGAAAAAGGTCTTGTGGACAGATGAGACAGAGATTAACATATATCAGAGTGATGGCAAGAGCAAGGTATAGAAGAGAGAAGGAACTGCCCAAGATCCAAAGCATACCACCTCATCTGTGAAACAAATTCTGCAGTGCATAGACACATTCTATCTGTTCAAGTTCAAACAAATGCCTCAAAATTCATTGGCTAGCGGTTCATTCTACAGTAAGACAATGATCCCAAACATACTGCTAAAGCAACAAAGGGGTTTTTTAAAGCTTAAAAAAATGTCAATTCTTGAGTGGCCAAGTCAATCACCCAATCTGAACCCAATTGAGCATGTCTTTTATATGTTGAAGAGAAAGCTGAAGGGGACTAGCCCCCAAAACAAGCATAAGCTAAAGGTGGCTGCAATACAGGCCTGGCAGAGCATCTCCAGGGAAGACACCCAGCAACTGGTGATGTCCATGAATCGCAGACTTCAAGTAGTTCATTGCATGCAAAGGATATGCAACAAAATACTAAACATGACTACTTTCATTTACATGACATTGATGTGTCCCAAACATTATGGTGCCCTGAAATGGGAGGGGACTATGTGTAAACTGCTGTAATTTCTATATGGTGAAACCAAAATGTACTAAAATGCCCTTTATTAAAATCTGGCAAAGTGCACTTTAACCACATGTTTTTTTTTCTATTACAAATCTCAAATTGTGAAGTACAGAGGCAAATAAATAAATGATGGGTCTTTGTCCCAAACATTATGGAGGGCAGGGCACTGTATGTCCCTCTTACAAGTTTAACATCGGCAAATGGGACTAGCTTGGATACAGGTCTGGGTTAGTGTGGCCAAATTGGGCAGAAGAGAGTTTCTGTGCCTATGGCTCCTTTGTTGGACTGCTTGGCAATTTTGGATGGCTGATATTGTTGGATCTGGAATTAGATCATCCTCTGGGGAAATGAAGAGTAAAATTTGACTGACCTTTTAAAAGCATAGATTCAGGAGGAGGGTTAGCTCTTTTGTGAGGAAAGGACTATTCTTCCAAACCACTGAGATTGGATGTCCTACTGCTGATCGATGGTGAGAGTGATGGGTCTGTTGATGTCATTTGCAGGTTATTCATTGGAAAAAAACAGGACACATTTCACAAGGAATCCAGAAATGTGCATAACATTTCTCTGGATTAACCAAGATACTGCAGATGCTAGAATTTGAGGCCATAAACAAACTGCTGGAGGAACCAAAGATAGACACAAAGTGCTGCAGTAACTCAGCAGGTCGGGCAGCATCTCTGGACGACATGCATAGGTGCGCTTTCAGGTTGGGGCCTTTTTTCAGACTCATCAGCACCTGGCCATCATAAGGAGATCGTGCAAACTCCACATAGACAGCACCCGAGGTCAGGATTGTACCCAGTTCTCTGGCCTTGAGAGGCAATGGCTCTACCAGCTGCGCCACTAACGTCATGGAAAGTTATTAAATATAATTTAAGTTATACTCATTCAATTCTTTAGCACGTCAACTCAAAAGTTACTGGATAAATAGCAGAGAACCAAGTTCCATCTTCACCTTTTAAAGGTCGTAATTAATGACGCATAATTGAAAATGTATTCCCAGAAATTGTCTTGCAGAATCCACACGAATACCGGCCTTGTTCCATTGACCTTTTAACCATGTGAAGTGTCCACAGCTGTGATCAAAACACGCACACAAACTTCTCCTCTTGAGTAACTAAAAAAAAAATTTGGGCCTTATGCAATCTTGCTGGTCTGGCGTGCAATAATTCCTAAAATACAAAATTCACGGAGAAAAGTATTAAAACTATTCACTGATTCAACTTTTCCAGATAAAGATCCCTGGCATTCCAGCCACAGGAGATCACACAGTATAAATACACTTGACACTAAATGTGCAATCTATCCTTTTAAGCTGCACACGCGAAGCCGCAGGAATTTTAAACACAATTTTGTCCAGTGATTTTTTTTGCTTTACTTCCAGTGCTCAGCTGAAGCCTCTTGACATCAGCCGTAGACCAACCACGGTGCTTTTGCTTCTGAGCCAGAAGATTGAGAGTCCATCCCAGAGACATGTCCGATTCAAAACATCTGATTGAAGATCAATTTTGAGTGAGTGCTGCACGATCGGACGAGGTCATTGGGAGGGGACCCTATTTCTCCAGATTTTGTTCCAGACATGCTGCCTGACCCACTGAGCGATTCCAGCATTTTGTGTCTTATCTTCCCTGTGGATGTGAGAGAGTGTATACCACCTTTGAAACCAAGATTAGAAAAGTTTGCTCAAGTCCGAGTCATAAACACAGCACGGCAACAGGCCCTTCGGCCCATTGGCTCCGTGACAACCACACATGCACCCTTCTACATCAATCCTATTGTCCCCACATTCCCCTCAACTACTCCCAGATTCTATCACTCACTCAAGCCAGGGACAACTTGTGAGAGTCCCGTTAACCTACCAATTGGTACTACTTGGAGATGGGAGTGGAAACTGGAGCCCCCAGAGAAAATTCAGTGTCATACAGAAATCCTGCACAATCACCATAGACAATACCTGATGTCAGGGCTGAACCTGCATCTCTGGCCTTGTGAAGTCATGGCTCTACTGTGCCACTAATGTCACAGTAGGTTATTTAGGAAGTTGGCGCAGGTATTAAGTTTATTAGAATTGTCACAGGATAGGAGGCATTTTTCTCCATCACCGGGACGGCATAGCGGTACAGCGGTAGAGTTGCTGCCTTGTAGCACCAGAGACCTGGGCTCGATCCAGACCACATGTGCCGTTTGTACGTTCTCCCCTTGACCTCGTGGGTTTTCCACGGGTGCTCCGGTTTCCTCACACACTCCAAAGTCGTACAGGTTTGTAGGTCGATTGGTTTTGGTAAAATTGTAAATTATCCCTAGTGTGTAGGATGGTGCTAGTAGTGTGCGGGGGTCGGCGCGGACTCGGTGGGCCGAAGGGCCTGTTTCCGCGCTGCATCTCCAAACCGAAGTAAACAGCTAGGCACCCCTGCCTGATCATTTGTGTTCCTTGATTACAATTGGAGTGTGGGGATGATCACTCGTTAGCAAGTCCCGCCCATATGCAATCCTCCTTCATCTTCTTCTTCTTTCGTGTGGCGTGCACAGCCTAAAGTTGTAGGACAACATGTTCTATTTGATCTTCTGTTTGTGCACATCGAGTTGATTGCATTAGTCGAAACAGGGCGGACCACGTGAAGGTTGCAATCTCCCACCCCCATGCAATCCTCCACCAACATTTGTCATTGTCTGATCACAGGAGCTGGCTGCATGCAAAGATATGCTTCATATTTCCTGCATTATTACTGGTGCAACAATTTCAAAAGTACTTTATTGGGTCTAAAGTCTTTGGAAGTATCAAAACTGGGGAAAATGGTGAAAGAATGGAATTTCCCCCCCCCCCCCCCCCCCCCCCCCCCCCCCCCCCCCCCCCCCCCCCCCCCCCAGCTAGCTCAATCCAAATTCAAATGTTTTCATAAAGTGGAGAAACCAGGAACTGCAGGTTTACAAAATAGAAAGACAAAGTGCAAGAGTAAAGCAGCAGGTTGGGCATCATCTCCGGAGAACGGTCCCAACCCGAATCGCCACCTCTCCATTTTCTCCACAGATGCTGCTTGATCAACTGAGTTAATCCAGCACTTTGTGTCATTGTGTAGGAAGGAACTGCAGATGCTGGTTTAGACCGAAGATAGACACAAAAAGCTGGAGTAACTCAGTCTGAAGAGTCTTGACCTAAAACGTCACCTATTCCTTCTCTCCAGAGATGCTGTCTGACCCACCGAGTTACTCCAGCTTTTTTGTGTCTATCTTCACTTTGTGTCTTCAAGTGATTTAGTTTCAATGAAATGTGGTGAATAATACTGCATGCAAAACAACACTATTTCTCACTGCATCAAATGAGCAGATAATTTGCATTTATTTTCTTTATCTACCACATTTTATTTGGAACATTCCTTTGCACTTTACACTCTAGATTACACTTTAATCTCACTTCACACTCTACAGTGAACGATTGCAGTATTAATTGTTTTTCTGCACAACTGAAGTTGCTCAACCCTGCTACCAATGCTACATCTCTCCTCTGCAAGTCTGTATCAGATATTAAAGTCGTTTCCTCAGGACAGTCAGCCAGAACAAGGGCACAATCCTCCATCTGTCACCTAACCACTGAAAGAACAACTCTATCACCGAAGATAGACACAAAATGCTGGAGTAACTCAGCGGGTCAGATAGCATCTGTGGAGAGGAGGAATGAATGACATTTTGGGTCGAGACCCTTTTCATTCTGGGAGTCAGGGAAGAGGGAGACATAGAGATAACAAAGGGTAAGGTGTGAAAACGACAGATCAAAGGGGATGAAGTTCAAGGAAAAGGTAGCATAGATCATTCTCTCAGTTACTGAAGTTGCTCATCCCTAGTACCACTGGTATATATCTCCTCTGCAGTCTGTACCAGATATTAAAGTCGTTCCCTTTGTATTGTGGCCCAGAGCGTGGCACAATCCTCCAATTGATCCATTCTACATTTTCCTTAAACTTTGTCTGTTGATCTCTCGTTTTCACACCTTACCTTTCCATATCTATCTGTTTCCCTCTGCCCCGACTCTGTCTGAAGAAGGGCCTCGACCAGAAACGTCACCCATTCCTTCTCTCCAGAGATGCTGCCTGTGGCGCTGAGTTACTCCAGCTTTTGGTGTCTATCTTAAGTGTACACCAGCATCTGCAGTTCCTGAAGGTTGACGCAAAAAGCTGGAGTAACTCAGTGGGCCAGGCGGCATTTCTGGAGAAAAGGCAGTCCCATTCCTACACCAATCTAGCACCACTAGAGGATGCTGTTTGCAGACTTTGGAAAGGAACATTGCATCCAGAAGAGGTACAATTTAACGCAAGCTGGGGAATGTTTTTACTTTCTTGTATAATTAATGGCCTCGCAATAAAATTGCATTCTTACCGATTGTTTCTTTGAAGTCTTGCATTCCTGTCATTCTGCTGGTTGGTTAATTGCAGAGAAATCCCTCCTGTATTTTTAACAATTAGATTTTGCAACTCTAAATATTAATTCTTTTTAAAAACTAAACTTCAATCATTTGTCAGAAACAGTTCCTGGGCAGGAAGTCGCATTGCGTGAGTGACATTGGCAAACTCTGCTCACAAAACTCTCAAAGGAATGCAGTATTGAAACCAGCCTCAAACTTGTCCCTTGCACAGTCAATAAATAGGAACTTTAATAAAATAAGAGATTGACTTGAATGTTTCCAGGAATGTGAGATTACAGTCATGTGCATAGAAATGGAGACTGTTTTACTGGAACAGATATAACGGAGGTGTTCAAGATCATGAAAGCTTCGATAAATAAAGCAAAACTGCATCCAATTCCTGAAAGCAACAGAATGTGTGGTTTTGTAATTGGTAATAGAACAAAGGTGGCATGAAAGATAATTTTTCTGAGGGCAGCACACGGTAGAGTCGCTGCCTTACAGCGCCAGAGACCCAGGTTTGATCCTGACTATGGGCGCTGCCAGTACGGAGTTTGTACGTTCTCCCCGTGACCGCGTGGGTTTTCTCCGGGCGCTCCGGTTTCCTCCCACACTCCAGAGACGTAAAGTTTGTAAATTGTCCCTAGTATGTGCAGGATCGTGTCAGTGTACGGGGTGGTCGGCGCGCAGTCGGTGGACCGCACGTCCTGTTTCCACGCTGTATTTCTAAAGTCTAAAATGAAGTCTTTGTGATTTATTGGTTTGAATTCACAGCTTGAGAGGTTGGTGTTAGCAAGTTTGTTGGTTGCTTTACGATGGTTTCTGATCCACACTCGTTGACGTCTGCCGGCGGGCAAGTCCAGGAACCCATTGTAAAGGGAGGTACGGAAAACTGGAGCCTGGTGACATGTTTAGACGGGATGATTATGTTGAGTGAACAGCACACAGATGTAATCACGAACAAGGTGTACCAATACCTCGACTTTCTTGGAAGGTCAATGAGATTTGGCAACAAGATACAGCACGGCAACTGGCCCATCCGCCCAACCTGTCCCATCCAAGCCGGTCCCACTTGCCTGCATTTGGTCCAAACCCCTCTGAACCTTTCCTATTCAAATACCTGTCCAAGTGGGGTCAATTAAAGAGTGTTCACGTCGCGGCCCTGTTTCCACTAATCTTCCCACCACCACACACAAGGAGCGCAAGACAGACACCGTTGCATGCAAATGCCGAGAAATGTGTTCAGATCTGGCTGAACAACTTCTAATCTTGTGCATGGGCTCGACAAGAGGAAGATCTGTCCAAGTGCCTTTTAAAAAATATTATTGTACCTGCCTCAACTCCCCCCCTCTCTGGCAAGTTGTGAGGCAGCAGCTCTACCAGCTGTGCTGTCCCCATTGTTAAGTTGGAGGATTCATGTTAGTTGTGGCGATAGAGCATGGGAACAGGCCCTTTGGCTGACCATCGATACCTGCTCACACTAGTTCTATGTTATCCCACTTTCTTATCCATTCCTTACACACCAGGGGCAAGTTGTTCTACTGGCTGCACCGCCCCTGTTGTTAAATGAGTGGATTTGGTGGCGATGTGTGTGGAAGCGGGGCTGGGAAATAGATCAGACTGATAGGGGGGGGGAGGAACAGTTTTGAAGGGCCGAATGGCCTACCGCTCTTTGCAATGTACTTAACCTGCAGCAATTAACGCAGAATTCCTTTGTGGAAAACCAGCCTTATCTGGGAGGCCTCACTCGCTGTGTGAGAACACACAGTCAGAAATTGGTGCACTAGAATTATAAGGGGGGGTTGTAGCTCAGAGGACGAGTGCATCTTTGGGATGTTTGAAGTCCCAGGTTCAATCCCTGGCATCTCCACAGGTTGTACCTTGGATGAAAGAGAGAGGTGCCATGGCCTGGAAAGGTATTTAGGGACGGCACGGTGGCCGAGCGATAGAGTTGCTGCCTTACAGCGTCGGAGACCCGAGTTCAAAACTGACATGTGCTCTCTGCACGGAGTTTGCACGTTCTCCCCATGACCTGCGTGGGTCTTCTCCAGAAGCTCCGGTTCCCTCCCACGCTCCAAAGACGTACAGGTTTGTAGGTTGATTGGCTTGGTAAAATTGTAAATTGTCCCTCGTATGTGTGTGTGTGTGTAGGATGGTGTTAGTGTGTGGGGATCGCTGGTCGGCGCAGACTTGGTAGCCCAAAGTGCCTGTTTCCGCGCTGTTTCTCTAAACCGGGCTAATTACAAATCTTGTGAGAAATGGAGAAATATATATCAACAGCAGCGGCTCAGCCCACCTGCTTCGGGAAACTGTGAGGAAGTGATGCAATTTGGGGAAAGTATTTGCGAAGGGTGAAAACAATGATATTTTTTTTTTTCAAACCTTGGCCTTGTTACTGAATTCTTCGCTTAGAATTTATGATCAGCAGGAAACCAGAGCAGCTAGCGGGACAGACTGTCCCAGATAATGTTAGAGTCTGCACAACAATAATTCAATGCAGCGATCCGTAAGCTAAATATGGCCATGCTTAAAATATACGCGCTCGGTGTGTGTTGGTGGGTAGTATAAGGTCATCTAACATAGGACAGTACAGGGTACACAAAATGCTGGAGAAACTCAGCGGGTGCAGCAGCATCTATGGAGCGAAGGAGATAGGCAACATTTCGGACCAAAAAAACCTCCTTCAGACCCGAACCGTTGCCCATCTCCTTCGCTCCATAGATGCTGCTGCACCCGCTGAGTTTCTCCAGCATTTTGTGTACCCTCGATTTTCCAGCATCTGCAGTTCCTTCTTTAACACATAGGACAGTACAGCACAGGAACAGGTATGTTGGCTCCGAATGTCTGTGGCCGAACCTGATGCCGTGTTAAAACAACCTCATCTGCCTGTACATGATCCCTATCCCTCCATTGCCAGCGTATATGCCTGGTAAATGCCGCCATGGTATCTGCTTCCACCGCCACCCCTGGCCAGTGCATTCCAGGCACCCACCACCAACAACCTACCAGCATCCTACCAGCAACTAGAGAGCGGTCCTGACTACTATCTACCTCACTCAAGACTGCTCAGTGGCGCAGCGGTAGAGTCGCTGTCTTACAGCGCCAGATTCAATCCTGACTACGGGTGCTGTCTGTACGGGGTTTGTACGTTCTCCCCGCGACCGCGTGGGTTTTCTCCGGGTGCTCCGGATTCACCCCACACTCCAAAGATGTACAGGTCTGTAGGTTAATTGGCTTCAGTAGAAATGTAAATTGTCCCACGTGTATGGGATGGTCGCTAGCGTACGGGGCGGTCGCTGGTCGGCACGGGCTGATGGGCTGTTCCTGCGTTGTATTTCTGAAGCCTCTAAAAGTCTATCGCAGGGTGGGGCCATGGAAGACAGGGATGGAAATTTGAAGACCGATGTAACTTTGTCCAAAGGTTCCATTCCAAAACATCGTGAATTCATCAAAATGTGACGCAATTAGTAATTTGGTAAGGATGTGTGGATCTAAAACCCACTTGATCAACTGAAGAACTTGACAAACTCCACACAGCAGTTGATGTAGGAGAGCACAGTGGATGTGTACTCCTCCAAGTCTACCTCTGTACCACTGGTAGCCTATTGTGCAAACAGGTCCCAGTCGGTGCGATCAAAGCAGTCCTGGAGTTGTAGGGTGGAGTCCCCGGGCCATATTTTGACTGTCTTTATTGCAGGTTTGGTTTTGCGGATGAGGGGTTTGTATGCAGGCAGTAGAAGCAGTGAGAGGTGATCGGATTGTCCCAGGGATGGGCAGGGGAGGGCTCTGTATGCATCCTTGATGTTGGTGTACACTTTATCCAGCGTGTTTGAGCCCCTGGTAGGGGGTCACTGCACATGCTGGTGGAATTTGCGGAGTGCAGCTCGTAGGTCCACCTGGTTAAAGTCCCTGCAACAATGAAGGCACGGTCGGGGTGAGCATCCTGCTGCTTGCTGATGGTCGAGTGCAGCTGTGCTAGCGCTAGGTTAGCATTAGCCTGTGGTGGGATGTATATGGCCATGATAATAACCATAGTAAACTCCCGAGGCAGGTAAAACGGCCTACATTTAAGCAGTAGGTATTCCAGGTCTGGGGAACAGTAGCTCTCTACTGCAGTGTGGTTGGTGCACCAGTCCTTGTTGATATAGATGCAGAGCCCGCCGCCCTTGCTCTTACCGGAGTCCTTTGTTCTATCAGCACGATGCAGTGACCGGTTGGTTCGGTCCACAGCCCCGTCGGGAACCAGCGCGCTGAGCCAGGTCTCTGTGAAGATCAGCACACAGCAGTCTTTCAGGGCTCTTCAGCGCGTCGCCCACAGAGCGCAACAGATTATTGGGACACCGCTCCCAGCCTTGGAGGGCATCTACCACACACGGTGCCTCAGGAAGGCCGTCGGCATACATAAAGACTCCTCTCACCCTTGTAATGGACTGTTCGAACTACTCCCTTCCAAGGCCTTCTATGCCCGCACCACCAGACTCAGGAACAGCTTCATTCCCAGAGCTATGGCGGCTCTGAACCGGCCCTGCTGAGTACCCCCCACCCCTATGGACTGTCTCCCCCGGCCTCGCACGTTAGTCTGTGTTGATTCTACTGGTCTAATGTTCGTTTTTACAAACCTTGTTCTCAGGGTTTTAAACCTAAATTTTATTTGTCAGTTAAGTTATGACATCAGATGGAAGTTGCAAACCAAATCTTGTTGCACTTATGTGTAATGACAATAAAAGATATTATTATCAGAAGGGTCTCGACCCGAAATGCCACCCATTCATTCCTTCTCTCCAGAGATGCTGTCTGTTCCGCTGAGTTACTCCAGCCTTTTGTGTCTAACATCAATAGTATTTATTGAGAAGGTCGCGAACAACCGGCTGACAGACCGCAGTTTCACATATTCATGTTTACGGAATCCTTTATAACATAGTCATTTACCTGTCGTGTCCTTAAACCAGAATTGTTCGATCCTGAAACTGCGGGCAATGGTATACAAAATAAGTCACAAGGTGCTGGAGTAACTCAGCAGGTCAGGCAGCATCTCTGGAGAATGGTTCAATGGTGTTTAATTGTCACATGTGCAGTGAAATTATTTTCTTGCATGCAGTCCATATCTCAGTACAATCACCGATTAGCGATGTGTACAGAAATAACCCATTGAGCTCTCATGCAAGAGGCATCAGGTTTTGGGATCGTTTTCAAAGTCTAGCCCACACTCTAGGTCTTATGAGCGGCACCCAATCCAGGCAAGCCCCAGGCTGCTGCAGGGCCTCCAGCCACTGCCTTTCTTGGACCTCTTGATCTATGTCCCTCTCCTTGCCCGTCCACCTTTGTGCCCCAGGGGCACCTCTCACTTGGATACCACCAGAGGGCGCTGACAATGGCAGCCTCGCCAACAGTCTGTCTGTCTGTTCGTCTTGTTTTGGTGTTTATTTTAGAAGTTTGTTTTAATGTTCTCTGGTTTGTTTTATGTGAGGGGTGGGGGAGGAGGTCGGGAGAAACTTTGTTTCAATCTCGTACCTTGCCGGAGATGCGATTGTTTTCCAGATTGTGTCTCCGGTCGCTCTGCGGCCTAACATCGTGGAGCTGGAGGCCTTGCTCGGGACTGACTTTGAGCCCCACCGCGTGGCGTAGACTTACCATCGGAGCCGTTTCCTTGCCTGGGATCGACGCTCCAACCGCGGCCTGCGGATTCCACCATCGGGAGCTCGCAGTCTCGGGTAGAGACCATAGATTTCGGGAGATGCAATGGCGCAGAAGGTTTGACCAGCCCCGACCCAGGGTTCGATCGCTCAGCGCGGGGGAGCTGAGATCCCCCCCGCCCGTTGCGGGAGCTTATTCGCCCCGACGCGGAGGCACCGACCGCCGCTGGCTACGGGAGCCAAGAACGTCCCGTCAACGGAAGGCTCGAGGCCCCCCACCGCGGGAGAACAAAGAAGGAAAGAGATTGAACTTTTTATTGGCTTCCATCACAGTGAGGAATGTGGAGTAGTCACTGTGGTGGATGTTTATGTTCAAATGTATTTTGTGTGGTCTGTTGCTTTTTATTAGTATGATTGTCTGGCAAATCAAATTCCTCGTATGTTGCAAAACATACTTGGCTAATAAAGTAAGTATGAGTATGCGTATGAGTATAGGGGATGTTTCGGGTTGGGACCCTTCTTCAGACCCGACCCAAAGCGTCGTTCATCCATTCCCTTCAGTGATGCACCCTGACTCGCTGAGTTACACCAGCGTTTTGCATCTTTTTGCATAATCCTGGAAAAATCCCTGTTTTAAATTTAAATCAAAACGAAAGCAAATGAGAAAAACACAAACACCGTAGATGCTGGAAAGATGAAGTAAAAATCGAAGGTACTGGAATATTTACTGGCCCAGGTTACATCTCTCCCCAAATACTGCCTGACTAGTTAAGCATTCCCAATTCATTCTGGGGAATCTAAGTGGAATTTGCCTCTAGCTAGCAAAGGGATTCTTTTCCCTTTGGTATCTGATAATGACGTGTAATGAAAAATAAACGTTGTGTGTCGACAGAAGTGACAGATGATAATTTTTTGTTTCTATTTCAAATTAATCGCTATTTGTAAGCATGCCAATGGAATACCCAAGTATGAAGTGTATAGCAGATTAGAAGGCTCAATAGAAATCTGTTATGGTGATAGTAAATGTATCAGAGTGAGTTAGAACAAATTGTCCAAATATATACATGCTACATGTGATTTTCCATATTGTTGTTTTTACATTTTAGGAAAAAAAAGACAATACAGATATTCAATGAAAGATTTGATTTATGTGTAGAAAAGAACTGCAGATAATAGATAATAGGTGCAGGAGGTGGCCATGCGGCCCTTCGAGCCAGCACCACCATTAACTGTGATCATGGCTGATCGTCCACAATCAGTATCCCATTCCTGCCTTTTTTTACCCAGAGAGTTGTGAGTCTGTGGAATTCTCTGCCTCAGAAGGCAGTGGAGGCCGATTCTCTGGATGCTTTCAAGAGAGAGTTAGATAGAGCTCTTAAAGATAGCGGAGTCAGGGGATATGGGGAGAAGGCAGGAACGGGGTACTGATTGTGGATGATCAGCCATGACCACATTAAATGGCGGTGCTGGCTCGAAGGGCCGAATGGCCTACTCCTGTATTTATTGTCTATTGTCCTGTGAAGAGCAAAATTCACATCTAAATTCCATGCGTTCAACATATTTTCTCTGATTTATTTTCCAATTCTGTGAATGCCACAGTTTTGTATCCTTATTTTATGCCCCCATTTAACATATTTTGGTAAGTTTTGGTCCATTTTCTCCTCTCCCATTTTGTAATTTAAGTGAAGGTGGTTCAGCTATAGAGTTGCTGCCGTACAGATCCAGAGACGCTGTTTCGATCCTGACCATGGGCGCTGTCTGTACGGAGTTTGTACGTTCTCCCCGTGACTGTGTGGGCTTTCTCTGACTGCTCCGGTCTCCTCCAAGATCCCAAAGACCTGCAGGTTTGTAAGTTAAAGGCTTCTGTACATTGTCCCTCGTGTGTGGGATAGTGTTAATGCAGGGGGTGGTGGGTGATCGCTGGTCGGCACGGACTCGATGGGCCGAAGGGCCTGTTTCAGTGCTGCATCTGTAGAGGCATTTTCCAAGGACTAAAGTAACATCCCGACTGCTTAGCAGGCAACTAAAGCTTTTCACTGTACCTCGGTGCACGTGACTGAACTGAACTGAAGTCAAACACAAAAAGCTGGAGTAACCCAGCGGGACAGGCAACATCTCTGGAGAGAAGGAATGGGTGACGTTTCGGGTTGAGACCCTTCTTCAGACTGGTTGGGGATAAGGGAAATGAGAGATAGGGGCGAAGATATAGAGAGATAAAGAACAATGATTGAAATGATATGCAAGTCATGTGGGTTATTAAGTTTTAAACAAAGCTGTTTTTTTCAATGTGAAGCATTCCATGGATGTTTTTCCTAGTGACAAATAGCACTGTCCCCGTGTTCAATCCAGACAGCCTTGCACAGTCGTTTCACCAACCCCCGCTCCCCTCTCACCCCCCAGTCTGGTGAATGTGACATGCACTCTTTGGAATGTCGCAGGTTTTAAATATTCCTTGCCTTCCCGTAAAAATCCTTATCATTCTCCAGCAAGAGGAGCATTGCAGGAAGTTGTTGATCAACTTCCCGCTGAAACTCAGTGTAATTCTCGTCAATTCTCCTTCGTGAATTGTATTCACTTTACTCAGAGGAGTTTCAAGAAAAGCCTTCACAGTCGTGCAGCATTAGTAAGATGTTTCCGTTCGTTTAATAAATGATTTGTGTTTAAGTGGCAGAAAAGGGTGAAACAATGAGGAGAAACATAGAAAATAGGTGTAGGAGGAGGCCATTCAGCCCTTCAAGCCAGCACCACCGTTCATTGTGATCATGGCTGATCGTCCCCAATCAATAACCCGTGCCTGCCTTCTCCCCATATCTCTTGACCCCACTAGCCCCTAGAGCTCTATCTAAGAGAGAAAACTGTGACAATTGATTGATTGATTGAAAGATACAGCATGGAAACAGACCCTTCGGCCCATCGAGCCCAGGTTGACCATCAACCATCAAGTCGGCATATTCACGCTAGTTCTATCTTGTTTTACTTTTGCATCCACTCCCTACACTCGAGGGCCAATTTACAGAAGCCAATTAACCTACAAACCCGCACGTCTTTGTGATGTGGGAGGAAACTGGGACATTGGAAGGAGTCCTGGTCACAGGGAGAGCGTGCAAACTCCACACGGCTAGCATCTGAGGTCAGGATCGACCACAGGTCTTTGGCACTCTGAGGGAGAGTGTCACACACAACTTGAGTTGAGGAATATTCCCAACATATGTTTTCATCTTGAATTTGCAATCTCAGATGTATTTTGTTTTTGCGTTAATGTCTACCTTACCTGAGCCAAGGGTTGGCATGGCTCAGTGCTCCCGATTGGGAAGGATGTGAAGTTAAGAGTCACTCTGGCATCTGATCTAAGATGATGTCCCAGGTGCAGCGTTGTAGTGGTTCTGCATCATTGGAGTGTGTCGGAAGGAACTGCAAATGCTGGTTTACACAGAAGATAGAAATTGCAGGAGTAACACAGTGGGACAGGCAGCATCTCTGTCTAGAAGGAATGGGTGATGTTTCATGTCGAGACCCTTCTTCAGCAGTAACTCAGCGGGACAGGCAGCATCTCTGTCTAGAAGGAATGGGTGATGTTTCATGTCGAGACCCTTCTTCAGCAGTAACTCAGCGGGACAGACAGCATCTCTGTCTAGAAGGAATGGGTGACGTTTCAGGTCAAGACCCTTATTCAGGAGTAACTTCAGCATCTTCTGTCTATCTGCACCATTAGAGGTTCCAGCTTTCAGGTGAGATGTTAAAATGAGTCCGTGGCTATTCTCGGGATGGATACAAAAATCTCTGGAACTGCTGCACTATAATCCTGAGAACTATATTCTGCACTCTGTATCATCCCCTTCACTCTACCTATCGTACATGAGTTTGATTGTATTTATATATAGTATTATCTGATTTGATATCATGCAAAACAAAGTTTTATATTGTACTCCGTTGCATGTGACATCGCTAAACGTAAACCTTAATCTAGATGACTTCCATGCAGAACGTGCCACTGTCACTCCCTAACATTAACTCTGAGTAATTGTTTCCATCCTCGGCACCTCGAATGGCCAGGAATGCAGGAGATAACAAAAAGTGATGGACACTGCCCGGTCCATCATGTGTCCTTATCTCCCCACCATTAAAGGGGTCTGCAGGAGTCGCTTCCTCAATAAGGCAGCCAGCATCATCAAGGACCCACACCACCCCGGCCACGCTCTCATCTCACCACTGCCATCGGAAAGAAGGAACAGGAGCTTGAAAACTGTAACGTCCAGGTTCAGGAACAGCTTCCTACCATCAAACATCAGGCTTTTTGACCGCTACAAACACCAAACAAACCGAACTATGAACTGCCTAGATTGCACTCGGGACTTTGGGCATTTATTTTGCACTAATATTGTTTCTTAAAATGTATTGAACTTTCTTTTGTTTGTTGTATTATCTATACTCACTGTGTCCTCAGTCTGAAGAAGGGTCTTAATCCATAATGTCACCTATTCCTTTTCTCCAGAGATGCTGCCTGACCCGCTGAGTTATTCCAGTCCAGAATCAGGGACAGTTTCTTCCCAGCTGTTATCAGGCAACTGGACCATCCCACCGCAACTAGAGAGCCGTTCTGAACTACTGTCTAACTCATTGGTGCACCCCGGATTATCTTTGATGGGACTTTACTGACTTTACCGTGCACTGAATATTATTCCCTTCTCGTGTTTCGGTACACTGCTTTTTGTCTCTATCTCTGTGTTCACACACAGGTGAGCAGGTGCAGGTAACATAGAAACATAGAAAATAGGTGCAGGAGTAGGCCATTCGGCCCTTCGAGCCTGCACCGCCATTCAATATGATCATGGCTGATCATCCAACTCAGTATCCCATACCTGCCTTCTGTCCATACCCTTTAGCCACAAGGGCCACATCTAACTCCCTCTTAAATATAGCCAATGAACTGGCCTCAACTACCTTCTGTGGCAAAGAATTCCAGAGACTCACCACTTTCTGTGTGAAAAGTGTTTTCCTCATCTCGGTCCTAAAGGATTTCCCCCTTATCCTTAGACCATGACCCTTTGTTCTGGACCTCCCCAACATCGGGAACAATCTTCCTGCATCTAGCCTGTCCAACCCATTAAGAATTTTGTAAGTTTCTATAAGATCCCCCCTCAATCTTCTAAATTCTAGTGAGTACAAGCCGAGTCTATCCAGTCTTTCCTCATATGAAAGTCCTGACATCCCAGGAATCAGTCTGGTGAACCTCCTCTGTACCCCCTCTATGGCAAGAATGTCTTTCCTCAAATTTGGTAAGAATTTAATTGTTCTGTTTTTGGTACATACGACAGTGAAACACTCTTGGCTCCCTTTCTTGATTTATTGAACAACGTAAAGGCGTCTGAGAAGAGAACTTGCTGCAATCTGAAACCACACTTTCCCATGGACAAGTGTCCTGAAGCAAGAGAAATCTTCCCCGTCGACAACCAAAGGCACAGAGTTGTGGAGTAACTCAGCAGGTCACGCAGCATCTCTGGAGAACATGGAAGGGTGACGTTTCCGCAGCGGGGCCTTCTTCAGAATGGGACCCTTTATTGACATTTACCCTGTCTTCAGGGTGGTGAATGTGTGGAATTAATTGCCACAGAAAGCTGTGGAGGCCAAGTCAGTGGATGCTTATACAATACGATACGACACGATAAAACTTTATTTATCCCAGGGGGGAAATTGGTCTGCCAACAGTTATAAAACAGAACAAGATACCTGAAACGTGAACTTAAAGTGACGAGTGGAAAGTCCAGGCTTGTGGATGTGCAAAGATTGGTGCGGGGCGGGGTGAAGGGGAGTCGGTCTACCGCATGACAGAAGGGGGAGGAGTTGTACAGTTTTATAGCCACAGGGAAAAATGATATCCTTTAAGGCCCAGATTGATAGATTCGTGATTAGTATGTGTGTCAGGGGAAATGGGTAGAAGGCAGGAAGGAGAATGGGGTTGAGAGGGAAAGATAGATCAGCCATGATTAAATGGCGGCGTAGACTTGATGGGCCGAATGGCCAAATTCTGCTCCTATAAACTTATACACGTCACCCCATTGCAATAGACAATGTCGATATTCTGTTGCAGCTGTTTGGTGTCTGCTTACAATGCAATCTGCACTTTGGGTTGAATCACGATCATCGGAAGTGGGTTAATGTCACCACAAGGTTCTTATCACTGGGACCCACAGCAATATCCCATCCATTAGAACGTGAAGTGTTGCTAACTTCTAACCTCACCCATCTGTCCATAATGAGTGAGTGCCCATAAATTGTTCAGATGGTTGTGAAGTGGATAATGTCAAAATAGCTTGTTTCCTGTTGTAGCTAATAATAGGTTTTGATTAGTAAACACACACACACAGTGTAATAGTGCTGTAGGCCACGGCTAAATATTCCAGGATTCTTTCAGTGGAGTCATGCATTCTTGCAGTCCAGTACCGTTCGAGGTACATTCCAGTGTTTCAAATTAGGGCGAATAATGACAGATTCTTTCCACTGCTCAGAAACCTTGTTAACGAGGAGGAGGCATGGTTACCGCACATTTATTTGCAAAGAGAATAATTGGGAACGTCACCCACACACTCTCGCGCACACACACACACTCTCTCGTACACACATAAACACACACGCGCGCACACACACTCGCGCATACTCACGCGCAGTGTCCCCATCCCTGACTCTCTCAGTCTGATGAAGGGTCTCAAAACCCAAAACGTCACCTATTCCTTTTCACCAGAGATGCTGCCTGACCCGCTGAGTTCCTGCAGTCCAGATTCCGTGACATTTCCTTCCCAGCTGTTACCAGGCAACTGAATCATCCTAGCACAACCAGAGAGCAGTCCTGAACTACTATCCACCTCATTGGTGACCCTCGGACTACCTTTGATGGGATTTTACCTTGCACTAAACGTTATTCCCACATCATCTATCTGTGCACTGTGAATGGGCTCGATTGTAATCATGTATTGTCTTTCCGCTGACGGGTTAGCACGCAGCAGAAGCTTTTCACTGTACCTCGGTACACGTGACAATAAACTAAAACTAAACAAAGCTTTTTGTGCCTCTCTTCAAAAGAATCGCACTTTGGGACGTCAGCTTGGAGAGAGAGTAGTCGGATGAAGTGATTACTTCATTAAGCCGTGTCTTATCTCTGCACAACAGCAGCTTCTTCTAGGTGTCTCTGAAGCAAAATGTGAGTGTAATTTTCTGCTCTGTTAACTGTTACTATCCCACCCTTGACCTCTCCTCCCCGCATCCCTTTGTCAGGTGAGTGTTTCTCATGTGTATTAATTACCAGTCGCCTCGGGGCACGTCTTTGTGCAGTTCAGACTCCGCTTGATGAGTGTGGGAAATGAGACAATTGGCTTTCTCACTCACCTGCAGAACAGGTAGGAGATGTCCGGCAAAGGTGGAGCAGACATGGTATATCGGGGTTCACCTGGTTAACGATTAGGTTGAAGTTAGGGTTCTCCTGGTGTGGGTTTGGGTTCGTAAGTTCATGAATTTAAAGCACTGAATTTAAGGATAAGGGGGAAATCTTTTAGGACCGAGATGAGGAAAACATTTTTCACACAGAGAGTGGTGAGTCTCTGGAATTCTCTGCCACAGAAGGTAGTTGAGGCCAGTTCATTGGCTATATTTAAGAGGGAGTTAGATGTGGCCCTTGTGGCTAGAGGGATCAGGGGGTATAGAGAGAAGGCAGGTACGGGATACTGAGTTGGATGATCAGCCATGATCATATTGAATGGCAGTGCAGGCTGAAGGAAATCCTTCAGAGGGATGAACCCTCGAAAAGCGTCTGGACCTGATGGCATACCTGGTCGTGTTCTAAAAACCTGTGCGGACCAACTGGCTGGAGTTTTTACGGACATTTTCAACCTGTCACTTCTGAGGTCTGAGGTTCCCACCTGCGTCAAAAGGGCATCAATAATACCGGTGCCCAAGAAGAGCAAGGTGACGTGCCTCAATGACTATCGACCTGTGGCACTAACGCCTGTGGTGATGAAGTGCTTCGGGAGGTTGATCATGGCGGAAATCAACTCCTACCTTGACAAAAACCTGGACCCACTGCAGTTCGCTTACCGCCACAACAGATCAACGGTGGATGCGATCTCGCTGGCCCTCCACTCCGCTCTGGACCACTTGGACAACAAAAACTCATATGTCAGGCTGTTATTCATTGACTACAGCTCGGTATTTAATACAATCATCCCCTCCAAGCTGGTTACCAAACTCGCAGAACTGGGTCTCTGCGCATCCCTCTGCAATTGGATCCTCGACTTCCTCATTCACAGACCACAGTCTGTTCGTATTGGTGGAAATGTGTCAGACTCGATAACAATCAGCACGGGAGCACCTCAAGGCTGCGTGCTCAGCCCCCTGCTGTACTCACTCTATACTCATGACTGCGTAGCCGGTCATAGTGCGAACTCCATCATCAAGTTCGCTGACGACACCACTGTTGTGGGACGTATCACTGATGGGGATGAGTCAGAGTACAGAAGAGAGATCGAACGACTGTCCATATGGTGCCAACACAATAACCTGGCCCTCAACACCAGCAAAACCAAGGAACTGATTGTGGACTTTGGAAGGAGTAGGATGGGGACCCACAGTCCTGTTTATATCAATGGGTCGATGGTTGAAAGGGTCAAGGGGTTCAAATTCCTGGGCGTGCACATCTGTGAAGATCTTTCCTGGTCTGAGAGCACAGATGCAATTATTAAGAAAGCTCATCAGCGCCTCTACTTCCTGAGAAGATTACGGAGAGTCGGTCTGTCAAGGAGGACTCTCTCTAACTTCTACAGGTGCACAGTAGAGAGCTTGCTGACCGGTTGCATCGTGACTTGGTTCGGCAACTTGAGTGCCCTGGAGAGGAAAAGACTACAAAAAGTAGTAAACACTGCCCAGTCCATCATCGGCTCTGACCTTCCTTCCATCGAGGGGATCTACCACAGTCGCTGCCTCAAAAAGGCTGGCAGCATCATCAAGGACCCACACCACCCTGGCCACACACTCATCTCCCTGCTACCTTCGAATAGAAGGCACAGGAGCCTGAGAACTGCAACGACCCGGATCAGGAATAGCTAATTCCCCACCGCCATCAGGCTATTAAACCTGGCTCGGACAAAACTCTGAACATTAATACCCCTCCATCTGTTATTTGCACTTTATTAATTTATTAATTAATGTGAGTATTTACGTATATAATTGTAGTCAATGCCTACTATGTTCTGTTGTGCTATGCAAAGAAAGAATGTCATTGTCCTGACAATAAACTCTTTTGACTTGACTTTGACTGACTTTGAATGGCCTACTCCTGAACCTATTTTCTATGTTTCTATGAATTCATACCCCACGACAGAAGGCGGAGGAGTTGTACTGTTTGATAGCCACAGGGAAAAAGGATCTCTCGTGGTGTTCTGTGCTGCATCTGGGTAGAACCA
This sequence comes from Okamejei kenojei, assembly GCA_035221665.1. Taxonomy (NCBI): domain Eukaryota; kingdom Metazoa; phylum Chordata; class Chondrichthyes; order Rajiformes; family Rajidae; genus Okamejei; species Okamejei kenojei. The sequence goes on from CM069154.1 coordinate 9,170,180, forward strand.
GTCTGATGAGGGAGGGCAGCGTAGGTTCACCAGGTTAATTCCGGGATGGCGGGACTGCCATATGTTGATAGAATGGAGCGGCTGGGCTTGTATACTCTGGAAGATTAGAAGGACGAGAGGGGATCTTATTGAAACATACAAGATTATTAAGGGTTTGGACGCGCTAGAGGCAGGAAACATCTTCCTGAAGTTGGGGGAGTCCAGAACCATGGGCCACAGTTTAAGAATAAGTGGTAAACCATTTCGAATGGAGATGACAAAAAACGTTTTCACACAAAGGGTTGTGAATCTGTGGAATTCTCTACCTCAGAAGGCAGTGGATGCCAATTCTCTGGATGCTTTCAAGAGAGAGTTCTCAAAGATAGCGGAGTCATGGGGATATGGGGAGAAGGCAGGAACGGGGTACTGAGTGGCAGTGCTGGCTCGAAGACCTATTATCTATTGTCTATTGCTGAAGATTGTCTTTACTCCTTTCAGTATAGGAGTAAAGAGGTTCTTCTGCAGTTGTATAGGGCTCTGGTGAGACCACATCTGGAGTATTGTGTACAGTTTTGGTCTCCTAATTTGAGGTAGGACATCCTTATGATTGAGGCAGTGCAGCGTAGGTTCACGAGATTGATGCCTGGGATGGCGGGACTGTCATATGAGGAAAGATTGAAAAGACTAGGCTTGTATTTACTGGAGTTTAGAAGGATGAGAGGATATCTTATAGAAACATATAAAATTATAAAAGGATTAGACAAGCTAGATGCAGGAAAAATGTTCCCAATGTTGGGGGAGTCCAGAACCAGGGGCCACAGTCTTAGAATAAAGGGGAAACCATTTAAGACTGAGGTGAGAAAAAACGTTTTCACCCAGAGAGTTGAGAATTTGTGGAATTCCCTGCCACAGAGGGCAGTGGAGGCCAAGTCACTGGATGGATTTAAGAGAGAGTTAGTTAGAGCTCTAGGGGCTAGTGGAATCAAGGGATATGGGGAGAAGGCAGGCACGGGTTATTGATAGGGGACGATCAGCCATGATCACAAGGAATGGCGGTGTTGGTTTGAAGGGCTGAATGACCTCCTCCTGCACCTATTTTCTATGTTTCTATGTTTCTGTGTAAGACGCTCCTCAGGTTATGCTCCTCAAGTCTATGACTGTCGTAAAGGTTCAGTGGATTCACCCCAAAATTAGGATCAATATTTCTCCCTCAACCTTCACCCAAAACAGATTGTAGAAACAAGGAACTGCAGGTGCTGGTTTATACCAAAGGTAGACACAATGTGCTGGAGGAACTCAATGGGACTGCCAGCATCACTGGAGACTAAAGATGGGTGACGATTCAGGTCAGGACTAAAACAGATTATCTGTTAATTGTCATGTTGCAGATGGAACATTCTGTGCACAGATTGGACCCCTTGCATGTTTACAAGCCTCGCTAAATGTCTCTTAAATGCTACTATTTTGTTGTTAATCTATTGGCTTATTATTTTCACTTGTCCCGCAATGCAATGAGAAACATTGTCATAAAGTCACAGAGTGATACAGTGTGGAAGCAGGTCCTTCGGCCCAACTTGCCAACACCGGCCAACATGTCCCAGCTACACTAGTCCCACCTGCCTGCCCTTGGTCCATATCCCTCCAAACCTGTCCCTATCCGTGTACCTGTCTGTTTCTTAAACGATGGGATAGTCCCAGCGTCAACTACCCCCTCTGGCAGCTTGTTCCACACACCCACCGCCCTTTGTGTGAAAAAGTTACCCCTCGGATGGGGTGGGAGATTGCAACCTTCACGTGGTCTGCCCTGTTTCGACGAATGCAATCAACCTGGCGTGCACAATCAAATAAGATCAAATAGAACAAGTTGTCCTGCAACCCCTCGGATTTCTATTAAATCTCTTTCCTGTTCACCATGAACCTGCGTCCCCTAGTCCTCGATTCCACCAACTCTGGGCAATAGATTCTGTGCATGGATCCTCTCATGATTTTGTACACCGTGAAATAATGCTGTACTTGCGTACAATCAAGCCATAAATACGAGGTAGTGCAAAGAGATAAATACCAGGGTGCTGAGAACGACACAAAGCACTGGAGTAACTCAGCGAGTCAGGCAGCACCTCTGGAGAACATGGATAGATGATGTTTCTGGATCAGGTCCTTCTTACGACTCTTTAGATTTGGGCTGAATGGCAATTTTCCACTCTGTGTGACTCGCTGACTCTGTGACAAGCAACAGAGGTCCCAGTTACTGATCTCTGCGCAACACCACAGGTCACAGACCCTCAGTCAGAATAACACCCCTCTTGGTCCTCTATGTACAAGCAGATTTTGAGCACAAGCTAAGTTGGAATACAATCTATCAAGGTTTTTTCTTTGTTCTCCTTTCTCCTGCATTCTTCTTCTTTGTTTAGTTTAGTTTAGAGATGCAGCACGGAAACAGGCCCTTCGGCCCACCGAGTCGCACCGACCAGCGATCCCCGCACACTTGCACTATCCTACACACACAAGGGGCAATCACATTATAATACCACGTCAATTAACCTACAAACCTGTACATCTTTGGAGTGTGGGAAGAAGCCGAAGATCTCGGAGAACACTCACGCAAGTCACGGGGAGAACGTACAGACAAGCACCCATAGTCAGGATCGAACCGGGGTCCCTGGAACTGTCAGGCAGTAACTCTACTGCTGTGCCACCATGCCGCACATCTTCTACTTGATACCAAATAAACTGAATTTAAAGTTCTCACCTTCTTTAGAATTAATTAATGAATACGTTTATTGGCCAAGTATTCACATACATGGAATTTGCCTTGGTGCTCCGTCCTTTCCTGGCTGTGTTCCTCCCTCGCTGTGCTATCTGCCCCACTTAATGTGCCAATACGCACACTCTTCTTCTGGTCTGCAGAAGGCTCTCGACCCGAAACGTCATCAATTCCTTCTCTCCAGAGATGCTGCTTGTCCCGCTGAGTTACTCCAGCTCTTTGTGTCTAGCTACTCTATTCTTACTCTGTCTTCACATCCATACTCCGTCATCAATGGCAGTGGTTAACTGCCATGGCTCCTTCCTCTGGTACAGTTTTCACTTGTTGACCTTGTTGGTTATGGGGAGAAGGCAGGAGAATGGGCTGAGGAGGGAGAGAGATCAGAGAGTTGTGAAACTGTGGAATTCTCTGCCACAGAAGGCAGTGGAGGCCAATTCACTGGATGTTTTCAAGAGATATAGCTCTCAGGGCTAACGGAATCAAGGGATATAGGGAGAAAGCAGGAACGGGGGTACTGATTTTGGATGATCGGCCATGATCATATCGAATGGCTGTGCTGGCAGAGGGCTGAATGGCCTCCTCCTGCACCTATTTTCAGTGTTTCTATGTTTCTATCAGCCATGAGTGAATGTGGGAGTAGACTTGGGCTGAATGGCCCAATTCTGCTCTTATGACATGAAATCTGATATTTTTCATCCTAAAAGTGATGTTATCGTTCGATTTAAAAAACTGAGATTCTACAGGGTTTTCAGGCAAGATATTAAATAGATGCATTTGGGCAGTAAAATGGTGAAAATTACTTTTAGACTTTAGGGATACAGCGCGGAAACAGACCCTTTGGCCGACCAACGATGGCCCCGTACGTACTGTAACGCTATCCTACATACTAGGGGCAACTTTACAACTTACCAAAGTCAATCAACCTACAAACGTGTACGTCTTTGGAGTGTTGAAGGAAACCGGAGCACCCGGAGGAAACCCACGTGGTCACAGGGAGAACATGCAAATTCCCCGATCCTGACAGCACTCGTGGTCAGGATCGGATCCGGGTGTCTAGTGCTGTGTGGTTGCAATTCTACCGCTACGCCACTGTGCCGCCCTCGAATTTGATTGAATGGCAGAGGGGGCTTGCCCACACCGTCCCATCTACACCCGTCCCCCTTCGCTGCATTTGGCCCATATCTCTCCAAATCTGTCCTATCCATGTATCTGTCTATTTCTTCAAACGTTGGGATAGTCCCAGCCTCAACTGCCTCCTCCGACAGCTCGTTCCATACACCCACCACATTTTATGTGAAAAAGTTACCTCTCAGATTCCTATTAAATCTTTTATGTGTGGCTTATTGCTGAGTCTCTGCAGTACACAGCTTGGTGGAGCTCCTGAGCCAGCAGATGAAGGATTCAAGTCCTGTAGAACTGGAGCTCCGATTCTCAGCTTGCCCTTGTGGGTAGACATAGAAACATAGAAAATAGGTGCAGGAGGAGGCCACTCGGCCCTTCGAGCCAGCACCACCATTCATTGTGATCATGGCTGATCGTCCGCTATCAATAACCCGTGCTTGCCTTCTCCCCATATCCCTTGATTCCACTAGCCCCTAGAGCTCTATCCAACTCTCTTTTAAATCCATCCAGTGATTTGCCTCCACTGCCCACTGTGGCAGGGAATTCCATAAATTCTCAACTCTCTGGGTAAAAAAGTTTTTTCTCACCTCAGTCTTAAATGACCTCCCCTTTATTCTAAGACTGTGGCCCCTGGTTCTGGACTCATCCAACATTGGGAACATTTTTCCTGCATCTAACTTGTCCAGTCCTTTTATAATTTTGTATGTTTCTATAAGATCCCCCCTCATCCTTCTAAACTCCAGTGAATACAAGCCTAGTCTTTTCAATCTTTCCTCATATGACAGTCCCGCCATCCCAGGGATCAATCTCGTGAACCTACGCTGCACTGCCTCAATCACAAGGATGTCCTTCCTCAAATTAGGAGACCAAAACTGTACACAAGACCCCAGATGTGGTCTCACCAGAGCCCTATACAACTGCAGAAGAACCTCTTTACTCCTATACGGAAAGGAGTAAAGACAATCTTCAGCAATAGACAATAGACAATAGACAATAGGTGCAGTAATAGGCCATTTGGCTCTTCGAGCCAGCACTGCCACTCAGTACCCCGTTCCTGCCTGTACACAATACTCCAGATGTGGTCTCACCAGAGCCCTATACAACTGCAGAAGAACCTCTTTACTCCTGTACTGTAATCCTCTTGTTATGAAGGCCAACATTCCATTAGCTTTCTTCACTGCCTGCTGTACCTGCACGCCAACTTTCAGTGACCGGTGTACAAGGACACCCAGGTCTTACTGTACCTCCCCAGCGGTAGGGCTGTGGATATTCTGCACAGGTGAAGTGGATAGGACCTTCAGTGGAGAGTTGGAGCTGAGTTCTTGTCATTTTGTTAAAGATTTAATATTAATACCACTCAAGAAGGCAAGAAAGTTCTTCAGGTGTCTGGGCCAACATGAGGTATTGGTGGTGGGTACACGGAACGAGCTGCCGGAGGAGGTAGTTGAGGCAGGTCCAACAACAAAATTTAAAGACACTTGAACAGGTACATGGATAGGAAAGGTTTAGAGCGGGGGTCTCCATACTATGGTCTGCGGGCCACATTTGGCACGCTACGAGATTTTATCCGGCACGCAGCAAGCTCTAAATCAGAAAATTATTAAAAATAATATTTACAGTACAATAAAACAAACTAGAACCCACCACCATAATACAAGACAAACAAATATACTAAATATACTACTATTCAGCGATGTTACAATCCTTGTCTAATGCATTCCACCCCCTGCTGTGCCCAGCGGTCCCGGAAATCCCACAGGGGGCCCATTAAATTTTTCCTATGGCCCCACGTTTCCCGATGTTGGGGGAATCCAGAACCAGGGGCCACAGTTTAAAAATAAGGGGTAAGCCATTTAGAACGGAGATGAGGAAACACTTTTTCTCACAGAGAGTTGTGAGTCTGTGGAATTCTCTGCCTCAGAGGGCGGTGGAGGCCGGTTCTCTGGATGATTTCAAGAGAGAGCTGGACAGAGCTCTTAAAAATAGTAGAGTCAGGGGAGAAGGCAGGAACGGGGTACTGATTGGGGATGATCAGATTGAATGGCTCGAAGGGCCGAATGGCCTACTCCTGCACCTATTGCCTATTGGCCCGCAAAAACATGCCAAATATATAATGTGGCCCTCATGCTGAAAAGTTTGGAGGCCCCTGGTTTAGAGGGACATGGAAGGGCAAATGGGACGAGTGTAGATGGAGCATCTTGGTCAGCATGGACAACTTGGGCTGAAGGGCCTGTATCCACTCTGTATGACTCTGTCTCTGAGTTTGAAAACCGGCAACACCAGGTTTGAGAGGAAGTGGCTGTCAAGAGGGATTATAGGGGGAAGAACAGTTTGGAATATTTTGTCATGGTGGGGTGGCACGGTGGCGCAGAGGTAGAATCGCCACCTCATAGTGCCAGAGACCCGGTTTTGATCAAGACTACGGGTGCTGTCTGTACGGAGTTTGTACGTTCTCCCTCTGATCGTGTGGGTTTACTCTGGGTGCTCTGGTTTCAGCCCACACTCCAAAGACGCGCAGGTTTGTAGGTTATTTGGGCTCGGTAAAAATTATAAATTGTTCCTAGTGTGTGTAGGATAGTGCCGGTGCACGGGGGGGATCGCTGGTCGGCACGGACTCGGTGGGCCGAAGGGCCTGTTTCTAAAATCTAAAGTATAAAAGTATGAGAATCAATAAAAGTGAAGGATAAATTCCAGGTTTGTAGATTAGTGGGTTTGGGTAAAAATACTAAATTACCCCTGGTGTGAGGGTTTAGAACGGAGATGAAGAAACAATTTTTCACACAGAAAGTTGTGAGTCTGTGGAATTCTCTGCCTCAGAGGGCGGTGGAGGCCAGTTCTCTGGATAATTTCAAGAGAGAGCTAGATAGGGCTCTTGAAGATAAGCGGAGTCAGGGGATATGGGGAGAAGGCAGGAACGGGGTACTGATTGGGGATGATCAGCCATGATCACATTGAATGGCGGTGCTGGCTTGAAGGGCTGAATGGCCTACTCCTGCACCTATTGTCTATTGTCTATTGTCTCCTTCTGTGCTGTAGCCCTTGCAGGAGCCTAGGTTATCATTGAACACTCGATGTCAATATTCTGTAAGGTGCCTCTCTGAAAGATTGAACCTGCTCCTCAAGTTACCTTCAGCTTTAATGTTTGATTGAGGTAATCTTGCGTTTGATTTTTCCTTACAAAATCATATTTCGTGGAATTGACCTGAGCTGTTTTGTTCAGGTGGCTAGGTGCTCTGTTAATGGAAGCATTTCACTCCGAGGAACAGATTGCTTTGTGGGCCGTGGAGAGTGGATCCAGATTCCTATCCATCAGATAACACCAGGCCCTAACGCTATCCACACAGCTATTCCAAAACAGCCTCCGATGAGTGATGTGTAGAATCAGTGGGGAGATGGTAAACTGTACACCTGACTTGCCACTCGCAAATGAGTCAAAACATCAGCATTTTGTGTTCACACGCGGAGCCAAATGGCCACAGCTGTGTGATTCCAATCTGTCACACGCGGATAAACCTGGCTGCTTCTCATTCCGCACATCCATCGCGGGGATCATCATTCCTTTCACTCCTAAAGCCATGAAATTGCATTCGGAACGGGCGCAGGTACCGACAGGAGTAGTCAAAACATCGAGGAGCTGGGGCCGTGACTGATATACCTGTCGATGGATTAAACAGATTACGCAGAGGAAGCATGAAAACCGGCGAGGAGCAGAGGGAAAATAAAAGACAGATCTTGTGTCCTTGAAGGTTCCCCAAAGAGTGGGGGTTGGGGCTGTGGGGGTGGGGAAGACTGGGTAGGGATGAAGGGAGGTGGGTGATGATAAAGGACCAAGATGCACAGATTTAGGACTTCAGGCCAAACTGCACAAAATCTTTGAGTCAAAACTTTTTAAATGCAAAGAGTTGCATCAAGCACTTGGGCAGCTTACAACCCAGCGGTATGAACGTTGATTTCCCTAATTTCAAATAACCCCTGCGTTCTCTTAACCCCCCAACCCATCCCCCATCCCCCACTCTAATCACCCTACTAGTCCCACTGTTCACATCCCAGTAAAGTATTTATTACCCCCCCCCCCCCCCCCCCCCCATTCCACAGCCAACAATGGACCATTTTGGACTCCACCATTCTTTGGTCATCTGTCGACAGCCCTGTTCTGTTCTGGCCTTTTCCTACCTCCTGCCCCCCCCCCCCCCCCCCCCACCCACCTCTACTTTCAGTCTGAAGGACCGTTCCGACACGAAACGTCACTCATCCTTTTCCTCCAGAGATGTTGTCTGACCCCACTGAGTTACTCCAACACTTTGTGCCTACCTTCAGTTCGCAGTAGCATCTGCCTTTCCTTCCTACGCGGGTAGTTCTTAATCTGGAATTTGCTGGTTTAGTTTAGCTCAGAGATACAGTGTGGAAACAGGCCCTTCGGCCCACAGAGTCCACACTGACCAGCGATCACACTGATCCTATCCTACACACTAGGGGCAAATTACAGAGGCCAATTCGCCTGCCAACCCTGCACGTCTTTGGGATGTGGGAGGAAACTGAAAAAACCCTCATGAGGTCACAGGGAGAATGAAAAAGCTCCTTACCGACAAGCACCCGTGGCATTTTGTAGATGGTTTACCCTTCAGCTATGGTGTGGCAGTGGGAGAGGGGATGAATGGTTGGGATGGTGAACAAGGTGCCAAGCAAGCAGTGTGCTTTGTACTGAATGATGAACATGAGACTGACATGCAACGCTAATGGCGAATATCAATCATGTCTACACAACAGGTGAGAAAATGGGAGACGGGGCAGGGAGGTGCAAGGCTGCGGTTTTGTCATCACAAACTTATTGTTGAGGTGTCAATGGATTTTCTTAATGTCTCTATTGCCCGGGATGGAAGGGACTGAGAACGGTGAACAAGCCCTGATGGGTAGAACATTTCTTGGAGCCCGCAGATGTTGCCAAGCCACAAGTTCACAAGTTATAGGAGTAGAATAAGGCCATTCGGCCCATCGAGTCTACTCCGCCATTCAACCATGGCTGATCTCTCCCTCCTAATCCCACTTTCCCGCTTCTCCCCATAACCCATGGCACCCGTTCGAATCAGGAATTTGTCTATCTCTGCCTTAAAAATATCCACTGACTTGGCCTCCACAGTCCTCTGTGGCAGTGAGTTCCACAGATGAACTACCCTCTGACTAAAGAAGTTCCTCCTCACCTCCTTGAATTCTGAGGCTATGACCTCTGGTCCTAGACTCTCCCACCAGTGCACTCGATGGGCCGAATGGCCTGTTTCCATCCTGTATCCCTAAACTAACCTAAAGCAAAGGGTTTCAAAATGAGTACAAAATTGGGAGATAGACACAAAATGCTGGAGTAACTCAGCGGGACAGGCAGCATTCCTGGAGAGAAGGAATGAGTGACGTTTTGGGTTGAGACCCTTCTTCAGACAGGAGATCAGGTGGGATATAGACAAAGTGCGTAAGAAGGAACTGCAGATGCTGGTTTAAGCCGAAGATAGACACAAAAAGCTGGAGCAACTCAGCGGGACAGGCAGCATCTCTGGGTGAAGAAGGGTCTCGACCCGAAAGGTCACCCATTCCCTCTCTCCAGAGTTGCTGCCTGTCCCGCTGAGTTACTCCAGATTTATGTGTTTATCTTCGGGATATTTAGACATAATTTGTTTGAAGCGGGTTATTGGGATGAATCTCAATTAGTTTCTTCTCAGTGCACTGGGTGTAGAGAATTTCAATTTTACTCCACCCTTATTTATCTACAGACTTCTGAATCACAGGTTATTTAAAGTCATGCGCCTCAAGGTGCGGGCAGAGCGTGGGTGCTCTATAGGTTAGCAAGCCTTGTGTTGACGACATTAGAACAAGTCAGCCTCTCTACGTGTTTAGGCAGGAATGGAATTCATCATCTGTGGTAAACAAGTTAGACTTGGCTTCAGAACCCATCGGTTTTATAGTTCAGCTGGTTCTACTGGAACGTTTTTTAACTTTCCCCATTTTTATTAGAAATCCAAGTATCAGTCTCACTCCAATTGGGTTTTTTTTTGCCACAGAAATGTGTGCAAGATGTCCATGCATACTTCCCTTCAATCTTTTACCTGCAGCGGTAGAGTTGCTGCCTTACAGCGCCAGAGACCCGGGTTCGTCCTGACTACGAATGCTTGTCTGTACGGAGTTTGCACGTTCTCCCCCTCACCTGCGTGGGCTTTCACCGAGATCTCCGGTTTCCTCACGCTCTCGAAGACAATAGACAATAGGTGCAGGGGTAGGCCATTTGGCCCTTCGGGCCAGCACCGAGACGTACAGGTTTGTAGGTTAATTGGCTCAGTGTGTGTAGGGTAGTGTCAATGTGCAGGAATCGCTGGTCAGTGCGGACACGGTGGGCCGAAGGGCCTGTTTCCACACTGTACCTCTAAACTAAACAAGGGTAAGGAAGGAACTGCAGAAGCTGGTTTAAATTGAAGATAGACACAAAAAGGTTGGGGTAACTCAGCAGGGCAGGCAGCATCTCTGGAGAGAAGGAATGGGTGACGTTTCGGGTCGAGACCCTTCTTCAGACTAGGGAGTTCGCTCAGTCACACACAAACATAGAAACATAGAAATTAGATGCAGGAGTAGGCTATTCGGCCCTTCGAGCCTGCACCGCCATTTAATATGATCATGGTTGATCATCCAACTCAGTATCCTGTACCTGCCTTCTCTCCATACCCCCGATCCCTTTAGCCACAAGGGCCACATCTAACTCCCTCTTAAATATAGCCAATGAACTGGCCTCAACTACCCTCTGTGGCAGAGAGTTCTCACCACTCTCTGTGTGAAAAAAGTCTTTCTCATCTCGGTCTTAAAGGATTTCCCCCTTATCCTTAAGCTGTGACCCCTTGTCCTGGACTTCCCCAACATCGGGAACAATCTTCCTGCATCTAGCCTGTCCAACCCCTTAAGAATTTTGTAAGTTTCTATAAGATCCCCCCTCAATCTCCTAAATTCTAGAGAGTATAAACCGAGTCTATCCAGTCTTTCTTCATAAGACAGTCCTGACATCCCAGGAATCAGTCTGGTGAACCTTCTCTGCACTCCCTCTATGGCAATAATGTCCTTCCTCAGATTTGGAGACCAAAACTGTACGCAAACACCTACAAAATGGTGCAGCGGACGGCTCCAGGGACGAGGAGCTGAAGAAAGACAGGTCGCCACGAATGAAGACCGAACTTGTGGGCTGCCCAAAGAACAATGAATGAGAGATATGCTAAAGAGGTAACGATAATAAAGGAAACAAGCCATTGTCAGCTGTTGTTGGGTGAAAACGAGAAGCTAATGCGACTTGGGTGGGGGAGGGATAGAGAGAGAGGGAATGCCGGGGCTACCTCAAGTTAGAGAAATCAATATTCATACCATCATTCATACAACCCAACTATTGATTTGATTTTGAATATTGATTTCTCTAACTTCAAGTAACCCTTACATCCCCTCTCTCTCCATCCCCCCCCACCCGAGTCGTCCCACTAGTTTCACCATCGATCTGCTGAGTTTGGCTGTTTGTATAACTCGTTACCGTCTTCCCCACAGCCAACAATGGACCATTGTGGGCTCCACCTTTCCTTGACCATCCTTGCTTTTTGCATATCTTTCATTTATTTGTTCTGTGTACCTTCTATATTTCTCGTTTCCCTCCTCCCCTGACTCTCGGTCCGAAGAAGGGTCTCGACCCGAAGCGTCACCCATTCCTTCAGTCCAGAGATGCTGCCTGACCTGCTGAGATACTCCAGCTTTTTGTGTCCATCTTCAGCAAAGATACTAATATCTTTGATCTTCGGTGTAAACCAGCATCTGCAGTTCCTTCCCACAGATTTCACACTGTGTTGTGGTTCTGGCTAAATGAATCTTGATGATCAGGTTTTATTTTAGTGAGCTTGTTGACATGTAGGTAGCTGTTCATTGCATATGCAGTTAGTGATTGTCCTTAGCATAAGTTGGTTTGATCAGATCGATAGTTCTCTACAAAGCCTTGAGCGCACTGGGCATCAACGGAGTGGCGGGGAGAAGAAACATCCAGTGAATTGGCCTCCACTGCCGCCTGTGGCAGAGAATTCCGCAGATTCACAACTCTCTGGGTGAAAACATGTTTCCTCATCTCAGTCCTAAAATGACCTATTCTTAATACAAGCCCAAACACCACGGAGGCAGCGGAGAAGGCCTCGAGATGGCTCTGGATCAGGAGAGGAGGTCCATGGGGAGGAGCGAATGCCACCTGAACGCAAGTCGTGGTCTGATCAACCACGGCTGGGTCGCCTGATGCTGAAAGACCCGAAACACCCAATGACCCCACACCACTGAAGATGTGTTCAGGAGCACCAATAGATGTATTTGTATCAACTTTCTCGGTTTGGGCTTGGTTTTCTTAGTTGAGCGCTTATCCTGGTGTTATAGCACAAGTGCTTTGTGTTTTAATTGTAATGTAAATTGTCCTTAGAGCGTGGGATAGAGTTAGCTTACGGTGTGCCTGCTGGTTGGCCCGGATACGGTGGGCCGAAGTGCCTGTTTCTGCGCTATACCTCGAAACGAAACTGAAACTGTATCAGTAGGATTATAGCCATGTATAAGAACAATCCCCGGTTAAGTGGATGCAGAATGGAAAGAACAGAAAATAAAATAGTTTAATATCAGCTTGTCGAAATTCTTAGATTAAAATTTTTTTGTACACATAATTATATAAAGAATGGTTTAAGTCTTTGTGCTTTGGCAGTGGCAGCCAGTGGGGGCACATATTGAAGGCAGGCTCATTATGAGGGACATCAGCTACAAGGGGGCTGAAGGGGGAACATTGATGAGACTGCTGGGGGTTGAAGAGAAACATAGAAACAGGAGTAGGCCATTCAGCCCTTCGAGCCGATGATCATGGCAGATGATCCAAAATCAGTACCCCGTTCCTGCTTTCTCCCCATATCCCTTGATTCCGTTAGCCCTAAGAGCGATATCTAACTCTCTCTTGAAAACATCCAGTGAATTGGCCTCCACTGCCTTCCGTGGCAGAGAATTCACAACTCTCTGGGTGAAAACACGTTTCCTCATCTCAGTCCTAAATGGCCTAGCCCTTATTCTTAAAGTGTGACCCCTGGTTCTGGACTCCCCCCAACATCGGGAACAATTTTCCTGCATCTAGCCTGTCCAATCCCTTAAGAATTTTATTTGTTTCTATAAGATCCCCTCTCATCCGTCTAAATTCCAGTGAATACAAGCCCAATCGACCCATTCTTTCATCATGAGTCAGTCCCGCCATCATGTGAGGTGGGGGAAGGTTTTTCAGGACTACTGGACTGAGCTCCACACGATCCGTGGGCCCATAATAAACGCCCTGTGCAAGGCTGGGTGCAATACCTTCCTATTCAGATGCACCATTTGTTGGCAGTACAATAGGCAGATGCTTTACATTCCACCAGGTTTCCTGGGTGATGTAGTATTTTGAAAGCAAGCTATGGACAACAGTGTAGGCATACCACAGCACTCTGCTTAGTTGCTTTGAGTGACTGACCCTTATTTATGGAGGTGGCTTCACTGGAGATCATTTTCCAGTTAGTTAGAGGGGCTCCTCTTTCAATGCGGGTGAACTCAATGACTCAGCACGTTGAAAGAACACAGTCGACAGAAAGCGTTAACCTTCACAAGATTTAATTTGGTTTAACTTGGCGGGTCAGAAGGCATCTCTGGAGAAAAGGTATAGGTGACGTTTTGGGTCGAGATCCTTCTTCAGACCCTTCTTCAGGTCTGAAGAAGCTTCTCGACCCGAAATGTCACCTATTCCTTTTCTCCAGAGATGCCCTCTGACCCGCTGAGTTACTCCAGCATTTTATGTCTACAATCGGTTTAAACCAGCATCTGCAGTTCCTTCCTAGGCATTTATTTTATTTTAGTTTAGTTTAGAGATACAGCGCGGAAACAGGCCCTTTAGCCCACCGGGTCCGCGCCGACCAGCGATCCCCGCACACTAACGCGACCCTACACACACTAGGGACAATTTACAAATTTTCCCAAGCCACTTAGCCACGTACAAACCTGTACGTCTTTGGAGTGTGGGGGGAAACCGAAGATCCCGGAGGAAACCCACGGAAGTCACGGGGAGAACGTGCAAACTCCGTACAGACAGCACCTGTAGTCGGGATCGAACCCGGGACTCTGGAGCTGTAAATGCTGTAAGGGAGCATCCGTACCGCTGCACCACCTAGCCGCCCCTGTGGTATCCAGCAACATGAAGCGGTCCAGATGGACGGGAGGGTGGTAAGAGGGTCAGTAAGAACCATCAAAGGATGATTTGGTGGGGAAGATATGGTAGAACTACAGAGCTAACTCAATGGGCTGAATGGCCACCCCCTGTGCCATATTACATTGTGTGACTTTTGTGTTGTGACTCAGCATTAACGAGAAATCAGAATTCAATATTCTTCATAATTCTACAATCATAATTCATCATAGTAAAACAGCAAGGAAAATAACGACGGCAACCTATTTGAAAAACACACAGAACCCTCGTGAAGAATTTCACAGAAGGATATAACACCCCAAACCGCTTAAAAGTATTATGAATGTGGAGCAAAGGAACTGCAGGTGCTGGTTTAAACCGCAGATAGACACAAAGTGCTGGAGTAACTCAGCGGGACGGGCTGCATCTCTGGAGAGAAGGAATGGGTGACGTTTTGGGTCGAGACCCTTCTTCAGACTAGGGGAGAGGGAAACGAGAGATATCGCGTTTGGCAAGGAATGAGTGTTATTGAGGAAGGGCAGGCAGCCGGAGAGATCTCTGGGAGGACATTCTGAAACTGTTTCGTTTTTTAGTTTCGCATGGAGTTACAATGTGGAAACTGGCCCTTCGGCCCACCGAGTCCATGCTGACCAACCTAGATGCTTTTTCTATGTTATTCCAGTTTTAAATCCCAGAATCTACAGAAGCCAATTAACGTTTAAACCTGCACATCTTTGGAAAGTGAGAGGAAACGGTGGTGTAGACTCGATGGGCCGAATGGCCTAATTCTGATCCTATGACTTATGAACTGCACAAGTAGCTTATATTACACATAGTGGGTCAGTTGATGCTTCTGCTGGCGTCAGTTTGTTCCCTGCTGCTGGTGAATTGGGTCACAATATGAGTTGCGTCCCTTCCCTCCATCGCTCAAAGTGTGCGACAATGGACGGAGTTTGTACCTTCTCCCTGCGACCACGTGGGTTTTCTCCGGGCGCTCCGGTTTCCTCCCACACCCCATAGAAGCGCAGGTTTGTCCGGTGAATCGGATTATGTACATTGTCCCTTGAGTGTTGGATAGAACTAGTGTATGGGGTGACTGCTGGTTGGCGTGGAGTCGGTGGGTCAAAGGGCCTGTCCACACTGTGTCTCTAAACTAAACTAATTTGGTATCATGTTTGGCACGAACTTTGTGGGCCGAATAGCTTACAGTTTATACTTTCCAGTTTCCAGTTTAATTTACTGTCACGTGTACCGAGGTACAGTGAACAGCTTTTGTAGCGGGCTATCCAGTCAGGGGAAAGACAATACATGATTACAGCCGAGCCATCCACAGTGTACAGACACACTGTATGGAATAGCCCCTTCCTGCGATGTATTCTCCCTGCAGCAGAGCACATTTATGGTATTAATTAAATACATTTGGAGCATTAGAAACAGAGCTGTAATCTTTGCTCACTAGGTCTGTGGCCGGGGTGAGAAAAACTCACACGCACATAAGCAACGTTTCGTGAGAGGCTTGTGGCGAGGAGGTGATGCTCTGGAAAGAATTCAAGCAGGAATTTAGTTTTAGTTTAGAGATACAGCGTGGAAACAGGCCCTTCGGCCCACCGAGTACACACCGACCAGCGATCCCCGCACATAACCTCAGTCAGTAGACAATAGACAATAGGTGCAGGAGTAGGCCATTCGGTTCCATTGAATAGCCAACACTACCCTACCCCAGGGACAATTTTGCATTTACACCGAGCCAATTCACCTACAAGCCTTTGGAGTGTGGGAGGAAACCGAAGTTCTCGGAGAAAAGCCACGCAGGGGAGAACGTGCAAACTCCGTGCAGACCAAAGGTCATAGTATCTTGGTACAGACAGCACTTGTAGTCGGGGCTGAACCTGGGTCTCTGGCGCTGCAAGGCTGTAGCTGTAATTTGTTGCAAAGGAAAAGGTCTCTCCAGGTTAACTCGGAGTTAAAGCAGAGTCAAAAGGTAAAAATACTTTGGACTGTCTCCCATCTCCAGGCACAAGCTTTGCGTGTGTTTGCTTAATACACCTGCATAGCGAACAAGAACCACACAAAAGCAGCCTTCTCAAAGGCGGCCTGCATTCCTCAGGCCTTGGGTGGCTCGACATTTCAACGTTCTGAAGGATCCTCGACATTCCTCTCGCTCTCTGATGTCTCGCTGAGAGGTTGCCATGGTTAGCCACAGATCAGCCCCTAGGCTGGAGTGGAGCTGGAGTCTAGGACAGCTGGCAGTGGCAGAGTCTGAGCTCATACATGTGGTCTCTCTGAACTGCTGTCCTTTTAATAACTCGTTCTGGTTGAGTTTCCTCTTCACTCTAGTTCAGTTTAGTTTAGAGATGCTGCGCGGAAACAGGCCCTTCGGCCCACCGCGTCCCTGCCGACCCCCAACCGACCAGCGATCACCTGGCATGCTAACACTAGCTCACACACACTAGGGACGATTACACTAACATTAACCAGGGACAATTTACAATTTTACCAAAGCCAATTAACCTACACACCTGCTCGTCTTTGGAGTACGGGAAGAAACTGGAGCACCCGGAGAAAACCCATGTGGGTCGCGGGGAGAACGTACAAACAACTTACTGACAGCACCCATAGTCAGGATCGAACTTGGGTCTCTGGTACTGTAAGGCAGTAGTTCTACCGTTGTACCACCGTGACGCCCTCTCTTTTAATTTTAATTTCCACTGACATCAGGACATATAAAGCAGGCTTGTCTTTTGTAATCAGTGTATTATACCGGTGCCTGAACGCAAAATCCATGTGCCTTATCTTAGTCACAGAGTCACAGAGTCATGGAGTCATATAGCATTGAAATAGGCCCTTCGGCCCAACTTACCCACACTGACCAACATCAACACCAGTTCCAACTGCCGTTGTTTGTTTGGCCCATGTCCCTCTAAACATGTCCTATCCTTGTACCTGTCTAAATGTCTCTTAAAAAAAACATTGTGATAGTCCCTGCCTCAACTACCTCCTCCAGCAGCTCGTTCCATACACCCACCTCTCTTTGTGAAATAAAGTTACCCCTCGGGATCCTATTAAATCCTTCCCCCTCTCACTTTAAACCTGTCCTCTGGTTCGAGATTGCCCTCCTCAGAGCAAGAGGCTCTGTACATTCACCAGATCTATTCCTCTCATGATCTTCTATGATATTAGTTACTGAAACTGTGAATGAAATCTCCTTGCAAATTCTCCAACGCGCTTGCTTATAATGCGATTACATAGAACAGTTCAGCACAGGAACAGGCCATTCGGCCCACAATTTCCATGCTGAGCATTATTCCAAGGTAAACTGATCTCCTCTGCATGTGATCCATATAGGTTCTAGGAGCTGAATTAGGCCATTTGGCCCATCAAGTCTATTCCGCCATTCAATCATTGCCGACCTATCTTTCCCATTCCCCTGCCTTCTCCCCATAACCCCTGACACCCGCACTAATGATGAATCTGTCAATCTGTGCCTTAAAAATATCCATTGACCTGGCCTCCACATCCGTCTGTGGCAATGAATCCCACAGATTCACCCCCCACCCTCTGACTAAAGGAATTCCTCCTCATCTCCTTCCTAAAAGAACGTCCTTTCATTCTGAGGCTGTGCCCTCTGGTCATAAACTCTCCCACTAATGGAAACATGCTCTCCACATCCACTTTATCCAGGCACGGTTACATGGAGGCAAAGTTTTATTGTACATTAAAACAAGACACAGCAGTAACCAGGCTTTTTACTTGAACTCGCTGATCCACAGAGAATATTGCCCAGAGATTATTGATTGCGGTACTTTGCTTATCTTGATGGGATTCTGTTGATGATGCGGCAGCCTGCACTGGCTCAGATGTAATCCCCAATTCCAAACTGTGTTTTCTTTACAAATCATTACAGAAAGCCAAGGTGAAAGATGGTGGCATGCAGAGTCAGGCGAGAGTGCGGACCCAGTGCTCTCAGAACTACTGATTTAAAGGGCTCAAGGCCGTTGGAATAGTAACATTCTGAATTCAAGTTTAGGTTTAAATTACAGAGATAGAGTCATAGAGTGATACAGTGTGGAAACAGGCCCTTCGGCCCAACTTGCCCACACTGGCCAACTTGTCCCAGCTACACTCGTCCCACCTGCCTGTGCTTGCTCCATATCCCTCCAAGCCGGTCCCATCCATACATGTCTAATTGTTTCTTAAACGTTGGGATAGTCCCAGCCTCAACTACCTCATCTGGCTGCTTGTTCCGTACACCCTCCACCCTTTGTATGAGAACGTTACCCCTCAGATTCCTATTTAATCTTTTCCCCCTTCACCTTGAGCCTATGTCCTCTGGTCCTCGATGCAGAGATGAAGCATGAAAACCCGAGCACCCGGAGAAAACCCACACGCTCACAGGGAGAACGGTGAAACTCCGCGCTGACAGCACCCGGAGTCGGGATCGAACCCGGGTCTCTGGCGCTGTGAGGCAGCAACTCTACCGCTGCGCCACCGTGCCACACTTCTTCCGACTCTTTGGGCCGAGACTCTTCTTCCGAGTCTGAAAAAGGATCTGTAAGGTCACCTATCCACGTCCTGCAGAGAAGCTGCCTGACCCGCTGAGTTACTCCAGCAACTTGTGGCCAAGGGTAGACTACTTGGTTCATAAATTCATAAGTTCATAAGTGATATGGGGAAGAATTAGGCCATTCAGCCCAGTAAATCTACTCTGCCATTCAACCATGACTTATATATCTCTCCCTCCTAACCTCATTCTCCTGCCTTCTCCCCATAACCCCCGACACCCGCACTCATCAAGGAAGGTTTGTTGTCGTGACTGCATCGTATTTTGTCGATGTCTTTTTAATGCGAAACGTTCCTGATAATCTTCATCAATACCTGGCAGTAACAAAACAAAATCATTATGAACAAGTGTGTAGTGGGGGGGGGAAAGCACAGAAATCATGCCCTATATCCAGGTACTGCCTTTCACCGTTGGGAATGAAAGCTTCAAGCTCTCCGACAATTCTTCCCCCACATCCACACTACAGGATGTGCCGGAACAACACATCGTGGAAGCTTTTTAATTTTTGATGAGACTCATACTGCTGCCATTAACACACACTCACTGAAGCAGAGCCGGAGAGTTGGATGTCAGCGAGAATATTTCATAACTATCCCAACAATAAATGTTTCGGGCTGTCCTGAAGATGTCGTGTGTGATTTTTCACTGGTTTAATCAGCTGCAGTTTCAATGATAATCGTGTCCGAGGCTGCTGCCTGGTTTGTGGTGCGGGTGTGCAGAACTTTCCACACAGAGGGCGGTCAGTGGCCTGGATGTACTGCCAGAGGTGGCGGTGAAGACAGATACAACGATAGCACTTCAGAGGCGTTTAGAGAGGCACATGGTAGACAAAAATGCTGGAGAAACTCAGCGGGTGAGGCAGCATCTACGGAGCGAAGGAAATAGGCAACGTTTCGGGACGAGGCCCTTCTTCAGAGAGGCACATGGATATGCTGGGAATGGAGGTGCATACGACATGATCCGATATGATAGGATTTTATTTATCCCAGGAGGGAAGTAGGTCAGCCAACAGTCATTAAACACAAGATACACGAAACATGAAATTAAAGTGACGAGTGGAAAGGATTGGGGATGTGCAAAGATTGGGGAGGGGGGTGGGGGGGTGGGGGGGGAAGGGGAAGTCAGACCACCCCACGACAGAAGGGGGGGGGGGGGAGTTGTACAGTTTGATAGCCACAGGGAAGAAGGATCTCCTGTGGCGTTCTGTGCTGCATCTTGGTGGAACCAGTCTGTTGCTGAAGGTGCTCCTCAGGTTGACCAGTGTGTCATCATCTGTCTATGGATCATGTTTAGGCAGAGGAGGTTAGTTCATGTAGAAACAAAGAACTGCGGACGCTGGGTAATACACAGCAGGTCAGGCAGCATCTCTGGAGAAGATAGATAGGTGACGTACGAGTACCTGAAGAAAGTCGCACACTCGAAACGACACCTATCCATGCTTTCCAGAGATGCTGCCTGACCTGCTGAGTTACTCCAGCACCTTCTTTTGTATTTTAGATTAGTTTATCTTGGACAAATCCAAAGTAGGGTCCCGACCCGAAACGTCACCTATTCATTTTTCTCCAGAGATGCTGCCTGACCTGCTGAGTTACTCCACCATTTTGCGTCTATCTCCGGACAGTCATATGAGGTGTTTACAGTATATTTTCTACCCCAGCAACCGCACTTAATTGGCGATCAACCAAATACTGGGATTAAGAGATCAAGGAAACCTGAGCAGGTGTGTAATTGCAGAGTGCCCCCTGTTTACATGTAAAATAATCTGTTCACCATTGAAATTAAGCTCTTAATGCCACTGTTTTGATCACTAGCAGTAAATACCAAAACGATGACAATGTCCAGTGTAAATACCTGCAACAATGTGAGATACTTTATCAATAAATATAGCAACGAGATTAGTAAATTCAGTCCTAATAAAACACTAACCCTAGAGCTGCCTTACTTATCAGATGTGGCATTTTCTGGCTGAAGATGTGACTAAATGATGATGGTGAAGATGGTTATAGAATCTCACAGCGTGGAAATAGGCCCTTCGGCCCAACTTGCCCACACCAGCCACCAAGGCCCATCTACACTAGTCCCACCTGCCTGCATTTGGCCCATATCCCTCCAAACCTGTCCAATCCATGTACCTGTCCAAATGTTTCTTAAACGTTGCGCTAGTCCCCGCCTCAACTACCTGTTCCAGCAGCTCGTTCCATACACCCTCCACCCTCTGTGTGAAAAGTGAGAACCCACACCCTCTGTGTGAACCAGGGGCCACAGTCTTAGAATAAAGGGGAGGCCATTTAAGACTGAGGTGAGAAAAAACGTTTTCACCCAGAGTGATGTGAATTTATGGAATTCCCTGCCACAGAGGGCAGTGGAGGCCAAGTCACTGGACGGATTTTAGAGAGCGTTAGATAGAGCGCTAGGGGCTAGTGGAGTCAAGGGATATGGGGAGAAGGCAGGCACGGGTTATTGATTGGGTATGATTAGCCACGATCACAATGAATGGAGGTGCTGGCTCGAAGGGCCGAAGGGGCGAATGGCCTTCTCCATTTTCTATGTTTCTACGTTTCTATGATGCAAGAGGTAAAAATGGTAAGTGAAGTGTTATAGGAGATTTGTCCCAACTATCTATTGGTTTAGTGCCAAAGCACACTCATACCCAATGGTATATTGACCTTGGTCATGTTGCTTTATCAGCTTGTTTAGTTTGGAGATACAGCGCGGAAACAGGCCCTTCGGCCCTCCGAGTCTACGCCGACCAGCGATCCCCGCACACTAACACTATCCTACACACACTAGGGACTGTTTACGCCGTTACCAAGCCAATTAGCCTACAAACCTGTACGCCTTTGGAGTGTGGGAGGAAACCAGAGCTCCCGGAGAAACCCGCGTACAGACAGCGCCCGTAGTCAGGATCGAACCCGGGTCTCTGGTGCTGTAAGGCAGCAACTCTACTGCTGTGCCACCCTGCCGTTGAGGTTATAGAGAGATGCCACACAAAAAAAAACCTCTCATACCATCAAGCATCCAGTTTTATACTAAACTTACATTCAGTGCAGACATTGCACTTTTACTCTTGAATTGTTACACTATGATGCTGAAAATCTATACTCTGCAAAGAATGTGGAAACATGTCCTTTGGCCCACCGAGTCTGATCACCCGCACACGAGTTTCATGTAAACTCAGTTTAGCATCTTACACACCAGCCCTCAGACAGACACAAAAAGCCGGAGTAACTCAGCGAGTCAGGCAGCATCCCTGGAGAAAAAAAATAGGTGACGTTTCGGGCCAAGACCTATCCTCCCTATACTAGCCCTCAGCTGGAGGAAGGTAGAGAGAAATTGAGACACTTGGAATGAAACGGTGCCTGTCACTCAATGCATGCTTCTCTCTGGCCTGTTCTTTCAGATGGCCATTCCAGACACAACAAGGTGGGGTATCAGACATGATCCCTGGATCGCTAATAAATGTTTTTTTCACACAAAGGGTGGTGGGTATATGGAACAAGCTGCCCAAGGAGGTAGTTGAGGCTGGGACTGCCCCAACGTTTAAGAAACAGTTAGACAGGTACCTGGATAGGACAGGTTTGGAGGGATATGGACCAAGCGCAGGTAAGTGGGACTAATGTTGGTCGGTGTGGGCAAGTTGGGCCGAAGGGCCTGTTTCTACTCTATGACTCTAAGACTGTAAATATAATCCAGCCTCAGAAGTCCAGATTCTTTCTTCCTCTGATCAAAGGGAGGAGGCAAGGTTTACGCATGTCCCAAGCTGATAAATAAAATGCACCTGAGACAGTGGGCGGGACGGTGGGGAAATACCACAAGTCTGTTTCTGTAACGAGTAAGGATTAAATTGATCAAAGGTATCCAGGTCCCTTTCAAAGCTCAGACTTCTAGTAACACGTCTGACCCAGGGACGGTATTAGATTTTGGGTGGTGGTTCAAAATGGAATGTCCTGATCACTGCTTTTGGGACTTACTTTAGTTTAGTTTAGAGATACAATGCAGAAACAGGCCCTTCGGCCCACCGAGTCCGTGCCGACTGGCGATCCCCGCACACTAATGCTATCCTACACACACACATACTAATGCTATCCCACACACACACACGCACGCACACACGCACACACACACACGCACACACACACACACACACACACGCACACACAAACATTTACCATTTTACCAAGGCAATTAACCTACAAAAACTGCACGTCTTTGGAGTGTGGGGGAAAAACCAGAGCACCCGGAGAAAACCCACGCAGGTCACGGGGAGAACGTACAAACCAAAGATCATAGAGCGGAGCAAGATGGTCCACTCCTGCGAAATACAATGGACTGACGTGTAGTACGCACCGGAGCATAACCTCCGCCATTTCAGTAAACCCGACCCGACTTGAGTTATGCCTCTCGCAGTGTAATGAGCGTTGCGGGGGAACAGTTTGTGTGTTTTTCAATGTTTTCAATGTTTTTTTTCATTTTCTTATTAAATGCAGTAAACCCTCATCAATTTCCCCCATCACAGTCAGCACCAAAGATCATATGATCTTTGGTATAAACTCCGTGCGGACAGCATCCGTGGTCAGGATCGAACCCGGGTCTCCGGCGCTGTAAGGCTGCAACTCTGCCGCTGCACTGTTGCGTGTGTATTCATTTACAGCTCCTCATGTTTAATCCAACATTGCCTTTTTACCTTGTCATTATCTGCTCAATATAGACACAAAATGCTGGAGCAACTCAGCCGGGACAGGCAGCATCTCTGGAGAGAAGGAACCCAAAACGTCACCCATTCTGTTTCAGGTCGAGATCCTTCTTGTACGAATGCCGTCATCTGTTTTAACAAAGGATTTAATTGTTTTTTTCCAAAACTTATTATGGTCGCAGATGGAAGAATTTTATTCTTTAACCTCCTCCCCTCCTTCCGACCCACCTCCCTGAATTTTTGTTGGGTTTGTTTATAATATTTTTAACAGGTCCATTGAAGAGCCCAGATCATGAGCAGCAAACAAGAGGGGGTGTGTAGGAAGGCAGGCGCAGGATGCTGGAGTAACTCAGCGGGACAGGCAGCATCGCTGGAGAGAAGGAATGGGTGACGTCTCGGGTCGAGACCCCTTTAAATGTTGGTCAGGGATAAGGGAAACGAGAGATATATGCGATGATGTAGAGAGATAAAGAACAATGAATGAAAGGTCTCGAGAAACGTCGCCTATCTCCTTCGATGCTGCTGTAAAGCTTTTTGTGAACAATGAATGAAAGATATGCAAGCAAGTTATGCCCCTGTCCCACTTAGGAAACCTGAACGGAAACCTCTGGAGACTTTGCAGCCCACCCAAGGTTTCCGTGCGGTTCCCGGAGGTTTTTGTCAGTCTCCCTAATGGTCGAAAGTGGTTTCCGCTTCTTCTATGTTCCGGCGATTATTTCAAAAAATTCAAAACCGGCCGCGACTAAAAATAGGTTTCCGTTTTAAAAATCGGTAATTTTTTTGTTGAAGCCGGTTGCGATGCTAGTTGAAGGTGGTTGCCGGAGGTTGCAGGTAGTGGAAGGTAAGACCTCCCTGGTGAAATAAAACTGGGTGAAAGAAAGGTCTTACATAGAAACATAGAAAAATAGGTGCAGGAGTAGGCCATTCGGCCCTTCGAGCCTGCACCACCATTCAAAGGGAGTTAGATGTGCCCTTGTGGCTAAGGGGATCAGGGGGTATGGAGAGCACCTGATCAGCCATGATCACACTGAATGGCTGCAGGCGAACCGAATGGCCTACCATTCTAATATGATCACGGCTGATCATCCAACTCAGTATCCCGTACCGGCCTTCTCTCCATACCCCCTGATCCCTTTAGCCACAAGGGCCACATCTAACTCCCTCTTAAATATAGCCAATGAACTGGCCTCAACTACCTTCTGTGGCAGAGAATTCCAGAGACTCACCACTCTCTGTGTGAAAAATGTTTTCCTCATCTCGGTCCTAAAGGAATTCCCCCTTATCCTTAAACTGTGACCCCTTGTTCTGGACCTCCCCAACATCGGGAACAATCTTCCTGAATCTAGCCTATCCAACCCCTTAAGAATTTTGTAAGTTTCTATAAGATCCCCCCTCAGTCTTATAAATTCTAGCGAGGACAAGCCGAGTCTATCCAGTCTTTCCTCATATGAAAGTCCTGACATCCCAGGAATCAGTCTGGTGAACCTTCTCTGTACCCCTTATATGGCAAGAATGTCTTTTATCAGATTTGGAGACCAAAACTGTACGCAATACTCCAGGTGTGGTCTCACCAAAAGCCTGTACAACTGCAGTAGAACCTCCCTGCTCCTATACTCAAATCCTTTCCCTATGAATGCTAACATACCATTTGCTTTCTTCACAGCCTGCTGCACCTGCATGCCTGCTTTCAATGATTGGTGTACCATGACACCCAGGTCTCGTTGCATCTCCCTTTTTCCTAATTTGCCACCATTAAGATAACAGTCTACCCTCCTGTTTTTGCCACCAAAGTGGATAACCTCATATTTATCCACATTGTACTGCATCTGCCATGCATTTGCCCACTCACCCAACCTATCCAAGTCACCTTGCAGCCTCCTAGCATCGTCTTCACACGTAACACTGCCCCCCAGCTTCGTGTCATCCGCAAACTTGGAGATGTTGCATTCAGTTCCCTCGTTCAAATCATTAATATATATTGTAAATAGCTGGGGTCCCAGCACCGAGCCTTGCGGTACCCCACTAGTCACTGCCTGTCATTCTGAAAAGGACCCGTTTACTCCTACCCTTTGCTTCCTGTCTGCCAGCCAGTCCTCTATCCACATCAATACTGAACCACCAATACCGTGTGCTTTCAGTTTGTATACTTACCTTCCACTACCTGCAACCTCCGGCAACCACCAGAGGTTTCCTAAGTGGGACAGGGGCGGTACGATGATAAAGGGAACAGGCCATTGTTAGAGGATGTTGCAGAAATATTTCCTTTTTTATCGTTACTTTTTTGCAGCACTTTGACAAGTCAGTGCACATTTAGTCAAAAAGGGTTTTGTCACATTGGCCTTCATCAGCCAGAGTATTGAGTATGGACGTTGGGAGCTCATGTTGCAGTTGTATAAGAGGTTGGTGAGGCCACATTTAGAGTATGGTGCTGTTCTGGGCACCGTGTTATAGGAAAGATGGTGTCAAGCTGGAAAGGGCACAGAGAAGATTTACGAGGATGTTGCCAGGATTGGAGGGTCTGAGCTACAGGGAGAGGTTGAGCAGGCTGGGACTCTATTCCGTGGAGCACTAGAGGATGAGGGGGTGATCTTATAGAGGTGTATAAAATCATGAGAGGAATAGATCGGGTACATGCACGGATTCTCTTGCCCAGAGTAGGTGAATCGAGGACCAGAGGTGAAGGGGAAAAGATTTAATAGGAATCTGAGGGGTAACATTTTCACACAAAGGGTGGTGGGTGTATGGAACAAGCTGCCAGTGGTGGTAGTTGAGGCAGGGACTATCTTAACATTTTAGGAACAGTTTGACAGGTACATGGATAGGACAGGTTTGGAGGGATATGGACCAAACGCGGGCAGGTGGGACTGGTGTAGCTTGGACATGTTGGCCGGTGTGGGCAAGTTGGGCCGAAGGGCCTGTTTCCCCACTGTATCACTCTATGACTCTATGATGCCGGGTTACTTGTGGGCCATGGAGCTGAGCCAGAGTGTGGGGTTTGCGTCTGAAAAGACTCACTGTTCTCTACACCCTTGCAGTCTGAGCCCGCTGGGTGTGGTAGGCGGCTCAAACTCGATAAATTCCTCACACAACCTCTCCAACCGCCCGCCCGCCTACTCCAGCCGACCTTTCCCCCTTCCAACCTCCACCCACTTTATGACCAAATGTTTCCAAAGTTAAGATTTGATTTTTTTTATAAATGTAATATAAAGCTTCCCCCCTTGATTTTTCCTCAACTCTTCTCGTTGCAGCAGGAGGAACATGCATCTCGGAATGATTCCCGTCCCCAACGGTTTAATTACGGCAACATAAACTTCCTTTCAGTGTGGCGGATCGAAGGGTGATGTGACTGGTGTTTAAAACGATAGGAACGTTTGAGAAGGTGATCGTGTAGGGAACATTTCCACGGTTCGGAGAATCAAGAGCAAGGAGGTAGTTTTCTGAGAGTAACGGGTCTGTCCCACTTGGGTGTCATTTGCGCATCATTTACGCGACATAATTTACACGATGCGCGCATGGCGTGCTTTACGCGCGCATGGCGAGTGGTGAGGCGTAGTGGCGTAGGCGGTGACGCGTGGTCGCGCGTGGCACCCCAGGATTTTGGGATTCGCAAAATCTTCGCACGCCACCTGCGTGACACACAAACGACGCCCAAGTGGGACAGGCCCCATGCAGCTATGATTTTGTAATTACTTTGCATTTTCCTTGGAGTTTCATCGTTGGTGAGATGAGTGGTTTTTTTCTAATTAAATGAATTATAATTAATTATTTATTGATGAACATGAATGAATATAATGTATGAATTAGTAAATTCATTATTAATGTGAATGCATCTTCCACAATGGCCATGGCGGGGTTTGAACTTGTGTCGCTTGATTGTTAGGCCAAGGTACGTAGTCTCCAAATTCAACCACACTGTTGCACATGTTTGGAAACATCATGCATTATAATACCATAAGACATAGAAGCAGAATTAAACTATTTGCTCCATTAAGTCTATCTCCTGTTTAAAAAAATCCAATAACTTAGCCTCCACAGCCGTTTGTGGCAATGAAATCAACAGATTCACCACCCTTTGGCTAAAGAAATTTCTCCTCATCTCCATTCTAAAGATATGTTCTTTTCTTTGAAGGCTATGCCCCCTGGTTCTGGACTCCCCCATTACTGGAAACATCCTTTACACATCCACTCTATCCAGGCCTTGCACTATTCGGTAAGTTTCAACGAGTTTTGCCCCCTCTCATCTTCTAAACCCCAGCGAGCCGAGGCCCAGAGCCATCAAACGCTCCGCGTGCATCAACCCAATCTCTCCCCGGGATATCATTCTCGTAAAAATCCACTGCACTTTTCTAACGCCAGCGCATCCTTCCTCAGATATGGGGCCCAAAGCTGTTCACAATATTCCTAAGGTAGACACAAAATGCAGGAATAACTCAGCGGATCAGGCAGCACCACTGGAGAAAATAAATAGGTGACGCTTCGGATTAAGGTCATAAGGTCATAAGTGATAGGAGTAGAATTAAACTATTCGGCCCATCAAGTCTTCTCCGTCATGGCTGATCTATCTCTCCCTCCTAAACCCATTCTCCTGCCTTCTCCCCATAACCTCTGCCACCTGTACTAATGAATCATCTGCCTTAACAATATCCACTATCTTGGCCTCTACAGCCGTCTGTGGCAAAGAATTCCGCAGATTCACCTCCCTCTGACTAAAGAAATTTCTCCTCACCTCCTTCCTAAAAAAAACTTCCTTTAATTCTGAGACAATGACCTCTAGTCCTGGAGGAAGTTGAAACAAGTTGAAACAAGTTTATTCATGGATAACCCCTTGAGATGGAACAGTCATCTCGTTTTCGAGGGGATCCAACATAGAACATACAGCACAAGACACAACATACATAGAGGCTCTCATTGACCCACCTACCCACACACCGATCCCAAAAACCCCTCCATCCCCACATGGTATAGTTTATGACAATTGTTAATTGACTTTACATATCCAATAATAATAAGTTATGTGTTACAGCATAATGTTGATGCATAATACCATATACCTCGTACGTTAGGTGGTACGTTTTCGAGGGGGTCCAACATCATTACATGATATATTATTTCATAGTATTGTGACATAATACAATATGACCTTGTTACACTATGCAATACAATAATACATATGTGTAATGGCAATGCATATACAATAGCTATGCCAAATGATCACACACAGAGCAAGCTAGATAAAGGAGCTCGAAGACTAATACTAGAAACAGGTACATGGTTTTATAAGGAAGGGTAAAAGTGTATTTTTAAATAGCCGAAATGAGCTAATAGTTCTTATGGTACTAGGCAGAGTGTTCCAGTCAGCAGGAGCTTTGAATTTAAATGCACGTCTCCCAATTTCTTTGTTAGTTCTTGGAATGAAAAAGAAGGGTTGCTGAATATGTCTTAGTGAATATGAGGGTGTGTATGGTAATAGGTCTTGTTTTGATTAAATAAGAAGGGTAATTGAAATGGATGCATTTAAAGATGAACTGGAACCAGTGGTAGCATCAGGTTCTTCAGACAATATTCCAAATGTGGCCTCACCAGTGTCTTATAAAGCCTCAGCATTACATCCTCGTGCTCTTATAGTCTAGTTCCCCCGAAATGAATGCTCACATTGCATTTGAATCTTCCTTACCACCTGAAATCTTGTTGTGGGAGTAGATTGCTGGTCCCACATTGCTCCTGGGCCAACAGTCTGGAATTCCGTGGGGATTTCCCCACCACATGCCAAGAGGTCCCCGCCACTGGCACCCACATCCCATTGATGAGTTTACCTCTGGAACGCCAGAGGTTGGGATAAAAGTGTATGAAAACATATCGACATGGGTAGGCAGGGTAGACAGACAGGAGATAGACACAAAACGCTGGAGTAACTCAGCGGGACAGGCAGCACCTCTGGGGAGAAGGAAGGGGTGACGTTTCGAGTCGAGACCCTTCTTCAATCAGAACCTTCTCCCAAGGGTGGAAAATGTCAAAGAGGGCAAAGCTTGAAGGTGAGAAGGGCAAAGTTTCAAGGAGATGTGCCAGCGGGTGCTGCCCCTAAAACGATTTATTTAAAATTCATTTGGTTAGAATTTTTTTTTTGGATGGAATAGCCAGGGAGACGCTGAATAATCTAGAGTGTTGTTTCAAGAGGAGATCACATAATGGTGCAAAATATATCAAGCTACTGGAGGAATTTTGTTGATCAGATATTGCATCTGCGGAGGTTGTGGGACAGTTGACATTTCGTGTCAGGGCACTTCAGCGCGGTGGCGCAGCGGCAGAGTTGCTGCCTTTCAGCGCCAGAGACCCGGGTTCGATCCTGACCACCGGTGCTGTCTGTACGGAGTTTGTACGTTCTCCCTGTGACTGCGTAAGTCACTAAAACAATAAAATGATTTTAAAAGCACATAAAAGGGATAAGATTAGAAGGTTAAAATTACCTGCATGTTGGGTTATGGAATCTGAAAGCTACAGTAAATGACAGTGTTTTTAGGCCTGATTTAAATGAGCTTACAGAGATGTTGCCTCACCCGCATTTTTGTCTACCTTCGATTTTCCAGCATCTGCAGTTCCTCCTTAAACAAGGAACTGGAGATGCTGGTTTTACAAAGAGAAAAGGCACTAAGTGCTGGAGTAACTCAGTGGGTCAGGCAGCACCTCTGAAGAAGGTTCTCGACCCGAAACGTCACCCATCCCTTCTATCTAGAGATGCTGAGTTACTCTAGCATTTTATGTCTCTCTCTGGAGAACATGGATAGGCAATGTTTTGGTTCGGGACACTCTTACAGTCTGATTATAGAAGGGGGGGGGTGAAAGCAAAAAGGGAGTTGGAAGCAAGATAAAAAACAGAAAAGTCCCTACTGCATGCAGTCTGAAGTTCAGAGATACAACATGGAAACGGGCTCTTCAGCCCACGCCATCCAGAAATCACCCATTAGGGACAATTTGCAGAAGCCAATTAACCCTCAAAACCGCACCGTCTTTGGGATGTGGGAGGAAACGGGAGCACCCGGAGGAAACCCACAGGGAGAACGTACAAACTCCATGCAGACGGCACCCGTAGTCAGGATCGAACCCTGGTCCCTGCCGCTGTAAGGCAGTGATTACGGTCATCAGGTCATACGTGATAGGAGCAGAATAGGGCCATTCGGCCCATCAAGTCTACTCCGCCATTCGATCGTGGCTGATCTATCTCTCCCTCCTAACCCCATTCTCTTGCCTTCTCCCCATAACCCCTGACACCCGTACTAATCAAGAATCTATCAATCTCTGCCTTAAAAATATATCCAAATAATCCCACAGATTCACCCCTCTCTGACTAAAGAAATTCCTCCAATTCTATCACTCTGTCTCTGTGTCACCTATCCATGTTCTCCAGAGATGCTGACTGACCCGCTGAGTTCTCCAGAGATGCTGACTGACCTACTGAGTTACTCCAGAGATACTGACTGACCCACTGAGTTCTCCAGAGATGCTGACTGACCCGCTGAGTTCTCCAGAGATGCTGACTGACCTACTGAGTTGCCCAGAGATGCTGACTGACCTACTGAGTTGCCCAGAGATGCTGACTGACCCGCTGAGTTCTCCAGAGATGCTGACTGACCTGCTGAGTTCTCCAGAGATGCTGACTGACCCGCTGAGTTCTCCAGAGATGCTGACTGACCCACTGAGTTCTCCAGAGATGCTGACTGACCCACTGAGTTGCCCAGAGATGCTGACTGACCCGCTGAGTTCCCCAGAGATGCTGACTGACCTGCTGAGTTCTCCAGAGATGCTGGCTGACCCGCTGAGTTACTCCAGAGATGCTGACTGACCTACTGAGTTACTCCAGATATGCTGACTGACCCGCTGAGTTCTCCAGAGATGCTGACTGACCTAGTGAGTTACTCCAGAGATGCTGACTGACCCACTGAGTTCTCCAGAGATGCTGGCTGACCCGCTGAGTTACTCCAGTGCTTTGTGCCTTTATTTGGCCTTACTTGACACAACTTCCATTCATTGTACTAAGTTAACATCGAGTTAACAAACTTTAAGAGTCTCAACTCTGTGAATTAAGTTTATCTGCACCATAATTCGGAGAGGATTATGGAGTGTGGTTTGAGAAACAAAATGGAGGGTGTGTTATTCTTTCACAGACAGGGTCGTGAGGTTGAGGGGGGGGAGGGGGGCGGTTGGTGGAGGGGTGGGGACTGGGGGTGAGGGGGAAGGGGTGGGGGGTTTGGTTTTGCTTTGGTGAGCAAGTGACCAAGCTATGTCAACAGCAGTTGTTCAGTACTAATTCCTGGTGACATTCAGGCAGCAAAGAATTGCAAATACGTGTTGAAAATGAAATCACGCAGGAGAATAGAAAAAAAAAAGATCTTGAAACTCTTGATGCGTTGGCTTTGTAGTGAAGCGTTTTCCAAAGTAAGGGATGGAATTTTAGTATTTCGCTCAGACGCCTTATCTAAAGCCCCCTCAAGTTTTATATTCAGCGATGGCCTGCATCGGCAAATCCAGATAATCTCTTTGCTTCTTTTAATGCCGCAGTAACAATCAGAGAGGAGACAGAGCAGAAACCCAAGCTTTCAGAAGAAATGCGTGCAGAAAATCCCAAGGATAAGCCCATAAGCTGGTCGGATAAAGGAAAGGGAGGCGGCCTCAAGGGCTGAATGGGTTGACCTGCCGCCACTGTTATCTGCACAGCGGAGCGTACCAGCCCGGCCTTACAGCTGGGCGACTGTGGGCTGCTGAGGTTAACACTGCTTGCCAGCCCTGGATAAAGTGGATGCGGTTTCCACTGGTGCGAGAGTCAAGGACCAAGAGGTCGTAGCCTCCGAATGGAACGACGTTCCTTTATTTACAGAGAAACACAGAAACATAGAAAATAGGTGCAGGAGTAGGCCATTCGGCCCTTCGAGCCTGCACCGACATTCAATATGATCATGGCTGATCATCCAACTCAGTATCCTGTACCTGCCTTCTCTCCATACCCCCTGATCCCTTTAGCCAAAAGGGCCACATCTAACTCCCTCTTAAATATAGCCAATGAACTGGCCTCAACTACTTTCTGTGGCAGAGAATTCCACAGATTCACCACTCTCTCTGTGAATTTTTTTTTCGCATCTCGGTCCTAAAAGACTTCCCCCTTATCCTTAAACTGTGACCCCTTGTTCTGGACTTCCCCAACATCGGGAACAATCTTCCTGCATCTAGCCTGTCCAATCCCTTAAGAATGTTGTAACTTTCTATAAGATCCCCCCTCAACCTTCTAAATTCTAGCGAGTATAAGCTGAGTCTATCCAGTCTTTCTTCATATGAAAGTCCTGCCATCCCAGGAATCAGTCTGGTGAACCTTCTCTGTACTCCCTCTATGGCAAGAATGTCTTTCCTCAGAATAGGAGACCAAAACTGTACGCAATACTCCAGTTGTGGTCTCACCAAGGCCCTGTACAACTGCAGTAGAACCTCCCTGCTCCTATACTCAAATCCTTTCGCTATGAATGCTAACATACCATTCGCTTTTTTCACTGCCTACTGCACCTGCATGCCTATTTTCAATGACTGGTGTACCATGACACCCAGGTCTCGTTGCATCTCCTCTTTTCCTAATCGGCCACCATTCAGATAATAGTCTACTTTCCTGTTCTTGCTACCAAAGTGGATAACCTCACATTTATCCACATTATACTGCATCTGCCATGCATTTGCCCACTCACCCAGCCTATCCAAGTCACCTTGCAGCCTCCTAGCATCCTCCTCACAGCTAACACTGCCCCCCAGCTTCGTGTCATCCGCAAACTTGGAGATGTTGCATTCAATTCCCTCATCCAAATCATTAATATATATTATAAATGGCTGCGATCCCAGCACTGAGCCTTGCGGTACCCCACTAGTCACTGCCTGCCATTCTGAAAATGACCCGTTTACTCCTACTCTTTGCTACCTGTCTGCCAGCCAGTTCTCTATCCACATCAATACGGAACCCCCAATACCATGTACGTTAAGTTTCCATACTAATCTCATTTATTTTATAAATGAGATTAGTATGCACACTAATCTCATACTAATTTAGTCAAGAGGGTGGTGAATCTGTAGAATTCTTTGCCACAGAGGGCTGTGGAGGCCAAGTCAGTGGATATTTTTCAGGCAGAGATAGATAGATTCTTGATTAGTACAGGTGTCAGGGGTTATGGTAAACCAGCATCAGCAGTTCCTTCCTTCACACAGCTGGAGCAATGTTGGACAACTTCTCGGGACACCACAATCGGAAGTTCATCGGAAGCTCATCGGAAGCTCCCAATAATATCTACACACACTGAACTTTTAGTTTCTCTCTTGTTTATTATATTGTTCACAGTGTACTATGTCTCCATATTCTGTTGTGCTGCTGCAAGTTAGAATTTCACTGTTCTATCTGGGACACATGACAATAAAACTCTCTTGACTCTTGTCTCTTGACTCATGACATTGAGTTATAAAATTCATCTCTGTTTTCCGCAGGTAACCTGTATCAGAGACGGGATTAGTGTTGTTACCATTGGACTAAGGCGTCTATACCCCAGAAATCCCTTGTGTTAGTTAGGTAGACAAAAGTGCTGGAGAAACTTAGTGGGTGCGGCAGCATCTATGGAGTGAAGGAAATAGGCAACGTTTCGGGCCAAAACCCTTCTTCAGACTGATGTAGGGTTGGGGGGGGGGGGGGGGGGGGGGGGGGGGGGGGGGGCGCGGGAAGAAGAAAGGAAGAGGAGGAGCCAGAGGGCTGAGGGAGAGCTGAGTAGGGGAGGAGACAATAGGGGTTACGGAAATTGGAGAATTCAATGTTCATACTGCTGGGGTATAGAAACATAGAAACATAGAAACATAGAAACATAGAAATTAGGTGCAAGAGCAGGCCATTCGGCCCTTCGAGCCTGCACCGCCATTCAATATGATCATGGCTGATCATCCAACTCAGTATCCCGTACCTGCCTTCTCTCCATACCCCCTGATCCCTTCAGCCACAAGGGCCACATCCAACTCCCTCTTAAATATAGCCAATGAACTGGCCTCAACTACCTTCTGTGGCAGAGAATTCCACAGACTCACCACTCTCTGTGTGAAAAACGATTTTCTCATCTCGGTCCTAAAAGACTTCCCCCTTATCCTTAAACTGTGACCCCTTGTCCTGGACTTCCCCAACATCGGGAACAATCTTCCTGCATCTAGCCTGTCCAACCCCTTAAGAATTTTGTAAGTCTCTATGAGCTCACCCCTCAGTCTTCTAAATTCCAGCGAGTACAAGCCTTGTGTTAGTTAGTTAGTTTGTTTATGTGTACCGAGGTACAGTGAAAAGCTTTTCTGCGTGCTGACCAGTCAGCAGAAAGACAGTACATGATTGCAATCGAACCATTTACAGTGTACAGATACATGATAAGGGAATAAGTGCAAGGTAAAGCCAGCAAAGCCCGCACTAGGATAGTCTGAGTGTTTAAGAAAGAACTGCAGATGCTGGAAAAATGGAAGGTAGACAAAGAAGCTGGAGAAACTCAGCGGGTGAGGCAGCGTCTATGGAGCGAATGAAGGGTCTCGTCGATTCCTTCGCTCCATAGATGCTGACTTTCTCAAGGATACTCTGAGGGTCTCCAAAGAGGTTGACAGTAGCTCAGCACTGCTCTCTGGTTGTGGTAGGATGATTCAGTTGCCTGATAACAGCTGGGAAGAAACTGTCCCTGAATCTGGAGGTGTGCTTTTTGTTTTTCACACTTCTGTACCTTTTGCCTGATGGGAGAGGGGAGAAGAGGGAGTGGCCGGGGAGTGACTCGTCCTTGATTGTGCTGCTGGCCTTGCCGAGGCAGCGTGAGGTATAAATGGAGTCAAAGGAGGGGAGGTTCAAGGTTTGTGTGATGGTCTGGGCTGCGTCCACAATTCGCTGCAATTTCCTGCGGTCTTGGATGGAGCTTTGCTTCATGCATTAGATCTTCCTTCACGCATCTCCTTCCACCGTGTCCTGAGGTGCTTCTGAGACGGCGTTCTGTGTGAAATCCAGCAAAATGCGGCAACTATTTTATATCAGGAAAGGCCTCGAAAACAGCCATGGGACAGTGACCAGATAATCTAGATACGCTGGGCTGCAGGAAAGATCAAGAGGACTGGAGGGACCGAGTTAGACGGAGAGTGTGGAGGAAGGAACTGCGGATGCTGGTTAAAACCGAAGATAGACACAAAAAGCTGGAGTAACTCAGCGGGACAGGCAGCATCTCCGGAGAGAAGGAAGAGGTCACATTTCGGGTCGAGACCCTTCTTCAGAGCCTTTCACCTGACTCTCAGTTTGAAGAAGAGTCTCGACCTGCAAACCTGCACATCTTTGCAGTGTGGGAGGAGGCCAGAGCACCCGGGGAAAACCCACAAGTTCACGGGGAGAACGTACAAACTCCGTACAGACAGCACCCGTAGTCAGGATGGAACCCGGGTCTCTGGTGTTCTCCCTGTGACCGGCGTGGGTTTTCTCCGGGATCTCCGGTTTCCGCCCACACTCCAAAGACGCACAGGTTTGTAGGCTAATTGGCTTGGTAACATTTTGAAATTGTCCCTTGTGTGTGTGTGTGTGTAGGATAGTGTTAGTGTGCGGGGATCGCTGGTAGTCTTGGATTTGTGTGGGCCGAAGGGCCTGTTTCTGTGTTGTACCTCTAAAATTAAACTAAACTAAACTAAACTAAACTAAACTATAGTCTGCTCTTCTTTGAGCAGTCTGAAGAAAGGTCTCGACCTGAAACGTCACCTATTCCTTGTCTCCAGAGATGCTGCCTGACCCGCTGAGTTACTCCAGCTCTATCTATGTGTCTGTCTGCTCTTTTCTGGCTCAGGCTGTATGTGGGGGGATTAAGATTAGTTTCCGCTCGACTGGCTGACTGATGAACGACAGAGTACGCGGGCTGTGAGGGGAGCAGGTGCCGACTCTCTATACAGAATACCTGCTGTTTTATCTGTTCCTTAGTTCCCCGGACATTCCCAGTGGCAATCGGGGCCTGGCGCACTGCCTCCCTTGCCGCAGTGTTTAATTGTCAAACTGAGCTTCAGTGCAGCTTTCCGTACGACTCTGAAAGACAATGACCCCCCCCCCCCCCCTTGAGACCCAAATGCTACTCAACCCTTTGTATTAACCCTCCCCCTCCCCCACTCTGAGCCAACTGGCAAATGATGCAATCTCATTTGGAGGCCCACATAACAGACTGAGTAATAAAGAAAATGGGGATTACATCTCCCGCAGAAACCCCTTCTTCACACATTCCCTTCAGTCACGTTTACTCTTGGGCTCATTCCTCTTCAAATTGCACTGAACTGCATTGAAGTGACAGGTTAAAATAGCCCCGTATATCCCTGCTGGAGATAAGATGCCATTTGCGAAGATTCTTTGTGTTCCGATTTTGATTCCATTCAAACCTCAATCCCCATTTCCTTTCACAGTGACAACGAGCAGCGGGTGGCAAGGTGGCTCAGCGGTGGAGTTGCTGCCTTACAGCGCCGGAGACCCGGGTTCGATCCTGACTACGGGCGCTGTCTGTACGGAGCTTGTCCGTTCTCCCCACGACTGCGTGGGTTTTCTCCGGGTGCTCCGGTTTCCGCCCACATTCCAAAGACGTGCAGGTTTGCAGGTTCATTGCATTCGGTTAAAAATTGTAAATTGTTCCCAGTGTGTAGGATAGTGCTATTGTTAGGGGTAATTGCTGGTCGGCTGGTATCTGGTGGGCCAAAGGGCCTGTTTCCACGCTGTATATCTAAACTAAACGAACATCGCTTAAACTGATTATTAGGTCACTGTCACAATAATTTTCATGCACGCCTGTTGTGCATAAAATGGTCCCTGTTTTTACTAGATTAAAACAGACACTACATTGAGAAGTAAATTATGGTATAACATATTTAATATATCAAAGATAGACACAAAAAGCTGGAATTACACAGCGGGACAGGCAGCATCTCTGGAGAGAAGGAATGGGTGATGTGATCATGGGTGATCAGTCTTAATTGGGGATGATCAGCCATGATCACATTGCTGGCTCGAAGGGCCAAATGGCCTGCTCCTGCACCTATTGTCTATAGTCTATTGTCTTTCATCTGTGTTTTCACACCTTACCCGTTCTGTCTCCCTCTCCCCTGACTCTCAGTCTGAAGAAGGGTCTCGACGCGAAACGTCACCCATTCCTTCTCTCCACAGATGCTGCCTGTCCCGCTGAGTAACTCCCGCTTTTTGTGTCTATCTTCAGTTTGAGCCGGCATCTGCAGTTCCTTCCTACATATTTTAACATATCCTCAGACTGTGAGAATGCAAGTTATTTATTTTTCATTATTAACATTCTGTGATCCCTCAACTGGTAAATCAGAAATAGGTTTGTGGTTCCACCCTTACAGATCAGGTTTAACTTCCTGGTTTCATTGAATTGGAGTCATGCAGTGGGGAGACAGGCCCTTCGGCCCAACTTGCCCACACTGACCAAGGTGTCCCACCTACACTCCTCGCACCAGCCTGTGTTTGGTCCATATCCCTCTAAATCTTTCCTATCCATGTCCAAAAGTAATTTAAATGTTGTTGTTGTACCTGCCTCTGGCAGCTCCTTCCATGTTTATTTAGTTTACTTTAGTTCAGAGATACAGCGCGGTAAACAGTCCCTTCGGCCCACCGAGTCTGTGCCGACCAGCGATCCCCACACACTAGCATTCATCTACACACATTAGGGACAATTTACATTCATAGCAAGCCAATTAACCTACAAACCTGTGCGTCTTTGAAGTGCTGGAGGAAACCGATCGAGTTGACAGAATGGTGCTTACAATTTGCCTGGACGGCCTAAGGTCTAGATCAGGGGTTCTCAACCAGGGGGGAATTCCCCCCAGGGGGGGGATTTCAGGTTTTCAGAGGGGGAATTGCGACCACAGATTAGCAAACTCAAACTGTTAGAAATAAAGGATTTTCAGTATTATATGCATATTATTTGGAATGCACTTTTTGAGGCAGACAGTCTTGGAAAGGAGGGGGGGAATGACATTCTGACATATGGTGAAAGGAGTGCATGGGGCAAACAAGGTTGAGAACCACTGGTCTAGATTAAAGGGTGATAGGCAATAATGAATGAATAATGACTTAATCTAATTAAAATGCACTTGATATTCAGTGGTGGCAAGACCCTAGAGGCTCTACAGCTAATGGACCACCATTCAGGAAGAATGGGACGAGATGCTGGGCAAAGATGGTCCACGAGCCTCCAGGACATTCCTTGAAGGATGGCACGGTGGCGCAGCGATAGAGTTGCAGCCTCACAGCGCCAGAGACCCGGGTTCGATCCTGACTACGGGTGCTCTGCTCTCTGCATAGAGTTTGTACGTTCTCCCTGTGACCACGTGGGTTCTCTCCGGGTGCTCTGGCTTCCTCCCACATTCCAAAGGAGTGCCAGTTTGTAGGTAGCAAAATTGTCCCTGGTGGTGCTAGATAGTGCTAGTGTATGGAGTGATCGCTGGACGAAGCAGGCTCGGCAGGCCGAAGGGCCTGTTTCCATGCTGTATCTCTAAACTAAACTAAACTAAACTAAACTAAACTAAACTAAACTAAACTAAACTAAACTAAACTAAACTAAACTCCAATCACAGTGTAACATTCATTTCTTGGACCAAGAAGATTCTGAGTTCAAATCCCACTCCAAAAACTTCATCTCATCTCAGCCTGCTCAGAACTGAGAAGGTTTTACATTGTTAGAAGTACCAATGTTTAGTGTAATTTTACAACGGAGATCCTGTCTGTCTTGTGCAGGAAGGAACTGCAGATGCTGGTTTAAACGAACAGAGACACAAAATGCTGGAGTAATTCAGCAAGACAGGCAGCATCTCTGGAGAGAATGAATGGGTGACATTTCGGGTCGAGACCCATCTTCTGATTCTTTCTGCATATCTTTCGTTCATTTGTTCTATCTACCTTTCCATATCTCTCGCTTCCCCTCGCTCCCCTGACTCTCAGCCCCGAAGAAGGGCCTCGACCCGAAATGTCACCTATTCCCTTTCTCCAGAGATGGATTCTTGATTAGTACGGGTGTCAGGGGTTATGGCGAGAAGGCAGGGGAATAGGGTGAAGAGGGGAAGATATGGCCTAATTCTACTCCTATCACTTATGAACTTGTGAACAACATCTATTTCAGGAAAGGCAAGTTCGCTGGATGTGAATTCAGCAAAGTGACAACTCTGCAAGGTGAATTGAAATGCAGCTCAGACGGGATAGACGAGGGTGTAGGCTAATTAATGTCACTCTGTACGTAACAGGAAGCTTGAAAGCTTCAGTGAAAGCTGTCATGAAAGGTGGGGCAGGATACACATACTCATCAATCGAAGTTCCAGGATTGCATCAATGTCGCGCACCCAGGTAGGGCCAACCACCAACTTTCCAGAGGCTTGCCTCTACTATCCGTTTTGCTGGGCCTGCAGAGGTCGGCCTCCGATGACGGCTACGGGAACGGATCTGCAGTTCCAGAGCCCCGGCCGCAGGGTGGCAAATCCGACCCGCCGATCGGCCGTGGAATTGCCGATGGGGTCGAAATCGGCCACCTCACCTGGCCTAGGTGCCATATTTGTGAGGAAACATCCGTGGGGGATGGGGGGGGGGGGGATTTCATGTTCATAAGTCCATAAGCTCTAGTCCATTTTCCGACATATATTTACCTCAATTATCATTAGTACATCTATGGTTTTGCTAGGAGCATAAGTTCATAAGTTCTAGGGGCAGAATTAGGCCATTCGGCCCATCGAGTCTACTCCACCATTCAATCATGGCTGATCTATCTTTCCCTCTCATCCCCATAGTCCCGCCTTCGCCCCATGACTCTTGACACCCTTTCAAATGCGCTCTCGGAATTTTTGTCCGGATTAAAGGACGTGCCGGACCACCAGTTGCCGGAAAATCGGTGGTGGATCCAGGAAGTGATCAAAAACCAGGTTGATCAACTTGATCTGTTTGTTTTACCACCGAAGATTGAAGCCAACCTGCGACACATCGAATGTGTGTCTTCAGGAGCTGCAGGCATGAGGATTCCTCATGCGCAGTGATCACTTCTAGGCCTCCATGGCCAGAGTGAGTCCCACCATAAACTGGAGGAGCAGCACCTCATATTTCACACCCCAACCATATGAACATTGACTTCTCCCATTTCAGGTAGTACTTGCTTTCTCCCTCTTTCCCCTCCCCTTCCCAGCTCTCCCACAGCCCACTGTCTCCGCCTCTTCCTTTCATCTTCCCCCTCCCCTCCCCCCCCCCCACCCCCACATCAGTCTGAAGAAGGGTCTCGACCCGAAACGTCACCTATTCCTTCGCTCCATAGATGCTGCCTCACCCGCTGAGTTTCTCCAGCATTTCTATCTACCTCATGAGCAATGATTATTTCTAGGCCCATGTTGGCTTTGATCTCCTGAAACTATTCACTTCAGGGGGCAGAGAAAACATACACACAAGTGGCAGAAAGCACAGGGGGCTTGCAAATGGTCAAAGCCTTTCACGCCACTGGATCTGATGATGTGATTCCCAGATCACAGCCAAGCAAGTGGGGCTTCTTGCTCTCCAGTGGGAGAAAGAGGCAATACGCCTGTTCTCGGCAGCATTGCACAAGCAGCAATGAGATTATTAACAATAATAGTTTAAGATTTGGCCCTTATACTGAACAGGCTATTGGATTGATTGAAAGATACGTCATGGAAACAGGCCCTTTGTCCCACTGAGTCCACACCAACCATCGATCGCCTATTTGAAATAGGTCTCTATTATCCCGCCCCCTGCACACTAGGGGCAATTTTCACAATTAACCTACAAACCCGACGTCAATGGGTGGCACGGTGGCGCAGCGGTTGAGTTGCTGCCTTACAGCGGCAGAGACCCAGGTTCAATCCTGACCACGGGTGCTGTCTGTACGGAGTTTTACGTTCTCCCTGAGACCGCGTAGGTTTTCTCCAGTTTCCTCCCGCTCCCCAAAGGCATACAGGTTCATCAGTCTGAAGAAGGGTCTCGACCCGAAACGTCACCTATTTCCTTCGCTCCATAGATGCCGCCTCACCTGCTGGGTTTCTCCAGCGTTTTTATCTACCTTCAACTTTTTCCAGCATCTGCAGTTCCTTCTTAAACAGGTTTGTAAATTCATTGGCTTACTGCAAATGTAAATTGAGTTCCCCTGGCGTGTAGGATAGTGTTAGTGTGCAGGGATCCATGGTCAGCGCAGACTAGGTGAGCTGAAGCTGTTGCCACGCTGGAACTCCAAAGCTGGGTTTCCCAACCTTTGTTCGTCCCATTCACCCCAGGCAACTTTAATAGCGTATAACGGTGTCATTTCACTTATTTATGAACAACTAATGATGAACAGATACCGGAATCCCAGAACCAAACACAGTCACAGTAAATGAG
Source organism: Okamejei kenojei (assembly GCA_035221665.1). Taxonomy (NCBI): domain Eukaryota; kingdom Metazoa; phylum Chordata; class Chondrichthyes; order Rajiformes; family Rajidae; genus Okamejei; species Okamejei kenojei. Next base: position 9,211,939 of record CM069154.1, read on the forward strand.
AAAAAATATGCACAAATCCAGATTCAACTAATTTACCCACTGGGTTGGTGAAATCTACCCCCTGGGGGGGGTAAATTTGCCCCAGGCTGGGAACCCTTGTCGTAAAATCTAAAGTCCTTGTGACGTTGGAGGACATGTGTGGGAGGAGTGTAGATGGTTCATGTCGGCCGGTGTGGGCTGGATGGGCCGAAGGGCCTTGTTTTCACACTGTAAGACTCTATGACTCCTATCCAGGAAGTGAGAGGAAGGAGAAAAACAGAAAGGTATCTGATCATGATGCATCGCACCAACACTTCCCATGTTTAATTGGTAATAAACAAGGCAGACCTTTTTTTTCATTGCATTCCTAATGTTATTAAATGGAATCATTTAGTCAGCTGGAGTGACTCATTGAAGTTCACAACCCCCTCCAGTCTCTAAGACCAGAGAAAACAACAGCACGTGATGTATCGCTGAATTTTTGTGCATCTTGTTACATGTTTCAACAGGTCCCAGGATTATTAGCTTCATGGACATCTCACGCAGGTTCTCAGCACAAACAACACTGAGGTGACGGTAGACAATCAGAACTTTGGTCCCAGGGTGGGAGCATCAAAGATAATATCGGCGTGTGTGCAAGATGGGCTGAAAGACCTCTCCCCACACTGTATGACCCTGTGACTATGACCTGTGATAATAATTCAAAAGCTATATAATGCTGCGAAAATTAGGCACAAGAAGCTGGGGTAACTCAGCGGGTCAGGCAGCATCTCTGGAGAGAAGGGGTAGGTGTCGTTTCGGGTCGAGACCCTTCTTCAGACTGAGAGACAGAGGGGGGAAAAGGAAAATGAAAGATATAGACGGTGATATCGACATAGAACAAACGGATGAAAGAAATGCAAAACGCAACGATGTCCAAAGAAAAGTGGAGCCCACAATGGTCCATTGTTGGCTGTGGGGGAGGTGATAACTAGTTGCACAGTGAAACTCAACAGGACGACAGTGAAACTAGCACAACGACTAGGGTGGGGGAGTGGGACCGAGAGGGAGGGGATGCAAGGGTTACTTGAAGTTCGAATACCGCAAAAATGTTGTGGAGGGCACTATATAAATTAAGGACTTTAATTCCTGAAACTCCTTACTTAATTCTTTAAATTTTAGTTGTAGGTTTATTGCGGTAACAGGCCCTTCGGTCCACCGAGTCCGCACCGACAAGCGATCCCCGCGCGTTAACACTATCCTAAACTAGGGAACCATTTTTACATTTACACCGAGCCAGTTAATCTACAAACCTGCACGTCTTTGGAATGCGGGAGGAAACCAAAGTTCTCGGAGAAAACCCGTGCAGGCCGGGGGGGGGGGGGGGGGGGGGGGGGGGGGGTGGGGGGACATACAAACTCCGTACAAACAAACACCCGTGGCCAGGATCGTAGAAACCATTTATTAATTTGGACTTTCTAAGAAAGCCAAGTCTCACATAAACACAGCAGTGGAATGGAGTCATTCGTGGGATTGTAAATCTCTGCCTCAAATCCCACCATTGTTTGCCTCCCCCAGCACTCTGACTGTGCCGCACGCATGCCATTGAAAATAGGATTGCAATCTCCTTGTTAAATGGATTCCGAGAATCCTGGCCTCAGTTCCTTGCACTTCTCTCATTCCAATTTGGAAAACGCTTGTCTTTAAAGAATGGAGGAACGGAGATTTATTGCACTGGGCAAAAGGCACGGTTTAAAAAAAAAAAGCAAAGTTTTATGTTTTCACATTTCAAGAACCCGGCGGGTCATTAAAGGGCTGTCAGTGTTAGGCAGTCAAACATCACGTCATATTGAACATATCATAATTCAAGGTGCTTGGCTGGAAGATAGACACAAAACGCTGGTGTAACTCAGCGGGACAGGCAGCAACTCTGGAGAGAAGGAGTGGATGGCTTTCAGGTTCAAGACCCTTCCTGGTTGGCGTGGACTCAGTGGGCAGAAGGGCCTGTTTCCATGCTGTACCTCTAAATTAAACTAAATGAAACTAAACTAAATGAAATGAAACTGAACTGAACTAAACTGAACTAAACTAATCTAAACTTACCTAACCTAAACATAAAGTAGACAAAAAATGCTGGAGAAACTCAGCGGGTGAGGCAGCATCTAGGGAGAAAAGGAATAGGCGACGTTTCGGGTCGAGACCCTTCTTCAGACTTAACTTAAACGTAACTCCTCCCGCCTCGATTACTGCAACTCCCTCTACACTGGCATCAGCCAATCTTCCCTGTCCCGTCTGCAACTGGTCCAAAGCGCCACATTGAGACTCCTGACGGGCACCCGAAAAAGGGACCGCATCACCCCAATTCTGGCTTCACTCCACTAGCTCCCTGTGCGGTTCCGAATACATTTCAAGATCCTTCTCTATCTTTACAAAGCCCTTAACGGGCTTGCCCCCACCTACATCAAAAGTCTGCCTACCCCACCACACCACCTCCAGGTCCCTCAGGTCGCCCGACTTGGGGTTCCTGAACATCCCGCGGTCTAGGCATAAGGTCAGGGGCGACCGCGCCTTTGCGGTTGCAGCTCCTAGACTGTTGAACAGCGTCCCTCTTCCCATCAGAACCGCCCCCTCCATCAACTCAACTTAAAGAAGTCGAGACTTAAAACTCATCTTTACTCTCAAGCCTTTCTTGACGTCCTCTGAGGGAGGGCTATATGTATGTATTTATGTATGTACTTAATCTATGAACCACTGTTGTATAACGTTAGTACCTCCACCAATGTAAAGCACTTTGGTCAACGAGAGTTGTTTTTTAAATGTGCTATAGAAATAAAAGTGACTTGACTTAACTTAACTAAACTAAACTAGACTCACAGTGTCGCACCCTCTTCTCATTCCAAGAAGAAACTTAATGTCCACACTGTATCTCTAAACTACTGAAGATGTTTGTGGGTCCATACACTTGCTAAATCTAATGCACCCCTCGGGTGCAGGAAGTTTACCACGTTAATCCCTCACGGAAGATATTTAAGAAAAATATTTTGCGGTGTGGGTTTTAGAAAGGATCGCAATATAATTTGGCCAACAGCCCGGTTTAATATTAGATCCGGTTTCCCCTATCCGCTGCAGGAAGAAGACCTGTGGGATTGACAGTAATTATGTTCAACAGCCTTGAGCTGAGGAGGAGGAGGAAGCAAATCTGCTGGGCCCTGCTCTCCTGACTGTTAATCGATGTCTTGAAGTTTGAGAAGTGCAGTGTTGGTTATGACTCCAGGACTAGCGACATAAAGTAGGAAAGAGATGAGGAGGAATTTCTTTAGTGGTGAACCTGTGGAGTTCATTGCCACAGAAGGCTGTGGAGGCCAAGTCAGACAGCAAGGGCTACCGGAAATTGGAGAATTCAATGTTTATGCCGCTAGGGTGCAGACTGCCCAAGCGGAATATGAGGTGCTGCTCCTCCAATTTCGGGTGGTGCTCACTCTGGCCATGGAGGAGGCCCAGGAGGCTTCCCCCCAAGTGATAGGTAGATACAGGTGAGGGGAGGGGGTTGGATAGGCAGATGGTTGGACAAAGGCCAGAGATGGAGACAAAAGTGTGAGATCAGGATTGAAGTGTTGCGAATTGTGAAGCCAGAGGAAGGAATGTCGGTGGAAGGGGAGGGAAGAAACGGGTGCAGATCCAGGACCTAGTTTCTTACCCATTTGTCTTTCTGAAGCCTCCATTCTGTAATCAAGAACCAGTTTTACTGTTAACTAAGTTTCTCTTAGTCACAGTTTAAGGATAAGGGGGAAGTATTTTAGGACCGAGATGAGAAAAACATTTTTCACACAGAGCGTGGTGAATCTGTGGAATCCTCTGCCACAGAAGGTAGTTGAGGCCAGTTCATTGGCTATACATTGGCTCGCTAGAATTTAGAAGATTGAGGGGGGATCTTATAGAAACTTACAAAATTCTTAAGGGGTTGGACAGGCTAGATGCAGGAAGATTGTTCCTGATGTTGGGGAAGTCCAGGACAAGGGGTCACAGTTTAAGGATAAGGGGGAAATCTTTTAGGACCGAGATGAGAAAAACAGTTTTCACACAGAGAGTGGTGAGTCTCTGGAATTATCTGCCACAGAAGGTAGTTGAGGCCAGTTCATTGGCTATATTTAAGAGGGAGTTAGATGTGGCCCTTCTGGCTAAAGGGATCAGGGGTTATGGAGAGAAGGCAGGTAAGGGATACTGAGTTGGATGATCAGCCATGATCACATTGAATGGCGGTGCAGGCTTGAAGGGCCTAATGGCCTACTCCTGCACCTATTGTCTATGTTTCTATGTTTCTAATCTCACCAGCTGAGAATGTAAAAGCTGTACCAAAGTCGCGCTCAGGAGATCAGCTTTGGTGCGCACCAGTTTCAATAAATCGCCCGTTACTTCGAACACCAACTCCGCGAGGTCTTTCCATTTGCTCGACAGGTTCTGCGGTTCCTGCAGCTGACCAGCCAACCAGGTGTGGAGTCAGGTAGCCAAGCCATTCAATCCTGGCTGATCTATCTCTCCCTCTCAACCCCATTGTACTGTCTTCTCCCCCGTAACCCTCTGACACCCGTACTAATCAAGAGTCTGTCTGTCTCTGCCTTGAAGATATCCACGGATTTGGCCTCCACAGCCTGACCAAACCCAAATGGGCGATCAAACTCCTCCACCCAGTCCGCCTGGACCTACGCGATCTCCCAGTTACTGAACACTTTAACTCTCCCTCCCATTCCCACACTGACCTTTCTGTCCCGGGCCTCCTCCACTGTCAGAGTGAGGCCCAGTGCAAATTGGAGGAACAGCACCACGTATTTCACTTGGGCAGCTTACAACCCAGCAGTGAGAATATTGATTTCTCTAACTTCAACTAACCCTTGCATCCCCCCCCGCTCTCTGTCCCTCCCACATCCTAGACGTTGTACTAGTTTCACTGTCGTCCTGTTGAGTTTCACTGTTTGCATCTCTCATTATCACCTACCCCACAGCCAACAATGGACCATTGTGGGCTCCACCTTCCTTGATCATCGTTGCTTTTTGCATATCTTTCATTCATTTTTTTTCCCACATACCTTCCACATCTCTCGTTTCCCTCTCCCCTGACTCTCAGTCTGAAGAAAGGTCTGGACCCGAAACGTCACCTATTCCTTCTCTCCGGAGATGCTGCCGGATCCGCTGACCCAATCCAGCTTTTTGTGTCCATCACATCTGGGCATTGGTGAGCAGGTTATTAGCAAGAAAAAGTTGTTGGTGTGTATGTGCGTTTCGATAAAGTAGGCATGCAGGTGCAGCAGGCAGTGAAGAAAGCAAATGGTATGTTAGCATTCATAGCGAAAGGATTTGAGTATAGGAGCAGGGAGGTTCTACTGCAGTTGTACAGGGTTTTGGTGAGACCACACCTGGAGTATTGCGTACAGTTTTGGTCTCCAAATCTGAGAAAATACATTCTTGCCATAGAGGGAGTACAGAGAAGGTTCACCAGACTGATTCCTGGGATGTCAGGACTTTCATATGAGGAAAGATTTGGCTTGTACTCGCTAGAATTTAGAAGATTGAGGGGGGGATCTTATAGAAACGTACAAAATTCTTAAGGGGTTGGATAGGCTAGATGCAGGAAGATTGTTCCCGATGTTGGGGAGGTCCAGAACAAGGGGTCACAGTCTAAGGATAAGGGGGAATTCCTTTAGGACCGAGATGAGGAAAACATTTTTCACACAGAGAGTGGTGATTCTCTGGAATTCTCTGCCACAGAAGGTAGTTGAGGCCAGTTCATTGGCTATATTTAAGAGGGAGTTAGATGTGGCCCTTGTGGCTAAAGGGATCAGGGGTTATGGAGAGAAGGCAGGTATGGGATACTGAGTTGGACGATCAGCCATGATCATATTGAATGGCGGTGCAGGCTCGAAGGGCCGAATGGCCTACTCCTGCACCTATTGTCTATGTTTCTATGTTTCTATGATAGCAGATTGATGACAGCTTCCATCACACTGGTTGCTATGAGGTGAGGATCTGAGATAAAATGCCATAACAGACCAGATCGGAGATTGCAAAAAGTAATGAAGTGTGAATGGATCCAAATCTGCAATTGGAAAGCCAATTGTAAAACAAACCCCTGCGCTGAGAGAGATGCAATTAGAGCAAAGAAAAATTTAGAGGGGGTACTGATTTATGCTTTTAACCCTAAACCCAGGTACTGCGTACTTGGTTCAGAAGAGGACACAAAGTGCTGGAGTACCTCAGCGGGTCATTCTGCATCTCTGGTGAACATAACATTTCATAAGCTATAGGAGCAGAATTAGGCCATTCGGCCCGTCAAGTGCATACCGCCATTCAATCATGGCTGATCTATCTTTCCCTCCCAACCCCATTCTCCTACTTTCTCCCCATAAACCCCCGACGCCCTTACTAATCAAGAAATTTCAAATCGGGACTGAAGAAGGGTCCTGACCCAAAATGTCACCTGTCCACGTTCTCAGGAGATGCTGCCTGACTTGCTGAGTTACTCCAGCACTTTGCTTTAGTTTTTTTTGTAAACCAGCATCTGCAGTTCCTTGTTACTCAGAGTGCAACTCACCAGTAGGGTGTGCACCTTATTTCTGAAGGATATTAGATCTGTGGGGAAATATGCTAAACATTGTGAGACCGCAAAGATGCCAGGAGACTTGGTGCAGAACGTTGACTTGTTTCTCTTCAGGCCATAAGGTCATAAGTGATAGGAGAAGGCAGGAGAATGGGGTTAGGAGGGAGAGGTAGATCAGCTATCATTGAATGGTGGAGTAGGACTTGATGGGCTGAATGGCCTAACTCTAGAGAATTAGAGCATTCGGCCCATCAAGTCTACTCCACCATTCAATCATGGCTGATCTATCTCTCCCTCCTAACCCCATTCTCCTGCTCTCTCTCCCCATAACCCCTGACACCCGTACTAATCAAGAATCTATCTATCTTTGCCATAAACATATCCAATGACTTGGCCTCCACAGCCTTCTGTTGCAAAAAATTCCACGGATTCACCACCCTCTGACTAAAGAAATTCCTCCTCATCTCCTTCCTAAAGAAACGTCCTTTAATTCTGAGGCTGTGACCCCTAGTCCTAGACTCTGCCACCAGTGGAACATCCTCTCCACATCCACTCTATCCAAGCCTTTCACTATTCGTTATGTTTCATTGAGGTCCCCCTCATTCTTCTAAACTCCAGCGAGTACAGGCCCAGTGCCGACAAACGCTCATCACATGTTAACCCACTCATTCCTGGCATCATTCTTACAAACCTCCTCTGGACCCTCTCCAGAGCCAGCACATCCTTGTCTAGAAGATCTCAAGTAGAGTGTGCAGGAAAGAACTGCAGATGCTGGTTTACATCGAAGGTAGACACAAAATGCTGGTGAAGCTCAGCGGGACAGGCAGCGTCTGTGGAGAGAAGGAATGGGTGACGTTTCGGGTCGAGACCCTTCTTCAGACTCTAAGTAGACATGTTTGGGTGAGAAGGATAAAAAGGGGTTGGGGGAAGAGAGGCATTTAGAAATGCTAGCATTTATATCAATAGGGCTGGAATACAAAAACAGAGATGTAATGCTGAGGCTCTATAGGGCGCTGGTCAGGCCGCATTTGGAGTACTGTGAGAAAATTTGGGCCCCTTATCTGAGGGAGGATGTCCTGGCTCTGGAGAGGGTCCGGAGGAGGTTCACAAGAATGATTCCAGGAATGAGTGGGTTAGCTTGTGACGGCCGTTTGACAGCACTGGGCCTGCACTCGCTGGAGTTTAGAAGGTTGAGGGGAGACCTCAATGAAACTTCCAGAATAATGAAAGGCATAGATAGCGTGGACGTCGAAAGGATGTTTCCACTGGTGGGAGTGTCTAGGATCAGAGGTCATAGCCTCAGAATTAACGGGTGCTCTTTTAGAAAGGAGCTGAGGGGGAACTTATTTAGTCAGAGGCCAGTTAATCTGTCGAACAGACGGCTGTGGAGGCCAAGTCAGTGGATATTCTTAAGGCAGGGATAGACAAATTCCTGATTAGAACGGATGGCAAGGGTATCCTGAGTTGTGAGTCTGTGGAATTCTCTGCCTCAGAGGGCGGTGGAGGCCGGTTCTCTGGATAGTTTCAAGAGAGAGCTGGATAGGGCTCTTAAAGATAGCGGAGTCAGGGGATATGGGGAGAAGGCAGGAACGGGGTACAGATTGGGGATGATCAGCCATGATCACAGTGAATGGCGGTGCTGGCTCGAAGTGCCGAATGGCCTACTCCGGCACCTATTGTCTATTGTCTATTGTCTTATGGGGAGAAGGCAGGAGAATGGGGTTGAGAGGGAAAGATAGATCAGCCATGATTGAATGGCGGAGTAGACTCGATGGGCCGAATGGCCTCATTCTACTCCTATAAACTATGAACTTATGAACATGAAATGAAAGTTAGTGCCTAATAATCCCCAAAGAGTGCATTGCAAAAGCCAGACTCCGCAGTAAAAAAAAAAAAAATCAGACAGTTGCTAATCTAACTTGTGAAAGATCGAGATAACTAACGTCCAATTGCTGTTTATCATTAGTTGCTGTCTGATTTATTTTATTGTTGTAAAACACGCAACTTGCCGCATTGTAAACGCAAGGGATGATGACTCACTGACAGAACGTAAAACTCTCCCACCTGGCCCTGTGAGTCAGACACTGTCTATATGGGGCTTCTGCAGCTTTTAAGTTCAAAGAAAGCTCTCTGAGTCTATTGAGAGCGGCCACACAGTCGAGCGAGACAGAGCGAGCTGTAAGACTCACAGCTGCACATTGCTGACTTAAAGTTTGGTTGACAATTGTACGTTCATAAGGTCATAAGTGATAGGAGCAGAATTGGGCCCATCGAGTCTGCTCCAACGTTCAATCATGGCTAATCTGTCTCTCCCTCCCAACCCCATTCTCCTGCCTTCTCTCCATAACCCCTGACACCCGCACAAATCAAGAATCTATCTATCTCTGCCTTAAAAATATCCATTGACTTGGCTTCCGCAGCGTTCCGTGGCAACGAGTTCCACAGATTCACCACCCTCTGACCAAAGAAATTCCCCCTCATCTCCTTCCGAAAGGAACGTCCTTTAATTCTGTGGATCTAACCACTGGTCCTGGACTCTCCCACTTATGGAAACATCCGCTCCACATACACATAGTTCTGAAGTTTGGGACAGTGAGACATGCCTCTCTAGCTTGTCGGAGGAGGTGATCATGCATGCACGATTAGGGATGAGGCAACAGATAGGAGCGCTGAAAGACATGTTCCAGCCTGGTTTAGGTGCTCGTCGAAGAAAGTTGTTTTGACGAGGAGTTAAACCGAGGTATTCGTGCACCTGGACGAGCAGCTTAACACTTTTCACACTGAAAACGATCAAACGACATAGTATGAGGAGAGACACAAAGTGCTGGAGTAACTCAGCGGGACAGGCAGCATCTTTGCGGAAAAAGGATGGGTGACGTTTTGGGTCGGAACCCTTCTTCTGACTGTGTGGAGTTTGCATGTTCTCCCTGCGACCACATAGGTTTCCTCCAAGTAATCAGGATTGCTCCCACATCCCAAAGACATGTGGGTTTGTAGGTTATTTGGCCTCTGTTATATTGCCATTGGTGTCCTAAGGTCATAAGGGATAGTAGAATTGGGCCATTCGGCCCATCAAGTCTGCTCCGCATTCAATCCTGGCTGATCTATCTCTCCCTCCTAACCCCATTCTGCTGCCTTCTCCCCTTAACCCCTGACGCCCGCACTAATCAAGAATCTATCTATCTCTGCCTTAAAAATACCCACTGACCTGGCCTCCACAGCCTCCACTGTGGCAATGAATTCCACAGATTCACCACCCTCTGACTAAAGAAATTTCTCCTCATCTCCTTCCTAAAGGAACGTCCTTTAATTCCGAGGCTGTGACCTCTAGTCCTGGTCTCTCCCAGTAGGTGTGCGGGAGAGAATGAGAAAGTGGGATAAACACAGAACTAGTGTGAATGGGCGATCGATGGACAGTGTGGACTCTGTGGGCCATTTCAGATTTGGACCCTTATTCCTATCCAACCCGAAAACGTCACCCATCCTTTCTCTCCAGAGATGCTGCCTGACCCGCTGAGTTACTCCAGCACCTTGCGTCAATCTTCAGTGTAAGCCAGCATCTGCAGTTCCTTTCAAAACAATATAGCATGGTTATGAAATATTTGTGTGCTTGAAATATTTGTGTGCCAGCTTGCAATGGAACAGGCTTGTTGGGTGTAGACAAGCACTTATATTTAATTGCATGCACTGAAAATCTTGGCCATGCTTCAATCTCTAACCAAGTCGAGGCAAGCTGTTCCAGGTTGAGTTTTCCAATTCTAATTTTATCTTCAAGCCACAACAGATCAGCGGTGGACGCGATCTCGCTGGCCCTCCACTCCGCTCTGGACCACTTGGACAACAAAAACTCATATGTCAGGCTGTTATTCATTGACTACAGCTCGGCATTTAACACTATCATCCCCTCCAAGCTGGTTACCAAACTCGCAGAACTGGGTCTCTGCGCATCCCTCTGCAATTGGATCCTCGACTTCCTCATTCACAGACCACAGTCTGTCTGCATTGGTGGAAATGTGTCATCCTCGATAACAATTAGTACGGGAGCACCTCAAGGCTGCGTGCTCAGCCGCCTGCTGTACTCACTCTATACTCATGACTGCGTAGCCGGTCACAGTGCGAACTCCATCATCAAGTTCGCCGACGACACCACTGTTGTGGGACGTATCACTGATGGGGATGAGTCGGAGTACAGAAGAGAGATCGAGCGACTGTCCATATGGTGCCAGCACAATAACCTGGCCCTCAACACCAGCAAAACCAAGGAACTGATTGTGGACTTCGGAAGGGGTAGGATGCGATCCCACAGTCCCGTTTATATCAACGGGTCGATAGTGGAAAGGGTCAAGAACTTCAAATTCCTGGGCGTGCATTTTTCCGAAGATCTCTCCTGGTCCCAGAACACAGATGCAATCATAAGGAGAGCTCATCAGCGCCTCTACTTCCTGAGAAGATTACGGAGAGTCGGTCTGTCAAGGAGGACTCTCTCGAACTTCTACAGGTGCACAGTAGAGAGCATGCTGACATCGTGGCTTGGTTCGGCAACTTGAGCGCCCAGGAGTGGAAAATTCTGCAAAAAGTTGTGAACACTGCCCAGCCCAACATCGGATCTGACCTCCCTACCATCGAGGGGATCTATCGCAGTCGCTGCCTCAAAAAGGCTGCCAACATCATCAAGGACCCACACCATCCTGGCCACACACTCATCTCTCCGCTGCCATCAGGTAGAAGGTACAGAAGCCTGAAATCTGCAACGTCCAGGTTCAGGAATAGCTACTTCCCCACAGCCATCAGGCTATTAAACACAACTTCAAACAAACTATGAACTATAACAACCTATTGCACTTTATCTGTTTGCTGATGTGTGTGTATATATATATTCTATGGTATACGGACACACTGATCTGATCTGTATTTATGACTACAATATCCTGTTGTGCTGCAGCAAGCAAAAATGCCATTGTCCTATCTGGGACACACGACAATAAACTCTCTTGACTTGGCTTTGATGTGTAGTCCTGAGGCAACTTGTTCTACTCCGTATTTTCCATTGCAAAGATTGCTACAACAGTGCACAGGAGGATGAGGGGTGATCTTATTGAGGTGTATAAACTCATGAGAGGAATAGATCGGGTAGATGCACAGAGTCACTTGACTACAGTGGGTGAATCAAGGAGCAGAGGACATAGGGGAAAATATTTAGTAGGAATCTGAGGGGTAACCTTTTCAGGCAAAGGGTAGTGGATTTATGGAACCCGGGGGAGGTAGTTGATGCTGGGACTGTCCCAACGTTTAAGAAACAATTAGACAGGTACATGGATAGGACAGGTTTGGTGGGATATGGACCAAACGCAGGCAGGTGGGACTGGTGTAGCTGGGACATGTTGGCCGGTTAGGTAAAGGGCCTGTTTCTACGCTGTATCACTCTATGACTTTAGTTTCCCTTTAGTTTTAGAGATACAGCGTGGAAACAGGCCCTTCGGCCCACCCAGTCTGTGCCGACCAGCAATCCCCGCACATTAACATAAGCCTACACACACTGGGGCCAATTTACTCTTATACCAAGTATGCCAACCCAGCCAATTAACCTACAAACCTGTATGTCTTTGGTGTGTGGGAGGAAACCGAAGATCTCGGCGTTAAACCCACGTGATCACGGGGGGAGAAGGTACAAACCGGTTTATACACAGCACCTGTAGTCGGGATCGAACCCGGGTCTCCGGCGCTGCAAGCCCTGTAAGGCAGAAACTCTACCGCTGCGCCACCGTGCCGACTCTTTGACTATGACTCCATGACTCTAACATAGATTAGTACAGCACAGAACAGGCCCTTCTGCCCACAATGTTTGTGCCAAACATGATGCTAAAATAAACTAATCTTATCTTCACATGATCCATTAGCCCTCTAGTTCGTGTATATCCGTGTGCCTAAATGCGCCAACCTAAAAGCCTCTTAAATGCCACTATTCCATCTGCCTCCACCACCAACCTTGGCACTGGGTTGCGGGCACTCACCATCCTCTGTGTAAAAAAACCTGCGCCGCACATTCTCTTTCAACGTTGCACAGCGCGTTGCTGAAGAACGCCTCCGTGGATTGTCACCTTGTCGCGGTGGAGAAGCTTGTGTGGTCCTGAGATCCTGAGAGCGATGCCGCCTGGAGCTATGCTCCTGGTAGGGCCGCCCATGGCGGTAAGGTCGAGGGGGAGGTCTCTGACAAAGAGCAATCCAACCAAGACCTCAGCGGTGGAACAGGCGGAGGACGATGGCTGACCTTAGTGGAGCGTCACAACAGCTGGGAAGGTGGATGAAGGCTGCAGCAGGAAAAGGGTCTCCGGTCGTCTTGGACTCCATGCCACTGGATCTTGGACCCAGATTTGTCAAGGGACCGTGTGGTGGCTGTCCGCGCACCCAGTCTCCACGTTAAACAATGTCACGCACAGGCGTCCTCCATGAGAGGACAGTGATACACGTTTCGAGTGACCGCGGATGATGATGAAGGATGCAGAAGCCCTGGCGAGGGGGCAGAAGAGGTTCCCCAAAATGCAGTCAGGACTAGGGGGGTTTTACCCTCAAGGAGAGGTTGGACGGACTTGGAAGACAGATACAAAATAGCTGGAGGAACTCAATGGGTCAGGCAGCATCTTTGGAGAAAGAATATCGGTGACGTTTCGGGTCGAGAATTTCTTTTTTGGATTCCGACTTGAATTGTTTTCTCAAGAGCGCTGGGGGTGTAGGGATGAGCTGGTAGAAGTATATAAAGTTGTGAAAGGCATAGATAGGGTGGTCAACAATTCCCAGGGTGGAATGTCAAAGACAAGTGAGCATATGTTTAGGTAAGAAGGGAAAAGGTTAAAGGAGAAGTCAAGTCTTTTACACAGAGGGTGTGAGGTGCCTGGAACACACTGCCAGAGGTGGTTTAATTTAGTTTTGTTTAGCTTAGAGATACAGAGCGGAAACACAGCTCTACGGCCCACCGAGTCCGCACCAACCTTGCACATAGGCTCAAATTGAAGGGGAAAAGATTGAATAGGAATCTGAGGGGTAGTTTTTTCACACAAAGGGTGGTGGGAGTATGGAACAAGCTGGAACGTTTAAGAAACTGTTAGACAGGTACATGGATAGGACAGGTTTGGAGGGATATGGACCAAGCGCAGGCAGGTGGGACTAGTGTAGCTGGGACATGTTGGCCGGTGTGGGCAAGTTGGGCCGAAGGGCCTGTTTCCACTCTGTATCACTCTATGACTATGATTCTATGACCAGCGATCGCCCCATGCACTAACACTATCCTCTACACACTGGGGACAATATACAATCTTTTCTAAAGCCAATCAACCTGCAAACCTGTACGTCTTTGGAGCGCTGGAGGAAACCGGAGCATCCGGAGAAAAACCCCTGCGGTCGTGGGGAGAACGTACAAACTCCGTACGGACAGCGCCTGTAGTCAGAATCGAACCCGGGCCTCTGGCTCTGTTAGGAGGCAACGCTACCGCTGCGCCACCGCGCCGGGTGGTGGTGAGGGCAGATACGAGAGTTTTGGATAGGCAAATGGAACGATATGGATTATGCACAGGCAGGTAAGAGTTGGTTGTGGCATTGTGTCCGGCATGGACATTGTGGGCTGAAGAGTCCGTTCCGTCGCTGTACTTTCTCCATGGCCTTCCTTTCTTGGGCATTTCTCAAGGGCAGAATCCTGGACTTCCCATTGCACCTCACCACCATAGGATCTGCAGTGGGTTCCATCGGAAGACCTACCTTCATAAGGGCGGACTGGAGATGGAGTGTTGCCAAACCCTGTAAGAGGTCCAAGAACAAATGTTAAAATGGAGATCGACACTAAATGCTGGAGTAACTCGCGGGACAGGCAGCATCTCTGGAGAGAGGGAATGGGTGAGACGTTTCAGGGTCGAGACCCTTCTTCTTTAGACTGATGTCAGGGGAGTGGGTGGTACAGAGGTAAAATGTAATCGGAGACAGTTGGAGAACTGGGGAGGGGGAGGGGGTGGAGGGAGAGAAGGAAAGCAAGGGCCACAAACTTAGAAATTGAGTATTGGCAAAGCTAATCCACAGCTTAAAGTGAAGTGTCAAGGTTCAAAGTGCTAATAATTCAAAATTGACAGTAATTATACGCCTATGAACATTCGAAAATAAGTAGGTTACTGTAGTTTTGCAATTTAAGTAGTAGGTACACCCAACATTCTTTCACTCAGATAGGATCGGAATAAAACAATAAGGATATAAAAGCCTGAAGGTGAAATCAAAAGTATTAAAAGCACAAGTCTTAAGGGGTGGACAGGCTAGATGCAGGAAGATTGTTCCTGATGTTGGGGGAGGTCCAGGACAGGGGTCACAGCTTAAGGATAAGGGGGAATGCTTTAAGGCCGAGATGAGAAAGACTTTTTTTCACGCAGAGAGTGGTGAGTCTCTGGAACTCTCTGCCACAGAGGGTAGTTGAGGCCAGTTCATTGGCTATATTTAAGAGGGAGTTAGATGTGGCCCTTGTGGCTAAGGGGATCAGAGGGTACAGAGAGAAGGTAGGTACAGGATACTGAGTTGGATGATCAGCCATGATCATATTGAATGGCGGTGCAGGCTCGAAGGGCCGAATGGCCTACTCCTGCACCTAATTTCTATGTTTCTTGTTTCTAAGTCCTTCATGTACTGGGTTTATTGCGAGGGAGGGGTGAGGACTGGGGTTACATTTGGCAATGCTCGGATTTATATAACTCCTTAACAGGATCAGCAATAAATGGTGATTTTGGATTAATTTAAAACTTGGCAATATACAGAATGCACTGTTTATTATTATTATAAGAAAAAGGAAATGTCAAAAGGGGCAGCAAAGTTTAAGGGAGATATACGGGGCAAAACCTTTTAGACAGAGGGTGGTGGGTGCCTGGAACGCACTGCCATTGACGGCAGATATGATAGTGGCACTGAATGGTGCTTTTTGATAGGCAATGGATATGCAGTGAATGGAGGGATATGGGAATGTGTGCAGGCAGAGGGGATTTGATTATCTTTGCTTCATGTGTTTAGTTTAGAGATACAGTGCGGGAACAGGCCCTTCGGCCCACCCAGTCGGTGCCGACCAGCGATCCCCGCACATTAACCTGCACACACCAGGGACAATTCGCAACTATACCAAGCCAATTAACCTACAAACCTGCACGTCTTTGGAGCGTGGGGGGAAACCGATGATCTCGGAGAAAACCTGCGCAGGTCGCGGGGGAGAGACGTTATAAAACGTCATACAGACAGAGCTCGCGGTAATGGGTCTCTGGCGCTGTAAGGCAGGAACTCTACTGCTGTGCCACCGTGTCACACAATTCATGTGCCGAATTCATGTCCAACGTAGACATTGTGGGCCCAATGGCCTGTTTCTTTGCTGCACTTTCCTATGTCTACGTTCTACATCTGCTCCGCCACCATCCCTGACCACTGTCCTGACAGTGCCTGCGAGGTACGTGGGCTTGCAGGGAATGGAGGGATCGCGGGCAGGCAGAGGAGATTAGCTGAACTTGGCATCATGGAGAGCACAGACATTGTGGGCCAGAGGGGCCTATCCTGTGTGTAGGAAGGAACTACAGACGAGGTTTACACGAAGATAGACACAAAAGCTGGAGTAGCTCAGCGGGGACAGACCAGCCTTTGGATAGAAGGAATGAATGGCATTTTGGGTTGAGACTGAAGTCTGAAGAAAGATCTTGACCTGGACGCCACCCATTACTTCTATCCAGAGATGTTGTCTGCTCTGTTGAGTTACTCTAGCCACTTTGAGCTAATTTCTGTGCTGTACTGTTCTATGTGAAACGATGTTTAAAATGTCAATAAACACACTACTGGTCCACCTGCGACTTTCCAGGAACTGGTGGTACCGGCATCCTTTAATCCGGACAAAATCACGAGAGCCCTCTTGACATCCACCAGCAGTTCCCGACAACGAGGCATTGCAGACCGGGTGAGGCGGCCGACTCGACCTCATTGGGAGTTCCGCAGCGGTCGGCGGGCCGAACTTGCCCCCTGCGGCCGGGGCTATGGAACTCCGGCGGCCCGAGCGGCAGATCCGTTCCCATCGCCTTGACCTCCGAGGCCGACTTTGCGGGCGGTATCTCGGTCTCTGGGCTGCCCGGGCGGACAGTCATGGTGCCGTTGGATTCCTTCGACCTCTTTTAGTCCAGCAAAATTGATAAATCCTAAAAGGCTTTGGAAACTAAGACAATAGACAATAAATAATAGACAATAGGTGAGAGTAGGCCATTCCGCCTTCGAGCCTGCACCGCCATTCAATGTGATCATGGCTGATCATCCCCATCAGTACCCGTTCCTGCCTTCTCCCATGTCCCCTCTTATCTTTAAGAGCCCTATCTAGCTCTCTATTGAAAGTATCCAGAGAACCGGCCCCACCGCCCTCTGAGGCAGAGAATTCCACACTCACAACTCTCTGTGTGAAAGGTGTTTCTCATTTCTGTTCTAAGTGGGTTACCTTTATTCCTAAATCTGTGGCCCCTGGTTCTGGACACCCCACATCGGGAACATGTTCCTGCCCTCTAGTGTGTCCAAACCTTAATATCTTATATGTTTCAATAAGATCCCTTCATTCTTCTCAAACTCCAGAAGTGTACAAGCCCAGCCGCTCCATTCTCTCAACATATGACAGTCCGCCATCCCGGGATTTAAGCTTGTAAACCTACGCTGCACTCCCTCAATTAGCAAAGAATGTCCTTCCTCTTATTAGGGGACCAAAACTGACACACAATACTCAGGTGTGGTCTCGCTAGGGCTCTGTACAACTGCAGAAGGACCTCTTTGCTCTATATTCGATTCTCTTGTTATAAAGGCCAGCATGCCATTTGCTTTCTTCACTGCTGCTGTACTGCATGTTTACTTTCATAGATGATGTACAAGGACCCCAGATCCCGTTGTACTTTCCCTTTTCCAACTTGACGCCATTTAGATAGTAATGCCACCCTGCCTTCCTGTTTTTGCTACCAAAGTGGATAACCTCCATTTATCCGCATTAACTTCATCTGCCATGCATCGGCCCACTCCCCCAACCTGTCCAAGTCCCCTGCATTCTCGTAGCATCCTCCTCGCAGTTCACACTGCCACCAGCTTGGTGTATCAGAAATTTGCTAATGTTACTTTGAAGGGTTTGCCAGAAATCTGAGGCGGTTGATCTGTAGATCATCGCTTCCTTAGAATTTACCACATTGTTCATTCTCCTTGGAATGCTGCTGCAGCAAGCAATCTAAGCGTACCTTCGGGTTTTCATAATCCTCATCCAATGCTCTACACTTTCCAAGACACATTCTTAATCTAAATTTTGACATTTTAATCAGAACTCATGGGCTAGGACCATTGATAAATTAGGTTTTGATTCGCTAGATAACTGAAGAGACCAAGGCATAAGCTTGATGGAAAGTTTTATGATTATGAGAGGAATTTATTTTGGTCGATTTAAAAAAAAACATTTTTAACTGAAAGAGAGTCCAAGGCAAGTTGAATTGAATGGAAAATGTTATGTCCCATGTGACAAGTCGCTGTGAAATTCTTTGCTTGCTTACCAAGGTGTGCAAATAGTGCCGCTGTATAACGGTGTGTATATAGTTACGGTGTACCCCCACTCCAGGTGCCCGTAGTATTTTCCCCCCCTACCCCTCCCTCTCACGGGGGTCCCCCACGCTGGGTTCCTTTCTTCCCCCCCCCTCCCTCATTAGTGGTCCCCCCACAGCCCACCTTTGTTCCTTTAAATGGACATTAAAATCTAAACTAGGCTTACGAGGAAGAGAGTGCGGTAGAGTTGCTGCCTCGCAGCGCAGAGTCCCGGGGTTTGATCCCGACTATGGGTGCTGTCGTAGGTGTTTGTACGTTTCTCCCGTCACGGGGGGTTTTTCTCGGTTTTCTGGAACTCTCAGCACCAATGCCAAGGTAGTGCGGGCTTAGCAGGGGTAATTGGCACTGCTCCTGTAATTTGCCCCGTGGTTAGGGTAGTGTGGTGTAATGGGTGATCTTCGGCATGTGGGTCTCTTGTGGTTCTGATGCGCGCTGTATTCAAAATAACTTTAAATAGGGAAGAGTTGCCAGAGGGAGGGAGTTGAGCTAGTTTAAGCGATGTTGGTTTAGTTTTGGTTTAGTTGGATACAGCAGGAAAAGGCTTGGCACAGCGGTCAACCAGATTACCCGATACGCAGAACAACTTAACAAAACAAACTTAATATACTAAATAAACTAAATGTCATTTTTGGCAACATGATGCGTTAAACTAATTCCTGATCACCGACATGAATAAGCTGTGTACTTTTATTGTTGATTTTTGATCAAGATGATACAATGCTGAAAGGATTTGGAAACCAAGGATTGCATATGCATTCTGTGGACAAGCGGATGGAGTTCAGGGTCTGAGCTACAGGGAGTGGTTGGAGGGTAGGATTGATTCTTGGAGGTAGGAGGAGATGAGGGATGATCATGTATAAAGTATAAGTTTTGTAGAGTCGAGATTTAAAGTGGTGCAAGAGACTTTGTCCCAGAATAGGGAAATCTACGAACAGCAAGTCAAAGGTTAAGGTGGACAGGGAGATTTAGTAGGAAACCAATGTGGCATATTTTCACACATGGGGTGGATTGAGCCAGAGGAGGTTTTTGAGGCAGGTATATAACATGACTTAATAGGCGACTGTTTGGGTCGAGAAGTTTGGAGGCTGAAGAAAGAGTCCCGTACCTATTTTGTCCCTGTCAATGTTCTCCACAATAATAGAACGAAAAGCTGGAGTAGCTCGAAGGGTCAAAGCGAGCATTTGGAAGAAAAGGAAAGTGGATGACGTTTCGTCCCGAGGCCTTTTTCATGAATGAGAGTTACGGGAGAGAGGGGATAGCGGAGAGATTTGAAATGTTACATAGAAAACAAATGAAAAGGAAAGATAAGCGAAGGAGAGTCCAAGCCAGCAACGCCCTATGATCAAGGAAAGTGGAGCCCACTATGAAATTGCTATTGAGGGAGTGCAGCGTAGTTCACAAGGTTAATTCCGGGATGAGGGACTGTCATATGCTGAGAGAATGGAGCGTGGGCTTGTTCACTATTGGAGTTTAGAAGAATGTGAGGGATCTTATTGAACATGTTAAGATTTTAAGGGTTTGGACACGTAGTGGCAGGAAAACATGTTCACGATGGTTGGGGGAGTCCAGAACAAAAGGGCCCCAGTTTTAAGAATAAGGGGGTTAATCCCATTTAGAATGGAGATGAGGAAACCAATTTTTCTCACAGAGAGTTGTGAGTGTGTGGAATTCTATGCCTCAGAGGGTGGTTGGAGGCTGGTTTTCTGGATACTTTCAAGAGAGAGCTAGATTTGGAGGAGTCAGGGGGGTGTGGGGACCCATTTTGGGGATGAAGGCAAGGAAGGGGTATGATTGTGGATGGATCAGCCTCGATCGAATTGAATGGCGGTGCTGGTCGAAGGGCCGAATGGCTACTCCTCACCTTTTTGTCTATATGTCTTTGTCACATCTCCTTTTGAGTCGACCTGCATCTGCAGTTCTTGTTTCTACATTTGCCCCTGACTGTATACGCGATCGGGACTTTGTGATATGGTGAGAGACAATGACTGAAGTTTTGTGGAATACCACCTTCAGGATCCACAGGAATTTCTCAGGTGCTTACCGTTTTTGTGTACTTTGAATTAAATTTGCAATTTATTGACTGATTTACGTATGTTGGTTATTGCAAGGCTTATTGAGCTATGCTCATCGCTGAAATGGTAATCTGATTTCTCTCACTGAATTCTGATGGACTGGTTTTTCTTTGGCAGTGATGCTTTTCTTGTTGAGGGAAGATGAGTAGATTTCAGTAGAAGGTGAATACAACGCGGGGAGGGATGGGCCGATGCAGCAATTTCAACATTTGCCTTTGATCTTCGAAAACACAGTTCAAACCCAACCAGACCAAAGAAGTAAAGGAATGGAGACGAAAAGAGTGTGCTCGGATTAAACACCTTTCATCCACCTCAGGTCATCCCCAAATGCTTTAGACAATTAAATGCCTTTTGAAGTCGGGGCGACTTTCCCTTTATGCTCCCACAAGGAGCAATGTGGATAAGACCGGATATCTGATTTTTGGGTGCCCTTGCTGAGGGATAGGTATGGGGCGAAGATCAGTGAGAGATTCCTTGTTCTGGAAAGCCACAAAATGCTGGAGTAATCAGCGGACCAGGCGCATCTCTGGAGAACATTTTGATCAAAAGATCCTACAGCGGAGCAAGATATGGCACCATCTGCTTAATGCAACGGGCTGACGTTGTTGTACGCAAGGAACGGTAACGTGGGCCTCTTTTTCATCCATTTCGTAACCGGACAAGTGGCCCGACCCGACCCGACCGACCCGACCGACCCGACCCGACCGACCGCCTCGCAGTGTAATCAACGTTTGCGGGAGGAACAGTTTGTATTAATAAATTTAAAATTTCTGAAAATGTTGGAGAGGTTTTTTCCAAATAATTTTATGTTTTAAGTGGATGTTTCCGTAACGGCTGCCGTCTCCGCACTAGTATCTAAGGGGATATTTGGTTGGAGACGGAGCTGTTCGGAAATGGTGGCCGAAAAAATACCAATGAATCGCCATGACTGTATTATGTCTTTTTGGTGGAGGGGACGATTCTTTCTCGCTGAGGATCTTCTGTTCTGAGTGTTAGGGTAGGTTACAGGACAATGGTTCAAATTCAATGATTTCAATTGAAAACATTTTTTGGCGGCATGTACCTGGGTGTGTGAAATGCTTTATTTATTTTTTTTTTAAAGTTTGGTTTTTAGTTTAAAGATACAGCGTTGGGAACTGGGCCCTTGGGCCACCGAGTGCGTGCGGTCCAGCGATCCCCGCCACATTACTCTATCTACAACACACGCTAGGGGACAATTTACAATGTTTCCGAAGCCAGTTAACCTAAACAAACCTGCACGTCTTTGGAGTGTGGGGGGTAAACGGGACCGAGGGAAACCCACGCAGGTCCGGGGAGAAACGTACAAACTCCGTTACAGACTGCCACCCGTTGGTCAGGATCGAAAACTGGGTCTCTGGCGCTGTGTGGCAGCATCTCTACGTGCGCCCTTTTTAGATCCTCGTCAAGCTCCCCACAATCCACTTCCTTGCTTCCCTCTATAGCCGGGAAGTTATCATCTGCTTGGCTGTTCTATTCAGTATAAGGCTCTACTTCAGAGACTACGAGCCTCAGATACAGTCGGAAGAGGAATTCGGATGTCCACTCTGCTATTTCCCACATGTGTCTTTGTACTTAATTTGCCAAATTAGTCCGATATATCGGTAGGAAACACGTACTCAAGACCAAGTTCATTAACCATCCACTGTGACACTAATGACCTTGTCCGACTTAGGAACCTGAACGGGAAACCCGTTTTTTTTTGGAGACTTTGCGCCCACCAAGGTTTCGTGCGGGCTCCGGTGTTTCATAGAAGTTTTTGGTCAGTCTTCCCTAACTGGATCGAAAGTGGTTTGCCGTTTTAAAAATCGGTAAATTTTTAGACGAAGCGGTTTGCGATGCTAGTTGATAGGTGTGGGAGGGCAAAAACCCTCCGGGGAACCGCACGGAATCCTTGGGTGGGGGGCATGGTCTCAGGGTTTCCGTTCAGGTTACGAAGTGGGTAAGGGGCATAAATGTGTTCTCATTGTTGAGGGAAATGTCAAAACAGAGCAAGGTAGTGGCACAAGAGTGAAGGGGGGATGCAGTGGGTTGGGGGGTAGGGAGGGGGGGGGGGGGGACCACAGGGGGGTGTGGAGGGGGGTGGGCTGCCAAGTACAGAGGGATGGGAACCAGGAAGCGGGATGGCAGTGAAGAAACATTAGTATGTGGCGCAATGTAGAGTTGCTGCCTTACTGCACCAGGGACCAGGTTCGATCCGGATTCGGGTGCTGTTATGTCTGTACGTTCTCCCGGTGACCTGCGTGGGTTTTCTTGAGACCGGTTCCTCCCACCTCCAAAGACGTACAAGGTTTGTAGGTTGATTTGTTTGTGCTAAAAAAAATGAATTGTCCCTTGTGTGTGTAGGATAGTGTTAATGTGCGGGGAATTTTTTGCTGGTCGTCCTTGGACTGGTGGGCGAAGAAGGGCTGTTTCTGTTTTGCATTGGACTGCACTGTCCAGATCCGGGTTGGAAACCGAAGATGACACAAAAAAGCTGAGTAACTCTGCGAGGTCAGACAGCATTTCCGGAGAATAGGAATAGGACGTTTTGGATCTGAAGAGGGTATCGGCCCGAATTATTCCAGTTGTTAGTGTCCACACCCAGATTTGTTTCCACCTCATCTCTTTTCCAGAGCTCACCACACACTAAATCAGTGTGCAGGAAGGTTCCCAAATAATGACACCATCCATGTTCTCAGAGGTGCAGCCTAACACGCGGAGTTTTACTACTACGACACTTTTTTGGTTTTGGAAGCCAGCATCTTGCCGTTTCCTCAGGTTTTATTTAGTTTGGAGATACAGTGCCCGTAAAAACTGGCCTTCAGCCCATCGAGTCCACGCCGTCAGCGCACACCTGTACCCTGGTTTATCCTAGACTGGAGACATTTTACAGAAGCATTTAACTGCCAAACCTGCAGTCTTTGGTGTGTGGGAGGAGCCGGAGCGCCCGGAGGCAACCCACGCAGGTCACGGGGGAGACGTACTGAACAACACCCCCGTGGTCAGGATTGAGAACCCGAGGCCCTGGCGCTGTAAGCAGCGACTCTCCCTCTGCGCACAACACCGCTACGCCTTGCCCAAAAGTGCTTTGGCATGGTCTTGTGGGAACCAGGATGTTGTGGGGACATACTGGATTTTGTTTCCTACATTAGCTCAATGGCCTTGTTTGTGTCGACAGGATGTTTGGAAGAGAGTGGTGAAAGTCGCTGGTATTAACGGCCCATGAGGCAAAAACGCAATTAAATCCTGAGCGCACGATGACTGTGAATATGACTCATTATCTTTTAATGTTAACTATGTTTTCATTGGAAGAGAAAAAAAAAAAATTTGTTATGACGACCTTTTTTGATCGAATTTCTGTTCGAACGAAGATGACTTCAGGACGAACAATGAACGATGGAGCGGCACGGCATTACAGCGCCTTGGGGCCGGGTACGATCTGACACACGGGCGTTGTTCGAATGGGTTTGTACCTTATCCTCGTGACCGGGTGGGTTTTCTCAGGGTGCTCCAGGTTTCCTCCAAAAGTTTGTAAATTGTCCCGTGTCGTTGCGTGTGGTGATCGCTGGTCGGCGCCTAGCGCCTAAACCAAACTAACGCACCATATAAACTGGTTGCTTACGTTAGTAAATGCCAGCATTCCCAATTAATCAAAGAATTTTGGATTGCATCAAACATTGCTTTTTATTTTTGAATATCTTATCAGCGCTACCGGCGGAACACTGCGGTTGGAGGCTTACAAGTGTGGTGCAAACTGAATGTGTTTGGTCAGCTGTAACTGCGGAGGGACAGCTGATCTAACATTGCTCCTGATAACCTCACCAGCTTCTGTTTTGCTATCCTTGCTTGTGCTATTCTGGGGCATGCAGCGTGGGACAGGCAAGCTGGGTCCATTGTGGGAACAAGAAACTGCAGGTGGTAACGAAGAAAAGAAACTGCAGATGCGGGAGAATCGAGGGTTACACAAAAAGCTGGAGAACATCAGCGGTGTGCAGCAGCATTTAGGAGGCGAAGGAGATAGGCGACGTTTCGGGTCGGACCCTTCGTCAGATGGTCAGGGGATCAGGGAACGAGAGGTATAGACGGTTGATGTAGAGGCTAAAGAACATGAATGATGATAGCTATGGAAAGTATCGATGATAAAGGAAAAAAGCCATTGTTAGCTGTTTGTGGATGTGAAAAATGAGAAGCTAGTGCGACTAGGGTGGGGGAGGGAGATAGAGATAGAGGGAATGCCAGGGCCCGAGGGCTGAGGGAGAGGTGGGAAGGTGGAGGAGACAGCAGGGTTATCAGATGAGAAAAATTCAATGTTCAAGCCAAGGATGCAGGACTCCCCAAGCGGAATATGAGGTGCTGGTCCTCAACTTGCGGTGTTGCTCACTCTGGCCGTGGAGGAGGCCAGGGACGAGAGGAGTCGGATGCGGATTGGGCGGGGAGTTGAAAGTGCTGAGCACCGGGAGGTCGGGTTGGTTTTTGCGGACCGAGCGGACTGCAGGTTGCCGTTTTACAGGAACGGACGTAAAGTGCTGAGTAACTCAGCGGGTCAGGCAGCATCTCTGGAGGACATAGTGGGTGGTTTTTCGGGTGGGACCCTCTCCAGTCTGGATTGAAGGGTCTCGACCCAATCTATGTTCTCCTGAGTTGCCGCACTGACCCCTGAGATTACTCGGCATTTGGTGTCTTTTTTTACTAGACCATAGTGAGGTATAGGCATTCGGCCCCTCGGGCCAGCTCGACAGTTTCACGCACAACATGCAAAGTTCCGCTCTATCAACCGTATCGATGATCTGAGGCATTTAAAGACATGAAGTACATTCAATAGTTTTTATAAATGTTGGAATATAGTTTTAAATAAATAAAACTCGGTTTATCCATCATCGTTGAAAACATTAGGAGGCATTGGTGCTGGTATCCTCGGGGACGGTGACGGAGCACACACAACTCTGTTCTCAGTTCCTGCGGACCTCCGCCGCTGGAAGTCTAGGATGTTGGTGTGTGATGTTTGTTTTATCATCGTTTCCTTAAAATTGCCGTTTAGGGACCGTGGATCGCAATCGTCTAATGGAAGGACTGTAGGCAATTTGGCCGTTGGCTCGCGATAGATGATAGCTCATGAGCGCGCGCCTTTGAGACTTTTGTGATGTCGTTTGTGTAATTTGTTCAGTAGGGCAGGTGATACAGCCCTCCTCACTACACCGGCATACGCATACGGTGGAGAGTGCAGAACCCCCTCGTCTAGCTTTATATACGCAGATCATCATCCCCACCGACACAACGGGAGCCATGCTTGGCACGGGATGACATGGTTCACCGTGGCGGGGCGGATACTCCCGACCTGAACTCCTGCTTTAGCTACTAGTTATAACTGTGACTATCGACATGCGACAATAAAGTACGTTTGGGGGTGGCAAAGGTGGCGCAGCGGTAGAGCTGCTTGCCTCACAGCGCCAGAGACCTGGTTCGATCCTACTACGGGTTTGCTGTCTGTCTGAGTTTGCACGTTCTCCGTGACCCGATGAGGTTTTCACGGGTGCTCCGGTTTTCCTCCACACTCAAAAGTCGATACAGGTTTTGTAGGTTCATGGTCGGTTAAAAAATTGTAAATTCTCCGTAGTGTGCTGTAGGATAGCGCTCGTGCGTGGAGAATGTGGTCGACGCAGATCGGTAGGCCGAAGGGCCTGTTTCCTAAGTAGGCAAAGGGCTGTATCCCTAAGGACTGGAAACTAAGTACGTCTATGAACGATTGAAACCATTGATCGGTTGAGCGTCTGCGATACAAAATATCAACAGAGGGATTAAGACCAGAGATTGGCTCAGAAGCCTGAGTACATATGGAAACCCATACAAAAAAAACTATCTCTCATGAGATTGCTGCATAGTTATCTGAGCTTTTGGATATCCATGCATTATTGTGGCTTTTATTTTTAGGCTTCCCACATTTTGTCCTTGCCTCCCACTCCCTTTCCCAGTGTCCTCCCCCTTTCTGCACTCTATCTGAAGAGGATCCGACACGAAACATTGCCTGTCCATTCCTTCACAAGATGCTGCCTGACCCATGCGTCTTCGTACTTTGTGTTTCCCACCACGCATCACCAAATCTTCAAATTTTTGAGGTAAGAATGCATAGATGTTTAACACGACGATAGACATAAAATGTGGAGTAATGGTGTCAGGCCTCACAATTATTAAAACTACTTATTTAAAAACCCTTAATCTGTTCCTTACATCTCTATACAACAACAAAAAAAAAACATTAACCCAAAACCCACTCAAAACACATCCCAATCCCCCAAACTAATTCCCCCAAAATTCATCAAATACCTTACAATTAAAACATTCCTACTAATCAAGAACTCATCCCCACATCTCACCCACTCAAATACACCCTTACACCTATTTTTACATTACACTAAAAAATCACTAATACAGTCCACATACAAAACAACACATCCCTTAAAATAAACTAACTCCCAATATTCTATCAATCCCATCACCCAATTTTCATGATATTTCCTTTTATAAGTGTAATAACTTTTACTACTCAATACTCTTTCTCCCAAAATCTTACCATTCTCTCCTTTAACTTTAATCTTTCCCTCTTCATTTTTTCCATCGTTGTTATGCGTAATTTGGACTGAAATTTATCTTACTAAATGGTACTATTACTTATTCTTTATGTCATGCCTTACAGCGCTAGAGACCTTGGGATTGATCCCAACTTAGGTTATACATAACTGATATTTCTTTCCTTTTAAAAACCGGATAATCATTAAACCACCCAACCCTATATTTAAATACTTAACCAAATAAATAACCAATACCAATCAACTATATACTTCACTATCTTTACACCTTTTGTCCCATTACTTTCTTCACCTATTTCTACTTTATAACTATAATACAACACCTTAACTTAACCCAACCAATTTCTACCCTCTAAAATTCATTCTCATTATCTTCATATCATTACCCTTTAAATCATCTTCCTTAATTATTCTCAATATTCTATCACTCTATATACCTCTCCTCCATTTACAACATCATTTAATACACATATTTAAATCTTAACATATCTATCTAAACAACCACCTCTATCTCAAATACTTAAACCAATTTACTTATCTTCTTTCATCCCCCTATTTTACTCACTCCAATCAATATATCCATTTTCTCATTATTTATATTCTTATTATTCCATTTTATCATCCTCATCAATCCCCTACCTACCAATAATCTCTTACATACCAAACCCACAATAACTCCTCCCCATACAAATCCCTTTCATCTCCTTCTTCTCTCCAACTTCCCCCCCTATATTCTACCACTCTTTATGTGTCTCACTATTCTTCTCAACTCACTTCTAAACTTTCTTCACCTCTTCCAAACACATTTATTACCCTATAACCATCTTTCTTCAAAAAAAAATCAATCCCAAATTAAATTCTTCATTTTACCCCCTCCTACATCAAATACACCAATACTTTTCCCCCTCTCCATAATTACACCATTCATCTTCTTCTCCCCTCTAATAAAATATCCAAAAAATATCCTATCCCCAGCCTTTTATTCCTCTTCCATTTAAAATTAACCTAAAATAAACATACCAACTAAACTAAAATAAACTAAACTAAACTATATTCTATAATTATTCCCCTTCATTTCTCTAATTTCCCAAACCAACCCCCTAACCCCAATTTTCCCAACAAAAAAACAACCCCTACCACCATCCCACATATTACAAATTTTCCATTCAGTCCCCTCATCTCATTTCTAATTTACCCTATTCAATATACAAGTCATATTTTAAAACTTGTACCCCATCTATTTATTTTTGCTAACTTACAACATGTACTCTTCTCGCTATATAATGATTACTTGTTTACTCTGTCTTAGACCTGTAAGCATAAACGTGCGTCACAGTTGCTTACTATCAGAAATCCAAACAATTCTTGTATCTCTCCAAATAACCTTTCCTCAAACCCCTTTTTATATCCTCTTACTGTACTCTTCAAACATTTTTCTCTTATTCTTATTTTAATTATTCTTTTCATCCCCCTCTTTCCATCCAATTATTTTTTTTTTTTCTTTTTTTTTTAATCTCTCCCCTTATCAATTTCCTCCAATCCATATTAATATTATAATAATTTCAATCTCAATATATTTTTCTAAATTCTAATAAACGCAATCATTTTACATCCACATCAAATATTACTCCTTTCCCACCTATCCTATAAAACTTTTTTCTTCCCATCCTTTAAAACCTATATAACAATTTTATTAAAACCATAACCAACCCCTCACATTTCCATCCCACCTAATATTACCTACTTATAAAAAAATCCATATCACCAAAAATTAATTCTCTCCATTACTTAAATATACTCCATTCTCGTACTAATATTAATCCTCTCACTCTCTCTATTTCCACTGTAATTCCCTCCACAATTCAATCATTATTTTGATTAATTTCTATCAACAACTAACTTTTAATCTCCCTCATAAACTCTCTCATTTACTATCTAACATCAATATGCATCTTGCCTGTTCATTTAAAATTTTATCTTTATTCCAATTTCATCAAACTAATAACGAATATTTACACATTCCCCAATTTTTATAACATTGGTTTTTATTATTATAAGAATACCAATCGTAAAAAAGAACGTTTACACCTTCTTCTCAAATTGTCCGCTGTCTCACTCCAGTCGAATCTCAGTATATATTCGCTATTCTGCTACGCTTTAAAACACCCTACCCTCATTTACCCTCTAAATGCGTAGTTCACATTAAACTCGAAAAATTAAAATGGTCGTTTTGTTCATTCACAGCATTCGCTTCTTCTATCTTCTTTCATACCCAAACTCCCATAAACTTAGCACATTTAAAGAACGTACGTATTTGCTTATCTCATTGGACTGATTGAACTATAGCAGTTCATGTTACGCTGGTGTTTGAAGATTCCAGATTAGATTCAGCGAGTATCAAGTAGTGGACTATCGACCAAGAAAATCTTACTTGTGCGCACAAAGAATTATAGATGCATAATACAGTTGGGTGAAGGGTGTTTGGTGACACTCAGATCCTCCGTACTTGATGCTTTACTAGCATCCTAAGCTGTGCTTAACTTGAGCTTCAGCCTATTCATAACTTTTAGACGACCCTTGTAGTAAAAACACCACAAAAGTTAAATATTAATTTTTTTATTATTTCTTAATTTAAAAAAATAATTATTCTCAATTTCTCATTCATTCACTTTCAAAATTTCTTTAATCCCATCCTTACTTTCTCATCTCTCCCCCCACCTTAACCCTCCTCTCACTAACACCCCTCTACCTCTATAAAACAATACACTATCACTCCCCATCCAACAACCAATCATCTCTCCTCCAATAACCTCTTAACATAACACCCCACATCACCCTCTCTCCCCTCCTCACCTCCTCCCCTCCTCCTCTCTACCCACCCCCCCCCTCCCTCTCCCCATTCCCCCCCCCCCCCCCCCCCCCCCCACCCCCCTCCCTCCCTCCCACCCCCCCCAACCCCACTCTCCTCGCTCTCTCTCTCCCCAACACCCAACACCCCAAACAAACATCCCTCTTTCAAAAATACCCCCCATACCCTACTCTACCTCTATTAATAAATTAATATTAACAGATTCTATTTTCCAACTTATTACAACATCAACACCACAACCCACACAACTACACACACCCAAACCAACAGACCCCACCCCACCCCCACCCACCTACCACCCACACCTTACACGCGCAACCGTCCACAACACGAAAAAACAAACCACCCTACCACCAGACCCGAACCCACACCTCCACTAAACCACCCCAAACCCAACAACCCATACCCCAACAACCACCCACCCACCACACACACCCCACCCCACTATTCCCAATCCCTCACACACCCCCACATAAGCAATTAGAGTATTTTTTATACCTTCCTAAGTTCTCCCCCTCATTTAATTTCTAATATCAAAATACCTCCTACTCTTACTATTTCACTACCTGTTACACTTTTCAAATCTAAACTCATCACACTATACCTAACAAATTCTTAACATTAGTAAACACATCATAAATTTTCATATAAAACATACTTTAAAATCAGATCATAACAATACACATCATATTAATAAAACATCATCAAATAAAATCCTAATAACCATCCATATTAATTAATTGCCTTGTGTTAATTTCTAAAGACTTCCATTGTTGTATGATCCTATTCTCTAAAAACTCCAAACTTGTACATTATTGACAGAGCGTGATTTCCTAACAATAATTTATAACCACACAAATTCCCCCGCACCCCTAATACCAATCTTAGCACAAATCAGCAGCCCCAACTCAGGATAAATTGCTGACAAAAATTAGTCGATATCAGAATAAAATGTATTGAAACCACTGTGCTGAGAATTAGGGAGGTCAGGCAGCAATTCTGGAGAACATGGATAGGCGACCTTCTTTAATTGTCGAAGGGTCATGACAGAAACGGTATAACAAATCATTAAATATATTGCCATTGTAGTAAGGTCGAGATGATCACCTCACATTCGCATACAATCCGGTCAAAACAACATACTGCGATTTCTTACTGAGGCCACCTTCACAAAGAGTGTACTCTAACGTTCCACTGAATAACCTCCTGGATCACCCGAGATGCTGCCTAATCCACCGAGTTACTCCAGCACTCAGATTATGCTTAGGATTCGCATTGAGTTCCTTGATCCCACATCAAATGTGTTGAGTGCGAATTCGTGGAAAGATCGCACGCATCAGTGTGTATTTAGATTACTTCAGATTATACCTAACACCACAGTTCAGTATCTCCTTTTCAGTATGCACCCTTGGAACGTGCTTGATGTACTCGTTTGCCACTGCCCGATACAGTTGAACGAGAGTAGGTCTCGACCCAAACGTCAACTATTCTTTTCTCCAGAGATGACCGTTGAGTTGTGTAGCTTTTGTGTATATCTTCCATTTTTTGCATCGGTCGACAAATATCTAACCATCATTCCAACTGTGTTCCTCATGCAGGATGTTGTTCAGATGTTACATTAAATACGTGGGCCGCCTAACAAAACAACACAAAATTCAAGTGGTGCTTCACAGGCCAGAATTCGCGGGTTTCGATCCTGACATAGGAGATGTCTGTACGGAGTTTTATATCTGTTCTCTGTGAACGTGGGTTTTTCCAGGCGTTTGGTTTCCTTCAATGTGTGTGTAAGAGTCCGCAGGTAATTGTTAATAGTGTCTGTAATGTCTGTGCGTGTGGGGAGAGAAATAGTGTATGGAGCGATTGGTGCTTGAGAAACATTTTAGAAGGTACATGGATTAAGAGGTTTGGAGGTGTTATGGACCGAATGCATGCAGGTAGGACTAGTGTTGACGGATGGGTTTCAGTTGGGCCGAGGATCTTAACGATATATAAATCCATCTATGTTAGTCACCTTCTCACATGCCCATATTTTCTCAATTTTCCTATCCATGGTGCTGTCTAAATGCTTTTAATGTTGTTATAGATTTAGACTGTAGACTTTAGAGGTTACAGCGCGGAAACAGGCCTTCGGCCACGGTACTCTCTGACCATCGATACCGATGCGCTAGCTATCCTCCACCTGGACAATTGACAATTTTTTTTACGAAGCAATTAACTACTAAACTGCCGTTCCAGGAGTGGGAGGAAACGGATAAAGCTGCCTCGGCAGGGGCGAAAGTCAAACCCAGCACAGGACTGCACCCGCGTCGGATCGCAACCCACATGGTCTCCGCGCTGTTAGGCAGGACTCTACCGCTGCGCCACGTGCCCCCCGCCAAACGTCAGGGCATTGCGAAGTACATATTTTCGTGTATGTTACATCTTACGATTACCCAGTCTGTCTTTTTGTGTAATTCATGTTTCAGCAGTTTAATCCCTGTCGAAAGATTCTCTGAAAGATGACAGACATTAACCAAACACAATCCTAGACGGTTGAATTCGCAGGGAGTTCATTAGCCGGTCAACTGTTGCCATGCTCTCGGAGACTAGAAGCATGTTTGGCTCTATGTGGAGCCATGCGCAATCAGCTCGAAGAAATGGAGTGCAGACACTAGGAGAGAGAAAATAAAATCCGATTTGGCTTTCAGAACACAGGCAGTCAGCGAGTCAAGGTCACGGAGAGAAGAATGGTCTACACCAGACCCGACAAAGGATGGATCCCTGTATTAGGTTTCAGTGTATGGTAGCATAAAGCTCTCAGATCGGAGGGGTAGTGTGTCATTTTGTTGCTTTTCTAATCTAGTGTCCATAGAGTCATGGAGACAAGTAGTATAGCCCTTCTGCTCGTGTTCAATCCTAAGCCTTGGGATGTCATCTGTGTAGAGTTTGCAATTCTCCCTGTTTGTTTAGTTTAGTTTAGTATAGTTATGTTTAGAGAAGAGCAAGAGATGAGGTCCTTCGGCCCAGTGTCCATGCCAACCATTGCTTTTTTCTTCCACGTTTTCCCGCTTTTTCCATCACTCCTTCCACGCTGGGAGGGGTGATTTTACCGAGGGTATGTATATGGTCCGCAACCCGCACGTCTATTTGGGACGCAGGCAGGAAACGGAAGCACCCGGGGAAACCCGCGCACAGGGGAGAACGTTGCAAAGCCACCCAGGCTGCAGTAGGCCAGGATTCGAAACCCGGGTCGTTGGAGTGGTTCTCCAGAATGCGCACATGATGCCGCCCCTATGACCCTGGCCGTTTACTCGGGGTTCTACTACATCCAAAGACGCGCGGTTGGTAGGGTTAATTGGTTCTTTGCAATTTTGCCCGGCTCATTGCACCTAAGATATCGTACCTACTCTTATTTCTTTTGTCCTAGTGTAACCTGCGATAAAGCTAACCTAACTGCCCACAGACTGCTTACCACCCCACATAACAACAAAATCACCATCTTATTCCACACCCACCCCACCCCACAAACAAAAACCCCCCACCCCCATA